>OX415237.1:22125000-23325000 GCA_948330725.1 Sherardia arvensis
TTTCAGTTCTAAAACCATCAATACAGGTGGTAAAAAGGATGGAAAGGATTTGTTCTAAGTTCTTTTGGGGTGAGTCTGAGCATGGTCAGAGGAAAAGTTGGAGGAAATGGTCTGGCTTGTGTTTACCCACTTCAGAAAATGGTCTGGGAATTAGGGATATCAGAACAGTTATTACTGCATTCTCTAGCAAACTCTGGTGGAAGATGCAACAAAACTCTGTCATTTGGACAAGACACATATGGTCCTTGCCACAGACATATAAATCCTCCTTGACTTGGAACAGAATTTGTTCTGTAACAGAACTAGCAAACTCACACTCTCAGGTTTTGCTTGGAACTGGCAGAAGCCCCTTCTGGGGTGCCAACTGGTTGGGTGTTGGTGCTTTGTACTACAAGTGGCCACAGCATATTGACATTCCCTTCCCCCAGATCACTGTTGCTGAGTTCTTTAGTAGGAAGACCTACTATACTAACCTTCTGGGGCCACATTTGGCTACCAATTTGCTTCAACTTTTGCAGGAGGCTGAGCTAAAATTCCATCACCCTGACATGTTGATCTGGAAGCCTGGAGCCAATGGACTTTTCTCTATCAGTTCTGCTTATCAAGCATTTAGAGAAAGAAATCAACACAATGCAGACCTGATATCCAAAACATGGGATAGATGTCTTCCAAAATAGGTATCAATTTTCATTTGGAGACTGAGAAATAATTTACTCCCATTTCCTGAAGTTCTTGTCAAATTTGGGTTCCATCTTCCATCAAAATGCATTTTTTGTAGTAACCAGGACACTGTAGAACACTACTTTAACAGTTGTCTGGTAAATGGCCAAATATGGGCACAAATGCATTCTTTGTTGCTTATCAAGCCTCCCACATTTCTTAACTTTAGGGTTAGACTCAATTATTACTTGTCATTCCAAGGTTTTTCAAAAGCACACACTTAGGTGATTAGAATTTCTGCACTGGTGATTTTCTGGCATCTTTGGCTTAGGAGAAATAAATCCTTGTATGATAACTGTCATTTATCTACCTCTGACATGTGCACTTTAATAGTTAAATATATCTCACTTATCTTCACTGCACACCCACTGGTTGAGAATTCTGACAGGAACCACTTCTTGATTAGATCAAAATTGATCCCTTTTATTAGACATAAAAGATCAAAATTGATCAAAATTATCAAGTGGTTTCCACCAGATCAGGGCATTAAAGTTAATGTAGATGCTGCATTTAAAAATGGACATTGTGGGATAGACATTATTGTTAGAAATGTGCTAGGAGCTACAATATCTATCAGGATGAAATACTGCACAGCACATTCACCATTGCATGCTGAGATCATGGCAATTCAAGAGAGAATTAAAGATGCCCTTCACTGGAACTTCACCCATTTTTGTATAGAATCTGAATGCTATAGAATCTGAATGCTCCAATGCTGTTAAAGGTACCTCTCATCCATTGGAAATAAATTGGCAATTTTTTTCCATCTGTCATGAGATGCAAATACATGCACACAATATCACACACATCTTCAGAGAGAGTAATCAACCTGCAGATTTTCTGGCAAAAAGGAGCTTATCTTTATGCTTAACTGAATCTCTATCATTTTCACATGCTCCTGACATCCTTAAAGGTTTAGTTAGATTAGACAGATTAGGCATTGCATCTGTCAGATCACCAGTAAACAGATGCTACTAAATGGTATGCTAAATGTGCAGGAAAGATGGACTATGTCTTCATCAGAATAAGAGTCTTCTCAGAGACAAACCAGACAATCACAGATTGGATTTTGGCACTCAAAGACTACTGGTCACCATGGTTTTTAAATATAACCATTTTTTGTGTATATATAACCTTGCAGATGGAAACATTCTAAAATTTCATTCCTTCGGGTGGCTAAGTTGTGCTTCGGTCTTTGTTGACTCGATCACTAAGTTGCTCCGCGTTTGTGCAATGATTTTAGAATGTACCCATATCCATCAGCAAGTCCCTTAGAATAGGCATTTTTTGGCCATTCGTTTAGCTTTTGGAAGCAATCTGCTTCATAAGCTTAGCCTATCTGGCTTTTGATATGTAACAAACACTTATTTATATAGGTTTGGGGTGCCTAATAAAATTCCCTCCACCAATGGTGGTTTAATTTAAAAAAAATAAAAATAAATAAATACTCAAAATTGTCATAACGTTTTTGGCATATACCGTCCAAAACAAAATTTCTCTCCTCTCTTTCTGTGCTCTCGAATTGAATGCCCGCATCTATTTCCACAAACAGTTACTTTTTTGCCCCTCCTTGCACTGATTTTCCCACCCAACGTTATCCAGGTACTAGAAAAGGCCACAATCCATCCACTCAGAGAGGATAGACTGATATGGAAGCCTGATCTACATGGAAGATTCAGTATTAAAAGTGCCTACTCCATTTTTATCCATCAGGCTCAGAAGTTTCCAGTTCTAACAAACATATGGAGGCCAGGTATCCCTAAACAAATTTCTGTGTTCTCATGGAAATTATTAAATTGTCTGCTGCCTTTTGATAATATCTTGAGTCAGTTTGGTTTTCAATTTGCTTTTAAATGTCCACTGTGCCCCCATATAGACTACATACATCACTTTTTCTCTACATGTGCAACTGCTGTGCACCTTTGGAAATATATGCATCACATCTGTGGTTCATTATATTTCAATGTTCAGATTTTGTGGGACAGACTAGCAACCCTCTGGTCCTTTGTAGGTCTGTCTAAACTGCACACAAGTTTGAATCAAACTGCCCCCTCTTTTGTGGTCTGGATTTTGTGGAAATGCAGAAATAAAATGACTTTTAAAGGACTGGTCCCAAATCTTCAGTTGATGGAGAAGGAGCTTCAACAACTTATATATTATTCTTTTCTTATTAATCCAGTACACTGCACTAGACCTTTTGATGATAATTTGATGTCCCAGGCCTGTATACCACCTATCTATATCCCCCCAAAACCCAACATTCTGGCTGTCAGATGGTCCAGGCCTAGTCATGGCATAAAAATTGATGTTGATGCTGCTTGGTCTCAGAATAAGACTGGTATTGGGTTAGTTTCTAGTGGATCAAATGGTGAATTTATTGGGGCAAAAGGATTTTACACTGCCTCTATTACTCCTCTTCAAGCAGAACTGCTGGCTATTGAAAGTGGTATTCATTATGGAATGGCCTTAGGATCTAACTGCTTCTGTGTAGTGTCAGATTGCAAGACTGATGTGCACATGATCTCAGACCCTTCTTCTGCCCATTGGAAGCTATTCACACTCTCTCACAGCATTCATGCATTGCTGGGAACAAATTCAGTTCAACATATCTTCAGAGAGGGCAATCAGCCAGCTGATTTTCTTGCAAAGCACGCCTCAAAACTCAAGACAAAGGTATCTTATGACTGGCTTTCTCTTCCAAGTGAATTACAAGGACTCATCAACCTTGATGCATGGGAGATTCCTTCACTTAGAGTCCTTTTCACTGCTGCTCAAATCTGAACAAGGCCCTCAGAAAATGTATACATTGATGTTGTTTCTCTATGTATCTACAGCTAGGTTTAGCTTCTAATCTTTCTTTTATCCCTCTCTAGTCAATTTTCTACTGAGTAGGTGGCCGCTTGGTGTTTCGCTTGCGATTCGCCTATAAGCTGTCTACTTGTTTTGAGAATTTTGATTGGAAGGTACTACACTCATTAGCTAGGCTCTAGTTTAGCTCAGTCCCATTTTTGAAGCATTGTTTATGCTTAGGCCTACATTGGGCAACTAAACAGTATTGTAATTTTGGGCACTTTTGTGGTTTTTTGGTTGGTTAAGGGAAGCCAAATAAAAAATTTTCCCCATGTATGGATGGTTTCATCTAAAAAAAAAATAACATAAATACTCAAGCATTACTACATCTAGCATTGGCCTTATTTGAAGGTCCGCCGAAGCCTAATATGAAAGCTATATTTTTATTTACTCACTCAGGTGAGTTAAAAAAAATGACAACGTTATTTGTAGGTTTTATTTTATCTTTGCAGTCCGTATTATTTTCAGTAAAGAAGAATACACCTTCGACTCAAATGATTAAAGTTTAAAGGATATAAATTAATAAAGTCAATCTTGTTAATTCCAATCAAAATACATATTAGTAAAAAAGCTCTGAAAATAAAAATTCTGTTAAAAAGGGCAATGTTATTTGCGTTGAAACTAAACAAAATAAGAGGCCGCATCTTATTTGGAGATCCCTAACTGGAAGATAGGGAAACAGATGGATCTATTCACAGACTTTACAGAGACGGGATATGCCAAATAGGCAGCAAAATGAGCATTATTGGCATATTAAACCTAGGGATAATTCATTATAACTGATGTTGAATTTTACTCATCACTTGAAGATACCCTACCAGCGCTACCAGTCTACTAATAATAATCCAGGCGAGCACTATCTTCAGAACAGTTGCCATCCGAAATAAGATCTCGACTGAACGTTGGAGGAACAAATGGCGGTGGAGTACACCTCAGGAGCGCCCAGTTCACACCATGAAAGAATGGATGATGCTTAATCGCTGAGGCACCCATGGTCGAGCCAAGCCGCCTAGCAGGATCCTTAGCTAGGAGCTGAGTTATCAAGTCCTTGGCTCCAGCAGGAATCACGGGCTCTTTAGGGAACTCAAGTGCTCTAGCTACTATATTAGCCAATGTGAGCTCATGGTCCATTCCCCTAAAGGGTGTCACTCCATAAAACAGCTCGAAAATGAATATCCCTAGAGTCCACCAATCCACCGCGCTCCCGTGGCCTTCCCCAGAGACAATCTCAGGGGCTAGGTACTCGTGAGTCCCAACAAAGGACATTGACCTTACATCTACAGGCTCTGCTACAAACTCGGGCCCATTGTGCTGTCCAGCCTTCTTCTTGTTCTTCCTGCGCTTTTGGTGGAAGCAGGACACAGAAGGGACAATGCAGTTGGGGAGGATGCAAGAGGTTGAGTTGAATTTAGGCTGATCCATGGCGTACTCGCTTGGTCGGAGGATATTGAGTGGATTCTCTTTGGAAATGACTTGAGCTGGAGTTGCAGTAGAAACATCACATTTCAAGGAGAGGTCAAAATCTGTGAGCATAATATGGCCATCTGTTCGGACCAACACATTCTCAGGCTTGAGATCCCGGTAAACTATTCCCAGCATGTGGACATATTCTAGAGCCACCACAACTTCAGAAGCGTAAAATCTGGATACAAAAAGAGGAAAAGGAGATCATCATCAGAAAGTTATTCTGCAGAAATGTAGACTGAATTAATGCATGTGTAAGTGTACATAAAACTCTTCTATATTAACATGTAAATGTTCCAAACTATCTTCAGCTCCAGTAATTTATTGGCAGTAATGAACGAAAACATTTTAAACTAAAATATGAATGAATCCATCCATAACAATATATTTTCATAAGTGAAATGGATGAAATATTTTATATATATGCATCAAAGATGTTAGAATGTTACCATGTTACTAGACAAAAGTTTTACTTTTGAACCCTAGCTTATTTCAAGCCTATCTATCTCTAAGTTTACTTGAGCATATTCTCTTCAGGGTTTTCAAGACTCTACGTTTACCACAATAACATTTAAAACATATTATAAGGTAGGATAAATCGAAGTTATCAATTTATTTATACATGTCATGATTAATCTTCAATTAGTATGTTAATATACATGTATAACAGAAACATATAGTGTATAATTATAACTGTGTAAGAAGAGACCAACACCTCGATCTCTATGATCTCATCCTAACCACCACCCTCAAAAATTACAACAAGTTTAATGATTTAATAAGGACTAATGATATGATAATAGGGACCATTATGTTCCCCAGTGAGCAGGCTAAATTGCAAAGCATGTTTCCAGGGAATCTCAACGTTTAGCAAAAGAGCATCCTGGCCCCCCATTCAATTCTTTTCAAGTTTTTTCTACCTTGTTCTGTATGGCAAACACTGTGTGCACGAATGCATCCAAACACAAAAATGATGATCAATTTTACCTAATCATATTTAAATGATGCGTTGCAATATCAAGAAACAAACCACGTAAAGAAAAGGGAAGCTAGTAATTTGTTACATCAACTAGCAACGTCCAAACATGTCCAAGACAAATTAGGGCTCAATCAGGAACCGGTATTCATGCATCCCTTTTAGGAATAATCAATTCCTTCTTCAGCTTCTACTATTCTAAATATTAGTATGCATGCCAAATTGTGAAGAAAAAATATGCTCAAGGGGAGTGCAATTTTATAAGCAATGGAGGAGGGGGAAATAAATTTTAAAAATAAATGGAGGTTTGTTGGTGGTGTTGAAAATATTGATAAGAGTGATAAGGCCCACGTGAAATAACTAAGGTCACATGTGTCCTTAGCAAGGTCAACCATAAACACTTGAGAAAACTTCAAACACCCCCCCACCCCATGTGTCACTCATCAAAATCCAACCGACGGTGATCCGGAACCCTGTCCCTTCTTCCAATCTCTCTTTTAACTGCATTTTTTATTACTCCAGTTGGCCATTTTGCTATATTACTCCTATTCGGGACTGACTTCTATTGAATACTACCTGACTTCTTGAGCCCAATAATATTGGTCAAATCTTCATATCACTTGTACCAGTTCAAAATTTAATTCTTTTAATGATATGTTTTCATTTGATGACCTCCTTCCATTACAATATTATGAGGTCGACACAATATTACGTGTAGCTAATTATCATAGATTTTCAAATCAACACCCAAAGAAGAGCGAGCATATATATAGTTTATATTTAAGGAAAAAGGAGGAATTAAGGAAACATAAAGATAACACATTAATAATCCAACTATCATACAGTTGCAGGAGAGGTGAAATGTTACCATGTTATGGACACAAAATCACATATTTTAAGTGATTTTGATTTTAAATATACCAAAAATATCCAATTGGATTATTCTTTCAACCACTATATATATTTAAATGAAATGAAATGAATTTTTTTTTTGGATAACAAAACAAAATTTTCTAAAGACATTTCGAGATGTCTTTTTGGTATTTCTGACACAGAAAAACAAAGAATAGGACAAATTCAAAAATTAAAGGTGGAGTGGTAATAAAAGGAAACGTTACTAAGAAAAGCGATGGAAACGGCATTGCCATAGTAAAAATTGATTTCGAATTTTTAACCAGTGGGGAGAATTCCGGTGACCAGAAAAACACGATGCCGGAGAATGGAGATAGGTGTCGCTATGGATTTGGGGAACAAGATATATATGATATCCAAAAATAAAATAAAATAAAATTAGAATGAGAATGAGAACAGTAGGGACCTGACGGTAGATTCCGGGAAGCGTTTCAAGGGCTGGCGCTGGCGGAGAACGTGGAGGTCGCCGCCGGGGCAGAACTCGGTGAGGAGGCACGACCATTTGGGGGAGTCGATGGAGGAGTATAGGGTGGGCAGAAACGGGTGGTCCAGCATCTCCAGGATTTCCCTTTCCGTCGTGGCCCTGCCTTCCTTGTTGCGGCTCGCCAGCTCCTTCTTGTCCATCACCTTCGCCGCGAACAGGGCCGCCCCCGGCGACGACTTGATCTCCGCGAGGTACACGGCGCCTATGTCCCCGGCGCCAAGGCGGTGGAGGAATCGGAGGTCAGAGAGGGAGAGCGGCGCTGCGGCGGTGGATGCGCGGCGGTGAATGGCGTCCCAGCAGGGGTCGCCGGAGGGGATGGAGGAGCGGTGCCTGTGGACGGAGGAGGAGAAGGAGGAGGAGGCCGTCCATGTTGTCTCGGAGCCGGAGCTGGTGGAGCGGTTGATGTCGGTGGAGGTGGTGGAGTTGAAGCTCATGCTCTGGAGGTCGTCGGCCAAGTCGTCAAGCCAGGGCTCCATTGCTAGTGGTGATTGTGTGTGTCAATGGAACAAGTAAATATAAGAGTGTGTCATATCATTATCATGTGTGTGTGAGTGGGTGTTTCTGGTAGTGTGGTGGTCGGGGATTTTATGAAGAGGAGGGAAAGTTAGCTCCCAGAATCAGAATAGTCCGCATTTTACTGGACAGATTGCCTTCATTTGGCCCCTAATTATAGTCCTCCTGTCTCTGCATTTTCCTCTAATTTTGGAAACGTAATATTTTGCGAAATGTTTTCTTAACATCTCACTCTTTCCAATTCATATCCCTAACCAAATTCACTTTCTAAAAACATCAGCATCGAGGTGGTCATGACTGTCTATTTATACGTATACCAATGGCTACATTAGAAAACAAAACATGCATGTCCATGTTTATTAATGTAGGTCTGAAAACACTATATGTGACCCCCGAAATTGTATTATGCACTCAAAATATTATATTTTTCAGACCTGCATTAGTAAACATGGATCTGCATGTATCACCACTCAAAAGAAATGAGGCCCTTATTCATAATTTTTAAAAAAGCGGGCATTGTTTACGAGATTATTCTTCACACGGTTACTTAAAAGTAGAAACATTTTGTAAATTCACAATTACACATTTAAAAAAACAAGCATTTTATTCTAAAAATTTGACAAGAATGAAAAAATATAAATATTTTGTAGAAGCACAATTACACAGTTAAAATGTAAGCATTTTATTTTAAAAATATAACACTTTAGACCAGAAAAATAGAATTTAAAAAGAAAGTATTTTATTTTCAAAATAAGACACTTTCGACTGAAAAAATAGAATTTAAAAAACAAGCATTTTTATTCTAAAAATACGACAAATTAGACTGAAAAAATAGAAGCATTTTATAAAACCACAATTACACAATTTAAAAAAAGCACTTTATTCTTAAAATAAGACGATTTAGACTGAAAAAGCAGAGTATAAAAAACAAGCATTTCATTCTTAAAATAAGACACTTTCGACAGAAATATTTTTTTTAAAAAAATCAAACATGTTATTCTAAAAATAAGACAATTTAGACTAAAAATATAGAAGCATTTTATAGAAGCACAATTACACAATTAAAAAATAAACATTTTATTCTAAAATAAGATAACCTAGACTGAAAAATAGACTATAAAAACAAACATTGTATCCTAAAAATAAGACAATATAGCTTGAAAAAATACTACAGATCAAGACATTTAGTTATTTAGAAACGTAATTACAAAGTTAAAAAACCAGCATTTTATTCTAAAAATAAGACACTTTAGACTGAAACAAATAGACTTCAATCGACGCTGTCCTTCTGGTAGACACAGGTGAGCCCACACTTGCCATAGTAGGGCCTGTCAAAGTGATTCGCCATGAACATCCTTGCCCCACACTCCGCATTTGGGCACTCCTTCCTGACCCTCTGCACCTCGCCAGAATCATCCTCGTAGAACTGCAGTACGACGAGCTTCACCTTCTTGTGCTTGTGCTTGAGCTTCTTCGGCTTCGTGTGCGTCTTCTTCTTGCAGTTCTTCGTGCCACCGCAAAGGCGGAGCACCAGGTGGAGAGTCGTCCCTGATGCCATCAAGAAGCTCATCGACGATCTCCTATCACTCTAGTCCAAGTTCAATGACGGCGTAATCCACCACACCGACCAACTCCTATGCCGCATTAGATGGATGTCTTGAAACGTAGTGTGTATTAGATGAATAGAGAGTCGTACCAAGCCTTAGTATTTATATCCCGTCAATCTGTAGATTGGAAAGGTTTGTGATTCAAGTAAGGATACAACTCTTATGGTAATAACAGTTGTATTCCCATAATTAGAGGAGTGTATTCAGTGTAGGAAATTCAGAATATAAGAAATCCTTATTTGGATTAGGTCGATAGACCCGTGAGCCCATCTCCCGCGTATCTTGAGCCCGAATACTCTCAGACCTCGGTTCGAGTCCGAACGAAGCCTATAAGTGTGAATCATGGACTTATCAGTAGCTCAAAGGTAGATGTTCATAATTTTGAGATCTCTTCTTGAAGGGATTAGGCGAGGCGTTTTACTCGAGGGTAAAGCTAAAGACTCGAGGGATGTGTCTCGAAGCGATAACTCGGGGCATCCTCTCGAATTGACCACTCAGGTTGACTCTTCTGAATATCTATGTTCAAGTTGTTTCGCATTCCATCTGGACACGTGGACAGCTGAGTTCAAATCGTCTTTTAATTCGAAGTGGGTGGCACGTGTCACTTGCTCATTAGATGATCCTGATGGTGCATAACCACCCTTCCACTTGCTTGCATCGTTTCGCGAGTTGATGTAATACCCGCTTAAATGCATTTTAATCACGGGTTATATCCCAAATAAACTCCTTTGTGTTTATCAATGCTCTCAATTCTAATTTACGAATTCCTTTTGCTGAAGAATCCCCAAATTGCTATTCTCTAACAAACTTTTATCTTCAAATTCTTCTTCCTTCACCGCCTTATTTCCCCCCATTCTCTCCACGGTCATATCGAAATCAAGTTCCAGTGTCACCCAAGGTAGGGAGGATAATGTCGTGTCGGAGCATGAGGTTTTGACCAAAGAATTTGAGAGCTGTAAAACCTTCATCTGAAAATTTATCGGCGCAGAATCTTCGAGCCTCGAGTCAGGTAAAAGTCCTACTGTAGTGGAGTCATTGCTCCTACCATTCGGGCCGAAGGCTTTCACCGAAGTGACTATAGTCGTGCCCTTACAAACTGTTCCTTTACAGAAGGGCGCCCTTACAAACTGTTCCTTTACAGAAGGGAGCGGGTTCTGCTCAAGCGGGTATGGATCCAACCGCAGAGCCCCATATCGAGAAACAGGTCCCCGAGGGAGGCGGTTCGAGCAAGGCCCATGAGGCTATAGTAGCGAGCCGCGAGAGGGATAAGGAATATGTTCAGGAGTTTCAGATGTCGTATCCTGCTGAGGCTGATCTGAGGCTCGAGGACGACAAGGTGGTGACTCAAAAGTTGGTTACCCCGAGTAGAGGAGTGTTGTTTGGGAGGTTTCTGAAGCATGGTCTTACCTTTCCCTTTCCCCCTCTTTTCTCGGCATTATGAGCTTCATCCTTGCCAGATTCACTCCGACGTGGTGGTGTCCATTATGGTTGTCATTACATGGTGTGCACTGAACAACGTAGAGCCGACTATGAATATTTTCCGTAGTCTGTACGTGCTCTACTTGCTGATTCTTGGATCATCTTGACTCCTCGGGGATAGAAGTCGTTCGATTTCCCCACCAATATAAGGGATTGGACCGTTACTTGTTTGACTTTTGATCGGACTAAATACGAGGTCCCCAACTGGAACCCCGAGCCCAAAAGGGAACTGAAGAAGGATTTCACACCTCCACCTCATCTGAAAGAGGCTGTTAAGAAGCTTCTCGGGCAAAACATAACCTTCTAGTCCAAGAAGTGGGTGACAGGAGCTCATGCCTCAGGGTAGCAATGGCCAGCTGCACACTATGGGTATCCGGAGAATGTGCCCAATAGGTCTCCCGCAACTGTAGATATATGAAGTTGGGGTACTTTGTTGCCTCAACGGATGATAAGGAGGTTGAAGCCTTCGGGTTTCATTGTTGCTAAGTGTGAGGAAAAGCCAAAGAAGCAGAACCGAAGCAGGACTTGGGGAAATTCTCTTGTTAGCAGTCATCGCGAGGTATGCATTCATTTCATATATCTATTTCTTAAGGATGTTGAAGAAAGGTAGATGTTTTTCAGCTACTTTGGAGAGAAATCGGCTAAGGGCCGCGAGGGATCCCGTTAGCTTCTGTACGTCTTTGACGGTCTTTGGGGGTTGTATATTTTGCAGGGCTTCTATCTTTTCGGGGTTAACCTCGATTCCCTAATTGGATTCCATGTATCCTAACAATTTGCCTGCTCTAACACCAATGGTACATTTAGTGGGGTTCAGCTTCAGATTGGATGCCCGTAATGTATCAAATGTTTCTTTTAAATCTTCGAAGAATGCGTCGTAGCTGCGGCGTTTCACCACCATGTCATCGGCATATATCTCCAGGTTGCGTCCTATTTGAGATTTGAATAACTTGTCCACCAGTTGTTGATAAGTGGCTCCAGCGTTTTTCAATCAAAAGGCATCTTCTTGTAACAAAAGGTTCCTCTGTCAGTTATAAAGGTGGTTTCCTCCTTGTCCTTTTCTGCCATAGGGATTTGGTGATATCCTGTAATGGTGTCGACGAAAGCTAACACCTGATATCCGGTGATTGCTTCGACCAGACGGTCTATCCAGAGTAGAGGATAGCTATCTTTGGGATAACAATCATTCAGGTTGGTGAAGTCGGTGCACATTCTCCACTTTCCATCTGGTTCCTTGACCATTACTTGATTAGCTATCCACTTAGGGTATTGCACCTCCTCGACGAAATCGGCTTTGAGTAGTTTATCTACTTCTTCTCTGATGGCATCAACTCGATCCAACGCAAAGATATATGCGGCGTTTTCGCTTTATAGGCTTTCGCATTGGGCCGATGTTTAGATAATGTTCCGCCAGGTGAGCAGGTACTCCTACCAAATCATTGGTATCCCACGAGAAGACATCTATATATTGTTTGAGAAGATCTCGAAGTTTCGCCTTTATCTCGGGGGGTAGGAGAGTTTCGACCTCGATGGTTCCTGGTTCTACGAGTTGCATTGGCTCGGACTCGAATACTTGGCTGGTTCAGGATCTTCCTTTTCAGGTTCTCAGATAGCTTGAATGTTGTAAACTCAGGCTAATTGTTGGTCACCTCGGACCGTGGCTATCCCTTGATTTGTGGGAAATTTCATGGCTAGATGGTAGGGGGACCAGATGGCTCTTGCTCGGCACATCCATGGCCGACCGAGTATGATGTTGTATGGCGCCATGGAGTCAATTTTTGCAAAAATACAACGGAGGGTTATACTCGTACTGGCAAGGTAACCTCTCCCAAAGGAATAATGGGATCACCGGCGAACCCCGAGGTTAGGTTTGTAGGTACGAGATAACTTTTGTTTAATCCCAGCTGCTCATAACAGCTGAGAAACATAATCTCCACCTCACTTCCCCCATCCACCAGAACCCTTTTAATCATGTTGTGATTTATGGTGACAATAATCACTAAAGGATCTGAATGGGGGAATTGGTTGGGAACTGCATCCTCCGGCGAAAAGGCTACAGTTCCATCCTGGCGAGATCTTTTGCTCTCCCATTCCCAGAGAGAGGCTTCTTCTGGCGATCGGTGTATGCCTTTGATGCTCCTTCCTGCTCCCTAGTTGGCGGCGGTGCTTGTATCGTCGTGGTTGTGGATGTGGTTGGCGTTGGTACTTCTTACTCATGTCGGGGTCGGAAAACGGGTTCGCGTGCTCCTACGAAGGTTTTCAGCCGGATCAGCCATGAGTTTGAAGGTCGTTTAGATCAAGATCGACACGCGGATCCCATTGGGCCTGCCAAATTGATGATGCCTGGAACCGCACTTGATCACGAACCCGGATCACGAACTGATCTGCAAGACAAAACCCCGAGTGTCCCAGGGGTAGACACTCCGACGCTCAAGTTAGTATGTGCGTAAGGCGTATTGTATGTAAGATCATAGATAGAGAAGGTCTACCAAACCTTTGGTATTTATAAGGCTATAATCCGTAGATCGCTCAGATATGTAGTTATAGTATGAATACAACTCTTATGGAGATAATAGTTGTATTACCATATGTAGGAGAAGTATATTTCGGTCATGGTTGTATTACCATGTTTAAAGGAAGTGTATTCCTTATAAGTCATTCAGAAGATACGCATTCCTTATAAGGATTTGGACCGATGGACCCGTGGATCCATCTTCCGGTAACTCGATCCCACGACCCTTCTCGGGCCTTGGTCCGAGACTAAATGAGGTCTCAGAATACGAACCATGGACTTATCACCATGACAGAAGGGTTCCATTGACAACATTTATTTTAAGAGACCTAGTACTGAGGTTCAATGAGAAAAGCAAGAAAGAGATAGAAGGGAAGCTAGCCACTAACTGGGAAGGTCCTTATCGGTCCTATAATCCCATCCAAGGGAAAGTTACCTCTTGGAAACAATGAATGTTGAGCCCATACCAAGAAGATGGAACGTGGTAAACCTGCGAAGGTATCACGGAAGATAAAGCTCACGATGCAGTCAAGGAACGGTCTGAGGCAACCTCAAATCACGACTACTTCATGTTTTTAAACTCGAGTAGAAAACTCGAAGGCTTATCCTCCTTATTTTTACTTTAAGCCACGTGCTTGAATAAAATGCATTCTTTTTACTTCTATCTTTACCTTTATTTTAACCAGTCAAAATTCATTTTCTAATAAGAGGAATGTTATCTTAAGTATAACATTGATTGCTACACATGAATTGTATACTTGAGAAAAGTATACGATTAACGCTTATATGAAATAGGTCGTTTGAATGAAGATTTCAAATGTCAATCACTTGGATTAAAATAAAGAAAGACCATAATTCGAGATAAAATACTTCAAAAAAAGTATTTGATTGAAACCTACGGGCCAAGTAATTTAAACTAACAAGTTTGAATATCTATCATTTCGAAGTAAAATAAGGCAACGTCTATAGACTACAGGTCATAATGTGTAAAATTTATACTCTAATTTTTAGCACATTTGAGCCTTGTCTTGAGCACTATTTGGTACTTAGTGTAGGCGATTACTTGTTCAATGCTATATGGGTAAGACTTGTGAAATCTATGTAAAGTACGTGTGTTTTGTAGCTCTTGATGGAATGAATATAAGTGATAGAAGGCCGACTTTACTTAGGTGGTAGAAGCTACCCAGAAAAGTGTCGCTCGTGCCCAGAAAAGTGTCACCCATGTCCATAAAAGTGTCGCCCATGCCCAGAAAAGTGTCACTAAAGCTTGAAGAAGTGTCACTGAAGCTTGAAGGAAGTATCGCTTAAACCCAGAAAATCTTGCTTATTTATGAAGAAGTGGTTCCAAGAAATAGCGATGGGTATGAGTGTATTGAATACTTGCTAATTTCATGGGTAGATTGTGATAAATTATCTATTGGGATATTGTAGCAAAATGGGAGTCATGATTTATATGTGATCATTGTTTTGATTCCTATTAACATTCAATTGGCTTGTTTTATGTTCTCGTGATCGTGGAAAATAATTAATTTTATCGAGTCTCTAAGTTTCAATGCCCCTATTGATATACTTGAAGTGTGATCATCTAGGTTATTCAATAGTGAGGTCTATGAACTAATGTGATCATTCTTCTTAGTTGGAAACGAGTGAATATATATGATAGTTACTTTGAAAGTGATTGTCCTCGATGATTGGTCTTAAATTTCAATAGCAATGCGTTAAAGTGCAATGATAAGTCGAATGTCAAGAGTTAGAAGTCAAATGGCCCCAAGTCTAGTATTCTCATAGTTAATCTATCGTATAGTTTAGTTGTGATCTTAAACTCTAGCTTAGTATAACATTGTAGTGTTTTCTACAACCAAATTCCAATTTTCCCCTATTTACATCGCTTTTATATATTAATATATTATAGGTATTCTAGTAATTAGAGTAGTAAATCTATTTGAAATACTTGAAAATCTCCCCTTCTCCGTGGAGCGAATATAAATTGTGTTTTTGGAGAGGTATAATGACGACCTCCCAGATCATATCAAAGGTGTCATTACATTGAAATTATGATACTCTACCTATACTACATTGGTCCAAGAGGATGCCTCGAGGCAACCCTCTAGTTTTTTGAATTAGTCATTACATCAAAAATATGATACTATGCCTATACTAAATTGACATTAGAGGCCTGTTCGAGAAGATGCCCCGAGTCGACTCTCGAGCAAAAACCTTGAGTACATAAGAGAAGTCTCTTCTAAAAAATAATGAGTTGTTGCCTACAAGCGTGATAACTCGAGAGGGGTAGACCTTATTCAAACAAAAGAACATCTTTTTTGATAAATTATAGATACGCCGGGGAGTTTCCTTGACTTGGTGAAGCCCCACTTCCTGCTGACAATAATCTTTTGCCTGCCAAGAAATTTAGTAAAGCCCCACTTCTTGCTGCAATAATCGTTTGCCTGCCAAGGAACTTGGTGTAGCCCCACTTCCTGTTGACAATAATTTTTTGGCTGCAAGGGAACTTGAACTTTGCCCGACGCATAGTCCCTAGAGCATTAGAGTTATTAGAGCTCAAGAGTCTTCAACTTAGGGAGCCGGTCCTTCATCCACAACTGCCACCTTGTTCGGAGACTTGGAATCCTTTTTCTCATTCTCTTTACTAGGAAGCAAGGATGAGGTATCTCCAACAAGAGCTTGCGTCTCACATGAGTCACCAAGAGGGACCTTTTGCTACAAGAAGATGCTCTTTGGATTGAAAAATGCTGGAGCCACTTATCAACGACTAGTGGACAAGCTATTCAAATCTCAAATAGGACGCAACCTGGAGATATATGTCGATGACATGGTGGTGAAACACCGCAGCTACGACGCATTCGTCGAAGATTTAAAAGAAACCTTTGATACATTACGGGCATCCAATTTGAAGCTGAACCCCGCTAAATGTACCATTGGTGTTGGAGCAGGCAAATTCTTAGGATACATGGTATCCAATCGGGGAATCGAGGTTAACCCCGAGAAGATAGAAGCCCTGCAAAATTTACAACCCCCAAAGACCGTCAAGGACGTACAGAAGCTATCAGGATCCCTCGCGGCCCTTAGCCGATTTCTCTCCAAAGTAGCTGAAAAACATCTAACTTTCTTCAACATCCTTCAGAAGGCCAACCAATTCGAGTGGTCACACGAGTGTGAAGAGGCCTTCCAAGCACTCAAAGATCACCTCCGACATCTACTAACACTTTCGCCCTAATGTGACATTCAAAAAATATACCTGAAGAAGACTGGCTCGAAGTGGATTCGCCCCGACTCCTAGGAGATTTCCGCGCGCCCCACTTTCTGGTCTTATCCTTGTCCCCCTTCGCCTGGATTTTATTAGGGAGGGTCCAAACCAACCATGGCTTCAAGAAGCTGGTGGTAGATTTCGACCGAGGAACCTTCTGCAAATAGGAGTAGGTGACAGAGGGCCACTGCCACATGGAGCCATGAGCTCCCCGCACAAATTTCCCCTCCTGGAAGACGATCCTCCAGGTGATCCGGAATCTTGAAGACCCTATCAAGGACCACGACGTTCATCAGCTCAGAGTGCCAGTCAGGGACCTCGTACTTAGTCCGATCAAATGTCAACCGGACAACCTTCCAACTGCAACTATTGTCAGAAAACTCGAAGGGCTTGGCCCCCCACGGCGTGAGGGTGATATGCTGGTATTTTCCCGAAGCGTATAACTTGTACACGCTCCTGAACAAATCTAGGCCCGGCTCATACCTTTTCCGAGCACACCAAGATATCAAGGCCATAATCGACACCACCGCGTTGGAGTGGATTTGGCACGGGTCCAGCTTATGAAACTGCAAGAACTCCAGCAACAAAGGGGGGAAAATGGAAGCTCACCCCCTGCTGCAAAAACCTCTCATATACAACCCCTTGGGTGGAGTTCACCAGATCTTGGACTAGGATGGACTCATCTCGAGCTTCAAATCATCCTCGATGGGATACGTCAGCCTGCATGACTTCAGGAACTGCAGCGTCTATTTGTCGACCACCTTGGTGACACCATTCGCGTCACCGGTAACTGGAGCCTGTTTATCAACTTGGGGCTCCATATTCGGGTCCAAACCCGACCGGGACGCACCTTCATCAGGCACCGCTGCTATAACTTGCAGAGAAGTGGTGATGGTCACTTCCATCAACTCCCCAGAATCTGCTTCCAGGAACAACGTTTCTAGGTCACTGGCTGCCGGGATTTCTTCTTCAACCACTACCACCTCTGGTTCTGTCAGAGATGCGGCATTCTCTTTATTGCCAGGGGGAACACTGGAGCTGGAAGTCGACATGGCAATATAGAGAATTGGGGGAAGTAAGTGTATGGATTGGAGAAAAATCAAGAACTTTTCTAAGAAGAAGAAGAGTTTTCGTGAAGATTGGAAACGCAAATGAAGAATGGTCATAAATACAAAGGAAAATTACTTAGGGTATATAACCAGTAATTAACACTCATTTAAGCGAGTTGATAAGTCCATGGTTCGTATTCTGGGTCTCATTCAATCTCGGACCATGGCCCGAGAAGGGTCATGGGCTCGAGGTACGCGGAAGATGGATTGACGGATCCATCAATCCTAATCCTTACAAGGAATGCGTATATTATGAATGTTCTACAAGGAATATACATCCTCCTAAACATGGTAATACAACCATGACCGAAATACACTTCTTCTATACATGGTAATACAACTATTATTCCTATAAGAGTTGTATTCCTACCATATTTAAATATCTTGGTGATCTGCGGATTGTAGCCATATAAATACCCCAAAGGTTTTGTACACCTTTTCCATCTCAGACTACATACAATACCCCTTACGCATCATACTAACTTGAGCGTCGAAGTGTCTACCATCGGGACACCCGAGGCTTTGTTTTGTAGTTCCGTTCGTGGGCAAACTTCATCGTCAAGCGTGGTGTCCGCCATACATCGATTGGCACGCCCGATGGAAAATCGTGTCTATTAACGACGTCGCCGAACTTTGTCTCTGATCTGATCCTGTGCACCTGTTCAACAAATTTTCAACGCCATGTCTGAAGTTGAGCAACCCAGACGAAGCGCCCGAAACCAAGGGCAAAGCCCAGAAGAAAATCCAGAAGGAAAGCAACTTCCCCGAGGACGAGGACGCGGCCGACCCAGAGGATCCCGAGCGCGTTCCACGTCAGAACCACCACCGAGCTCTACCGTAGGTGCCGGAAACTCCAGCGTTCCGAACTCCTTTGGTCCCAATCATGTCACGTCCGGAATACCATCTTCTGGATCAAACCCTGTTGTGTCCAAAGTGCCAAACTCGGGCTCAAGAATCTCGATCCAGACCGACATGAATTATAGCGAGCACATCAACGATTCGGAAGGCCTCGACCGAGAGAATGGGTTGGGGTATAGCGGATCCAACTCAATCTTTTCTGTGGAAGAAAGAGCGCAAAGGGATCGACAAATTCTCGCAGAAAGACAGCAGGAAGAGGAGAGACAGAGACACCTAAGGGCATCCCTGAACTAACCTCTCAAATATACAATTCCTTCTCCTCCTCCGAGCTCTGGACAACCCTATGTCAACCTTGTCTCGGACACTCCCCTGAGAGAAATTCCTAAGGATGTCCGAGTATTAATGAAAGACCTACATTCTCAATACCTTGATTTTGTAGTGTCCCTGATAAATCCAAGCCAACGAAGCCCCGAATCGAGTATTTTTTCTAGGAGCTCGAACAACACCTCCCTCTGATCCAAATCAACAGCAAAGATTCCTGGATGACTTGTCCCGGAGTCTACCTCCATACAACACTTAGAGAAACCTGCCGCTGCCTCCCGATCCAGCCAACTACCATAAAGAAGGCCTAGGGCTAAGTAGGGAAGAGGTGCGAAGAATGCGCATTAATAGCATTCCAGAAGAACTCAGACGGGAGAAGAGGGAACGGACAGAGCGAGTGGCAAACCAGTGTTGATCGGCCTTTTACCCAGGACAAAGCCTATCCTACTCGGGGGATGTATGAGGTCGACCAGGAAATCAAGCGCATCCTCGGACCCATAGGACAGTCCGCTCGCTCCCCTTTTTCATGACACACCGTGAACCTCCCCTTTGATGGCAACAAGAAGGTCCCAGAGCACTTGCCTACCTACGATGGTACCAGTGACCCTATGGAATTCCTCTCAGTCTTCTTCAAGACCTTGGAAACCCGAAACTTTCACAAGCTGGAGATATGTAAGATTGTCCCCAGTTATCTCCGAGGGAAGGCCCAAACCTGGTTTACTCAAACGAAACCATAGAGTTTATTTGACTATTGGGATTTTGCCGAATTTCTCCTCCTCGCCTTCTTCCAGAAGAAGAAATTCACTAAATCCCTCGGAGATTTAGGGTATGTGCCCCGCCTCGAAGGAAAGACCGTGATAGAGCATTATTACAGATATATGCATCTGGCTACAGAATGCTACGATCGAGATGAGATCCTCTTGATAAACATGTACCGCATGAGTGTAGATGATGATCCTAAGAACGAAGCTGGCAACCAAGAGTCCAACTACCATTCAGCATCTCCAGGCTATCATGGAGAGGTATGCTAGTAAAGAAGACGCGGTAACTAGCAAGAGGCCGCGAGAGCTTTATAGTGAAAATAAAGGCAAGGAGCCTAAGATGAAGGTACCTAAGGTCGAGAAGACAGAAGGCGCCTCCAAACCAACCTTCAAGTCCTACACTCCTCTGGCTAGATCTCGGGCTGAGATTTTATCCATTCACAGGCACCTTTTGAAAGACCCTCCTGTCTTGAAGGAATCAGCCGAGCGTCAAAGGTCCCCTAAATTCTGCCAATATCACCGAGATCAGGGGCATGACACTGAGGAGCACTATCAGCTTAAGAACGAGATCGAGAAGCTGATTCGACAAGGAATTGTGCAACAGATTGCACCCTCGATAGCTGGTGACAACAAGGGTACTCAGAAGAGGTATGGGGGAAAACCTTGGCAGAAGAAAAAGGATGGCTCCCGGAACAATAACAACAACAACAATAACAACCAAGGGGGTGGAGGCAATAATCCTCAAGATCTTCCTCCGCCACCGCCAAATGGAGCCAACCAAGTCATCAATGGCATTAATGGCTACACTAGAGAAGCAATATCCCTCACAAAGCTTAAGGATAGTGTGCGGGCCATACCCCACACAGAGTCGATCAACAAGAGGCTCCGCCCCAAAGAAAAAATCACCTTCTCGGACGCGGACGGCGTGCCAAACTAGATGCCTCACTCCGACCCTCTTATTAACTCTGCAACTATACAGGATTCCTTGATGAAGAGAGTTTTTGTGGACGATGGGAGCCGAGTAAAAGTGATGTTCCAAGAATGCTTCCAAAAGCTAGGATTTACCAAGGACGACCACAAGCCTACGGGCCCGATCTCGGGGTTCACCGGAAATCCAGTCATACTTCTTGGAGAAATCACACTCCCAGTTACAGTAGCAGATGGAATGAAAAGCTTAACCCTTTACTGCACCTTCGTGGCGGTCGACACCGTCACACCCTTCAATATCATCCTCGGCAGACCTTGGATGTGCCAAGCTAAGGCCGTATGGTCCCCTTACCATTTGATGCTGAAATTTCCAACACCGCAAGGAGTAGCCTCTATCAAGGGAGACCAATGAGTAGCACGTTCATGTATGATCACGGTCATCCGTGATGCTAGAAAGGTGAGAAACATCTCGACCGTCAACGCCATCCTAGGGGATTTGATACCCGACCCCGATCTCGAACAACCTTTGGTATTCCATTTCGAGGATGAGGCTTGCGACGAGATGACTACAATATGGCACAAGCGACGCCATCAAACATTCCAAATAGGAGAACTGGTAATGCTAGCAGGCCCGTAGTGCACCGACAAGCTAGAATGAGCGCTGGAGTCAAGGCCGAAAGGACCCTACAGAGTCTCCACAGCCCAATCCGGTGGATTCTACCTCCTACAAACTCGCGAAGGAGAACACTTGGATATTGTCATAATGGCGCCCTTCCTACGCAGGTACCTCGGAGCTAAAACCAAGTAGATCTTCTCCAAATAAGGAGAAACTACTTCAATAAGGCCTATAGGCCAAGCTTCTTTTCCCTTTTATCATTCATTTTATTTTTCATACCCGAGTTTTCAAACTCGGGGTTGTCTTTTCAATCTTACCGAACTCACGGGTTCGAAGAATACAATTTCTTTTCAATATATATATTCTATTTTATTTTAAGTAGTCAATATCCCTCTAAAACAAAGAGACACCATGCCTTACAAAGCATAAATAAAGACTCTTGCCTAAGACTTATACACTTATAAGTGTGTGATTGATGCTTATCTAATATGAGCTGTTTGAGCTACGTGTTCGGACTACAGTCACCTTAGGCTTAAATAAAATAACATACTTATAAAAAGTATATGGTTAAAAACCAATATAATATGAGTCGCACAAACTCACAAAGTTTGAAACTCGACCTTCCTTGTGGTATACCTATTAAGGTACATACCGACATTTATTTAGGCTATTGATAAGCCTGATAACCAATCTTCTCAAAGAGTAAAGACCTTTATAAGGGCAAAAACTAAAGTGTTATTACACTATGATACTTCCTACACCTCGTAAAGGTCTTTATAAACAGGGGTACGTCCTCGACCACAAGTAGAAGTAGAGGCACGACCTCGGTTTCCCTGGAAGCCTCGACCCCAATTACTCTCTTCTGCTATCCTCATTAATTGAGAAGATGTAGGGGATTCCCCATACCTTCCATGGGAGCAGGGTGAGAAGGAGAACCAAATGTACCATAAATTCCAGGAGTAGATGACGCTCCTCTTCCTCTTCCTATTCCACTTGAAGACCCTACGGGAAGATTAACTGTCCCTCGAGACATACCACCTCGAGAAAGAGGCCTTATTCCTCACCCCGAATTTAAGCCTGAAGAAGGCCGACCTATCTCTCTCCTCTAAGGAACTGGAGGCATAACAAACATGCCCTAAGCCGCTAATTCCTGTATTTGGATCCAACAAGCATTTAGCTCAGCCTTGCATGTCCTTAGGTCTTCAGTAACAGTGACGATTTTGTGATTCACGTCAATATTTTTATGCTGAAGAGTAGAAATACGACAGTCTTTATTATGACCATCACTCTTGAGTTCCATCAACTCCCTCCTGGCTTCTCTCCATTCTCGGTCATGATCTTTATTGGCAGCCAGAGCCTTGCCATGAACATCTTCGAGAGCTTTAAACTTTTGCTGAAGATTCTTCAGCTGGTTATTCAACTCAGCCCTCCGCTCCTGACTTATCGCTTGCTGACGGCGGAGACTATCACAATATTCTCGGACTAAGCTACAAAAGCCCCTGGAGTCATCCAACTCTTCCTTCAGCTTCTCATTTTTCTGAAGAGCAGCCTCATACTTAACCTGCAATTCAGCACAGGGAGCTACGCAACACTGGACATAAAGGAAGACATAGAATTGTTAATTTTATGAAAGAGATATATTATTTGGAGTACATGGTTGCCAAAAGTTGGGCAAAAGGAGAAAATTCCTAAATAAAGAGTGAAGGCTCTAAAGAGTTACAATCTTTTGCTGCCCATCTGGAATTTCTTGACCCCCAGTTGAAGATTCCACAGCCGGCTTCTCGACCAAGAATGATAGCTCGGGGTACATGCTACACAGCTTTTCTTGAAACTCCTCCAAGGTTAAAGCCTTCTCCAAGGACTCCAAACTAGCTAGCAAGCTGGTTTTGAACCCCCCTATCTGGTGAAACTTCACCCTGAACTTCTTCAGAACTCCTGCCACCTCCGGCCAATTATAACCGGAAGACAACCATTCTTGGTCATCTTCATTGAGGATCCCCTGAAGCAACACCCACATTTGTGGAAGCTCAGATTTATGATAGAGTTCACCATGCTCTTAGCGATGGGCCTCCATCTCGGGGTAGTTGATGCAAAAATCCATTATTAACCGAACCATCCGCCTCTAGCAATCAGGGTCAGCATATCGGTTCCTCTCTGCCTCCACTATGGCCATTTTCCTCCGCAGCTCTTGGAAGGAATTATCCCTCAATATTTTCTCCTCCTTTAAGGTCCTAACCTCCTCATCGAGGGCCTCTCTTTTGGCTTTCTCCCGCGCCATCTCATCTTGGAGACGCTTCACCAGCTCAGATGGCTCGCTGGATTTCTTGGCCACCTGCACTCTTAGCAGCTCCAACTCAGCTGCCTGCTCCCCCGCCACTTGCTCCACAAACTGGCATCGACTGTGCAGCGTCTTGACAGAACCATACAAGTGCTTCATATGATTCAGAGGTTGTGAAAGGAAGTAAACCAGTCAGACAATCAAATTTTCAATAAAGCTTAGAAGCTAAGTTGGGTATACCTGGCTTATCTCATAACACTCTAAAGCCATCTCGACCCTTGCCTTTGAGATCTCGGGGGCAGGTAACACCACATATCTCTCGAACTGTCCCAATGGCTCGAGATCAAGCCTGGCCTTCTTGGGAGACCTGGCGGAAAGACCAGAGGAGTTTTCTGAGGTCTCCAACCCCCTCTTAGTTCATTGGCCCTTCAGCTCTTCTTTCCTTGAATAGATGAGCCAACTTGTTTGTTGCCTTCTCGGTCTTGGAAGCACCCACTGCAGACAAAAGGAATGGAGTTAGCAACAAAAAAAATGATGTAGTATAAACGAGAATGTCATACATAACAAGAAGAAGTACCCTCATGCAACATATCATAGACTACTACAGTAGTTACAAACTCATCATTCTCGGGCCTGCCGAGCATGGTTTGCGGAAAACCAGAGGTCCGAGCTACCTCCTTTTTCGGACACCTGACTAGGGCTAAACCCTCATCCTCCTCCTCATCTGACGGATCTCGAGCAACAGGTATGAACAAACACTCTGTCTCATTAAGGACCTTAGCCTTTGATCGAGTCTTCTTAGGTCCCCGGACCAATCTTTTGAAACGACGCCGAGCATCAGGCATCAATCCAGTAACTTCCTTATCCAAAAGAGCTTGATTCTCGGACACCTCATCTTGAGCTGCCCACTCTTTTATTGCCCTAGAGGCCCGAAGCGCCGTAGCTACACCAACGGGATCCTTCTCCATGGATAAAACGGCTTCATACCATTCAATTTCTACCCCCTTCGGCTGATCAAAACAAGGCAACTTCAAATGGCTGCCATTTTGACGAGTTCGGTCAGGCATCTGGTATAAGAACCCATGCATTTCGACAAGCCATTGCCAACCCATCTGGTGATTTCATGACACAAACTTGCCATGTCTAAGTTTGATCTTCTCCCTCACCAACTCCTCAGCTATATTCAGCAATTTATGAGAGGACTCAACATCATCCCAGGCCTCATTCCTGAGCTTCTTATTCGAGTGGGGTACCTCATACTTGGTCATGTCAAAGGTTAGCTTCACCTTATCCCATTCCCCACATTTCAAAGGAAGCACGAAAGCCCGACCCATGGAAGTGTCTCGAACAGACAAAACCACAGATTGTTTAACAACAGACACCTTATACAAGGTCCACAACAAAACAAGACTAGGGTTATAACCCTTACGGGCACACCAAGTTATCAAGGCCATTATGATTACTATCACATTGGCATGCAGTTGCCCTGGATGCACCTTATACCACTAGAGAAAATCACTCAACAATGGGGGAAAAGGGAAGGCTAGCCCATGCTGTAAAAATCTCCCATATATGACCCCCCGGGTTGGAGTTATTAACTTTGACGCAGACTTATCTTCCCCGAAATACATGAGATCAGCATCATAGGGAATCGAAAAGGGACAACCTTCAACGAAGATAGCAGCATCAACACACGCTTTATCCTCCTTCACCGACCTCTTGCTACTACCTTCACCATTCATGGTTAGTCTACCTCCGGAAGCATGCACTGCCATGGGGCTATACCCCTCTATCTGAGCCCTCCTTGTCATGGCCATTAATCTCTTCTCTTCTTCAGAGCCTTTCTTCTTCAAAACTACAGGCTTTTTCCCACTCGCTACTTCGGCTCTGCGGCGGTCACGGGAGCTATTCTCCTCAGCCTGAGCACGTGCATACTCTCCCTCATCATGATGGGGGATGGAAATCGTTTTGCTACTACTAATCATGATCACAGAGAGTATGGGGGGAAATACACACACATAGGAAAATGAAAAAGCAGACACAGTAAAACAACGAAGAAAGAAGATAGCACTTACTGATGATTATGGAAGCAGAAATTAGGGCTTCAGAATTTTGATAAAGCACTGATACATCTCCTGAACTCAGAAAGAAGAAATTTTGAATAAGGAAGACAATGAGAATGATTTGGGAGATTTAACCCAAACTCATACGACATTAAGAGGAGTAATTACCTCGATTCTTGTTCCGATGCAAGCAAATGGAGAGACGGGGGACAGATCCGCCTCTACCTTCCAATGAGTGTACGACACGTGTATTCTCTATCTGGATTTCAAAAGGAGCTAATCTTAGCCGTCCATATGTCCTGATGGAATACGAAAGAACTTGAAACTAGATATTCAGAAGGATTAGCCCGAGAGGATGGTCCTAGAAGGACACCCCGAGCTTAAATGCCCCGAGTTATTCTTCCTCGAGTTATTGGTCTTCCCTCGAGAAGCAAGCCTGTCTTTCAACCTTCGAGATGAAGCATTCCAGATTATGAAGATATACCTTGGGGCAACTAATAAGTCCATGGTTCGTATTCTGGGTCTCATTCAATCTCGGACCATGGCCCGAGAAGGGTCATGGGCTCAAGGTACGCGGAGGATGGATCCACGGATCCATCAATCCTAATCCATACAAGGAATGCGTATATTATGAATGTTCTACAAGGAATATACATCCTCCTAAACATGGTAATACAGCCATGACCGAAATACACTTCATCTATACATGGTAATACAACTATTATTCCCATAAGAGTTGTATTCCTATCATATTTACATATCTTGGTGATCTACGGATTGTATAAATACCCCTATGGTTTGGTATACCTTTTCAACCTCATACTACATACAATACACCTTACGCATCATACTAACTTGAGCGTCAGAGTGTCTACCCTCGGGACACCCGAGGCTTTGTTTTGCAGATCCGTTCCTGAGCAGAGTTTGTCGTCAAGCGTGGTGTCCGCCATACATCACGAGTAATTACCTTGACTCGTGAAAGGATGCAGGCAATTGAAAGGTTGGTCTTTCTCAACGCCAGATTATACAATGATTAGACGCCACGTGTCAGCTACCTCAGATTGAAAAGATGGATTCAAATGCAACCGCCCGCTTGTCCTGATGGAATACGAAATAACTTGAAGATAGATATTCAGAAGGGTCAGCCCAAGAGATCAGTCCTAGGTGGACACCCCGAGCTTTACACCCCGAGTTACTCTCCCTCAAGTTATTGGCCTTCCCTCGAGAAGCAAGCCTCTCATCCAGACTCCAAGATGGAGCCCTCAAAATTCTGAAGATCTACCTTGGGTCTACTGATAAGTCCATGGTTCGTATTCTGGGACCTCATTCAGTCTCGGACCAGGGCCCAAGAAGGGTCGTGGGCTCGAGTTACGCGAAAGATGGATCCACGGGTACATCGATCCAAATCCTTATAAGGAATGCGTATATTCTGAATGTCCTATAAGGAATACACTTCCTTTAAACATGGTAATACTACCAAGACCGAAATATACTTCTCCTACATATGTTAATACAACTATTATCTCCATAAGAGTTGTATTCGCACCCTAATTACATATCTGGGCGATCTATGGATTATAGCCTTATAAGTACCAAAGGTTTGGTAGACCTTCTCTATCTATGATCTTACATACAATACCCTTATGTACATACTAACTTGAGTGTCGGAGTGTCTATCCCCAGACACCCGGGGCCTTGTCTTGCAGATCAATTCGTGAGCCGGGTTCTTGATCAAGTGCGGGTTCCAGACATCCATCACATGGTAGCGCTTGACTCTTTCTTTGACCTTGGCCTCATGGATTGTAACATTAGCCATCTTTTCCTCAAGGAGGTCAAGGTTGAGACGGAAGTTCTCTTAGTTGGAGCTGTGAAATTGTCGTATGTAAGAGCTGTGAAGTGGGTGTTCATTCAACACTAGGTTTAACTAATGAGGTGAAAATGAGGTTCCATATCCAACAAAATTTGAGCAAACACTAAACAATGGTGAATCTTCATAATTCAACCACCATTATAACTTTCTAACATCTATAAATCAACATTTTAGCTATACATCAACACTTATGTTAGAAATGTGAAATTGGCCTTAGCTAGTATCAACAGAATGTAAAGGCACCCCAATTAAATGGGTAAGACCTAAGGGCAATGCAAACAATCAATACACATTTGGCTGAAATTCAAAGCTAAAATCAAACCCCACCTATACTCACAACAAAACTTCTTGCACTAGCGGCGAATAGGATGCTACCGGATCTGCATGTACAAATACTCTCAACTATAATTTGAATTTGTTCATGAATAGAGCAATCAAGCTCAGGAGGCTTGTATGGATGATCTGGGATGGTTGATAGAGGATGAATTAAGAACACATTTCTAGTCCGGGTCAATTAAGGGGCAATTCAGATTTTGAGTCAGGAAAATTCAAGAAAGGATGATTCTATTTTCATCAAAATTACTCATTATGAGATGGTGAAAACCAATTACATTAGGCCAGCAAAAATTGGATTAATTTGAACTAATGAAAGGGTAGTTTAGACAATTCCTAAATAAAGTTGAACCCAGAAAAGATCACTTGATTTGAGCTGGACGGTCCAGATTGGACCACGAGGGGGGTGCTTGTCCAACCTCGGGTCTTAATAAAAAATTTTCCGCTCTTAAAGTAAGGAGTAGCTACCTAATAAGGAGTGCTTCTCAAAAATCAAAAATTCTAAAAAAATCTAAAACATTTATAAGGAGCACTCCTTAATAAGAAAAGTTGTCATAAGGAGCTCCATCGGAGATATCCTTACTCCCTCTACTTCACTAGGTTTGGCACTCTATTATTTATCACAATTTTTGTTACAATTTTGACGGCAAATTTGAAGTATTCTGTGAGGAGTAATATCATCGTATGATATATCTTTGGAAGATTTTGAACATTTATTTTCCAAATATCAAAATTATAAATTTTGTTAATATACGTCAATTTTTTTTAAAAAAATTAAAGCCACCCTAAGGTGAGGGAGATTTGATAAGGCATCCCAAGCCATCAAAATGCCATAAAAATGGCTAGTGTTTACATCAACTCGGATGACAAAATATAGACCAGAGGTCCTATAGCATAAGAATGCTATCAAAAATGGGCTAAAACTATGTCTAACCCTAAAGCTCCTAATGTAGACTAGACAACTCCCTTCCTGAAACCTATTAGGGAATTTCAATGTAAAACCCAAGGCGGTACCAAGAAGAAGTTGGGAGTCAAGAAGAATAGGTAGGTGTTGACTGAGGTGAGCTGCTCATGCTGATCCAGGTCTGGGAAGCTGGTCATGTTGACTGGAGTTGCATCATTCTGGGAATTGCTTGACCTGCACATGTAACAAGTAATCAGTAGCATCTGCTAACCACTCTTATTGAAGGTGTGCCAATTCTATCAAGGTGCAAGGCACCAGTGATTGGATTTGGCAGCTGTTGCAGAGTTTAATCAGTTGAGGTCTTGGACAGGTAAGCAAACTTAGCAAGCCTATCTGAAGAGGTATTAGCCTCTCTAAATGCATGCAAGACTAAGTTTTTAGACTGATGTATCTCAGATGCCAAGTTGAAAAGTTTCCATGGAGCACTGTATGGATCAGCAGAGGATCTGACAGCATTAAGACAGTCGGATTCTATACAAAAGCTCATGTTTAACTCAGTTCCCAAAATAGAGGCATGATGAATTGCCAGCAATTCAGAGTGTAGGGGGAGTCAGCCTGGGTAAAGATTGTTCTAATTTTGAGAGCATTTCTAGAAGTGTCTCTGGCAATTAGGCCCAGCCCTGCAAAGTGAGGTTGATGCCATGAGGCCTCAACATTTATTATAATGCCTGAAGCTGGTGGGTTCCATTTTAAACTAAGAATTTTGATATGGGGAGGCCTTGTGTGTGCAGGTAAGAAACCAAGAATAGAGAGGTCTCTATCAAAAGGGTTCTCAGAAAATATTGGCCTGACACAATAAATGTGGTAAATCACTTTTGTAACTATTTTTCTCAAAGATTGTTCAGTGCAAGAGATATTGTCAAAAATTTTTGAGTTTCTGGCTTTCCAAAGTGTCCAGCATATAATGCTAGGGACTGTATGAAACAGGGAGTTATGTAGCTTAGTTTTTCAATGGAAAGACCAATAAAAAGAAAGCCTATCCCACAGGTTTTGGAACTGGAAATCATGTGTACCAACCATATAGTGAAAGTAAGACCATAGAGATTTAGCCAAGTAGTAGTCATTAAATGCATGCTCTAAGAAGTCATTATTATCACAAAATAAGCACTTAGATGTAATACAGAAACCCATTCTCATAAGAATATCAGGGAAGGGCAGGAACGAGTTGATCAGTTTCCAAATAAATATGCTAATTTTTTTTGCACTCTAATGTTCCAAATAAGTTTGAGTGAAAGGGAGGTACCTCTGGTCTGTTGTAGCACCTCATATCCAGATTTGAAAGAAAATATTCCTTGAGCAGAAGGCATCCAAATCAGTCTGTCAGGCCTTTGGTGAAGGGAAGCTGTCTGTAAAAAGCTATAGCCTCATCAGAAAAATATGTAAGTATAGAAGGGATCATTTGGCATCTGTTGATGATAAAATCATGGACTGAGGTATCCATATGAATGTTGGTAAGATCTGGGTTATATAAGTTGGAGAAGGAACCAATTCCTGACCAATTTGAACTCCATAAGTAACAATGTCCATTCCCATGGATAACTCTAGTCAAAGACTTAGCCTTTGGAGATATAGCAGTGATTCTTTTCCAATTGGGGGTAGTTCTGTAAGATGGTGGTAAAGACCACATAAATTGAGACCAAAGAGTTTTCCCCAATTGGAACTTCCACCAGAGTTTCAGTGAACAAGTTCTGACAATGGTATGAATGGATCTAAGACCAATTCCATTCGGATCATATGGAAAACACAAATCTTGCCACTTTTTCCAGACTTTTTTGGGTTTGAGGGAGGTCTCTCCCCAAAAAAATAGAAAAGAAAAAATAAAGACAGGAGCTTTTCTATTTTTTTAACAACCCTAATAGGGGGTTCCATTACACTCCATATATGTTGTGGTATAGAGAATATACGGGACTTGATTGATAAGTCCAGGGTTTGTATTAGGACCTCATTCATACTCGGACCAGGGCCCGAGAAGGGTCGTGGGCTCGAGATACGCGGAGGGTGGATCCACAGGTCCATCAATCCTAATCCTTATAAGGAATGCGTATATTATGAATGTTCTACAAGGAATATACATCTTCTCAAAGATGGTAATAAAGATATCCTAAACATGGTAACACAACCATGTCCGAAATACGCTTCTATTATACATGGTAATACAACCTCTATTCCCATAAGAGTTGTTGTATTCATACCATAAATACATATCTTGGTGATCTACGGATTGTAGCCATATAAATACCCTAAAGGTTTGGTAGACCTCTCATCTAATCTCATACTTTATACTTTACGCCTTAAGCAAATATACTGACTTGAGCGTCGGAGTGTCTATCCCCGGGATACCCGGGACCTTTGTCTTGCAGATCAGTTCGAGAGCCTGGTTCGTCGTCGAAGTGTTGGTGTCCGGCATGTATCAATTTGGCACACCCGGTGGGACACCTCACACTCATTGACAACGTCGCCGAACCTTGTTTCCGATCTGGTCTAGTGCACCTGAAGAAGCAACTTCCCCAACAACATGTCTGATGCCGAGCAACCCAGACGAAGCGCCCGTGTGCTAGGGCAAAATCCGGAAGAGAATCCAGAAGCAGCTACCCCCAAGGACGAGGACGAGGACGAGGACGCGGTCGACCCGGAGGATCTCGTACACGCTCCACCTTTGAACCACCGTCAGGCTCTACCGTGGAGGCATGAAACTCCAACGTTCCAAACTCCTTCGGTCCGAATCCTTTCGTATCCGGAGCACCCCTCTCCGGTCCAAATCCTGTTGCGTCAGGAGTGCCACCTTCTAGATCGAATCCTGTTGCATCAGGAGTGCCACCTTCTGCATCGAATCCTGTTGGATCTGAAGCACCGAACTCGGGACCAAGAATTTCGATCCAGACTGACATGAACTACAGCGAACACGTCAACAATCGAGACAGCCTTGACCCAGAGAATGGGTTTGGATATAACGGACATGATTCGATCTTTACCTCGGAAGGACAAGCATTAAGAGATGAACAAATCCTCACAGAAAAACAACAGGAGGAGGAAAGACAAAGACGTCTTAGGGAAACCTTGAGCCAGACTGTACGAAATAACCCTCCAGGTTCCGAGCCATCTTATATCAACCTTGACCCTCCGAGAATGATCCCTGAAGATGTCCGAATGTTGATGAGGAACTTACAGGCACAATATCCTGATTTCGTCGCATCTTTGATAAACTCAAGTCAACAACTCAGTGCACAGATGCGTGAAGCCCCCAACCAAGTATCTGTCTCAGGAGCCCAAACTACACCACCTGCTGATCCTACTCAACAACGGAGACTCCTCAACAACTTATCCAAGGATCCACCGCCTTATAATGCTCAAAGCAGTCTGCCACCACCTCCTAATACATCTAACTATCAGGGGGAAGGCATAGGTTTAAGTAAGGAGGAAGTGCGAAGGATGTGCATCACCAACATCGAAGCAGAACTCAGACGCGAGAAGAGGGAGCGAACTCGAAGCGAATGGTAAAATAGCGCCGATCGGCCTTTCACTCAAGATGGAGCCTACCCTACCCGAGGAAAATACGAGGTGGATCAAGAGATCACGCGTATTCTCGGACCCAGGGGACAAGCTGCTCGTTCCCCCTTTTCGCGGCATATCATAAACCTCCCCTTCGATAATAACAAGAAGGTCCCAGAGCACCTACCCATATTTGATGGGACCAGTGATCCTAGAGAATTTCTTTCGGTCTTCTTCAAAACTCTGGAAACCAGGAATTTTCATGAGCTGGAAATATGTAAAATTTTTCCCAGCTACGTCCGAGGGAAGGCACAAACATGGTTTACTCAGACAAAACCAGAGAGCTTATTCGATTACTGGGATTTTGCTGAGTTCCTTCTCCACGCTTTCATCCAGAAGAAGAAGTTCACCAAATCCCTCGGAGATCTGGGATACGTGGCTCGCATTGAAGGAGAAATTGTGATAGAGCACTATCATATATACATGGATCTAGCTACCGAATGCTACAATTGAGATGAGCGCCTCCTGATCAATATGTACCGGATGAGCGTGGATGATGACATTCTGAGGATGAAGCTGGCAACAAAAAATCCAACAACCATTCAACATCTCCAAGTCATCATGGAAAAGTATGCTAGCGAATCAGATGCCGTGACGGGCAAAAGTCCCCCAGAATTCCTTATGGACAGAAAAGAATCCAGGGCGAAGATACCGAAGGTCGAGAAGACTGATAACGCTCCAAAGCCTACCTTCGAGTCATACACTCCTCTGGCGAGATCTCGAGCTGAAATTCTATCCATTCACAGGCACCTTTTGAAGGACCCGCCCGCCATGAAGGAATCAGCCGAGCGCCAAAGGTCACCAAAGTTCTGCCAATATCACCAAGATCGGGGGCATGATACCGAGGAGTGCTATCAACTCAAGAACGAAATAGAGAAATTGATTCGCCAAGGAATTGTGCAACAAATTGCACCATCAACAACCAGCGATAACCAGGGAACCCAGAGGAGGTATGGGGGAAAGCCCTGGTAGAAGAAGAAAGACGTCCCCCGTAACAACAATAACAATAATAACAACTACGGTGACGGAGGCAACAATCCTCAAGATCCTCCTCCTCCACCACCTAATGGAGCCAACCGAGTCATCAACGGCATCAATGGCTACACAGGAGAAGCAATCTCCTTGACCAAGCTGAAAGATAGTGTGCGAGCTATACCCCACACTGAGCCAGTCAACAAGAGGCTCCGCCCTGAGGAAACCATTACCTTCTCGGATGCGGACGCCGTACCAAATCAGATGCCTCATTCGGATACTCTTATAATCTCAGCAACCGTACAAGATACTCTGGTAAAAAGAGTCTTCATAGATGATGGGAGTGGGGTAGAAGTAATGTTCCAAGACTGCTTCCAGAAACTAGGATTTACCAAAGATGATCTCAAACCTACGGGTCCGATCTCGAGGTTCACAGGAAATCCAGTAATAACTCTCGGAGAAATCACACTCCCTGTCACAGTAGCAGAAGGAGCCAAGAGCCTTACTTTATACTGCACATTTGTGGTAGTAGACACCGTCACACCTTTCAACATTATCCTTGGCAGACACTGGATGAGCCAAGCTAAAGCCGTATGGTCTCCTTACCATCTGATGTTGAAGTTTCCAACACCTCAAGGAGTAGCTTCAATCAAAGGAGACCAAAGAGTGGCGCGTTCTTGCATGATCACGGCCATCCGTGACGCCAGAAATGTGAGCAGCATCTCGGCCGTTAACACTATTCTAGGAGATCTGGTCCCCGATCCTGATCTCGAACAACCCATTGTGTTCCATTTTGAAGAAGAGGCCTACAATGAAATGACTACACTGTGGCATAAACGCCGTCACCAAGCCTTCCAAGTGGGGGAACTGGTAATGCCAGTTGGCCCGTGGTGCACCAACAAGCTAGGAGAAGCGCTGGAGCCAAGCACCAAAGGACCATACAAAATCTCCGCTGCACAATCCGGTGGATTCTACCTCTTGCAAACACGCGAAGGAGAGCACTTGGATCCTGTCATTTTGGCGCCCTTCCTACGCAGGTACCTCGGAGCTAAAACCAAGCAGACCTTCTCCATGTAGGGAGAAACTACTTCAATAAGGCCTACGAGCCAAGCTCTTTTTCTTTTCATCTTTTTACATTTTTATACCCGAGCTCCCAAACTCGGGGTCGTCTTTTATAATTTTACCGAACTCTCAAGTTCGAAGAATGCAATTTCTTTTCGATATACATCTTCTATTTTATTTTGAAGCAGTCCATACTCTCTAAATACAAAGAGAAACTATGCCTCACAAAGCATAAGTAAAGACTACTGCCTAAAGATCCATACGCTTATAAGTGTATGATTGATGCTTATCTAATATGAGCTGTTTAGACTACGTGTCTGAACTACAATCATCTTAGGCCAAAATAAAATAATATAATTATAAAAAGTATATGGTCAAAGACCAACATGATACGGGTAATGCAAACTCACAAAGTTTGGAACTCGACTCTCCATGTGATACTCCCATTAAGGTATACATCACTATTTATTAAGGCTATTCATAAGTCTAAAGAGTCAACCTTCTCAAGGATGGCAATATAAAGACCTTTATAAAGGCAAAATCAAAAGAGTGTTGTTACACTACGAAACTTCTTACACCTCGTGAAGGTCTTTAAATACAGGGGTACGACCCCGACCGCAAGAAGAAGTAGAGGCACAACCTCGACCACTTTGGAGGCCACGGCCCCAATTACTTTCTTCTGCCATCCTCATCAACTGAGAGGACGTAGGGGATCCCCTTCTATTTTCTATAATTACCAGTCGAGTAGGAGAGTCAATAGAGCCACGAGCTCTAGGAGTAGGTGTCACCTCTCTGCCCCTTCCACATGGGATCCCTCGAGATACACCCTCTGGGACATGAGGCCTTATCAAAGGTCCTGAATATGGGACACCAGAAGGCCCACCTATCTCCCTCCTTGAAGATCTTGAAGGTATGACAAACACACCTTGAGCTTCTAGTTCCTTTATTTGGAACCTGCAAGCGTTAAGCTCGGCCTGGCAAATTCCCAACTCATCTACCCTGGAGGCAATCTTGTGATTCACAATGATATTTTCATCTCGGAGGGTAGAAATACGAAGATCCTTCTCATGACTTTCACCCTTGACCTTCATTAAGTCACTCCTGACTTTCCTCCATTCTTGGTCATACTCTTTACTGGTGGCCAAAGCCTTGTTGAGCGCTTCTTCTAGATCCTTATACCTCTTCTGAAGATCGCTCAATTGCTGATTCAGTTCGGCTCTCCGCTCTAAAGATATCTTCAGCCCGCCACGAAGACTCTCACATTTTCCCCGCATGATGCTAAAACAATCCTTGGATTCACCCAACTCTTCCTCCAGTTTCTTGCTCTTCTGAAGGACAGCTTCATACTTGACCTGCAAATCAGCGCATGCGGCAGAGCAACACTGGACATAAAGGAAGGTAAAGACCAATTAATTCCAAAGACAAAGCATACGTTCAGAATACATGAAATGCCAAAATCTGGCGAAAAGAGAAACATCTTGAAGTAAAAGACAAGGCTCTAAGAAGTTACCGTCTTCGGGTCCTCAATTGAAGTTTCTGTAGCCGGCTTCTCCACCAGGAGTGACAGCTCAGGATACAAACTGGACAGCTTGTCCTGGAACTCCTCAAGGGTTAAGGCCTTCTTCAAGGATTCCAAGCTAGTCAGTAGACTAGTCTCAAACCCCCAATCTGGCTAAACTTCGCCCGAAACTCCTTCAAATTCTCCGGTACTTCCGGCCAAGTGTAGGCAGGGGCAAGACATCCTTGAATCTCTTCATTAAGAAACCCCTTAAGAGGAATCCACATCTTTGAGAGCTCAGATTTATGGTAGAATTCACCATACTCTTGGTGATGAGCTTCCATCTCTGGACAGTTGAGACAGAAATCTATTATCAACCGAACTAGCCGCCTCTAGCTAATGGGATCAGCATACCGGTCTCTCTCCACTTCCACCAGAGCCATGTTCCTTTTCAGATCTAAGAAGGAACCATCAGACAGCCTTTTTGCCTTCTTCAAGGCTTGACTCTCCTCTTCCAAGGCCTTTATTTTGGCCTTATCCTGAGCCATCTCGGTCTGAAGGTGCTTCACCATGTCAGAAGGTTTCTTAGACCTCTTGGATATCTCTTCCTTCATCAGCTCAAGTTCAGAAGCATGCCCTTGAGAACGGTTATACAATGTCCGAATGGAGTTGTACATATACTTCATCTGACTCACAGACTGTAAAAGAAGATAAAGACAGTTAGCTAATTACACAGCTAATCTTATTAAGAGCTAAGCCGAATCATACCTGGCTAATCTCGGGACAGCCTGGTACCACCTCGACCAGAATCTCGGAAGGAGGAGGTGACACATGTTTCTCGAACTCCTCCAATGGTCCGAGTTCGAGCCTTGGCTTCTTTAGAGACTTGTCCGCAGAGCTCCCTGAAGCCTCGAGATCCCTCTTTTTCTCATTACTATTCAACGACCCTCTGGATTCAGCTATCTTAGCCAACAAACTTGCTGCCCTGTTAGCCTTAGAAGCACCCACTGCATATAAAAGGGAAGAAGTCAGCATAAAAAGCGATTGACACATTGTGGGCGAGAATAAAATAAACAAGAAGAAATACCCTCTTGCAACGCATCCAAATCTACCATAGGAGTTATCATCATGACCTCATCAAAATCATCAACCATGGTTGGAAGGACACTAGAAGTCCGAGACACCTCCTTTCTCGGACATCGAACTAGAGCTGAACCCTCATCCTCCTCCTCATCTGATAGATCTAAAGCCACAGGAACAAATAGGCAATCTTCCTCCTCAATCACCTTAAGCTTGGATTGAGTCTTCTTACGCCCTTAAACCAATTGGATCCTGCTCCATAGAAAGAAGGGTTTCATACCAATCCATAGACAGGTCCTTAGCTACACCAATTGGATCCTGCTCCATAGACAGAAGGGTTTCATACCAATCCATCTCAACACCTTCTGGCTGATCAAAATGTGTCAACTTCAAGAAGCTGCAATTTTGAAGAGTACGGCCGTATAGTTGATTCAACCAATCATACGTTTCTATAGGCCATTGCCAACCCATTTGATGATCTCCAGATACAAACTTACCCTCTCTAAGTTTGATCTTATCACTCACCAACTCCCCAGCTATATTTAGCAGTTTGCGGGAAGACTCCACTTCATGCCAGATTTCATTTTGGACCTCTTCGTTCCAATCAGGAAGTTCATACTTGGTTCGATCGAAGGTTAGTTTTACCTTATCCCACTTCCCGCAGTTCACAAGAAGCACAAAAAGCTTACCTAAAGAGGTATCCCGAGAAGTCAAGGTCACATTTTGTTTAACAACGGAAACCTTATACATGGTCCACAACAAGGGGAGACTGGGACGGTAACCTTTACGAGCACACCAAGTTATTAAGGCCATAATGATTACTATCACATTGGCATGTAACTGCCCTAGATGCACCCAATAATGCCGAAGAAAACCATCCAACAGTGAGGGAAAAGGGAAGGCTAACCCATGCTACAGAAACCTCCAGTATATGACCCTTCGGGTTGGAGTTACTAATTCAGCTGCAGACTTGTCTTCTCCAAAGTACATGAGGTCAGCATCAGAAGGAATTGAGAAGGGACAACCCTCTGCGAAGATAGCAGCATCAACGCGTGCTTTATCCTCCTTCAGCGACTTTCTACTACTACCTTCGCCATCATCGGATACTATACCTCTGGATGTATGCACTACCATGGGGCTATTCCCCTCTATCTGAGCCCTCCTGACCATAGCCCTCAACCTTTGCTCTTCCTCAGAGGCATTTTTCTTCAAAACTACAGGTTTTTCCCCACTCGCTACTCAGTTCTGCGGCGGTCATAGGAGCTACTCTCATCAGCCTGAGTTTCTACATACTCTCCCTCATCATGATGGGGGACGAAATTTGTTTTACTACCATTACTCATGATTACAGAGAGTATGGGGGAAATACACACACAGAGATAAAAGGAAAAAACAGACACAAGAAAATGCGCAGAGAAAGAAGATAGCACTTACTGATGATGGAAGCAGAAATTTGGGGCTTCAGAAATTGATGAAGTACTGACGCGTCTTCTGAACTTGGAAAGAAGAAATTTTCGAATAAGAGAAGACAATGGGAATGATTTGGGAAATTTAATCCAAACCCAGACAGCATTGAAGACGAGCAATCACCTCGATTCTGTTTCCAATGCAAGTAACTGGAGAGACGGGGGACAGACCGTCTCTGCTTGCCAATGAAGACACGCCACGTGTATTTACCATCTAGATTTCAAAGGAAGCTAATCTCAGCAGTTCATATATTTGATGGAATACGAAAGAACATGAAGCTAGATATTCATAAGGGTAAGCCCGAGAAGAGAGTCCCCGAAGGACACCCCGAGCTTAACATCCCGAGTTATTCTCCCTCGAGTTATTGGTCTTCCCTCGAGAAGCAAGCCTCTCTTTCAACCTTCTAGATGGAGTACTCTATATTCTGAAGATCTACCTTGGGGCTACTGATAAGTCCAGGGTTCATATTCGGACCTCATTCATACTCGGACCAGGGTCCGAGAAGGGTCGTGGGCTCGAGATACGCGGAGGGTGGATCCACAGGTCCATCAATCCTAATCCTTATAAGGAATGCGTATATTATTAATGTTCTACAAGGAATATACATCTTCTCAAAGATGGTAATACAGCTATCCTAAACATTGTAACACAACCATGTCCGAAATACACTTCTATTATACATGGTAATACAACCTTTATTCCCATAAGAGTTGTACTCATTCCATAAATACATATCTTGGTGATCTACGGATTGTAGCCATATAAATACCCTAAAGGTTTGGTAGACCTCTCATCTAATCTCATACTTTATACTTTACGCCTTAAGCAAATATACTAACTTGAGCGTCAGAGTGTCTATCCCCGGGACACCCGCGGACTTTGTCTTGCAGATCAGTTCGAGAGCCTGGTTCGTCGTCGAATTGTTGGTGTCCGGCACACATCATTGATAAGTGTAATTTTACCCCCTGCAGAGAGCCATTTGTTTTCCCAATTTGCAAGTCTATTTCAATTCTCTGAACAAGTGGCTGGAAGTAAGCAACTAGGGTCCTACCAGTGTAAATAGGTACTCCTAAGTAAGTAAATGGGAAAGATCATTTGCTCATGCCTAATATTCACTCTTTTCAAAACTAATCTTCTGGCCTGTTGTTTTCTAAAAAATGACCAGAAAAGCTTTAAGTACTGAGAGTGAATCTTTGCTGGCATTTAAAAAAATAGTAGTGTCATCAGCATAGCTGAGATGAGAGATAGGGGTTGGACCAGTAGGTATGTTAAAATGATCTATTCTGCCTATGTTATATACATATGAGAGACTCCTGGAAAATGACTCAGAAAATAGATTGAACAAAATTGGGGAGAGTGGATCTCCTTGTTTGATGCCCCTAGTGGATTTGAAGAATCCACAGGGTTTACCATTAACTAAGATTGAAAAAAAAGCTTGACTGAGATTTTTCATAATCCAGTGAACTACTTTACCATGCATACCAAATTGAAGTAAAATGATATTTAAAAAGGCATGATTGACTCTATCAAAAGCTTTTTTCAAATCTAGTTTTATCATGCAGTTTGGGTTCCTACTTTTTCTATCAAGAAACCTAGTCATTTCTTTCAGGAAAATGACATTATCAGATATGTCTTTTCCTTTAAGAAATGCAGACTGTTGTGGAGATATCAACTTAGATATTAGAGGTCTAATTCTTTCCACTAACAACTTGGAAAAAATCTTGTTGATGAAATTAGAGAGGCTTATAGGCCTAAAATCATCAAAAGAGGATACCACATTTTTGAGGGATTAATGTGATCCAAGTGGCAGTGATGCCTACAGGGATTTGAGATTCACTCATAAAGTCTTGTACAACCTTTAAAAGATCATCTTTAATTATATCCCATGCCTTAGTGAAAAATTTTGAGGAAAAACCATCTGGTCCAGGGCTACTATCTTTATTTAGGTTAAAAACAGTAGCATGGATTTCCTCCATAGTTACAGGTCTGAGTAGTTGCTCATTGTCTGCAACAATAATTAATTTAGGGATTTGATTTAGAAAATGATGATAACAATCACCATTTAAATTATTTGGTGGTTCAGATAGAAGATCAGAATAATAAGAGATGGCTTCTCTTTCAATCTGGTCATTATCCTCTAACCAAATCCCATCAGAACTTTTTATCTTAGTGATGTTGAGAAAGAACCTTTTTTCCTTCACTGATTGATGGAAAAAATTAGTGTTTTCATCCCCATTATTAAGCAATTTTTTTCTGGATTTTTGTTTCCAGAACTTGTTTTTCTCTTTTAAAGCTCTGAGATGTAAAGCCCTACATTTTTTGAGTTCAATTAGCTCATTGAGTGAGCCATTATTATCAAAAATTATTTCTTGGAGTCTAAGGGCCTCAGCTGTAACTACATTTGATTCAATGTTACCAAAGTAGAGTTTGTTCCAACTCTTGATAGCAATTTTGAGTCTGCGTAGTTTTAAACTAAATCCTAACATCCCTGTGCTATTCATTGGTAGGTTCCAATCCTCAGCAATAACTGCTAAGAAATCTTCCCTATTGAACCAGGCATTAATAAATCTAAATGGCCTGGGGGATGATGCTATATTACTGTCTATGGAAAGAAATAAAGGTGAGTGATCTGATGTGTCTCTATTTAACACTTGGATTGAAGAAGATGAGAACTTCATCAACCAGTGTTGAGAGCACAGTCCCCTATCTAATTCTGAGTTGTGGGATTGTGCAACCAGTTATTTGACCAGGTGAAAAGATTCCCAACAGTGTTAATCTAACACAAGGCATTGGTTGAAATAAAATGATTGAAATCAGCCATAGTTTTAGGCCTTGGATGTGAAGGTCCCTTGTATTCTACTGGGGATTTAATTGTATTAAAATCTCCAATAAGAAAGGAATCATCCAAGTTCCTATTAGCTAAGGCATCCCATAACTCAGTTCTACCTGGAACTGTTCTGAGTTCATATATAAATATACCCTCCATTCCAGTATTCAGGTGGGGACTAAAAATATTTACAGCCAAAAATTGCAAATGATCTTGCAGTAGAGTTATCTGGATTGAATCATTCCACATGACCCAAATCTTACCACTCTGGGCTGTTAAATGGTGTGAGAAGTGTAACCTTCTCTTAAATTTTTCACATTTCTGACTCTTATGCCATGGTTCAATAAGGCATAAGATTTCAATTCCGTGATGTGAGACTAGGTCAGTTAATCTGTCCTGATAAGTCCATGGTTCGTACTCGGGCCTCATTCATACTCGGACCAGGGCCCGAGAAGGGTCGTGGGCTCGAGATACGCGGAGAGTGGATCCACAGGTCCATCAATCCTAATCCTTATAAGGAATGCGTATATTATGAATGTTCTACAAGGAATATACATCCTCTCAAAGAGGGTAATACAGCCATCCTAAACATGGTAACACAACCATGTCCGAAATATACTTCTATTATACATGGTAATACAACTACTATTCCATAAGAGTTGTATTCATACCATAAATACATATCTGGTGATCTACAAATTGTAGCCATATAAATACCCTAAAGGTTTGGTAGACCTCTCCATCTAATCTCATACTTTATACTTTACGCCTTAAGCAATATACTGACTTGGGCGTCGGAGTGTCTACCCTCGGGACACCCGGGGCTTTGTTTTGCAGATCAGTTCTAGAGCCTGGTTCGTCGTCGAAGTGTTGGTGTCCGGCATACATCAATTTGGCACGCCCAGTGGGATCTCACACCCATTGACGACGTCGCCGAACCTTGTCTCTGATCTGGTTTAGCGCACCTGAAGAACAAATCCTCCAACAACATGTCTGAAGCTGAGCAGCCCAGACAAAGCGCCCGCGTGCAGGGGCAAAATCCAGAAGCGGAGCAACCCACTCAAGAACGCAGATGCGGTCGAGGAAGCGGTCAACCCAGAGGATCTCGAGCACACTTTATCTCGGAACCACCACCAAGCTCTACAGTGGGTGCCGGAAACTTCAACATTCCGATATCCATCGGTCCAAACCCTGCTATAATAGGAGCACCAATCTCTGGTCCAAATTTTGGTATATCCAGAGCACCTCCTGGATCAAGCCCCATCGTATCTGGGATACCAGCATCTGGCTCCAATTCTGCTGCATCCAGAACCCCACCTTCTGGAACAAAACCCGTTGGATCTGAAATACCAAACTCAGGTCAAAGGGTTTCCATCCAAACCGACGTGAATTACAGCGCGGACGTTAACAATTTAGATGGCCTGGACCAGGAACATAGGTTGGGGTATAGTAGACCCGACTCGATCTATTCTCCAGAAGGAAGAGCACAAAGGGATCGATAAATTCTTGAAGATAGAAAACAAGAAGGAGAATCTGTGATAGAACATTATCAGAGATACATGAATCTCGGTACGAGACGCTATGATCGAGATGAAATCCTCTTGATTAACCTGTATCGAATGATTATAGATAATAACACTCTGAAGAAGAAGGATGTCTCCCACAACAATAACAATAACAACCAGGGCGGCGGAGGCAACAATCCTTAAGATCCTCCTCCACCGCCGTCAAATGGAGCCAACCAGGTCATCAACGACATTAATGACTGTACTGGAGAAGCAATTTCCCTGACTAAGCTGAAGGATAGTGTGCGGACCATACCACATACCGAGCCAGTCAACAAGAGACTCCACCCCGAAGAAACCATTACTTTCTCGGACGTGGATGTCGTACCAAATCAGATGCCTCACTCTGATCCTCTCAACATCTCAGCAACCATACAAGATTCTTTGGTAAAAAGAGTCTTCATACACGACGGGAGTGGGGTAGAAGTAATGTTCCAAGATTGCTTCCAGAAATTAGGATTTACAAAGGAAAACCTCAAACCTACGGGTCCGATCTCGAGGTTCACCGGAAATCCCGTAACACCTCTCGGAGAAATCACACTCCCAGTCACGATAGCAGATGGGACAAAGTGCCTGACCCTCTATTGCACATTTGTGGTAGTCGACACTGTCACACCCTTCAACATTATCCTTGGCAGACCTTGGATGTTCCAAGCTAAAGCCGTATGGTCTCCCTATCATCTGATGCTAAAATTTCCGACACCGGAAGGAGTAGCTTCAATCAAAGGAGATCAAGGAGTGGCGCGTTCCTGCATGATCACGGCTATCCGTAACGCCAGAAAAGTGAGTAACATCTCGGCCGACAACACTATCCTAGGAGATCTGGTTCCCGACCCTGATCTCGAACAACCTATGGTGTCGAACAACCTATGGTGTTTTACTTCGAGGAAGATGGCGGTTATATGTCAATGGATCCTCCAACTCGAGAGGAAGTGGTGCTAAAAATTTTACTAACCAGCCCTGAGGGAAAGGACCATCCTTATGTTCTCCATTTCGATTTCCAAGCCACCAACAATTAAGCAGAATATGAAGCCCTCATTACCGGACTAAAACTGGCTGAAGACCTGGAAGTTAAAAACCTCGATATCTTCAATGACTCACATATCGTGGTTCAGTAGGTCAAAGGCGAATACGAGACCCGAGAGTATAGTCTCCAAAAATATCTCGAGATAGTTAAGCCTCTTCTAAATCAATTCTTACATTACGAACTGATTCATATCCCCCGAGAAGGCAGCCACAAGGCTGATGCAGTTAGCCAACTTGCCTCCTCGGACCTCAACATAAGATCTTCTCAAGAATTGCTGATGGAAACCCTGGCAAAAAGGAGTTACGAAGAAACTAGCATCATAGCTGTTGACATCTCAGACACATGGATGAACCCCTACATAGAATACCTCCAAACGGGAACCCTTCCCGAGGACTAGCACCTACCAAGGAAGGTACGAGTTAAAGCTCCCAAATATGTAATCCACGAAGGCATCTTATACAAGAAAGGGTACCTCCAACCTTTACTCAAGTGTGTTGGGCCTTCCGATGCTGAACAATTAGTACAAGAAGCACATGAAGGAGCTTGTGGTAGCCACCAAGGTCCACGCACCGTTACCCGAAAAGTCATACGGATGGGTTATTTCTGGCCTATGATGCTACAAGACACCAAAAGATACATCGATTCTTGTCACTAGTGTCAGAAATTTGCTAGGATGATCCATGTGCCGCAGGGGAATATGATTACCATCCAAGAATCCTGGTCATTTGTCCGATGGGATATAGATCTCGTCGGACCCTTTCCTACGGCCCCTGGAAACTTCAAGTACCTCATTATGGCCATCGATTACTTCTCGAAGTGGGTGGAAACTGAAGCCTTAACCAACATAACTGGCAAAACAGTTATCAACTTCTGCTGGAAGAATATTGTGTGTCGCTATGGCATCCCGAGATACATAGTGAAATGGAGCACAATTTGCTGATGACCCCTTCAAGAAATGGTGTAAGGAGTATGGCATACATCAAAAGCACACATCGGTATATCATGCAGAAGCTAATGGCCAAATAGAGGTTACAAACCGAACCTTGGTAAGAGGCATCAAGAAGCGCCTCGAAGGAGCTAGGGAAAACTTGATCAAAGAACTACCAAGTGTGATCTGGACCCATAGAACCACACCAGCCACAGCAATAGGAGAGACTCTTTACAGCTTAGTCTATGGGTCCAAGGCAGTCATCCCCATGGAAATTGGAGTCCTCTATGCCCGTACTTCTCAACCAGACGACGAAGATGGCACTGCCAACGAAGAAAACCTTCATCTTGACCTTGACCTCTTAGAGGAGAAGAGAGCAAGTGCTACTATCCACGAGGCCAAGGTGAAGGAAAGAGTCAAGCGCTACCATGATAGAAGAGTCCGCTTGGCCACTTTCGTTAAAAGAGACCTTGTAATGAGGTTAAATGAAAAAAGCAAGAAAGAAGTGGAAGGGAAGCTAGCCCCGAACTGGGAAGGTCCATATCGAGTCCTAGAATCCCATCCAGGGGGAAGCTAACTCTTTGAAACCATGAAGGGGGAACCTATACCACGAAGATGGAATGTGATTAACTTACGGAAGTATCACGGAAGATAAAAACTCAAGGGAGAGCCTCACAAAGGTTCGAGAGCGTCCTAGAGCCTCATCAAGGTCCGAGACAACTCCGCGCTGGCGCAAACGGGTACTCAAACTCCACTTACTATTTATTTCACTTCTATTAATAAAGTTATAAACTCAGATTGAAGTCATGATTTGTACCTTATCTTTATAACAACCAATCTTAAACTCCTTTTCTAAAAACAGGATTGTTGTCTTAAGTATAACATTGATTGCTATTAAAAAAAATATACTTTATAAAGTATATGATTGGTCAACTTATAAGTTGTTTGGATCCAATATTCAAATACCAATCGTTTTGAATAAAAGAGACAGGTTCGAGATAAAGTACTTCAAAAGTGCTTGATTGAGGTTTATAGACCAAAAGGGCAGACGTGCTCGGAAATCAATCATCTCAACATAAAGAGGAAAAACCTCAAACACGGAAGTTAAAGTTCATATCAAAGGTGTTATTACAACTGAATATGATACTTCTAAAAAGTCCCTCAAAAGGGCACATAGAGAAAAAACCTCGAAGACAAATAATTCATATCAAAGGTGTTATTACATCAGAATATGATACTTCTAAAAAGTCCCTCAAAAGGGCACATAGAGGAAAAACCTCGAATTTTGATACATTACATCAGAATATGATACTTCTAAATATGCCCAATAAGGTTTCCTAGAACTTTACCAGGAGTGGCACTTGAGAGATGGGCTATTATCAACTTTTCTGCACGTTGTGACATTAAAGGCCTTGTCAAAAGATGCCTTAGGAAGAAGCCCAACAACATTAAGCTCGCAGAGTGTTCATCATGGATAATTGCGAGAACATAACATCAGAGGCTGAAGCTCCTTTCCAGTAAATCATGAGACCGAGGCTGACGAGAAGATGCCAACAAGTAAGGTAGCAAACCTGTTGGAACTAATCTGTCTTGTCAGTGGAAGGATTGAACACCTCTTCAAGAGAAGACAATTCAGGATGCTTGGATTTAATGAGCCTCAACAAATCTCCTGATGTCGCAATCTTCTCGGAGGAACCCAATGCATCCAAAAACTCGGCCCCAGGGACCCATCGTTTAGCAGTCAGAGTAGAGAGCTTATCAGCAGCATCTGGATGAGAGAAGATTTCCTTCATCACCTCCATCTCCTTCTCGGATTAACATAGTTGCAGGACTTGATCCAAGATCTCGTCCTGCTCAGAGGAATGGAATAAATCCCCGTACTTCTCACTGTGACTATTAAATTCGGGGCTGCTAGCAATAAAGGCACCCCAAAGCTTAAGGAGTCGTTTAGGCTCCTCCGAGTCCTTCTCCGCAGCTTGATTTTACGACAGCTCCTCCGCAATATCCCGATAAACTCCCAGCTCTTTTTCCTGAAACTTCCTCGCCAATAACACGTCCTTATTCTCAGCCTCCAGCTGTTTCACCCTAGCCTCCAGTTGAGTCACATCCAATGGAACCTGAACAGGAGGAGCAGGCACGGTAGGCTTAGTTGTCGCAGTCAAGAAGGCAGCCTCTATCTCCTCCTTCTTTGCCCTGAAGGCCCGGCACTTGACATGTAATTCCATCACAGAATCAGAAAGGTGCCGGATCACATCATTAGCTCGACACCCCAGCGTAGATAGATCCGCCATCAGCTGTAATATGGAAGACATATAAACCTGATACCTGGGAAACCCGTATAGCATGAAAGGGAAAAATAATTACCTCAGCGCCGAAGGGATACTTCTTAGAAGACCTCTGAGAAGCCTGACCATCCTCTTCCTTTGGGTAGCTCAGATAAAACATCAGTTTCTTCAGAGAAGTATCTTCATATACCACCAGCTCAAGGTCAGATTCATCTTCATCTGAGGACTCCCTAACTTCCAGTTCCATCTCCTCAGGCCGTATTCTTCGGACTCCTCCGCTTCCTCATCTATGGCCTGGAGAGTGGCCTTCCCCTTCTTGATTTTTTTCTTTGGGGGAGACGCTATATATAAAGATAAACCTCAGTATTTCTTTGGGGGAGACGCTATATATAAAGATAAACCTCAGTATAGACACAGAAAAAACATGTTATATTATATGACCTGAAAAGCTACCTGAAGAAGACCGACTAGAAGAGGATTCACCATGATTCCGAGGAGATTTTCTCGGACCTCCTTTCCTGGCCTTCTTTTTTCTTCCCTGGATTTTATCAGGGAGGGACCGATTCCGGTTAGGCTTCAAAAAGCTAGAGGTAGACTTCGACCAAGGAACGTCCAACAGGTACGAGTAAGTAATGCTGGGTCACTGCCAGACAGAGCCGTGTGCGCCCAGAACAAAATTCCCTCTTTGAATGGTAATGTCCTCCTTTAGGAGCTCCCCGATGATGCCTTTTAAATGATCAGGAATGATGAAAACCCTGTCACGAGCTATAACATCCTTAGGCTTGGGATGCAAGTCAGGGACCTCGTACTTGTTTCGGTCGAAAGTGAAACGGTCAGCCTCCCACACACCACTGTTATCAGGATACGTGATGGGTTTCCTCTTCCTCGGGGTGAGGGTAATGTACTCGTAATCCTCAAAGGATAATAATTTGTACAGACTCCTGATTAAATCCAGGCTTGGTTCGTAGTTCCTCCGAGCACACCAGGATATCACAGCCATGATTAACACCACCACATTGGAGTGAATTTGGCTCGGATGCAATCGATGCTGCTGCATGAACTCATGAAATAAAGGGGAAAAGAAAAACTTATCCCCTACTGCAAAAACCTCCCATAAATTACCCTCGAGTGGGGCTCACCAGACTTTCAGTTGGGACTTCCTCATCCTCGAACTTCAAGCCAGCATCAAGAGGATATGACAGCCTGCATGACCGCAGATATCGTATTGTCCTTTCATCAACCACCTTAGTGACGCTCCACGCATCACCAGAAGCTGGAACCAGTTTTTCAACTTGGGGCTCCATATTTGGGTCCGGATTCGACCCAGAGGCACTATCGTCCACCACCGCAGTCACAACCTGCAGCGGCGTCGCCATGGTTACCTACATAAACTCCCCAGACTCAACCTCCAGGAATAGAGTACGCAAGTCACGAGCCACAAGAACATTCTCTCCATTGCCAGAGGGAATGCTAGAGTTTGCTGACGACATGGCAATACAGAGAATGGGGGGAAAAGTTATGAGAAGAATACGATGAAGAAAGACATGAGTTTATTGAGAATTTTTGCAGAGATGGAAAAGATTAAATTTGCTTGGATGAAGATTGATGATAAACACAAGGAAAATTACTTGGTTATATAACCAGTAATTAGCATGCATTTAAGAGGAGTAACTACCTCGACTCGCGAAACGATACAGGCAATTAGAAGGTTGGTCCTCCTCACCACCAGAAGATACAGTGAACAATGGCCACGTGTCAGTCTCTTCAGAATTCAAGAAAAACAGATCCAGATCCAACCGTCCACGTGTCTTGATGGAATACGAAAGAACTTTAAGCTAGATATTCAGAAGGGTAAGCTCGAAAGGACAGTCCTAGAAGAACACCCCGAGCTTAACACCCAGAGTTATTCTCCCTCGAGTTATTGGTCTTCCCTCGAGAAGCAGGTCTCTCCTTCGACCTTCGAGACGAAGCACTCTAAATTCTGAAGATCTACCTCGGGGCTACTGATAAGTCCATGGTTCGTATTCGGGCCTCATTCATACTCGGACCAGGGCCCGAGAAGGGTCGTGGGCTCGAGATACGTGGAGAGTGGATCCACAGGTCCATCAATCCTAATCCTTATAAGGAATGCGTATATTATGAATGTTCTACAAGGAATATACATCCTCTCAAAGAGGGTAATACAGCCATCCTAAACATGGTAACACAACCATGTCCGAAATATACTTCTATTATACATGGTAATACAACTACTATTCCATAAGAGTTGTATACATACCATAAATACATATCTTGGTGATCTACGGATTGTAGCCATATAAATACCCTAAAGGTTTGGTAGAACTCTCCATCTAATCTCATACTTTATACTTTACGCCTTAAGCAATATACTGACTTGAGCGTCGGAGTGTCTATCCACGTGATACCCGGGACCTTTGTCTTGCAGATCAGTTCGAGAGCCTGGTTCGTCGTCATTGCCTAGTTTGGGACCTTTGGGCTTTTGCTCTTTCACTAGGTTTTGGTTGGAGTTTTTTGCTGGGAGAGGGTTAGGCCTAGTTTTTTGTCTTAGTTCAGGGTGGAGGGAAAGGCAGTTGTTATCATCATTGCCTAACATAATGCAGTGATTGTAATACTTTGGGACCTCATCATATTCAATTGAGTATTTGGCAATATTTCCATCATCAATACCTAGCCTAATAGAAGTCTGCAGCTTTTTCCTCAAATCTATCTCCACACAGAGCTTAATGGCTGAAGGTCTGGTGAGGGTCGATGTTGCAGCATCCATTTTGATAAAGAAGCCTATCTAGTTACCAATGGATTCTATCATTGTTGAATTGTGAAAATAGAATGGTACCTTAGGGATTGTAAGCTAGACAGGAACCACTGAAGATTCAGCTTCTGGGCAAAAGTCCACTGTCCATTTGAGCACTTTCATATGGGATCCACCTAGAATCCAGTAACCTTTGATCCAGCAATGGCGGTAGTCCTCGGCATCGTCGAATCGTATAAGTATGTGTCTGAAGTCCACAGATCCGATTTGGTACTTGCCGGAGAAGCCGATAGATTTGAAGGGGTCATGGAGGCGTTCCGTCGAGGGCTTGCCACGTGCAAACTTTCCAATTAAGGCATTGCTGTAGTGAGAGGCGAGGGTCTCTGCCTGATTTCTGGTGACTATGCAGGCGATTTCGCCGTGGTATTGGGTAATTGGGGTGATTTCGGGATTTTATGGCAGTGTAGAGGTGAGAGAACACTACTACAAAGGGGTGGATGCAAGGCACATATTTAAGGCGTTTGTTGGGGGCGCGTTTTTTTACGCCTTGGTTGACAATAGCGAGTTCGCTACCTCTTCAAGCTAGCAAAAAAAATTACATTCAAGACGGAAAGAGGCAGTTAAAGGCGGAACTGGGATTTGACGTTAAAAGATACTTGACCAAGGCGGAAAAAATGTATCCGCCTTAAATTGAATTGGTTGTTGCGATCTCGTAACCTTTGTAGTAATATAAACGTGTCTGTAGCGATTTCGTAGCTTAGCTCGTTAGTCGTAGGTTTGTTCGTTGCGATATCGTAAGCTTTGCTAAACCCTAATTTTAGCAGGCGAGGATATGGGAGATGTCGTAACTGGGACGGTAGTATATTGCGTTTGCTGTTACGGTATCGCTTCTTAAAAGGTCAAATTTGTCATTGCTCAATGTACAGTGCATGTGAGGGTGATTGAAATGTTACGAGGTCGCTGGCTACTCAAATGTGTGAGCAAGGTCGTAGCGAGTTCGCAACAGACTCTGTATGGGTCACAGATTTAAGTTGAACTGGCCGTTCTAACTCCAAAAACAAAAAATTTAAAAGGGTCTAAACAGGTGGGTATTGAAGGGTGATCAGTTGAACTGTTCTCGGAGGTCTCATTGTTCCCGTGTTGGTGTAGGTAAGGTTTAACTTGCGTAATGTACTGGCTTGTCTCTTGATTTTGGTTGATTTTATGCATAATTTTTGGTTGCATTTTGGTTTATCTTGGTTGTTTTGTTAATGCAGTGTGTAGTTTATGTGTTGATCATCTAAAGTCAGTGGGTTAGTAGTATTGTGTAGCTATTTGTCTGATTTGTGAATTATGGACCGCGAACGAATAATGAAGGAGAATGCTCGATTATCGAAGGAGTACTTAGATTTGGTTGAACAGTTCTTAGATGTTGGGTTGCGACATTGTAGATAGAACAGCATAGGAGGGGTTAGATGTCCATGCAACAAGTGTAGAAACAACACCATATTTGAAGATATTGCTGTCGTGCGTGAACATTTAATCTGTAAAGGTTTTGACAAATCCTACACAGAATGGGTTTGGCATGGGGAAGGCCATTATGGAAGTGACCAGGTGGAGATGGAGGAGGGAAGCGCCGAGGAAATCCTGCAGTATAATGAACAGCTTTCAGATATATGCGACGATGTTGTTATGGAGTTTGTTGGGAAGAAAATTATGCTGGAGGCAATGTATGACGATAAAAAGACAAGCTTATATGTTGGGGCTAAGCATTCTAGACTGGGAGCAACATTTTTGTTAATGAACCTAAAGGCAAGGCATGGTCTTTCTGATAAAGGAATGACGGAATTGTTAGAGTTGGTTAAAGAGTTACTTCCTCAGGACAACTTATGTCCTGACAGGGTTTATGCTGCGCGGAAGATATTGTGTCCTATGGGCATGGAGTTTACCAAGATTCACGCATGCCCGAATGATTGTATGTTGTATAGGGGGATTGTTGATTCCTTGAGGGATGATTGCAAGGTATGCGGTGAGTCTAGATGGAAAAAGAAGGAGGGAAAGGTCGAGGTATGTGGAGAAACAGTGACAACATCGACAAAGCAAGGTCCTGCTAAGGTGATGTGGTACATGCCCTTGAAACCGAGATTGACGCGTTTGTATGCCAATCCAGTTGATGCAAAATTGTTAACATGGCATGCCGATAGGGTTCGAGAGGAAGATGATGATATTATATCTCACGCTTCTGATGGTGATCAGTGGAAGAAGATGGATGCTATGTACCCAGAATTTGCTGACGAACCTAGACACGTGCGCTTAGGACTATCTACTGACGGAATGAACCCTTTTGGGAACATGTCCAGCACCCACAGTTCATGGCCAGTGATGCTTGTTATTTATAATCTACCTTCATGGTTGATGATGAAACGAAAGTATGTGCTTTTGAACACTATGATCTCGGGGCCTAGGCAACCTGGCAATGACATTGATGTATATCTAGCACCTCTTGTTGAGGAGTTGGAATCCTTGTTTAAGCATGGGATTCATATTCCCGACGGAAGTCGAGGGGACGCGAAATTCCAACTTAAAGCCATGTTGATGTGGAGCATCAATGATTTCCCTGCTTTGGGTAACCTTGGAGGGTGTTCTGTGAAAGGGCATTTTGCATGTCCCGTTTGTGAGAGCCATACTAGTCATTGTCAATTAAAGCACGGTGGTAAGCCTGTTTATCTAGGTCATAGACGATTTCTACCTAGAAGCCATCCGTGGAGGATTGCAAAGAAGTGGTTTAACGGTCAGGAAGAGCATGGTTTTGCCCCAGTCCCACTATCAGGTACTGAAATATTGGAAAAGGTAGCGGGCATGGAGTTTGTGTTGGGAAAGGGAAAAAAGAAAAGCGCTCAAACTATGATTTGGAAGAAATGTTCGATTTTTTTCAAGCTCGACTATTGGGAGCACTTGGATGTGCACCACTGTCTAGATGTCATGCACATAGAGAAGAATGTATGTGAAGCTTTGGTTGGGACGCTATTGAATACACCGGGCAAGAGTAAGGATGGATTGAAAAGTAGAAAGGATTTAGTCAATCTTGGCATAAGGACGTCACTTGCTCCCGTTCAAGAAGAAGCAGGTACGGCATACTTACCACCTGCTTGTTATTCCTTGTCATCTGAGGAGAAGGAGAGTTTTTGTAGAACTCTAAAATCAGTAAAGGTGCCTTCTAAATATGGTTCGAACATTAGTAGTTGTGTATCTACCGCCGAGTTGAAATTAGTGGGAATGAAGTCGCACGATTTCCACAACCTGATGCAGGATTTAAATGTCATTGCTCTGAGAGGTTGCTTGCCTTCTCACGTTGGAGACGCAGTTGCAAGGCTTTGTTATTTTTTTAAACAAATATGCCGCAAGAGAGTAAGCCGTTGTAAGTTGGATGAATTGCAGGATATGGTAGTTGAAGTACTGTGCCGGCTAGAGATGTATTTTCCCCCTTCATTTTTTGACATAATGATTCATTTGATAGTTCATTTGGTGCGGGAGGTGAAGCTGTATGGACCGGTGTACTTGAGATGGATGTACCCATTTGAGAGGTACATGAGCATTTTCAAGCATTTTGTTAAGAATCGTTATCGACCGGATGCCAGTATAGTGCAGCGATATGTCGCGGAAGAGGTAATAGAATTCTGTACCAACTATTTACAGGATGTACCTACTATAGGACTGCCAGTCTCCAGACACGATGGTAGATTGGATGGTGTCGGACTACGCCATAAGTCTAAATTTAATCCTTCCGATGAAATATCTACAGCACATCTGTACATTCTGCAACCATCATTCAGTGAGTCCTTATGTTGATGTTCACCTTAATGATATTAGGTCAGCACACCGGAGCTGGTCGGAACCTAGATTTCTAGAAGCTCATTGCAGAGACTTTACTAGTTGGCTGAAAATACATGTGCAGAATGGCGTCAACACCCCGACGTTGTAAAATGGGTTGCCAAGAGACCCCTAGGCACAGTTACGTCGTTTAGCGGGTATGACATTAATGGATACACGTTTGGTACTAAGTGGAGTGATGATAGGTCTGCAACCCAAAATAGTGGGGTATCAGTACCTGGAGAGGGTGATAATGGTTTTTTTGGTACCATTACTGATATATGGGAAATGGACTTTGTTCATGTCCGAATCGCATTGTTTAAATGTGAATGGGTAGATCAAGGTGAAGGGGTGCGCACAGAGGATTTAGGCATGACTCTAGTTAATAGAGGAATTCTCGGGTCTAGGGATGATCCATTCATCATGGCGGCTGAAGCTCATCAGGTATTCTATGTGGAAGATCCAACTGATGCTCGATGGGAGATCGTTGTTGATGGTAAGAAAACATTCATCTATGGTGACGGCTTGTTCGACGATGACTCCACTGTTTCTACCGACACCATTCCGCCCTCGGTGTACGAAACTCTGGAGGAGGAGGATGACATTGTTTGCGCGTCGGTGTGCAGAATGGATCATGAGGAAGGCATGTGGATTAATCCTGCGGGGAAAACTACAAAGAGGAAGGGGAGGCAATCAAAGAAGAAGAAGAGTAAAAAGAGTAAAAAACAAAGTAGCTATTTAAATATGTATTTCATGGTTCATGTAGTTAAATTTTGATTTAATTAATGTTAGTACACTAAATCTTCTAATTCTTAAAAACATTTGTACACTGCTTTAGACGTGGCGATACCGTAACGAAACACGCTAGAAACCAATGCATGTTAACTTGTTGCGTTGCGAGTTCGCAACATTGGCGAACCGGTTACGCTTTCGCAACAAAAAGCTGAAATTCACAGATAAGTTTCCGTCTCTTGAGTCTGACAGGTTACGATCTCGCTTTATGGGATCAAATTTGTATAAATTTGATTAACTAGCAACTAGCGAATTCGCTAGTATCTCGCCAGGTGAGTAACTTGATACTGGCGAGATCGCTAGTATAAAGCCACATACCAAAAAATTAGATTTAACTCCTTAGTAAAGTGGTGTTATAAATTGAAAATTTAGCCACACTAAATAAATAATGGAAGTTTAAATAATCAAATATACATAATAAAGTAGATGACATTCAAATTCAAATATTCTTTGCAATGTTGTTAGAGAAACTGATAAAAACAAATTGAAAATGAAATTGTTTGGATTTGAGTACAAGTACTAGCCAACATTAACGAATGCAAATCTAATCATCATTGCTAGGAGGTGGTGTCTGTGATGGTGCTGGTGGATCCCCCTTCGATTTTTTCCTCGCACTAGCCCTTTCAATGCCACGTATCTCCTTCTCCGTTAACCAGTTTTCGTGATTGATTTTGGCCACTTTATCCCTGAAAAGGTCGATTGTCTCTTCTACACCCTTGTAGTATGCCTCTGAGGGTACACCTGTTCATGTAAGTGAAACAAAAAAAGGGTGAGTATAGCAAATAAATTGTATAAAACAGAAAATAAACAGTAGGGGTTTAGTTTGGCTAACCTTCGACGTTCTTTCTGACTTCTTCAGGATTAAACTGTAGCGGTTTCTTGGGTCCATCCGCTACTTTCTGCCACACACCATCAATCAACTCAAACTTACCTTTCCTCTCAAAATATGACATCGTATAGAAGCAACACTCCTGGGCTATTGGAGATAATTTTATCTTAGGATGCACTGAGGTAAGAAACATGGTTATGAAATTACCGTAAAGGAGCTTCTTGACTGTCCTATTATTTTCGACCACACTTTGTCTCATGTGCTCGAAAATGACATGGCCCGGGTTCAACTGTATCTCCTCCATGACGCAGTAAAATATGCTCACAGTAGTATAGTTCATCTCGGTGATCCAACCACCCTTAGGCACGACACTCCTAGCGACCATCTCATAAACATTCCTCTCCTCACCACTAAGTTTATCCAACTTATAAGATCTAGGCACCCCTAAATCGTCAGCATCTCTATCAAAGTACTTCTTAGCATACTCTACAACTTGAGCTCGATCCAAAACCCCATACTCAGGCCATTGTTCTCTAATGTAAAACCCCGGAGGGGGTTGGTTGCTATAGTTCTCGTTAACAGCATAGGACACGTTCAATGCCTTGTTAAAAAACTCCTTCCCAATCTCGTAGTCCTTCTTATTAACCCTGGTGAACCACCTACCCGTCTCCTTTTCTTCCTCAATCAACTGGTGAAAATTAGCATAAAATTGGCACGTCTCATCCTTATGTGCCGGATAATTCAAACCTAACAAGTCACCCAACTCATGAAATTGAAATATCTTTAACACATTCCCCAAACCTAGTTCTTCTATCTGATCAAAATCAACAACATAACAATCTAGCAATTGACTATGCTCCATGTAATTAGAATAGGCTTGGGATGCATCAAAACTTACAAATCTTTGCTTATCATATTTGGTTGAACTTGTTCCCGCCGTCGCCCGTGGCTGAGATCCCGTCGCCCGTGGCTGAGATCCCGAAGCCCGACCTTCATCACGTCGGGCACTCTGCACAAACGGATTGGGTGCCAAATTTTTCATCCTTGCCATTGCTCTTGTCGGATGGGTATGTGAGATTTTGGTTTGTTTATTTTTTCTAAGCTCTGAGACGTTCGATCGATGTTTGAAATCAGAAGATCCCCAAATTTGATATTTAAAGCTTCGCGTCTTGCGATATCGTAACTGCCAAGACAGCTTATATTCAGGTTGGTTGCGATATCGTAACTATCCACGCACGAAAGTAAACGACGCCGTGTAACATGCTATTTAAGTTTTGTTGTTCGTAGTGTCAATCTTTGTTGTTACGAATTTGCAAGGGTATATAACGTACGCTGCGATATCGCTACAGATTCTCTAACTAGGCTCTGTTGACTGAATACGGATTGTTGCGATGTCTGAAGGACCTCGTAAACATGTGCTAGTTAGTTGCGATATCGCTGGGTGTTCTGTTCATAATAAATCATCATGAAACGTGACAGTGACGATTTCGCTATGACCACGCACTATACAAAAAGTGAATGATTTTGCTGATACGATATGGGCTCTTAGGATGAATAAATAAAATGTAAGGGACAATATATCAAAACAAGAAAAAATTAATTGTACATGTGCCAAAATGGAAAACACAACTTCATTACAATCGAAACAAACTGGTGATGCAAAAATACATAGTAAAGAACAAACAACTAATACTAGAAGATGATTCGTACACCGAGTACATGAAGCAGTTCATGATCGCAAGTGCATGCATCACAGGTGATGTCCGCCGGATCAAGGGGCAGCCAGGGATCGTACCTCACAAAGTCATTGAGGCCAGCATGCGGAATGCAGCAGATCGGCCTAGGCCTAACTGCTGCTTCTGAGAAGTACCTGCGGTAGTGTGTCCAACCCCAAGCGTATCTCAGACCTCTTCTGACGCGTTTCCTAGCTAGACGGAGGCCCTGTTTGTCGGTTCTCTTCATGGTTGTGATGACATTCATGCCTCTTTGAATGTCACCTTCGCAGATTGCAAAAATAGCCAACACATAGGTCGACGGTGTGTGACCTACTGCAGAAGCTTCGGTGAGCCACTGTCGAGCCCACTCGGTCGCTCTTCCGCTCACGTAGCGACGAAGAACCCAATCGAACTCAGCACGAATCAATACCAGATTTATCATGTCATCTGGTAGGGCGCTGAATAGAGACACATCCATTGGAAGCAGAAGACAAGGAATATGAGAAGGCAGAAGAGAATGTGTGAATGAAGGGTCTAATGAGGTTCTAAATAGAGAAGGGGTTGATATTTAAAGGGTTGAGGTGCTCCATTGTTCAAAAATATGTCAGAGTTCCTAGACAAAAAGCAGTCACTATGGTATTAATGGAAGGAAAATGTAAAGGCATTCTCACCTTTCCATGGACACCCCATGCAAACCCCCAAAATAAATTAATTACTGATGGAATTTAGAAGGTTTTTACTGATGTCACAGGTCAGACAAAGCCCAATACTTACAGCCCAATATACAACCAAAAGCCCTATCTCGTTGCGTGACAATTGTGTGAAGCTTTTGTTGTTACGAATTCGCTAGAGTATCTCACAACAGGCTCTGTCGACTGAGTACGACTTGTGGAAACCTCATGCAAAGATATCCTCATGCAAACCCCAAACAAAAGTTAATTCCTTGTGGAATTTGAAAGGTTATACTGAATTATTTTGAATGTTATTTCATCAAATCAAACTAAACTAAATTGAAAGTATTGAATTTGTTTTTTTTTCAAAAAAAAAACCTTGAAAAAAAATAGCATGTGCTAAATAATAATCCTGAGTTGTTAAACTTTATCTCTACATTTTCAAATTATTAAATTTCGACTAGATTTCGACTAGATTAATGTTGATAAATAAAGCTCCTACCTAAAAGCTAATTAGCGATATCGCTACCATTATTTCGACTGAATACGACTTGTTGCGAGCTCGCTACGTTTCAGTTACACAGGTAGCGAGTTCGCTAGTGAGGCGCCAACCTGACTCTGTTGACTGAATACGACTGGTTGCGATATCGCTACTTTTCAGTTAGTTAGGTAGCGAGTTCGCTAGTGAGGCGCCAACTTGGCTTTGTTCGCTAGTGCCAGCTAGGAGCACGCACTATACCAAAAGAACTTGATTTTGCTGAACTCAAGTAATGACAGTGCACGCACTATACCAAAAGAACTTGATTTTGCTGAACTCAAGTAATGACAACTCTATAAAAAATTGAACATTCTACATCTAAAAAGTGTTAAATTCATTGACCAAATTCATGTAACCAAAACGGCATCTTTGGTGACGCGTACACAAGTGATCATAATCCAAAAACTAGTTAATATTCGAAAAAGTAAATGTTTTAACCAAACTAAACTACGAAATCACAGCCCTGCGACTAACATATCATGCAAGTCATCAACACACGTCTTGTCGCTGCCTTCGGCCTTCTCCCCCGAACTGCCTCCAGCATCTTGCTTGTCTTGCTCGTTCTGGCCTGCCGGTTGAGCTTCAGTCTCGATGCAGGTGTTCTCTTCTTTGCCTTGGCCCGGTTCAACATCCTCGTCGGGTTCTCCGATCAGCCTCTCTTTCCTAATCATCTCATACCTCGCCGACTCATCTTCTGCATCAGAGTCGCTGTCAGGATGATCACCATCATCACCATCATCACTATCCGCATCTGCATCCCTTACATGATCAACAATAAGCTTCCCATCGGATGGCTCCTTCTCGCTGGCTGTAGCCAAATCTTCGCTAGGACCCGCGGTGTCTTTTTGCTTGGGAAATGTGGTGCGGAAATCAGGTACCTCCTCCTCATCGCTCAGATCGCACTCCACTACCCCGCTGGATATCAATTCGCCGAGCCGTTCGTTGTTAGCACATGCCCTTTTCTCGGCCATTTCAATCTCATTCAATAACTGGCCCATAGACACCAAAAGCCTACCACGGGCATCAAAAACAGCATCTACGCAAACAAATCAAGGTTGATAAGAAACAATTATTAACAAATTAAACAACCTGAACCAACTACAGTTAATAACAAGCTAGAATCATACCTTATACTCCCATCCTACCCCTTGCCCTTCTGGCTGCCTCTTGAGCTTCTTTCTTTCTCGCGTACTTCCCATCAGCCTTCAACTCTAACCTCTTGTGCTTGAGCCAGTCCTTGTCGTATTTGCCGAGCGGCATGGGACGGCCTCTTGGAAAAATACCCGCTTTCCTGATCAGAGCTACAATCAAATTGCCATACGGAAGCGCGGCTTTCTTGTGTCTAGCCATCTTCATCATTTGAGTCAGAATTGTGAAGCCGGGGTTGATTGGAAGCTTCTCCATGATATAGTAGAACACCATGAGACTGCAAACTGTGGGCTCACATGCATGCCCTAGGGACGGGACCACATTACCGCAGATTAGCTCAAAAACTAATCTCTGCTCCTCGGTAAGCCTGTGGATCGGGTAAAACCTAGCTGTACCCGGCCTATCAGAAGTCCTTTTAAACCACTTCTGACCCATCTCACCGGCATTCAAAGGTTGCTTGGGGCTAACAGAAGGAAACCTCTACTCGTAATGTACCTCGTACGGACCATCCTTTTTGGTAGGCCTCAGCTCGTTACGACTCAAATAAGGACATTTCAGAACTTCATTGATGCTAAACTTATCGACCGTAAACTTAACACCCCGCACCAATGTAGTTATTTCCTCCACCCCTTCCTCTAAACCTAGGTTTGCATAAAATTGGACAACCTTCTCATGGTAAACAGGCTCAGACAACATAAGCAATGTATCTAGATGCCGTGCCCTAAAATGGTCTAGCACGTAATCTAGTTGCAGCGAAGGCACCACAGTACTATCAAACACATTATTATTTACAAGTTTCCGAGAGGAACAACGCTCATACCTAGCTTCTGCGGCGTTGTTAAAGAACTCAGGAGTGTCCTCCTCCTCACTGGAACTGCTGGGCCCTTCCCCACCATCATTTCCGGCAGCAGCAGTTGGCGGCAGGGACGACTGGAACTTCCGGCGGCGGCGGGGCGACTGGAAGCGGCGGCGGGGCGACTGGAATCTCTGCCTGAACCTCAGGCTCCTCAGTCCGACGCCGTTTACTTCCCACCGCCTGACCGCTTCCCCGTCCACTCTCTGCGCCTCTACCACCCCGTCCTCACACCGCTCCTCTGGTCTTTGGCCGCATTTTATCGGAGAACTTACAGTTTCGTCGCCGGAGAAGGGTTTTTCAATTTGGGGCTAATTAATTTTAGCCCGATCCCCTTTTTTTTATAGTAAAGGTACTTGCGATATCGCTAGCTGATACGCTTCTATATGTTGCGAAATCGCTAGTTCACACGCATCTGTATGTTGCGAAGTCATTAATATCTCGCTCAAGCCTGAGTATCTAGTAGCGAGTCTTAAAAAGCCTCACCAGGCAAGCGTTCGAGTAGCGAACTCGCTACGGAAGAATTATTCTAATTAGTAGCGACGTCGTAACCCAAAAAGCCTTTTTTTTATTTGAACTACTAACTAGCGCTATCGCAACCCCGTCGCCAACTGGTTTTCTGGGTTATGTGGGTTTGTGGGTTTGCGGGTTTGTGGGTTTAGGGTTTAGGGTTTAACTGTGGTAACGTGTATACTAGCGATTTCGCTACTACACACGCTAATTAGATTGTAACTAATAAATAAAACTTTTTAATTTTTTATTAGCAATTTTCACATTTTAACATATATATATTTTATATAGATGCAGTACAATACTCTATTTGTTAAATATCCATCATGATATTCACTTAGGTAGAGTACATCTTTGTACATAAGCAGTATGACATAACTCTATATAAAACATCAATAATTCGGTTTAAATTTTTAAACGCAATATCCTATTCTTAAATATGTACATTTTATATCTAAACAATATAATACTCAATTTGGAATATATCGAACATCACATTATGTCAAACACAGTACATGTTAGTACATCAGCATGCAATGTTATTAAGCGATACTCGGTAGTATGATGAGTGATGACAGTTGGTGAGTGAACGTGTGCATGATACTTTGTTTAATTCAAGAATCGTGCTTGTAATCACATAAATGTGTTGTAATAAACTAAGTATCTCTAATGAAATGCACTTGAACTGCACATATATATATATATATATATATATATATATATATATAGTTCATGTGTGAAGCTCTACTATGCTGTTGTCTCTAAAGGTAAGCGATCGATAGCGTTTTCAAGCGTACACATGATGTGTACAGTTTCTTATTGTCTTACAATTGACTAAGTTTCTTAAAACTCTTTCAAATTATGTAATTGCAGATTAAGTGACCAAATCCCTATCCCGTTCTACATGAGCATACGACGGAACAAATGAAAAATATTCTTAAAATAGAATGATTAGTGTCTTATACCATCATTTCGTTTAAATCGTGATTTAAAAATGTATGAGTGCATTTACAAAACAAAAAACAATCTTAAGTAGGGTTCTAGCGAGCATTTGTAGCGAAGTCGCAACTTCCTAGTAACATACTTCATGTCAGCTTTTCGGTTACGATGTCGCTAGAAGGATAAAATAGAGCATAAAGGGCAATCACATGAGCACGTAACGACTTCGTAAATAGCCACGTCAGGCGTAACGAGTGAGTTCCGATTTTGCAACGACGTACGCTAGAATAAAGTAAACACGTTATAGAACAGAAAAACCCTACACTTTTGGCATCTTATCCATCACTTCTTACGGGTTTCATCTCCAAAAGTCCAAACTTTTGCACATCTTCTCAAATCTCCTCAACTTTCTTCACATCAAATCTCCATTACCCATCCCATACATGTTGGACACATCAATTGTGTCAAAACAAAGTGAAACTAGCCACTAATTGCATCCAAAAGATTGGTAAGTTTTGCAATAAATTCTCAACCACATTTTTGCCTATAGTTTTTGCAATTAATGTCAATCTTTATTTGTTCTTGTTCAATTTGGTAACATCCTTTGTTATGGGTAGGAGAGGGACAAACAAGGTAGACCATCCCCAACCAAAATAATTAATTCCACCGACACAACTTTGTCATATACCAAAGGTACGATTTTTTTCATTCTTATATGCTAAAATTTTGAGTTTCTTGTACATAGTGCCTCCATTTATCATGTTATTACTAAATATCATGTCAGAAGCATGTCCTGAACGAAAATCAAGATTTTCTTTTAAAATTCTCCATAGCTTGCTTAGCCCTAAATTGTAGGATTATGAAATATAATGTTTTTACTACAAAGTACAACTTTGATTTATTAGTATTGTGTTAGTCATTAACAAATTTCAATATACAAAGGAAGCTTAATGGAGAGCCCTTCAAGTTCTGTGAACTCCGACTCAAGTGGGGGGGAAAATGTTGTTGGCGGTTCAAGTGAGGTTAGAAGACAACGAGAAGTGACTCGCGCATCGAAAGAAGCTCAACTCCTCACACATTGTCGCGAATTAGAGATTAGGATCGATAACAAAATACTAACACATGTCAAGTTTAATGACATTGGTGTTGCTATTTCACCCGACGATGATGTCGCGCGATGGTCGAGTTTGTGTGCTAAGACGGGTAGGATACGCATACCATTAGACACAACGGATTTGAGGCTACTAAGCATCGACATCAAAAAGGATATATGGAAGGAATGCAAGGTTAGTGTGGTACTTGTTATTTTTAATTTCAATTGAAAATTGTGAGTGTGACTATTTTTATGATCACATTTGTAGCGCCCCTTTATTATCGAGGCAACATCCTATGATCAAGTGAAGAAGAAGGCTCTTCAAATCGCATCAAAAGCTCATCGAGAACACAAATATACCCTTGCCAAGGATTATATCAAACCGAAGGGCACGAGGTTTGGGCAAGATCCAAGTACGCGTTACAATCACATTGTAACCCTTACTTGGGAGGCATTCAAGAAACGATGGTTAGAAAATGACGCAAAGGTTAGTTTACTTACTACATCTTGCAATAATAGTGTCATGCGAATTAGCCAAATATTTTTATTTCGGTTAGTGCTTTATTACTAAAATCGCATAGAATTATTAAAAGGGTTTGGGGGATAGGAAGCGCAAAGCCACTGCTGATAATGTGATGCCTTACACCGGGGGTAGGGCGGGGTACTTGGGTGTGGGGAAGAAGACCTCAAAAAAAAATACATGAAACCGAGGTGAAAGAGCTTGTGGATGGGGGCATGGACGCGGAAGAGGCGAACAAGCTAGTCATTGCCGAAGACCCTACAACATATAGTAGACAACAATTATTCGTCTTGGGTAGAATTAAAAAAGACGGGACTTACTCAAGTGATGAGGCAAAAAGGGTGGCTAATCGAGTGGTACGCTTTACCTACTACGCCATACCATGTTCCATTTTAGTATCTACAATCACACCATCAAACACAACAAATGATGACGATAATAACTTTTCATTTACTATACTACCTTTTTAGGACGAGGTCGAGCGTGAAGTTGAAGAAGGCTTGTTCATCCCTGTCGGTAAACACGATGTGCTACGTAGGGCACTTGGGAAGGCCGAGCATCCGGGAAGAGCTAAGGGAATTGGTGGTTATGTTACTCAAATAGAGGCGTTTGGTATCAAACGTAGTGTGAAAGACCCTAAACCATCCAAACTCCAAATAGCATTGAACCAAGCCAAAAAATCCGACCAAGAGGTCAAGAAATTGAAAAAAATGTTGGCCAATATATGTTCGTTTATAAAGTATCCTCTTCCATCCGATTTTTGTGACACCGATCCAATGAATGGACCCTCGTCTAGAGGTTCACATCCTTCCCCACCACAACATGAGGTTGACCAACCTATTTTTGACCAACCTATTGTTGAACCCAACAAGGAAATATGCACACCTTCGGCCCCTATCAAAGACCAAGTTCACATACAACCATCCGATCCCAAACCAAAGGTACGTTTAATTACTTGCACCTCAATCAAATGAATAATTCTACAAAACTCATGATTATTGATATTTTTTAAATATACTTATCCTGCATATGTCTAATTCGACCTAATTAAACATGCCTTATTTGTATATTAGAACTCCCCTTCTTGCAAGTTGTACGCTGAATGTGGGATGAATTCTCAACCCCGCCACGTTGCAATGGGAAATTCATATCCTGACATGGCACTACATCATGAAGCCAAAGTACCTATTGGTTTCGTTAGGGTTTCTATACTACATGTGTTAGTCGAGGATGCGTTGGTACCGGTCGCGGATCAAGAGTGCACGACAGTGGGTAAAGGTTTGGGCCGTTTTTTTGTGTGGCCCAAATGGTTGGTCATTGATGTGAATTCTAATTCTATCCCAATTAATAAAAACACACCTTCACCCGTCGTAGACCCGCTAGATTTTCCGATAGCTAAGAAACCGATGTCGGTGGGAGAAGTTGGATTCATAAAATCACTCCCGGGATTCCTTCGCACGTTTTATGATCTGGTGGGCCACCATAGTCGGGATTCTGTTTACTATTTCTACTCCAATAAACAGGTGTTCGGCGAAGCGAGGGAATTAGTCGTTCCATGGGAAGACTTTGCCCTTTTCTGGCACTATAAAACCCTTCCCGAAACAATCCTTATACTACATCAAATGTAAGCTACTTGATCTCATCTCTTCTATCGTATTGCAAGTTACGAATTTTCATGTACTTGTGCACTATTATACGTTCATATCCCATCTATTGTTTATTTAGGTACATGCAATGCCTTGCTCTAAATGCAAAGACTTTCATTGGGTTTTTGCACCCAATATGCTTGCAAGAAATGAATGAAAGTAATCAATCACGACTTTCTTATCTCTCTAAGATCCTTAGTGACAAGACCAAGACAATTTACATAGGCCCATATCTAGAGGGGTTAGTTTTCTTGTTACAATTGGATATTTGCACTTCGTAAACATTATAATCTTCGAGACGGGTTCTTACATTTTCATTTCTTAAAATATGTAGCGGCCATTGGAGTTTTGTAGCTATGATACCATCGTTGAAGCGAGTGTATTGGATGGACCCGCTACACTTAGGTCCATCTACAAAATTTGCAGATTTATTAGAGGTTGCTATGCATAGTGCACATGACGACACACTACTTCCCTTCAACCTTATACAGATTCAGGTGACAGTACAAATCCAATGCTCATTTATTTCCACTATGATTTCATTTCAAATCATTTGTTATACTTCTTCACTTTCAGCACCGAAAGCAATTGTCAAATTGGGAGTCCGGTTACTGTATGATGTTGTACGCAAGCGAGTGTGTAGCTGGCCTTGTTCAAGATAATTTGGAATTACATCGCGTAAGCATTCTTATAACTTACTTATTGTACCTATTACTATCTACGTTGCATTCAATAGTATTAAAAACACATTTCATATTCTTAGATTATCGAGAAAAATCATGCACCGTACACCAAGAAGGAGTTGGAGGATGGTAGAGATGCATTGGCTAGACACTTGGTCCTTATTAGATCTCGGTACATCTCTAGGCCTCACATTCCCAATAAAAGCTAGTTTCTTTTTTTGTCAAATGGATGCATATACTTTTGAGTTCCATTACTTGCATTAGTTTATAAAGTGTGGCTTGATAGTGTTTCATGTTCATGTTTTGTGCTTAGATACCATGCATCTTGCAATTGACAGCTTAGACAATTAAAATGAAACCCAATTTTAGTGGAAATGGGTGGAAATGGCTCAAATCCTATAATTTTGTGACACTTACGAATTACCTGCGAGCTCGTAACTTCTCTCGCCCGTAACATTAAAATATTTGCGATCATCTTGTACTATCGCTACTTTAATCGCCAGGATTATATTTCTGAGCTTAGTTTTTGCGCACTCGCTACCCAATCGCACGTTCTTTTCTGCCTCTCCAATCTGATCTCTGTCGAGATCGTAACAATACACGCCAAAACCAGGCGAATGTCTAGCTTACTCGTAACGTCACTTTTTTTTCTCGCTCACCCGGTGGTAAAACGTCGTCGTTTATTGGTTCTGAGCTTAGTTTTTGCGCCATCGCTACTCAATCGCTCGTTCTTCTCTGCCTCTCCAATCTGATCTATGTCGAGGTCGTAACCATACACGCCAAAGCCAGGCGAATGTCTAGCTTACTCGTAACGTCATTTTTTTTCTCGCTCACCCAGAGCTAAAACGACGTCGTTTATCGTTAGCGAGTTTAGTAGCGAATTCGTTAATACACACATAAGCGATTTTACTTACGATGTCGTTAACTCTCTCGAACCAACAACTTTTATTATATTTTTATAATATCATTTTCACAATTTTTACATTTTTATGAAAAACAATTGTTCGGTTGCGACCTCGCTACGGTGTTGCTAGCGAGTAGCTAGTGGCTGTCGTAACCTGGCTCGTTTTGATTAACCGGAATTGCTTAATTTGGGTTGTAACGAGTTCGCTACCTATAACCGAGCGATTCGCCTCTATTTGTCGTAACCAGTCTCGTCAGCAGATAAATATATGACAAACTAGGAACACTTACGAGATCGTAACTACTATTAGCGATCCGCACGGTGGAAGTCGTAACCAGTCTCGTAAACATTCATAACAGTCTATGCTTTTCAATGTAGCGAACTCGTTAGTATTTCATCTGGCGATCCGTAAGCTGCTGTCGTAACATAACAATCAACCATTTGTTTGGGACTAGCGTTTGCTAGTTACGGTATCGCAACGAGCCAATTCATATCATTCAAACTTTCACGCTAGCGATTTCGTAAGCTTTTAGCATGGCGTATAAGCCTTCATCCAAGGCGGAAACAAACGCCTTAAACCCAAAAACATCTAAGGCGGAAGAGGAACCGCCTTAGATGATTTTTCTCATTCAAGTCACTACCAGGGAAGGCATTTGTTTTCTGCCTTAACACATGAAGGATGAACTGCCTTAGATGGCTTGATATTCTAGTAGTGGAAGGAGCTCTGTTGGTTAGGATTTGGGCGAAGGATTTGTTTTGGGTGTTTCCGCCGCGGATCGGCGGTGGTGTCGCCATGGGCGCCACCATCAGTGTGACTGTTTTCTATTCGTTGGCGACGGCGTAGAAATTAGAACGGTTATAAATGCTACTGTTGTGGTGGTGAATTATATGTGGGTTGTCGGAAAACTAGAGAGAAGTGGGAGCATAAGTTTTAGAGAGAGAGAGAGTGTGTGTGTGTTTTGCAAAAATTAAATAGCGAACCGAATACAAAACTTTCGTTGTTAATATACGTCACAAAATTTGTTGATGGTCAAACTTACCATCAAATAGTATTTATGGTCAAATATGCCAAATCTAGTGAACCAAAGATTGCATTAAAAAAATATTACATTTACATTTTCTCTTATTGAATTTTGGTTATATAAATTGATCTCCTTAAATATTCAATTTTATAGGTTGCGGAGACAGGATAAGCTCATATTAATGAATTTAATATTTCTTTATAATATTAACATTTCAAAATGTTTAAAATACAAGATTTTGGATGCCGTATCTAAAGTACCACATTTCAACTCTTTTTTTTCCTATGATGATTTGTGAAATGGATTTCAACATTCATCGTCAATCTCATTCTAATTAGACATGACTTGAGCTCGAATAAATAATAATAATAATAATAATTCATACAAAATATTAACATATTAATAAGAAAATAAAACATAAACCCATACTATTGTGAAATTTTCAAAGATGTCAGTATTGGGCTTGTTAGCAAGGGCAGTTTAATCTTTAGCTTGGGTGGTTTGACAGTTAGTTTTGACCGTTAACCAGCTGTGTTTACTAGCTTATAGAGTAGCTTTGAAGGTTAGGAATATTCATTCTTTTGGTATTGTAAAATTCTGCATCTGAAAGATGCTTCCCCAACCTTTTTTTCTATTTTTTGTTTATCTCAATCCCCAATTCTTTTGATCTTTTGCTAGACGCCAACGGGAACGAGATCCCCGACGACTCGAAGGACGAGTGAGACGAGCTAGCAAAACCCATATGCGGATCAGGGCCCAGAGCCGGGCGAGTGGGTCGTGACATACGTGCATAAGCCCAGCGTCAAGCCCTGAATCCCTGCCAACCAAAGGTTATATGTGTATCACGAGGGGGAGCCTTTTCTCTGAAGCTGTCACCGAGTTCGTAGCAAACCCACGGCTGCGGATTCCACCTAATTTGGGCACACATGATGGTTTATCAGATGCAGCAGACCATTTGCACACTTTCACGACGAACATGTCAGCCTACGCAACCCCAGAGCTCGTGTGGTGCAAGGTGTTTGTGACCACAGTCAAGGAGACAGCAAGAGTGTGGTTCACCAACCTGGATAACGGGAGCGTATCTAGATTTGCGCAGCTCGAGGATTCGTTTTTGATTTGTTTCATGCAAAAGAGGAAATTTACAAACATGACCCAAGATTTTATGAAGATACGACACTGAGCATCGACAGGTGAAAGCCTGATGGAAAACTATGAGCACTTCATCGAAGAAAGAAACAGGGTGGTGCAACGGGGTGACCCCCGATGGTTGATCGAGATCTTTATGGAGGGTTTGGACCACAAGTTGCTAGGGATAAGGTTGACCCTCCGAGCGGTACACACACTAGACAAGCTCCACATGGTGGTAGAAATGTTTCATTGAGCCGACAAAAATGCCAAGAAGAAAAAGCCTGCTTCCGAGCCTTGGCCTACTTGGCCAAGGAGGAAGCCGGTTGGAGACGACCAGTGATAGGTCGTTTTTCTACCAAATAAACTTGCTAAATTTTAATATTTTAGTATAGTATAAGCAAGGTTGATCCACGAGGAACAGTGTTCAAATTATTATTTTTTTAGATCAAATTTTGGTTAGCTACCATGCTTCAAATAGAGAGATTTGGTTTTTTATGAACTAAACGAAATTAAACTACATTATGAATGCAAATACTAATTCAAACGAACGATGCAAAAGACTCTTGTAATATATCAGACGATGAAATCCGGCAACATGCAAATCCACATTAACATATAATTTATTCAACCCGGGCATAATTATCAATTAAGTTGCATGAATCAATCAGTTATAGACTGCCGAGAAACAGCTACAAGACATAATCCAATTTCTTCTTAGTTATTCGATAGGCAGCAAGAATCAGTTTTAAACTGACTACTTCTCTAATTAAGATATAACCTAACTGGAACCAGCCTAGACCTGGATTTAATATCATAACAGCACTAAGCACAAAAGAAACCCGATTTAGATAATTTATAATCAGATTAGCTGTTACAAATTATCTACCCCTTATTCTCACCATCTGCTGTTAGTTTCACCAATATTTAATTCTACCCACTAGATAAAGATAAATTGCGGAATTTAATTGGCACTATCTTGAATAGCCTAAGGTTGCGCAAATCTCAAGCAATTCAGATATCAAATATACACAAAATAATTAGGAATCCATACAAAGTAATTATTAATCACGTTTAGGCCTCACATATGAATTATTGTTAACGCTTCAAAACCCTAACCGGAATAGAAATTTAACTACTCATATTAATCGTAAACACACAAATAATATATATAAACATAATTGAATAAGAAAACAAAAGATGAAGAAGAAAAATGCTTATTGATTTTTGCTGAAGTTATTGACAGCTCCGTACAAACGCGGCTCAAAACCCTAATTGTTGTATTGACCAAAGATTATAATATGTCTACTGTGTGTATCTCTACGCAATTTATACCGGACATCGGGTATAAACCCTAAACCCATCACAACCAGGTCAATCCATGAAGAGCATCACAGGCCCTTGACCATTTCCCCCAGGACACCTGGAAAAGAAGGTTTCTGGTGGTGCCTGTGGATTGTTTCACCAAGTGGGTCGAGGTGGAGCCATTAGCAACGATAATGGGCAAACGGATGACCAGTTTTGTTTGGTGAAACATCACATGCAAGTTCGGGCTGCCCAAGACCATCATCAGTGACAATGGTTGCTAGTTTGAAGGGGGTGTGTTTAAACAATGGTGTTGGTAGATGGGCATTGAGCAGTGTTTCACATCGGTGGCATACCCAAAAGCCAACAGGTCGACCGAGCGCACCAATGGAACTATTGTTCAAGGGCTCAAGAAGAGACTTGATGGGGCCAAGGGAAAATGGGTAGATGAATTCCCATAAGTGTTATGGGCCTACCGCACAACGCCGCGGACAACGACAGGCGAGTGGCCATATTTACTGTGCTTTGGCAGCGAGGCCCTCATCCCTCCAGAACTATTCATCCCCTCGCTGCGACTAGCCATCCTGACGACTGAAGAGAAAAATGGGCAGAACCTACGTGAGAACCTGGAAAAGGTGGAGCGTGCACAAGAATGGGCGGTGATCAAAGAAGCAGTGTACAAGTCATACGTAGAACAACGCTACAACACAAAGGTGTGCGGTGGACTCTTCAACAGGGTGCAAAACAAGGCAAGCTGAGTTGAAGGGATGAGGAAGCTGGATGTAACCTGGGAAGGCCCATACGTGGTCGCAGAAGTGCTCAGATATGGGGCATACAGGGTGAAAACCATGGCGAGCGAACCTGTCCCAAGAACGTAGAACATGGAGCACCTCAGACGGTATTACAGGTGAAATACATACCGACCAAAAATTGGTGAGTAGAATATTTATAGGCAAAAAATAATATAAATGCAAGTTAAAGGGCCTGTTTGCAGAGTTTTTCTGTAAAGCATTTCAATTCAGTTCAATATTATTTTTTTCAATTCAGTTCAGTATTTCTAATTTTTTGGGTTCAGTTCAGTATTTTTTTATTTATTTCAGTTCAGTTCAGTTCAATATATTTATATTTTTTCAGTTCAGTTCTATTCAGATAAATATTTATATTTTTTTAGTTCAGGTAAATTTTCTCTTTATTTTTTATTATAACTCTCTACAATTTTTTTCAGTTCAGTTCAGTTGATATTCAGTTTAATTTGATCCAGTTCAATTCAGTTCATTTAATTTGGTTATGAACAAATGTGATTTGATAAATTTTTGTTTCATTCAGTTGTATAATTACTAAGTTCAATACCTTCAATTATAATTCGATTCAATTAGTGTTTACAAGATGAATACAAGTTCATTGTTTGTGAATACGACAAAATGGAGCAATCTTTGTACGCTAGTGGTTTTATCATATTCTGATTATTTTTTGAACAAGTTCAGTTCAATTTAATTAAAATTAAAATTAAGTCTATTTCAATCATGTTTTTTTTTAAAGATAAACCACGAATGGTGGGGGAAAATTTTATTCGGCTTCCCAAACCTATAAAAATTGAAGACATACAATCAATGCCAGGGAAAACAGGCAGAGTTTGTGGGAGCATAAGTTCCAAAAGCATAGTAATGCTTTTCAAAAATGATAGAGGCCTATACAAGCTCTATACAAAAAAGACTTAAATCAGTACTCACCTAAAGCCTATTAGAGAATTGCGTTGCAAAACTCAAGGCGGCATTAGAATGAGTCTAACTAGTCATAAATAGGCATACAGTTCTGTTTGACCTATAGGTCATCCAAAATTCTGAGTAAGACACGGGCTTGACTTGTCCAGGACTGGTTCTTGGAGTTAGTGTGTATCTGTTTGAGCTTTCTTCTGTATGTGCCTTTTTATGTGCCTTCTATGTGCCTTCTATGTGCCTTTCTGTTTGAGCCTTCTATGTGCCTTTCTGCAAGCAATTCATAGAAATAAATGAGAGTAGCATCTGTTCATGGAGGATGCAATCTCAGAGAGGGAAAACCACACTTGTCTAATATATATAATCCTTTAGTAATTGCAGGTAGGTCTACTAACTGGCGATAAACATAAGAAGTCTTAGATTGCATAGCATGTGTAGCTAAAGAGTCAGCAACTTGGTTGCCTTCTCTAAATATGTGTACTAAAACTTTCTCTTTAAAAGCAACATGTAGTTCATCAACCAGAGAGTAAAGTTTCCATGGGGCTAAGTTAGGTTGTCTGATTATGGTATTGGCCTTTTTACAGTCAGTCTCAAAGGAGCATGTGCAATTCAGAGAAATTGAAGTTGACAAACCTAAACCAATAGCTAGGAGCTCAGCATGTAGAGGAGATTGAGCTTTAGTATATAAACATTCTACATGAACAAAAACCCCTTCTGTGTTTCTGATTACTAGCCCAATCCCAGTGTCAGAATCTGCAGATCTCCAGTTTGCAACAGTGTTTAATTTGTATTGTGAGGATGTCTTTGACCATAGAACTTTGGACGTGATAGGCTTTGGTGGTCTTAATCTGGGAGGGAAGTATCCATTTGAAGCCATTTCTAAGTCACAGGCTTTGTGAATGAAAAAAGGCTTTGCTGCAAAGGAGTCATAACTCATTGTTTTGATATCATGGAGGATTTTAGTATGGCAAGGGATAATATTTTCATAAAGAAATTTATTCCTTGCCTTCCTAAAATCCAACATGATAGGCAATGTTTCTTATAAGTGTGCTTTGGATTGCAGTAATGCATGGACTTGAGAGATGGTAAGATGTTCTAGCCCAGATAGTAGCAAAATGAGGGGTTCTAATACCAATAAAATTTTCTACCCCTTTCCATACAAGTGAAGCAAACTGGCAATTATTGAAAAAATGTTCTAAGCTATCTGAATTATTGCAAAAACAGCACTTAGACACAATCTGAAAACCATAAGATGCCAGCACATTATCAAATGGGAGAAGAGAGTTAAGGGTTTTCCACATAAATACAGATACATTTTTCTCAATTCTTGAGTTCCACAATATTGAGAGTGAGGCTGAAGTGCCTCTCTTTTGTCTCAGTTGATCATAGGTAGATTTGAATGTAAAGGCTCCAAAGATCTCTGGCGTCCATATTAATTTGTCTTCCCTATGATCTTTGATACTACTCTTCTGCAATATAGCAAGTTAATTTGCATCAATGTTTTGGTCAGCATTAGAGAGAGTTACATGTCTATTCTGAACAAACTGAGCCACAGTGCTGTCAGGGGGTATATCTATCTGTTGGGGATTTAGTCGATCAGCTATAATTCCCATCCCTGTCCAATTAGAATCCCAAAAAATGCAGTCCCCTTTACCCAGTATAACCCTAGTGTGTTGTTCACAGAAATGGCTAACTTCGCATATTCTTTTCTATGTTTGGGAGGACTGAGAAGTTTTTGGGAGGGAAGCTAGAAAAATGGTCCATGGAGCCTGTGATTTTTGATATTTCCACCATAATTTTACTGAGAAAGATTTAACAATAATATGTAAATTTCTAAAACCTAGTCCATTCTCAGTAACTGGAAAGCACAGTGAGTTCCAATTTTTCCAAGTCTTTTTTGGCCTATCATCTACTGATCCTGAAAAGAAAACAGACATTTTCTTTCTAATTTGCTTAATGACATGCACTGTGGGCTTCATGACAGGACATACATGTTGGGGCAAAGAGTAAAGACATGAGTTAATGAGAACCATCCTTGCACCTGTAGATAACCATTTATTTTTCCAGTTATGCACTTTTCTATCGATCATCTCAAGTATTGGTTGGAAAAAATGTTTTTTGTCCTTCCAGAAAAAATGGGAACTCCTAGGTATTTAAATGGGAATGATCCTTTTTTCATGCACATTATAGTGTTTATTTCTCTGATATTGGCCACAATAGCATGCTTGCTAACATAATAGTCACTTTTTTGATAATTTATTTTTTGGCCAGACACACTAAAAAACAGCTAAGAAAGCTTTCATTTTCAACAAACTAGACTTACTGTCTTGCCTGAAAATGACAGTATCATCAGCATAAGTTAGATGTGAGATAACAGTAGCAGATCTGGGGAGATTATAGTATTATAAGCTTCCTATCTCAAAAACATATGCTAGACTCCTAGTGAATGCCTCAGAGAATATATTGAAAAGGAAGGGAGAGAGTGGGTCACTTTGTTTGATGCCTGTGGTAGCTTGAAAAAACCAACCGGACTACCATTAACTAACACAGAAAACCATGCATTTGACAGATTTTTGATGATGCAAAAAATGAATCTACCATGGGAGCCAAATTTTATGAGTATACTGGTTAAGAATCTCCAACATACTCTATCAAAAGTTTTTTTGAGATCAAGCTACAAGATGCAATTAGGATTTCTTCCTTTTTTATAAATGAATCTGACAATTTCTTTCAAATATAAAACATTGTCTGAAATGTCCCTATTTTTCAGAAAGGCTGTTTGATGAGGAGAAATTATTTTATGCATGAATGGTTTTAATATCTCCATTAAGATCTTTGAAAAAAAATTATTTGCAACATTGGAGAGACTAATTGGCTTAAATCACTAAATGATGGAGTATCTATCTTAGGTATAATAGCTATCCAAGTACTAGCTATTTCTTTTGGAATATTAGTACTGGAAAGCAAATCATTTGATTCTCTTAAGAGATCTATATGAATTATGTCCTAACTTTTAATATAGAATTGAGCACTAAAACCTTCAGGACCAGGGCTACTTTGCTTATTAGGAGAAAAAATAATGGCTTTCAGTTCCTCAGTTAAGAATGGTTTAATTAATTGCTCATTGTCCTCTCTGGTAATAAGAGATGGGATCTGAGTCAAAACAAATCGGCATAAAATTTACTCTGTGATGGATTATCCTCTGCAGTAAGAAGCTCAGAATAATATGCAATTGCTTCTGCTTCAATATCTGCAAATTCCTCTATCCAGTTATCATTAGAGTCTTTTATTTTGGTTAGGCTCATTCTGCTCTTCCTTTCCCTAACCGTATTATGAAAGAACTTAGTGTTATCATCCCCCTCTCTAAGCCACTTAATTTTGGATTTATATTTCCAAAAATGATGTTGTTCTTTTATTGCTCTAGAGAGTAGTGATTTTGCATTTTTGAGGGTAACCAGATTTGTTTCACTCTGATCACTGTCATATGTAAGTTCTATCAATCTCGGTTCTTCTTCAGCCTTAACAACATTTTCATAGAAATTACTAAAAACTTCTCTGTTCCAGATCTTTAGGCATTTTTTAGCCTGAGAAGTTTAAGGTAAAGACTAATCATGCCAGTGTTGTCAACATTTTGAGCCCAGTTTTCCTTAATCACTTCAAGAAAAGAGGTCTCTTGAACCAAGTGTTAAGGAACCTAAGTGGTCTAGGTGAAGATTTAATAGTGCTACAAATAGTTAAAAGTAGAGGACAATGATCACTTGACAATTTACTCAACACAAGGATAGAAGAGTCAGGGAATTTGAATTTCCACTGAGCTTTAGCAAGACTCTATCCAGTCTTTGTATTGTAGGTAGTTTAGATCTACCAGTAAATTTAGAAAAATCTAAACTAGGCAGTTCATATCATCAATAAATTTAGAAGAATCACTGATGCTCTTTAAGCTGGGAGTAGAGCTACCTTTGTACTCAGTAAGTGATGCTATAGCATTAAAATCACCAATGAAAATAGTTTTTGGACAAATTATATTTTATAAATCAGTCCATAGGTCCTCCCTACCCTTTCTAGTTCTAAGTCCATAGACAAGAACTGCCTCCATGGAGGAGTTCAAATTTTGACTGTGGACTAAAATATTAGCAACTTGGGAATGATCAGTTAACAAGGAGATCTGAATATCATTTTTCCAAAACAACCAGATTCTTTCATTCTGAGCAGCCATGCAATTTTGGTATTTGAGGACGGTCATGTAATGCAAACTTTTTAATTATCATGCATGGGTTCTATTAGACACACCAGATCAAAGCAATGAGTTAAAATAAGTTCATCAAGTCTTTTCAAAGATGTTTACATCCCTCTTACATTCCATACAAGGAATTTTATTTTGAGGTTTGTACTAATCATTAAAAAGATTTTTTGGACTAGATGTTACAGCTCCAGCTATAATCTGGTTAAGCTGTGTGAAATATGTATGCAATTTAATGGGAGGAGTTTTTTTTGTAAGTATCTTGTTGATTTTCTAACCAGAGTGTTTACCTTTGCCTGAATGATGGGAAGCTGTTGAACAGTGATGTGTTCTACACCTTGCTCCTGATTCTGATCAATAGGTTGATGGTTTTCATCTTCCAGGGACTCCACCAATGTGTCACTTTCTTTTGAATTGGTTTCAGTTTCTTCTCTCAACAATTGTAATTGCTCATCCTCCAGGAGGGGTAAAAATCTGTTGTGCCTGTTTCTGTCCTGAGAGAAATCAGGAACAATGTTAGTAGTGACTGAACTATATTCAAGGAAGGAGGCATTACCTGTATGTAGGGCTGTATCATCAGAGGCGTATCTGAGTGGTCTGTGGTTTCTTTTTAGCCATTCAGATTCTTATGGTCTGAGGATTGGAGTAACAGGTATGGCTTTTTGAAAATGTGGATGAGGCTGAGGGGCTATATGAGGGTGAAGAGTGAATGGAAGGGATTTCTGTATCTTGGCAAGTAGTGTCATGGCATGGAGAGTGTATAGATTTTTTTGGGGAAGGAGGGCTAATTTGTTGCTGGATGGTAGGTCAGGAAGGCTTTCATAATTCTGGGGATTTTGGCAAGGAGATGAGGGTCTTACATTAGTCTGTGATTGAGGGGCATCTACCTCATTCATCTTTTATATGCCCTTGTTGAGCACTAGCAGAGTATCCTTTCTTACATAAGCCATCTGAGTCCTAATGACTCTTTCTTTTTCCTTGGCAGAAACACCAGAAATTCCAATTTTATGAACATTTTTTAGGGGGTAGAGCAGCAGTTTGGGGATTTCAAAAGGCATTGGCTTTCTAGGATTATAAGGCTGCCTAAGCTGGGGGTTTGCAGAAATACAACATTCCAGGTTATGTCCAAGCTTAAGACAGTGTGAGCAATACAAGAGAAGTTGATCATAAATGATTTCTAAATCAGCCACCTGACCGGTGATACCTGCTGCTATCTCATAGTGCAACTTTTTTTGCAAATCAACTTCAACACAAAGCTTTACTACTGATGGCCTTGTCAGAGAAGCAGTAGCAGCATCCATTTTCAGGAAGCAACCCATTTTATCACCAATAAATTCAAGCATAGCAGTATTATAGAAGTATATTGGTAGGTTAGGGATTGTTACCCAAACAGGAACAATAGATGACTCACAGCTGGGACTGAAATCAGTGGTCCATTTTAGTCCCTTCATAGGAACACTTTTGAAGCAATCCTTTAAGCCAGCATCTCTGGTAGTCTGAGGGGTCTTGAAACCTAATTTGGACATGCCTATAATCGATCGATCCAAGCTGGAAAGAGGGGGAAAAGCCAATTGATTTGAATGCCTCGTTTAGAGCTTCCATGGACGGTTTCCCCCTTTCGAATTTTTCTATCAAGGCGTTCTTGTAGTGGTTGGCCAACGGCGCCACCTGTTCTGCAGAAACAATACATGCTATTTTACCCTTATGATCACCAATTAGTTGGATTTCAGAGTTTGTAGGGAGTGAGGATGCTAGAGGAGGGGGTTTGGATGAGAGGGCCTGCGAAAAATTGCGAAAAAAAATTGGATTGCCACCGCGGAGCTGCGGTGGCTCCGCCATACTTGTTACCGTTATGTGACCATTTTCAGGCTATATTTGGTGGGGACATGGTTGAAATGATGAGATTCTGTCGGGAATAGTGGTTATTTGGGAAAGTAAGGAGGAGAGAGAAAGGAGCGTTTTTTGAGAGAAATGAGCGTTTGCCTTATTGGACAATCTTAAGTAATTGCAGGATGAAATCATGTACAAGTGTACATTAATCAATTTCAGTGTAATTTAGTAATGCTGTTATTGTCTTGAATATATTAAACTTTACGTCAGTTTAATTCAATTTAATTATAAGTAAATGTGATTTGATAAAATAAGTGGAATTAAGTAATTATTTTAATACATTACACTTTATTATGTTCAATTTTATTCAATATATGCACGATTCAACTCATTTTATTTGACAAAAATGAATTTATTTTACTATATTTAATTATTTTTTCAATTCAATTCAAATAAATATATTCAATTCTTTTCAGTTCAGTTAAGTTCAGTATATTTAGATATTTTCAGTTCAATTCAACATATTTATATTTTTTTCAATTCAGTTCAGTATAATTATATTTTTTCAGTCTAGTTTAGTATTTCATAATTTTTTCAGTTCAGTTCAATATTTTTATATTATTTTCATTTCAGTTCAGTATTTTTAAATTTTTTTCAGTTCAGTTCAGTATTTTTTATTTTTTCAATTCATTTCAGTTCACTTCAGCGAGAAATAAGCTCTAACAACAGGGCCTAAGGGCCTGTTTGATACGGCTGAACTGAAAAATACTAAACTGAACTTAACTGAAAAATACTGAACTGAACTGAAATATATTGAACTGAACTGAACTGAAAAGTACTTAACTGAACTGAAAAATGACGTGCTGAACTGAAAAATATTGAACTGAACTAAACTAAAAAATTCATTTAAATTTTTTTATAAAATAAATTAATGTTCAAAATATTGAATACATAAAAAGCCATTGAAATATATTTACTTGAATTTAACTAAACAAATCATCTTAGAAGAAACATATCACTGCATTGATATAGCTATACTAGCTAAAGTTTATCAATTTTTAATTCATCAACCGAACTTAATAAAATGATCCTAGATTTTTAATAAAATTGAGCTGAAGTATACTAAACTTGACTTTATTGAACTAAATTGATGAAAAAAATAATGTATTGATATAACCAGATTATGCTAAATTTTATCTAATCATATTTTATCAGCACCAAACCTTATAAATTAAACCTAGATTGATAAATTGAAAAGAACTGAAGCATACTGAATTGAACTAAACCGAACTTAATTAAGCTGAACTTACAAAACTATGCATTGATGTAATAAAATTAACAAAATTTTATCAAATCATATTTCATCAATTATGAACTTAACAAATTGGACCTAGCTTATTAAACTAAATTGAACTGAATTACACTGAACTGAACTTAATTGAACAAAAAGAAATTGAAGAAACATTTCAATGCATTGTTTGAAATCGAATGAATAATGCAACCAAATGAAATGGATATCGCAACAAGAATTTGGCAATCTCTACTGAATGGTAGAGAAACTAATAGAAAATAGAACTGAATTGAACTATGGTAAACTGAAATGAACTGAATTGAACTACACTTAAGTGAAATGAACTGAATTTTTAATATAAACTTAAAATCATTAAATTATATTTTCACTGAACTGAAATATATTATAGTATATTTTCTCTGAATTGGGTTAATTTTTGTACTAAATATTTAACATATCATTTGTTTAAAAAATTAAATGTATAATGCACTTTACTGAACTGAACTGAAAATACTGATCTGATCTGAAAAATATTCAGATAAATTGTATTAAACAGGCCCTAAGTATGTATGTGTGGAAAGTTGTACATCTACCTAGAATTGAATTCTGTTTGGAAATTCTAGGCAAATTAATTAGATAGTTGATTTGTATTTAAGTTAAGTAGTTTAATTTTCATAGGATTTTATGAAACTTTTCAGTTTTAATGGAATCTAAAATTTATTAACGAGTGCCCATGGGCACTTGTTAGAAAAACCGTAGTTCAAAATAGAAGAGTTTGTAGTAGAATAAAGTGCTAGCATATCCCTGAGCAGTTACATATGTGCTCTTATACCCTTGAGTTTTGAGAAAGTGCTCGCGTACCCTTTACTGAAGTTGACTATTTGATTCAAACCATTAAAACGTCCAAAAATACTCGGGCTCAATATTATTATGTCATTCGAATACCATAAATATTCAACCGAATTACTTTTGAACATTTTAGAGTTAAAAATTAGGAAGTCAAACTTCAGTCAAAAGGTACACAAGAACATTCTCAAAACTCATGGATACATGAGCACATAGTTAATTACTCAGGGGTACACGCATTTTACCATTGTCAGTGGTTAGACAAAGCAACATTTCTTTCTCTCCCTTCACTCTAAAAATCTCCCTCACGCGCCTCCTACTTATGCTCTTTTCAGCCACTTTTGCCAATTACGTTCACTTAACCCATTGATAACGGAAACAAACGGCTCTTCTATGGTGGCGATGCCGCCTATCAACGGCGAAACAACCGCCGAAAAACCTTTCTTCAAGCCCTATAAAACAAAAATCCCCCCCCCCTTCTACTACCCTACCATCTAACCCAGAGAATTTATATGCATGCTAATATTGAAAATTTGACCTTATGTGAGGAGAATGGTGAAGTGATTATAGTGCCTGCAATCACTGAAAATTCTACATTAGCACAAAAATCCCACTTTTACTGAACCTGAGATGTTGCAAGTTGAACCTGGCATGCATGTTAACACATTAGTTGATGTAGATATGCATATTTCAGATAACATTATTTCCAAGGATATAGTGACTCAGGATCATAAAAAAAGAAACAAAAAAAACTAGCATTTCTGATAGTGTGAGTAGGCTATCAAGGCCAAAACAAAAAATGAAATATGATGTTTAAATGATCAGTCACATAATCATAGGAAATATGCTTATCTGGAACATTAGAGGCATAAGTACCTCAATTGATAGATTACAATCTCTAATCATCATACATAACATTTCTGTATTATGTGTTATTGAGCAAATGCATGATATTGACATGATACTTACATTACAACATGTTCTGCATTTTCAAAACTCATATTCTTCAAAGCATGCTAAAATTTGGCTATTGTGGAATAACAATTTCAACATAGAGATCATTTCACAATCTGACCTATATGTTTTGACAAAAATTTCTGATAACACTACACTTATTACATGGAATGATGTTTTTGTCTATGCTAAAGTACTTAAAAGATTGAGGAGAAGGTTGTGGAGTGACTTGTTAGCTCTACCCCAAGCTCCAACAATGTATATAGGGGACTTTAATATTGTTACAGCCACCACCGAGAGAAGAGGTAGGACAAACCCTCCTGTAGAAAGCATCACTGAGTTTAACAACCTCATAGATGGATTGGCACTTCAGGAAATTAATAATTTAGGAAATCAGTACACATGGTTCAATAGGAGGGCTGCCGGGATCTTCTATTACAGAGAGTAGATAGAGGTCTAAGTAACCTAGATTGGAATACACTCTTCCCACACATCTTCATCCAAGTGCTAAATAGAACTACCTCTACCACAATCCATGAAAGTTATCCATTCAGGATGCTATTGAACAAACCCCAAACCATTTAGGTTTCAGCAGATGTGGATGAACAGAGAGGAGTACAATACCTTAGTTGATGAGAGTTGGCAGCAACCTAGTCCATTCTCTGGGATGCAAAATATGGTTTACAAACTAAAGAGAGTTAAAGGAGTTTTGAAGGAGTCAAATAAAGAGAGTTTTGGTAATGTTCATAGAAATCTGGTAGATGCTGAGAAAGAAGTAGCATTAATGGAGGAGCAATAACAGAGAACTGGGAGTGAACATAATCTGACAGAATTGAACAGGGCACAGGCTGTACTGATCAGAGCTATCAAGGAGGAGACAACCTTCTGGAAGCAAAAATCAAACATAAAATGGATCCAAGAGGGAGATGCTAGTTTCATATTCTTCCACAATTCAGTGAAAGAAAGACATGGGAAAGCAAGAATATGCAAGATCAAGGATGGCAATAATCAGTGGATAACATATTCAGTGAGGATTAAGGAAGAAGGGATTAGCTTCTATTCCAGCTTGCTCAATGAACCAGAAGAATATTCAGACACGGGCACCTTTCTCAAGCATTTTACCTCTCAAATACCTAGACTAGTAAGTGATGAGGATAATCTAAGTCTTATGAAGGAAGTTACAGTGGAAGAACTGCAAGAGGTGGTCTTTGGCTTGAGCAAAGACAGTTCACCTGGTTCAGATGGTTTCTCAGGTGCATTTTATAGACATTCTTGGGACACAATCAAAGAGGACCTCATGGAATCTGTCAAAGAATTCATGACCGGTACACTGAACCCAAAGGCATTATCTAGCACATGGTTGACATTGATCCCAAAGAAACCTAATCCGGTGTCATTCTCTGAGTATAGACCAATCTGTCAAACTTTTTGAATAAGGTGTGCTCCAAACTTGTGCAGAAATGATCAAGCCACTAATGACAAAGTTGATCTTACAGGAACAGTCTGCATTTGTGAGGGGTAGAGATCTTACAGATAATATTATCCAAATGCAAGAAATGACTAGATTCTTATGTAAGAATAAGAAAGACCACAACTTGATAGTAAAATTGGATATGCAGAAAGCTTTTGACAGAGTGTCATGGAGCTTTCTGAATTCCATATTGCTACATTTTCGGTTTCATGAATCCTTTGTCAAAATAATAATGCAAAATATATCAGCTGCATATTTCTCTGTACTAATCAATGGTGTTGCCACGGGTTTCTTTCCCTGCACCAGGGAAATAAAACAAGGTGATTCTGTTTCCCCATTCCTATACATACTAGTTTCTGAAGCTTATATAAGAGCTCTCAAAAAACTAGTGAGTATACAGTACATACAAGCTTCACCATGCCTAGAGGAGTGGAAATAGTCACACACCTCATGTATGCTATTGATACTGCTTAATTTGTCAACTCTAGTCAGAGGAACCTAAGAAGAATAAAGGCATTTCTGGAGGCCTATGAGTGCTCTTCTGGTCAGAATGTTAACTTCTCCAAGTCTGAGTTTTATATACACACTAGTGGAAATTGGTGGATGCGCAGCGCAGAAGCACAGCGGGAAAAAGGAAAGTTGTTTTTCCCGCCGTGCTTGTACTTTACGAAATCGGAAACAGTCCGCCCCAGGAGAGCAAAAATATGCTAGTCGTTGCATTAAGTGTAGGATAGCGGGAATTGGCAAACCCGCCGTGCTTTGTGATACATGACAGAGTGAATGCACGGCGGGAAGGATTTTCCGCCGTGCTATACTAAATTTCCGATGTCGGAAATGGTCCTGAACTGTGGTTGTGTCACTTGCAAAGCACGTGCCAGTATTTCAAGTTTTAAATAGATAAAACCGAGTAGTTTCCGAAATCGTAAATAGGCCAAGGATTGTACTCCGAATTAGTGGCATTCGTTACGATATCGGATACCACTCGCATAATGTATAAGGACGGTTTACAAAATCGGAAATTGGCCGGTCTGATGGCGTTTTAAAGTCTGTTCTCTGCATTTGTTATGCAGTGAGATAGTTTAAAAAATTTCAAAAAAGGGGAAATTCTTGGCTGTGTGCGTTGATTGAAGTTTGCATCGATAAGGTATGTCTTCTCATGATTAAGTGTTCCATTGTTAAATTGTGGAATAGATTTTCTCGATTGGTTTGTTAAGAATGGCATGTGGAGTGTACATTGAAATGCATGTTTTTGATGTAAGAGAAGTTGAAAATGTTGTAATTCAATGAATGGGTTTTATTAATTAGTGATTGATAAGGTTGATTAAGTTTGTATTTTTTTCCAACTTAATAGTTTTTTTGTAGAGTTGGAACGTTGCAATCGAACGGTCTAGAATAATACAAGAGAATATTTAGACATCACGTGAATACTTGAATCTCGTGACGGAGTTTGTGAATGTTGCCAGTGAGTATGCAAGAGTACAGAATGAGTCGCTAATTTGATGCCCTTGTAGAGATTGTAAGAATTATGTGTGTTTGAGTGTGCGTAATTTAAAGTCACACTTGATTGTGAGAGGATTTTGAGCGTATACTAGGTGGACATTACATGGCGAGGCTCGTACTGTCGTCGTAGAAAACAAAGTTTTGATTGAAGACGAGAGTGTTAATGGTGATATGTATCCTGATTTTGAATATGATGATTTGGCGGAAGATGTGACCATGCATTTCAAAGGTAGACCTGAGGTGCTGGAGGTATTGTATGAAGATAAAAAGACTGTTGTATGAAAGAGCTAGGCACACTGTTCTCAGTTAAGCACTGATGATGATGAATTTGAAAGCGAAACATGGTTTGACGGAGAAAGCAATGACGGAATTGTTGGAATTGTTCAAGCAGTTGCTTCCTAAAGATAATTTGTTGCCAAAAACTTCCTATGCCGCGAAGAAAATTATTTGTCCAATGGGATTGGAATTGGAAAAAATTCACGCATGCCCTAATGATTGTATGTTATACAGGGGCGAAGATGCTGAAAGAGAAACATGTCTCATTTACAACGAGTCTAGGTATACGAAACGGTCCAGGTCAATAGGTGTTTGTGCAGAGACGGCGCCTAGGACAAAGAAAATGAGTCCTGCTAAAGTTTTGTGGTGCCTCCCCATCATTCCTAGGTTGAGGCATTTATTCGCTAATAAAGAAGATGCGAAAAATTTAACTTGGCATGCAGATAGGAATAGGCCCGATCAGGATATGATTCGACATACCTCTGATGTTGATCAGTGGAAGCATATAGATGAGTTGTACCCTGAATTTGGTAATGAGCCGCGTAATTTGCGGTTAGGTTTGTCGACTGATTGTATGAATCCTTTTGCAGATCTGAGCAGCACTCACAGTTCTTGGCCCGTGATGGTTGTGATTTACAATTTACCACCTTGGTTAACTATGAAGCGTAAGTACGTTCTGCTATCACTTATGATCTCAGGTCCAAAACAACCAGGTAACGACATTGATGTTTATCTTTCTCCCTTAATCGAAGATCTTAGGAAGTTGTGGTATTTTGAGAACTGGACTTATGATGGATACCGGGAAGAGTGGCTTGACATGAGAGCGATGCTATTTTGTACCATTAATGATTTCCCTGCATTAGATAATTTGGCAGGTTACTCTATTAAAGGGCATTTTGCTTGCCCGGTTTGTGAGATGGACACTTGTCACGTTCAACTTAAGCACGGGAGGAAAATAGTTTATTTAGGATACATGAGATTTCTAAATCACGAGCATGCCCTCCGTAAGTGTAAGAAGTGGTTTGATGGTGCGGTTGATGAGAGGCATGCACCAACGCCTGTATCAGGTAAGAGTGTGTATGAATCTGTGAAGGACATTCACAATGATTTTGGAAAGAATAGGAAGAAGCCAGTAGTGAATGGTGTATGGAAAAAATCTTCAATTTTTTTCGAGTTGCCGTACTGGAAAGACTTTGAGGTTAGACATTGTTTGGATGTTATGCGCATAGAAAAGAATGTTTGCGAGAGTCTGATTGGCACATTACTAGACATCCTGGGGAAGAGTAAGGATGGCTTGAAAGCTAGGATGGATTTGGAGGCAATGGGTGTTAGACTAGGTTTGGTCCCCGTGAAGGAAAATGGTAAGACATATTTGCTGCCGGCCTCTTACACCATGTCTGATTCAGAAAAGAAGAAATTTTGTCAAAGTCTGAAGGACATTAAAGTACCTAGTACCTACTCGTCCAACATAAGTCGGTGTGTGGATGTTAATGAGGCGAAACTCGGGGGACTCAAATCACACGACTGCCACGTCTTGATGCAAGAATTGAATGCCATTGCTCTACGCACATCCCTATCTCCACATGTTAGACGTTGCATAAGCCGCTTGTGTATGTTCTTCAAGTCCATTTGCAGAAAGAATATTAGCTGAGCGAGACTAGATAAACTACAAGAAATGGTTGTCGAAGTTTTATGTCGGATGGAGATGTTCTTCCCGCCCTCATTTTTCGATATAATGGTGCATCTTATAGTTCATCTTGTGCGTGAGATCAAGTGTTGTGGTCCAGTGTTTTTGAGATGGATGTACCCTTTCGAGCGCTACATGAAGATTTTCAAGAATTTTGTGAAAAACAGATACAGGCCCGAAGCCAGTATAGTTCAGCGTTATGTAACTTAAGAGTCAATAGAATTCTACACCGCGTACCTATAGTAACAGGGCATATGTAAGATTTCCGATTTCGAAAACCAATCCTGTACTCTTAAAAAATAGTTGCAAACCAGGAATTTGTATGAGATACTCTTAAAATTGAAATACATTACAAATATAAAACCATATGAAAACAATGAATCATCTTAATTGAAAGTAATAACATTGTATTATTGAATTTCAAATGAAAACATGTTTCTAGATAAACTACAATCCGCTACTTAGAAGACAATGTGGTTCATCACATCTTTGTCATCACCGTCTTGGTTTTCATGTGCTTGAAGAGCCTCGGCACCAGAAACCGACCTCGATTGTGAGCCGCCCACTTCTCCACCACCCGTGCCCTGCATAAGCGCCTCGCGCTCGGCCCTACGAATAGCTCGCTCCCTCTTTTCAACCAACCGCACTTCCTTGCTCACGTACAAGAAATCTGGGATTTTTGCCTTCATGCTCTTGTAAAAAAATTTCCACCCCACATTCTCGTCAATTTCTACATTAAATTAGAACACATCATGTCTTGTGTAATAACTAACAACAAATTCATTACTAAAAACAGATGTTATAGAATATTACCTTGCTTCTCAACATTTTGCATCCTCTTGTTCTTTGTTTTGGGTGGCTTGTTCATCCAAGCTCCATCAACTACCACCATGTCTCTATTGTCAAAATAATCTAGATCAAAATTCTCCGACCTAATACCCGACTTAGAACTAAATGGGAAAGATTTCTTGTACGACAACATGTGGCTTCTAGCCAGAAACAAAGTTATAAAACTACCATAGGGTATATTATCCCGTGGTTTTTTCCCTTTCACATCCATTTTCATATGCTCCGAGATGGTGAATCCAGGGTTTGTCAATTTGTTCTCTGCAAGATAGAAGAATTCCATGGCAGTGGTGGTGGTTAGCTCTGTGGCATACCCTGCATTTCGCACTACGGTCCTGTGCATGATCTCATACAAAATCTTGTACAAAAACTCTAAAGCCATGAACTTTGTATTGAACTTGTTGGCTGCAGCGCCAGGGTTGGAGTTGTGGCGCCCAAAGTACTTCTCAGCTAAAGATACTTTATCCAGGCCTTGACACTTATCGGGGTGATCTGGCATATGGCCCTTGTAATGGACATTGTAAGGGCCATCTTTATTTTGAGGGTGGCACTGTTCAAATTTCAGGAAGGACAACCTAAAACCTGGTTTATCATATTCCAACTAACTTCCATTTTCAAACCATTCACCCCTGTGGTGCAACTACCATCCTGCTCCTCATGCAAATTACCATAAAACTGACATACCTCTTCAGTATAAGTCTCAGCACTATTAAACAGCAAATCATTCAAATAGTGTTTACCTAGGGTTTCTACTACATTACCTAGCACCAACTCATCCACATCATCACGATCATCATAATAACTCTCTAGAATATTGCAGTGATCACGAATGTACTCATACCTCTCTTCGTTTTCCTTTGAGAAAAAGATCGAATCATCATAGTCGTCCTCCGCTTCCTCATGGACTGATGCAGCCTTGGTTTTTGACTTCTTGGGTGCCATGGATTTGCGATGTCGGAACTGGTAATGTGGTAAAAATCCGAACTTGATGGATTTTTACGGCTGAATGGTGACTATAGATGGGCGTTGAAGGTGGAGATGGAGTTTTGAGAGTTCTGATTTGGGACATAAGACTGTAGATAAGTTAATTTTTTGTTTTATGTCTCCCGTTTCCGAAATCGTAATCTAGCCGTAACTCATTTTTGAGCACTTTACGGTTTCGGAATTCACACAGACTTAAATTAATTTAACCCTATTTTCGTTTCCGGTGTCGTAAAGCACTCACAGTGGAACAATTTTTCCCCATTTCTATTTCCGAAATCGGAAATACACAACAAAATCGTAATCCGGCTAATTTCCGAAGCCGTAAATAAGTCACATTAATCAAGATTAATTTAGTAATTATACTTTTGATGCTAATTCAGTTTAACAACTGAATCCATTTATGTATATAAGGTTGCTACATATCATGAATTTCATTTCATAAATTTGCAAGACAACCTCAATTAAATTTGGTATCTAAGTAAAATATTTAACCATAGTATGTAACGTCTGCAATTCATACTATATTATGACCAATCAAACTTAGTAGCAAGCTACTAGGTGCAGACTACCAACCAACTCAAATGTAGACAAACAAAAAAAAGGAATAGAAGAAAGTATTTCACTGAAACATCATCGCAAACAGAAAGAGGGTGAACCGGAATGAATGACGTCAGCTTCTGGTTCTTTCATGGCCGTCGGAGAGAATAAGAAACCAGTAACAGTTGCAAATGTTTTATGATTAGAAGATAAGATGTAGAGTATTCTCAAAGATGATAATGACAATTGAATATAAACTGAATAAATTTTAACATTTGCCCATACGACGGTTCTCTTTCCATTTTCTTGATCTTATTTCGGTGTAAAGTCAGTACTCACAAAGGATTCTTGCATACGTTTGAAAAATGAAAGGAATTATGGTTTATTAAAGTGATTTGTTGCAGTGAATTTCTATCTGACTATCTCTGGAATCGGAAAAGGTTGTTGTAATTAATTACATTTCAGTATTCAAGATGGCGGAATTACTAGTAGGGTGATTGTAGGCAAACCAGCATGAATGATGTTAAGATAGTATGTAGAGTATTCAATAAGTGCAAAACATAACATAGGACTCTTCAGTTTCACAGTTTCCCTCTCTTTACTGTTTGATCAGTTTCTGCGAGACAATATGACCAATCCAACTTAGCTAGCTACTAGTAACATAATAATTTATTAATTCCAATACTATTGATGTCTTTAATTTCGTTTGTTCATCTGAAATGTACTTTTTACGATTTCGGAAACATGTGCAACGGCTCTGTTACGATTTCAGAAACAGCCCTCAGAATTCAGTTCCAGCCAGTGCCCAATCTTGTGAACTCTTCGAGATCAAAATTATGTAATTCTTTACGCTGTTGAAATAGCTAAACTTTTGGTTATTTGAATAGACTTGTTCTGAGAGGTTTACGAGATTGACAACCAATAGATATAATCTGTGGCCGCTTTCCGATTTCGGAAACCAGTTTCCTAACAAAAAAAACATGATCAATTTGTTAAACATTATAATGACAATTTAAAATTGATTTGAAGGGGAGAATTGATTTAAAAAGATTGCAATTAATTCATAAAAATTGTAACACATGATCAAATTGTAATAGTCTTCAAAGGACACAATATCTTAAGCAAAATTTAAAACAAATTGTTCAACAACTCAAAAGATCTACAAATAAACCTAGCGATCAAATTCTTGAAAGGAACCATGTTGGGTGAAGTCGTGGTCTTGTGAAGTTGAGGGGCCACAGGGAGGTGGGGGGCCTTGGGAAGTTGAGGGGGCTTGTGAGGTCAACGCGGCATTAGAAGTAGAGGCATTATGTGTGGCATCATGTGTGGCCTCTTCATCCTCACTCACTTGCGCAAGGTCGCCATAGTACACATCTTCCTCATCATCACTTAGCACGATCTGGAGACCCTTCTCTTGGATGTACGCTTCTTGATCAGCTTTGATCGCATCCAGTCTCTTCTTCGTCGTTTCTAGTTGGCTAGAAAAACAACAAAACAAGTTCGAGATCTTTGTAAAAAGCCCCATCCGTTCAACTATAAGTCAGACACTTAATTGGTTAGGGAAAAAACCAACATCAAACTCATAAACAACCACAGTATTTGAATTTAGTGGAACTCACCCGCAGTAGTTTTTAGATCGGCGGCTTCCTCGCGAGCTTGTCTTCTCCTTGCCACCTTTACCTGTGCACCAGGTTTTAGAGTCTTCTCCTTGAATTTGCCTTTATCGGTGTCAAACTCCCAACTCTTCAGGTCGATCCACCTATCATCATAGTAGGATTGCATAACCGGCCGATCCAAGAGAGGCACATTGGTTTTCCTTAAAAGCGCAGTGATAAGCCCACTGTATGGAAACCTTTTATCCAACAAAGGAGCACACTTTCTCATGTACTCATAGATGGTATATCCAGGGTTTAGTGGGATGCCCTCCATCAGGTAGTAGAATACAAGCAGACGACCAATGGTGGGCTCGGTGGCATGCCCTCCCGTGGGCAGAACATTATAACAAACCCATTCAAAAACCAATCTCTACTCTAGAGTCAAGACGTCTATCCTATAATCAGTCTCTGCAGTCCCTTTACCCAACGACTCATCTAATTTGAAGTACTTACGGCCCATTTCAGCCATGTCTAAAGGCTGTTTACCACACTTTGTCGCCCACTTATTGAATGTGAAAACATCATAGGGACCCTGCTTATTTTGAGGCCTCAAATGAGTATAATCAACCCACGGGCATTCTAGCACCTCATTTATCACAAACTGGTCAACAGGTACTAAAACACCATTCACCAAAGTCGACATCCTAGTGGTTGTGCATCTACCTAGATTTGCATAAAATTGTCCAACCTCATCTTTGTAGGTAGGCTCATCACACATGATTAGGTTATGCAAATAACTAGGTCGAAATAATTAAGAGACTCATCAAAACCTAAATCACAAATAGAGGTAGATTTTAGCACCTTTGAGTCACACATGCCACGCCTAATCCACTTGACGTAGTTCTGCTCAGCCACTGTATCGTAAAATCTCTGGTTGTTACCTTGTTTTCGGCTCTCATCTCCACCTTTCTCATGCCGCTGGGCACGCCCGAGCTTTACCGGCCTTCTTAGCGGCTGCTCCTCCACCTCCTCCTCCTCTTTCACAATTTCCCTACCTTCTCCATGGGTATCCTCCTCCTCCTCACTGCTAGACTCCAAGCCAGCCATCTCATCGCTCTCAGACTCGGTCTTAGGTGGGGTGGGGGCTTCTTGGATTTCTGTTTCTTTGCCCTGGATTGTGTTGGTGGGGATGATGTTTCAGCGTCGGATGATTGTGGGGCGCCCCTCTTAACGGGCTGCTTCGGCCTTGATCGTGGAGGCAAGATTATGTTGTCGGAATTGATTGAATGGGGTTCTAGGGTTTGTGATTTTGTGATTTGGGGTTTTTCTGAATCACAAAAACGCAGTTGACTATATATACCATCGAGAGTTTACGAAATCGTAAACCACCCGCAATAATATCTTTTCCATTTCCGTAATCGGAAACGGGTCCGGAAATTAGTTGAATTGGGGAAAATTGTATTTTACCGGCCACTTTACGATTTCGGAATTTCTAAGTTAAAAAAAATTATATTCTGAGAATTAAAATCCAGTGACAAACCCAGCTACACATCCGGCTCGTAAACATTTTTATTTCGGGTGGTTTACGATATCGTAAAGGTTGTGCCCCATCCGGAAAATATTCTTACGACCCATTTACGAGCTCGTAAATGTAAGATCAAGATGACTTCATTTTCCTTGATTAAAAAAGTCAACCCGTTCTGATTGCGCCATCGTAAATAGTTTGGAAAATTCACTTTAAGAATTCGCAAATTACTTTGTATATAAAAAGAATGACATTTCCAATGTCGTAAACCATCCGGTTCGGTATCAAATTAGACTAAAACCCACCACGTGGGTTCATTCATTCATTATCTTCTAACCCTTTTGTCTCATCCTCATTATTTCTCCTCCTACACCACTCTTCCCTCTCAATATCTTATCTATTGTACAATATCACACTACCCAAATCCAAGAATCCAACTAAAGAACCTCACAAAAAGTTGAAATTGTACATTTATTCTACAAGTTCGATTATTTTGGGGGTGTTTCATTCCAAAATAGAGGTACAATTGGTTACCTTTACTAACCCATTTGTATTTCTTTGTCACGTGCGATGCAGACAAACAAATGGGTTATGTGGTAACCAAATATTATCAAATCCAAACCCTAAACTAGTTGATGCATTAATTATCTATTTTAGGGTTAATTTATGTTAATGTCTTCTGCTTTGGTAGCTAAAGTTTTATACTAATATCTTGTTTTTTTGTTATATGCACCCTAGCTATTTTATTGTCGGTGAAATTGAAAATTTTTAGTTGTTATTTGTAGGTGAATTAGTGGACAAGTGCTTGTATTGGGTATTAGTGATTAATTTGTTAATCATGGCTCCTACATGTAAACAAAACAAAAAGAAAATTCTTACGAAGAAGAAGGTCAAGTCATCCACAAAAGAGCAATTGGTTGTAGATACAAAAATTTCTAGAAACTTATGTCGAGAAATACAAAGACGCTGGGACGCGGGTATTTCCACTCGAATGGAATTCAATAGGCTAGGAATAGTCATAGGGGTAGAGCGTAAATATTGGTCTAGTTGGGTTGGTTAAATCGCAAGAACAAGACATGCTTCGATTGGACCAAAGTACCAAAGGAAAGGAAATTAGAATTGTTGGAAGCATGCAAGGTATGATGTGGTTTTTTTAATCACATTTTACTACATGTTTTACAATCGTGAAGGCATTATAATTTGTATCATACTATCTACAACTAATCATGTGTTTCATTATTTTAGGAACCGTTCACTATTACCGCCCCCGACATGGCGATGTTAAACCGTGTGATTTTGCAAAAGATCTCAAAGTGTGCACGTCAACATAGGTCTATGCTAAGGAATGAGTATATCTACGGAAATAAGAAGAACATCATGCCATGGACGGTGTATAAGGACATCCAACCAGAGAGTTGGGAAATCTTCAAAATTCATGCACAAGAGCTATTGGACGATGTAAGATTTTTTCTCTTCTTCAAATTATACTGTAGAGTTCGATTTTTCTACATATGTTAGTTGCTTTTAAAATAGGTCACTCATCATAATATGGTAGAACTAGCGAAATCAAACAAAATGATTCATCACTATAGTCGCTCGGGATATTATGGAGCGGAGGAGGACTTCATAGAGGAGGAATATGAAGATCGGGTCAAACAAAAAATGGACGAGGGTATGGCGGAAGAGGAGGCAAGGAAGACTACTGCTAGGATGAATCTCGACCAAATTGAGAGGTGGGAGTCGTTCCTTAAATTGAGACAAAATCCTAGTGGCGTTTATGAAGCCGGCGAAACTCTTGAACTTGCCAAAAAAATTGTAAGTCAATTAGAAAATGTGTTTGTATGATATGTAGTAGAGAAATGTTGTTTTTTATCTATCTAATCAAATTATTGTCATGGTTTCGCCCACTTTAAAATTAGGCCTTGGCTAAACAAGAGTAAGCCGATGGAAAATTCACCCCTACGGAAAGACGTGACATATTGAACAGGGGGATGGGGGACGATCATCCTAGCATTGTTAGGGGGTATGGTTCTCATGTCCGACCTAAGGATGTGTATGGTAAACATCCTTTAGCCTCGAATAATGCTCAAGATGCCAAGTACAAGAAGGTCAGGAAGGAAATTGATTCCATTAAAACAACCATGGAAAATGGTTTTAAGTGGTTTGCTTGCAAACATGGAATCATTTTACCCGCCAATTTCGAGGAGGTGAAGATTGGGAATCCCCCTCTTCGGGATCACGCAATGAACGTTTACAAGATGACCTTGATGAGCCACTAAATGTGGCTAGTCCACCCTTTGTTACAACACCCTTGGACACGACAAGTGGGGGTGAGACTTCTACTCCCAAAAAGGTTAGTCTAAATGTTCTTATGTACCAAGTATTTGCTTTTCTTTTCCAATTTTCTACAATTACATGATTTCAATCTCCGACATATAATCTTGTGTAGAATTAATTGGAATTTCTTCTTACAATTACAATATCTAGGTATATTGTCCATGCAATTTGTACATCGATGTGAGTACCACCCAACCCCCTAAATTAGTAGCCATTGGAAATTATGAGGAGGCCATTAAATTACACCATGGGGAAAAGATTCATATAGGCTTTGTTAAGGTGTCTATAACAAAAGAGATATGTGGTGATGCCCACGTCCCGATTCAAAAAGGCCCACCTAAACTAGTTTCCAAATCAAGGGGAGAACTTCTCTTGTGGCCTAGGAGATTAGTACAAATTCCTAGTAAAGGCGATAAGGAACCATAAAATCCTTGCCCACCAACTAGAAATGAGAAATCTAAGGTGCCAATCACAATTCAATCTCCTAAATCCAAAGGGCCAACCACAATTCCATCTCCTAAATCCAAGGTGCCAACCAAAATTCCATCTCCTAAATCCAAGGTGCCAACCACAATTCCATATACTAAATCCAAGGCGCCAACCACAATTTCATCTCCTTCACATCCATTTGAAGATAGCCAACCTTCATCGTAACTCCGTCAACTTTTTGACAAGTTGTCAAAGCATCCAAAACTTAGTACATATAACTTTCCGGCACCAAAATCTATTTTTGGTGTTGAAAAATTAGTAGTACTATGCAAGCAAGACTTTGACGATATATGGCGACCTCAAAGGCTACTCTCTACGATAATGTGCCTCGTTCAACTGTAAGTCTTCATTTTCCAAATATTATTATTTAATATTCCAACTACAATCGACTAGATATTAACACTTTCTTTACAACTTATCATAGATAAATGCATCAATTGGCACAAATTCGTTCAATGGCATTTCTTGGCTTCATATTCCCCGACTCCGTATAAGTGGGGACCCACTCAACACGATTTGTAAGTCTAGTCCTTCTGGCTATACCTGTGCACTATTTTTCAGTATTACACCCACCCAAAGGAGTTATTAAGCAAATGGAAATAATATCCATCAGATTTTACTGGGGAGAAACAAGCTGGGGACAGAGAAAGATATGGAGGAGATGGCAAAGGGTAGCTCTACCCAGATCAGAAAATGGTTTAGGGTTTAGGGACTTGACTGCATTTGTGGAGGCTTTCTCATGCAAGATGTGGTGGAAGCTACAACAAAACAATACGGGTTGGTCAAAATATATATGGACTCTTCCAAGTTCATACAGAAACTCCCATACTTGGCAAAGAATTTGTTCAGTAGCACAACACTCAAATGATATATAACTCAATGGTCAGTCATGGATGTGGGAGTTGCTCCTTTTGGGATGCAAACTGGACAGGGAAAGGTGCCTTGTGCTATCATTGGCCATAAAATAGAGTCAAACCATTCCCCAACTTCACACTTGCTGAGTTCATCCAGGTAAAAACACAACATATAACTCTAATTGCTCCCTTCTTATCAACTGATATTTTACTTGTATTGTAGGAAGCTCAAATCCAGTCAACACATCCAGACAAGCTTATCTGCAAGCCAACAAAAATGGGGCATTCACTATTAAAAGTGCTTACAACAGTCTCAGAATGAGAGGTGAAACTATATGCATTCTCAAACAGGTATGGAAAAAACCTATCCCTCCAAAAATTTCTACCTTGATATGGAGAATTAGGACTAATCTGCTTCCTTTTGATGATAACTTAATCAATTTTGGATTTAGTATACCATCAAAATGTCCACTGTGTTGCAACTCAGACAATGCTGAACATTTTTTTAATGCATGTGGACCTAATCTGGAAGTCTGGAACTTTATACATAAATTACTTGCCATCAGAGTCAGTGAATTTAGTACATTTAATTAAAGAATGACATTTTACTTATCATATGTTGGTTTAACAAAGGTTCATTATACTGTCATTAAGATAACTACTTTGGTTGTTTTCTGGATTTTATAGACAAGGAGAAACAAGCTTATATATGATAACAAAAATCTCAGCTCTTTGACTGTATGTCAACAAATCATTAGACAGGTCTCACAAATATTTATAGCATTTCCATTAACTGGTAACCCTGTTACTTTATAGTTGAGACTGGTCTGGCTCCTTTCATTAACAGAAAAAGGCATGGACCAGTCAAGATTATTAAGTGGAAATCACCTGATTAGGATTTAAAATTAATATTGATGCATGCTTTAGAACTAATGGCAATACAGGCCTTGGAATCATTGTTAGGGAAAAACATGGAGAAGTTGTGCATATGTCTATGATATATACACTGTGCTCCTCTTCAACTCATGCTGAGATTTCTGCTATTAAAAATGGATGTCATAAAGCCTCTGAACTGGAACTTGAGGAATTCCAGGTAGAGTCAGATTGTTTGATAGTTCTATAAGGCATCCAGAATCAAGAACTCATAGATGGGATGTTTAATTCATAATGCTATGAACTCAATAAATTGATAGATGCACATCAACTCACACACATAATGAGAGAGGCTAACTATACTGCAGATTATATAGCCAATATGTGTATTGAACAGCAGAATTCTCAGAAGGTGATACTCAGTATATCTCCTAGCAAGCTTAGGGCAATAATTTTGCTAAATAAGACTGGAATCCCTAATATCATATTCTACTTGCATTAATCTTTATCAAGAATGTTGGTACTGCTCCTCTTTCCTTTCCCATTTCAGGTTGGAAGATGGAAGCAACACAGCAACTCAACAACAGAATCCAGGATGGAAAGGAATCCAACAAAACTGTCACAGTTGGTGCTAAGATTCAGAAATCAGATACACCACATGTCATCATTAAAACACATATGTTTTTATATACAGGCAGATTATTATGGAATCTCTTCATTCAAAAATCTTTGGGTGGCAGAATTGTGGTTCGGTCTTTGTTGACTCATCACTAAACTCGATCGAATTTTTTGAATAAGATATACATAATCCATAAGTCTACCTGAAGCTTAGATGAATAGATATATTCATTATTTTTTGGGAACTTTAGATATGCTTCCACAGATTAGGCGTAGCCAACAAACTACTCTTTGTAAAACTACTTTGACGTAGCCAAATTTATTATGGTAGGGTGCCAATCAATTCACCACCAATGGTAGTTTAATTTTTTTTTAAAAATACATTGTCTGTAAAATCAGCTGTCAAAGCGAACGTCCGGTCTGGGGTAGCTTTAGAGGCGCGGAGTATAGAAGAATCCGGCATGGTTGGTAGTAGCTGTTGTCTGGTCACGAAGAAAAAGAGTGTGGAGTCAATACGCTGCAGCACCGCCCCCGTGTACAATACAAGCGCAACTTTAATGAACCCACCATCCATATGTATGCAAAAATGTATCCTCTCTGTTTCACTTGAAAAGTTGGTCTTTTCTTCTTTCTTTCTTTCCGCCAATTCAAAAACAAAATAATAAAGGCACAGTGATATTACTGCTCAACTCATTTTCTCTTCTACTCTCGTGAATTTTCTCTCCGATTCTTCCACGTTAATACCCCGTGAAGGCTCGAGAACTGTTGTTTTTTTGGTTTTCTACTTTATCGATGATATGGGATTCTTCAAAAATCACAAAGAATGATTCTTGACGCCTTCAAACCATCAGGTCTGCCCTCACCTGGTTCGTGTATTCTCCGCGTTTGGTAACGTTAGATATCCTTATACTTTTTCTGTAAATTGTTTGTTTGCCCAAAAGGCAAAGAGGCTGTTCGTTAAAAGGTGTTCTTTTTCTTTCCTGTGAATCATGTTCTTTCTTTGTTTGCTATTTTCCCTTTGTTGTTTTCTGCGGAGAGTGTCATATTGGAAACTGATTAAAAGTTTAGGATTTTTATAAAGCTGAAAGGTTGAACTTGAGATGATGTGGTTGAATTTCATTGCCAAAGTAGGACAAAAAATTGTGCTAGTTAAAGTTGCAGTTGGTCCCTGGCCGATTCTTGTGATATGACATGTTACATAATAACTTATGAAGAAAAATAGCTAGTCGGTCATTTATTCTCTTCTAGTTCGAGTTAATGTGGTAGTTGTCTTTATTGGATGTTTGATGCCTTGAAGATCAAGTTAATAGGGTAGTTGTGTGCAGTTTTCAGGATTTAGGACTAAGGAGAATATCTAGTTTCACATGATAAAGCCGGTCCTTGGCAATGTATGAATTAATGCAAATGCTTTCTTTGCACGTCTGTTTTTCAATTCATATTTACTCATACCCAGCTGTTCATGTATGTAGAATCGTATATTGTTTTGTTGGATATTTCTCATTCCTAGTTTCCTGTTGTTGGTTATGTGACAGTGGTTGGATTCTGCAATCTGGCCATCATAAAAGCAGTTTCAGTCATTGACCTGGCTTGCAAATATGGTTGAGGAGTGCATTAGGCTCTTTCCTTGTAACTTCAATGCGCTCTCAGAGAGGAGTTAGCACCGTTATAGCATAGCTGTTTATCATTTCTTGATTGCATGTCAGACTAGTCAATGTGATGGCTGGCACGAGTGAGATTGTGGAATGTGAAGATAGAACATATTATCATGGTCAGACATCTGAGGTATTGATGCATGGGCAGAGGTACTCTATAGAGGATGACATCAACAAAATTTTCAGGGATATAGAATTAAGGAATTCTCGCCATGTTTCAGGGCAACTAGAAGGCCATTCGAAAGGTGCATTAGATAAGAGGGCCATGAAAAGACCAATGAGAATGGGTTCACCTCAAGCATCTGGAATTGGAATTTCAGAGTCCACGAGTTTGAAGCAGGCATTGAGAGGGTTGTGCATCTCCCAGGCATCTGAGATGGCTGCCGTAAAGAAGCGTTTGTCAAAATCAGCAGTGTTTAGGCATTCAGAAGCTGAATTCATGAAGAAACCTTATGGTCATCAGACTGATTCAGTTCAAGGAAATTTGGTGGAGATATCTCTTGTTCCAGAATGCAATGCATCATTGACTTCTGTGGCCAATAGGTGTATAATGGAGCACCAATCAAACTGTGAAGCTAGCTCCTCCCATTCATCAGCAAATTTTTTCAAAGAAAAGGATGAAGCTGTAATACTGAGTCGAGAGGACCTGGTTGATAATGGCTTCAGGGATCTTTCTGACACAGAGCTAGGGCAGGATAAAAACCTGAAACTAAAGCATTCTTCTGATGTCCCATCATCTGGAAGGAAACTGCAGGTGCTAGGAGAGACAGATGTTCGACTGCAGCCTGCTTCTGGATCTTCAAAACTTGGTGAAACCAAGGCCATCAAATCAGCGGCAACTGGTCGACGCTTAATGAGACCTCTTTTCAGAAGTAAGAATTTTCTTACGAAGAAAACTTTAGGGAGTTCTATTACTCAGTCAAGCAATTCCTCTCAGTGTAATACCGAAGAAATGTGTCATACTTCTGACTCTGCAATGAGAACTGGAAGTGAGGATGTTGTAGGCTCTCCAGAACCAAGTATTTCAGGTGCAGAAATCGAGGTCAGCTCAGAGTTCATGGACTCTAGTGCTCACAAATCATGTCTTCTTCTGAAATCATATAGTAGAAGTAGAAGTCCGTTTAGGCAGGGTGATGAAAGCTTGGGGTCACGAGAAATGGGAGATTTCTCCCAAAGCTCAATAAGTAGTTTTGGTGATTACAGCAGCACCACAAGCTCCAGTGAAGAAAGCTATCTCAGTAGGTCGAGTCGTAATGGGTCTAGGCCGCATATGTCAAAGGACTTGAGATGGAAAGCTATTCATTCCATTCAGAAGCAGCATGGAAGCCTTGGAATGAGGCATTTCAAGCTGCTTAAGAAGCTTGGTGGTGGGGACATAGGGAATGTTTACCTTTCCGAGCTAATTGGAACAGGCTGTCTTTTTGCTGTAAAAGTGATGGACAATCATTTGCTCACTAGTCGGAATAAGATCAATAGAGCTCAGACTGAACAAGAGATACTGCAAATGCTTGATCATCCGTTTCTGCCTTCTCTCTATGCACATTTCAGAACTGATAAATTCTCTTGCTTAGTTATGGAATATTCACCGGGTGGAGATCTGCATGTTCTCCGCCAAAAACAATCGAGCAGAACTTTCTCTGAACAATCAGCCAGGTAACACATATCAAGCTACTCTCTACAAGAATAACCTTTAATGGTTAACTCTTTTTCTAAAAAGATTTGTTGTGTGTTTGTTATCTAGGGAAACTTTCATTGGAAACTAATTAACAATGTGTTTTGACTGTACGCATGCTTAGTTGCTTACTAATTTGCTCAATATTGGGACTATTTGACTGCCTTGCATTCCTCTAGTTTTGGTAGTAGCCAGCAGGGGGTGAATAAAGAATTCCGATTGAACATTCAGATTCAGATGTGGTTTAATTAAGTTATTACTCCCAAATTTGGATTCTTGTTCATTCATCTCATTAGCTTTCAGTATCGAAAAGATATGGATTATATACTCTGACTATCACTATCATGATAGGTCAGTATATACTCTGACTATCACTTTTATTATAGGTCTGCATAAACTTTAACCTTAATACAAACAAGCTTTTGATCCAAAAATGTGCACCTTCTGCTCTTTCATTTTAACAGCATTGGAAGATTCGAACAGGGTTTTTGTCACTTATGCTTTATTCATTCTGCAGCCTAGTTAAAGATTAGTAATTGTAAGATGAAAGGTACAAAACTATGTGACGGCTTGAGTATCACTAAATATTGTTATCTAGGAGCCATATCTGAGTTATTGGTGGGACAGAAAAGAAAAATCAAACTTTTTATTTGGAAGCAGATTAATTTCTTAGTACAAATTGAATTGATCAAATATACAATGTAGATCCCAACTATGATTCAAAAATACTTAGAAATATGCTTCCCGGCTCTGGGGACCTGATGATTACAATATTTGGCCTTTAATGCACATGTGATAACGTCTGAGTTTGTATGAGTTTCATTAAGTTTTTGTATGGATTTAGTGTTAATGCAACTGGAGATATGGGTTGCCTCTTAAGCACTGCAAGATTTTAGAGCCAAAGCTTGTTACTAAAATTCAGTATATAAATCTGACAAAGTCTTGGGTGAGACCGTCTGGTGATGCACTAAACTTTATACTTGAAATTACTCTGATTCTGAAGACCATTGTTATACAATGATTATACATGCAGGTCCATGTTTACTAATGCAGGTCCGGAAAACACTACATGTGGCCCCTGATATGTGCTAGTGCACCCAAAATATTATATTTCTTAGACCTGCATTAGTAAACATGGACCTGCTTGTATCACCACTCTTGTTATATTACATTATTTCTTTACCATGTCTCCTTATTCTCATTTCATGCTTCTTACAAATGTAACTTAAAAAGTTTTTTCATTATGTGTTCGAGCAGGTTTTACATTGCTGAAGTTCTTCTTTCTTTAGAATACCTCCACATGCTCGGAGTGGTATATCGGGACTTGAAACCCGAAAACGTTTTGGTAAGAGAAGATGGCCACATCATGCTCACAGACTTTGATTTATCGCTCAGATGTGTTGTTAATCCTGTTCTACTCAAGTCCTCTACTCCTGCTTCAGTTCCTTTCAAAAAGACACCAAGCCAGAACGCTGAATCCAGCTGCATAGACCCTTTCTGTCTGCATCCATCCTGGCAAATGTCCTGTTTCAATCCCAGGTTCCTGTCTGCAGCATCCAGAACTCGTAAACTAAAATCTGACCTGGCCAATCAGATCAGTCCTCTACCTCAGCTGATAGTGGAACCAACTAGTGCAAGATCAAACTCGTTCGTGGGAACTCACGAGTACTTGGCTCCTGAGATCATAAGAGGTGAAGGCCACGGGAGCGCTGTCGACTGGTGGACCTTAGGCATATTTACGTACGAGCTTTTGTATGGTAAGACACCGTTCAAAGGGCAAGGCAATGATGACACTCTTTCTAATGTGGTATCTCAGTGTCTCAAGTTTCCTGCATGTCCCATTGTGAGTGCTCATGCTAGGGATCTAGTCAGACGTTTGTTGCAGAAGGAGCCGGAGAACAGGCTTGGTTCAGAGAAAGGTGCTGCCGAGATCAAGCAGCATCCTTTCTTTGAAGGCCTGAATTGGGCTCTGATCAGATGCACCACCCCTCCAGATGTGCCCAGAGGTTCTGACTTTGGAAAATTAGCGCAAGATGAGGAGAATGGAAAATGTGTAAAAGATAAGGAATGTAGGACTATAGTAGAGGATGCAGTGTTTGACATGTTTTAACAAATATATACATATCTATAAATATGATAAGTTTGTAAATGGAAAAATATGTTGGTATTTCATATTTCTCTGATGCTTTTCTCATCCTTGTTACAACCATCATATAGCACAATATTGTATGTCATGACGGTAGATTTGGACTTCTACGCCGTCTGCTCTCTCGTCGGATAACCTGTCACAAGTAACACAAGGCTCGGTCAGCACAGGATGGCTCAAGTCGTTCTTACTTAGATGCCTAAGTTAGCACTCTGAGAAGATTTGGTTTTCTTTATGAACAAGAGATTAGAGAGCTTACCTCTCATGTGTTTCCTCTCGTCCTTCTTATCCTTGTGGTGTGGGACCCGTCATCATGTGGGCAGGCCCAGAATGCCTATCCTTACATGTGCCAAGCCCAATCCTTCTTATACTATTGGGCCTCTCGGGCCTGACTCCTTGGTGTCTCGTCAGTCCTCTCAACTGTTGACCAAACGGTGGGGTTTCCAGTCCTCACAAGTCCCCCGAGTGCGAGGTCGCGTCGGTAGGTGCGAGTCCATCCTGAGAAATTGAAAAGCTCGACCGTTGCTTTTTTGGACACAGTTCCCTCACTCATTTATAGCATGTCTAAAACGTGTCCCACTATTCCTTTCCTCGATGCCACGTGGGCCCGACATTGTCGCAACTCCCAAGTGCGCCTTTAACTTCCAAATTACTCCTTAAAAATGAAATCCGCTCCTCACTTGTTGGTCCCTTCTTATTCCAGATCTGCTCATTGTTGCGCCGCTCCACCTCAAACAGGTACTCTCTTATTTCAGTCTTCTTTTTCTGACAACATTTTTTCCCTCGATGGCTGACAGCCGCATGGGTCCTGGTCTTCCGAGCGACACGAGGTTGAGGGATGCCGAAGGGTTTCACGAGAAGTGCAGGAACACCGTCAGACTCCAATTCTCCGACCTGAAGTGGCAGATCCTTCTCCCGTCCGCCGGACAATTCGTCATCGACGCGCCTGCCGGCTTCACCGCTATTTATTGCAAGTACCTCTTTGCATGTGGCCTCCGGTTCCCTTTGACCGGCTTCTTCCAGATGGCTATGGCCTTCTTCGGCCTCGATCTCCGCTACCTCCAACCGAACTCTGTCCGAGCGATGATTGGCTTTCAGATTGTTGGTGTTTTGTGAAACACAAGTATTTAAGTATAATTGGATTTGAGTACTAGTGAGCTCGGGACGTTATAACAAGCTTTGGTGGTGCGGAGTGCACACTTGTATAAACCAATCCACGAGTTCACAATTCTGGAATGATCATTTTGATATGACTAATCCGGAATGAAGCGTTACATTGATACTAATGCAGAAATGTAAACGTAAACAAATTAACACGTGTTTTGGTTTAGGTTACTTGGTTACCAAATTGGTATAACCAAGTGGTTTGATACGTACGTACAATTACTTACCAAACTGGTGTAACCAAGTGGTTTGGTATGTACGTACAGTTACTCCAACCTGATAGGATTGGATAAACTGGTGTAACCAAGTGGTTTGGTATGTACGTACAGTTACTCCAACTTGACAGGATTGGACTGAGAGCGCCTGCAGTTACCTACGGTTGGTTGTAGATCGGTACATAGTTACTGCAGTTACCTCATCCTTATCCGGACGGTTGTGGTTTGGTATTTATGAGGTTTCCCTATAAATACACATACTTTACTGCATGGAAACGTACAAAATACAAAACAGTAAAGTTTACCATCCAAAAATATAAATACTCAGAGGTTTCTTCTTGTTTCAAGCCTAGATTCAAGAAGGTTCGATAGTTTTATCCTGCGAGAGAATTCGTGTAACCTGGGCTAATAGGGTCGAATTATTCTCAAAGGAAAGCGAGAGTTTTAACGTGACTCTATCGATATCCAGAAACATCACAATCACCCTGTTCATACCCTTTTTACCCAACAATCTGCTCCCGACGCAAGGTGACTCATTCGTTCCTTCTACTCTGAGTGTTCGCCTATCCCTGCATCGACAAGGGTTACTATCACCGGAAATTCCGGCTGGAAACCAGAACGTTCCTCGTTTAGAAGATGCCCAAGAGGCAAGGCCAGGGGTTCAAATTCGTCTTTGTGGCAGAGAAACTGGCGTGGGGCCCTCCAACCACCAGGGTGACTCATCCGGTCGGGGATCCGATGACCCAAGGTCACCGGCCCAACGACGGTGAGATGGTCGTGCTGGACCCGGATGTCCGTAAGTTGAAGAGGGGGGCGAGATCATGGCTCGAGAGCAAATCTGACCATATGTTGAGCGATTGCAGGCTCCCTCACTGTGTGTTGGCTGGTCCGACCGTCGCTTTCGTCCATCCCGCCGTCTCCGAATCGAGGGTCAAGAAGGTTGTCAGTCCTTATGCCATTTTATCCTAGCTTCCTTTTAGGTCTTCTTCAACTTTGTTCTACTGACTTTCCCTTTCTTCTTCTCTATTCTTCCTTTGAAGATTCTAGGAACACCAGCGAGGGACCCAACAGTCAAGTCGACGGTCTGGCCTCGGTTCGCACATACGACTTGTACGCGGCCTAAGTTATGGTTTTCTTCACTCTTCGATGTTCAAGTGCTTCCAGACTGGCTCGGATTTCCCATTCATTTTCTAGTTGGGCCAACGGTTCGGCCAACCGTGGTGACTGCAGGATCATCTCTAGAGGAATAATCGCCTCGCTCCCAAAGCACAAACGGTATGGTGACTCACCCGTCGCTGTCTTGGGCGTTGTTCGATATGCCCATAAAACCGACGGGAGCTCTTCCACCCAATTTCCCTTTGCCTGGTTGAGTCTCCGCTTGAGTCCCTAGACGATAATCCCATTGGTGCACTCTGTCAAGTCGTTAGCCTGCAGGTGCGCCACCGACGTGAATCTTTGCTCGATCCCCAGCTGATGACTCCATGACTTGAAAGGCTCCCCTTCAAACTGCTTTCCGTTGTCGGTGATGATAGTCTTAGGCAGGCCAAACCGACAGACGACGTTTCTCCAGACGAAATTCGTCATCCGCTTGCTGGTGATGGCAGCCACCACCTGCGCTTATGTCCACTTTGTGAAGTAGTCCACAACGTCTTTTCCCGGTAGCCATCAGGAATGGCCCAACGATGTCGATTCCCCATTTGGCGAAAGGCCATGGTCCTGATATGCTCTTCATCGGCTCTCCTGGGGAGTGTATCACCTTGTCGTGGGCTTGGCACTTAACATACTTCTTTAATAGCTCGTCGGCGTCTTCTCTCATCTTGGGCCAGTAAAACCCAGCTCGCGAGGCTTGTAAGGCCAACGTCTTGGCTCCTTGATGGCTACCGCAGGTACTCTCATGTAGTTCCGCTAACACTCGCCCCGCCTGCCGCGGTGTCACACATTTCAACCAGGGCTGGAGATACCCTTTCTTATACAGGGAGCCGTCTTTCAACGCGAACTCCTAGGCTCTCCTCTTCAGCTACATTACTTTTGCAGCGTTGTTAGGTTTCAGCCCACTAAACAGATAATCCCAAATCGGCGTCATCCAGCAGTGCCTCGACGCCCTCCATGGACCTGTTTGACAGCGTTTCCACCAACACACCCTTCAACAGATGGCTATCGGCAGTTGACGCCAGCTTGCTCAACGCATCGGCTCGGGTGTTCTCCGACAGCGGGACTCGGGTTATGTCAAACTCGTCGAAAGAGGTCGCCAAGGTTTTGACCTTCGTGAGGTACTTCTGCATGGATGGTTCCTTGGCCAGATACGCGCTGCTGAACTAGTTAGCCACTAGGGCGGAGTCGTCGTACGCATCTAGCAGGTTCGCCCCAAATCCTTTCGCGACCTCCATTCCTACTATCAATGCTTCATATTTCGCCTCGTTGTTCGTCGCTGAGAACTCGAAATATAAGGCGTAAGTCATTTTCTGCCCACCGGGGTCAGTCACAATCAATCCAGCGCCCGAACTTTCGACCCCTGAGGCACCATTCACGTGGAGTTTCATCCTCACGGCAGCACTTCCGTCAGTTAGGACGAACGACCGTCACCGCGTCGGTCAGGTCGACTGTCGTGGCTGCGGTTGCCGACGGGATTTCTGCCAGGAAGTCTGCCATTATTTGGCCCTTAATGGATTATTTCCGGGGGGCATACTGAATGTCGTGCTCTCCTAGCTCAACCACCCACTTGGCTAGTCTCTTGGAGGATTCTGGCTTTGCCAAGATCTCTTTCAACGACTCATTCGTTAGAACGATTACTGGATGCCTCTAGAAGTATAACCTTAATCTCCTCGCCGAATGAACTAGGGCTAGGGCTAGCTTTTCTTGATCAGTGTAGCGGACTTCCGCTCCTTGAATGGTCCTGCTCACGTAGTATACACGGCGTTGCACTTTACCTTCATCTCAAACGAGTGCTCCGCTGACTACTTCCGCGCCTGCAGCCAAGTATAAAAATAGAGTTTTCCTGTCCACCAGTGGCGACAGCGTCGCCAACGTCTTCAAATGCTCCTTCAACTTGTTGAAGGCCTCGTCCTCCGGGGGGGCTCCATTGTATAGTTCCTCCAGGACCGACGCTATTCTTCAGTACCTTCAAGAATGGCAATGACCTATCCGCCGCTCTAGACAAGAAACGATTCATCGCGGCCAGCTTTCCGTTTAGACTGTATATCCTTCACTGTTCTAGGGACGGGTGTGAGGACTGACCACCTGACTATTAGGCCGACCGTCCACTCTACCGATGATCCAATAGGGGATACTTCATAGGCCTTGGGTTACGGTGGCCCTATAAACCCACAGAGAGAAGGGTTTCAGCCCGTGTATGGATGAGCTATTTCTGGGCCTTCCGACATGAGAGTGGAGCCTGCAGACTAGGATAAGAATGAAGGAAGACATTGTTGGATTATGGACTAAATCCAATGTAATTTCTAATTACATATTTATTGCTAAGTGTTTAGGAACCTGAAGGGTCACACACAATAGAACAAGTTATTGTGTATAATGGATTAATATGTTATTAATTCATAAAGGTTAATAAGCAATTGAATAGGGACTTGTAACGTTTGACGTTACGAACTCATGGTGATGAATTTAACATTAAGTCATTGTTTATCAATGCTTATAAATAACCACAGTCAGGTTCATCTAAAGCAAAGTTGAAGTACAACAATATTAGAAATCAGTTCTATACAGTTGCTTTTAGATGAATGGAGCTGACACGTTAAACTGATTGTTCCCAATAGTCGAGTTCGTGTGGATACTGTCAGAGGTCGGACCATTTGTGCGACTAAAGATCGACTTCAATCGTTATAGCACTTCTTCACGAATATTAAGGATTCGACAATCCGGTATATCATTTACGCATTACATATATCATAATCCGGGTTATTTAGTATCATAAATTACTTACAGTGGTATCATAGCTTGTGTGATATTTATGCGTTTTGGTATTATATGCGGATTACATGTGATGTTGTAAATTATGTTTTTGATTTTGTGAATCATTCCGTAATGTTTTGTTTTGATGATATGCATGCCATAATTTTCATGTTATTAATAACATTAATAATATGGTGAATTCATGCATAATTTCTTATGTTGAGAAAAACAAAATGAAAATTAATTATTTTCAAAGAAATTGATTTTGTATAGTTTTAGGAACAATCAAAATGTTTTTTTTTGAGAAGAGTCTATTTTATATTTATTGGAAATTTGGAGGTTTGGTTTCTAAAGATTGACTTCTTTTAATTTCATAAGATGGAATTTAGTTTGATTCAGTCTAAACCTTACCTCTATCTAATCAAGAGTTGATGGTTTGAAATCTAATTTGATTTGTGAAAATGGTGGAATTGGATTTCGGAATTTCAATTAATATAAGAGAAACAAGATCATGTACAAGAGTTTTTTATGAGATTTTGTTTGATATGTTTGGGGATTTGCAATTGAATTAAATATGATTTGATTCAATTTTTCTCACTTCTTTGTTTTTTGAGGGTTTCACTGTCATTCCGGTGAAGTATTGTAAACATTTGGGCATGGTGGTATTGTCCAAGATATTGGATGCGGCGGGTAGAATAGTTCTGCCAGTGCAACGCCAAGTTGATCGTCAGGCAACGGTAGCTGGCCGTGACTTCTTTAGAAGTAGGCCTGAAATGAAATTGTTTCATGATTCCATTAAAACCCCTATATCTCTTGAATAATTTGAAATGACCCCAGAAACTTTACATTTTCAGAAAATGTGAGAACCAGAGAATTGATAATGCAATTAATGACTGATTAATTGTTAGCATATTTTATTTCCCACCTTAAATTTCCTTGAATGTTTAATTTGATAAACGTTTTTTTTATTTTAGAAATGGTTTCTGAAAGTAAGGCATTAACTAATTGATTATAAATTACTTTTAAATGCATTAATGAGCGATTAAGTGCATAGAAACTTTTGTTTGGTGAAACAATGTGAAATATATTTGAACTTATCTCAATAAGTTTAAAGAGTTTAAATTAAATTAGTTAAATATGTTTGTAATATATAATCAGTTTGAATAAACAAAGAGAGATAAAATATTTATTTGTTTATTTATTCAAATCACGTTGTATTGTTAGCAATTAATGTGATTAATTGAGTTTTAATTTGATTAATTTAGCAATACAAGTGAGACGTTACATATGTTATATAATCAATGAGATTAATTTTATTTTAGTTTGATTAATCATATGTAATCCAATCTTTGTGATTAGTTGGATAGTGTAACTGAATGAAGTGATGAAGATTGATTTAGTTTCAATGTGATTGAAATCTAATTAATGAGATTAATTGGACGATTACAATTGTATGACGTTACATATGTTCTATCAGTTAATAAGATTAATTGGGACTCTTGAGTATAGTAATCAATAAAATTAATATGATTAATTGAATTGTACCAATTGTTGATACTACATTAATAATGTGATTATTTGAGTGTTAATAAAATTAATGTGATTAATTGAATAGTATCAATTGGTTGTGCATATGTTTGCCAAATAATGTGATTAGTTGAAATCAATAAAATTAATATGATTAATTGAGTGGATTGAATCAATTGGTTATACATCCATACATGCATAAATAATGAGATTATTTGATTAAAGTAAAGTTGATGTGATTAACTGATACCAATTGGTTGCACACATGTTTCACAAATAATTTAATTATTTGACTTAATTGAAATTAATGTGATTAATTGAAAAGTGCCACTGGTTGTTTCTATTATATTATTTGAATATAATATAATTAATATGGTTAATTGGTTTTACCAGTTGATTATGACATGTGTTATCTAATAATGTGATTATTATAAAGAATATAAATGACTTTTTATTGAATAAATAGAAGGGGGTAAAATGTTTATATATTTTATTTGTTCAATAATAGTATCATTTTTTTTTGTGATAATATGATTTTTTCAAGATCTCTCACTTAATATTAAATCACGAATCGTTGCCTTCCATTATTGGTGGTATCAAATAAATTTTTTGTTGGTTTGACTTGTCGGGCATACCCAAGGTTACTCCACTAATATCATAATTTTTGCCATTCAAATTTGATTTTTGAATAATGGGTTCGATTTAACAAAAATATTTGATTTGTTAGGCATACCCAAGGTCAAATGGTTTTGAGGCAAGGATCTAGGAATTATAAGGATTTTGTCATAATGGATGCAATGTTCATACTGGATAAAGATTTAAGAGTGACTTTTTAATAATATCCAATGTAAATTCTGTCTAAGGAGGCTGGCGATTTTAAGCGGGACAGTTGTGACCCCTCCACAAGCCTATCCTAGGAATTTTGAGGAAATTCTAAAGTGCTTAAATCTATTTTATCGTGATTATGACGAAATAATTGAGATATGTTGATATCTAAAATGTTATAATTGGTAAAGTGTTACCTACCTAGTTGAGGTTATTCTGGTTTGTTGGGCATACCCAAGGTCATAATAGCTGAGATTTGGATCCTAGCCTACTATGAATTTATATTTAAATTCTCAAAGTCAAAATTGAGGGATATTGACTTGGATAAAATAGTGGGAGCAAAACTAAAATGGAGAGATGTCATTTATTTTAGTTTTATCTATGTGCTGGATAATTTATTTTCTTACATTTGTTATTGTAGAAATGTCTGCTAGTTTGAAACTGCATAACGTACTTTTTGAGAATAAGCTCACTGGATCAAATTCAATTGAATGGATTCAAGCGCTTAAAATAGTTTTAAGACTTGAGAATATCGCTTACGTTCTTGATAACCCTATCCCTGATGCTCCTTCTAATGAGGCTGATCAAGCAGTCAAAGATGCATTTTGGAACCATTTTGATGATTATGAGAATGCTTGTTGTCTTATGTTAGCCTCAATGAGCATTGAGTTACAAAAGCAACATGAGGACACGACTGCTTATTGAATGCTTATGCATCTTAGATGTTTGTATCTTAAAAAGGCTAGAAATGAGAAATGTGACATTTCTCAGGAGCTTTTTCGATCAAAGATGGCTGAGGGGTCAGCTGTATAGTCTAATGTGTTGAAGATGATAACCCTCATTGAGAGTTTGGAATCGTTGGGATTTGTATTGCCACATCAGTTAAGTGTTGACTTGATTTTGCAATCACTTCCTGATAGTTTCTCTAACCTTGTGGTGAACTTTAATATGGATGATGTTGATGTTACCACTCTGTCTCGATTGCTGAATATGTTGATTACAGCATAGGAGTCTACTAAGCATGATAAGGGAAATGTGTTATTGGTTGAACCTCTTTACAATAAAAAGAGTAAGATTAAGAAAGCTATGGACAAAAAGGCTAAGGGAAATTGTTTCCACTGTGGTCAAGATGGACATTGGAAAAGAAATTGCAAGAAATATCATAATATCGTGAAGGAGAAGAAACTTAGAGAAGTTTCTACTTCAAGTATATGTGGATTGAATAAATATGATACTTTTAGAATTAGGGTATTTGATGCCTGTTCTCATATTTTTGAAATATGTAGGACCAATGAAAGAGTAAAAGATTGGGCGATGAAGAAATGGACCTACTATGGAGCAATTGTTACTACTTAGATTGTAGGAACATTAAGTATTTCTTCGCTAGATGGATTTTATGAATTCATTATTTATTTTTTTTATAACATTTCTTTCGAAGAATGTTCTATCTTCCATTTCATGCTTAATTTGGATAATATCACAATTAAGAATAATTGTTGTTCTTTTATTGTGCTATTTAACAATAAAATTTGAATTTAGGTTTAGGTTTAGATCCTATTTCAATTAGATTACACAGATATTCAAAGATAATTGATTAGAAACACTACTAGAATATCAAGCCATCTAAGGCAGTTCATCCTTCATGTGTTAAGGCAGAAAACAAATGCCTTCCCTGTTAGTGACTTGAATGAGAAAAATCATCTAAGGCGGTTCCTCTTCCGCCTTAGATGTTTTTGGGTTTAAGGCGTTTGTTTCCGCCTTGGATGTAGGCTTATACGCCTTGCTAAACGCTTACGAACTCGCTAGCGTGAACGTCTGTATGATATGAATTGGCTCGTTGCAAAACCGTAACTAGCAAACGCTAGTCCCAAACAAATGGTTGATTGTTATGTTACGACAGCAGCTTACGGATCGCCAAATGAAATACTAACGACTTCGCTACATTGAAAAGCCTAGACAGGTTACGAGACTGGTTACGACTTCCATCGTGCGGATCGCTAATATTGGTTACGATCTCGTAAGTGAACCTAGTTTGTCATATATTTATCTGCTGACAAGACTGGATACAACAAATAGGGGCGAATCGCTCGGTCATAAGTAGCTAACTCGTTACAAGCCAAGTTAAACCAAGCGAGCCAGGTTACGACATCCACTAGCTACTCGCTGGTAACACCGTAGCGAGGTCGCAACCGAAAAATTGTTTTTCATAAAAACTGTGAAAATGATATTATAAAAATATCATAAAAGTAGTTGGTTCGAGAGAGTTAACGATTTCGTAAGACAATCGCTTATGTGTGTAGTGACGATGTCGCTACAAAACTCGCTAAAATTAAACGACGTCGTTTTTGCTCTGGGTGAGCGAGAAAAAAATTTACGTTACGAGTAAGCTAGACATTCGCCTGGCATTGGCGTGTATGGTTACGAGCTCGACAGAGATTAGATTGGAGAGGCAGAGAAGAACGAGCGATTGGGTAGTGAGGGCGCAAAAACTAAGCTCAGAAATATAATTCGGACGATTGAAGTAGCGATAGTACAAGATGATCGAAACTATTTTAATGTTACGGGCGAGAGAAGTAATGATCTCGCAGGCAATTCGTAAGTGTCACAAAATTATAGGATTTGAGCCATTTCCACCCATTTCCACTAAAATTGGGTTTCATTTTAATTGTCTAAGCTGTCAATTGCAAGATGCATGGTATCTAAGCACAAAACATGAACATGAAACACTATCAAGCCACATTTTATAAACTTATGGAAGTAATGGAACTCAAAAGTAAATATATGCATCCATTTGACAAAAAAAGAAACTAGCTTTTATTGGGAATGTGAGGCCCAGAGATGTACCGAGATCTAATAAGAACCAAGTGTCTAGCCAATGCATCTCTACCATCCTCCAACTCCTTCTTGGTGTACGGTGCATGATTTTCCTCGATAATCTAAGAATATGAAATGTTTTTTAATGCTATTGAATGCGACGTAGATAGTAATAGGTACAATAAGTAGGTTATAAGAATGCTTACGCGATGTAATTCCAAAATATCTTGAACAAGGCCAGCTACACACTCGCTTGCGTACAACATCATATAGTAACCGCACTCCCAATTTGACAATTGCTTTCGGTGCTGAAAGCGAAGAAGGATAACAAATGATTTGAAATGAAATCATAGTGGAAATAAATGAGCATTGGATTTGTACTGTCACCTGAATCTGTATAAGGTTGACCTCTTGGTAGGATTGTTTGGCTTGGTTCAATGCTATTTGGAGTTTGGATGGTTTAGAGTCTTTGCTACTACGTTTGATACCAAACGCCTCTATTTGAGTAACATAACCACCAATTCCCTTAGCTCTTCCCGGATGCTCGGCCTTCCCAAGTGCCCTACGTAGCACATCGTGTTTACCGACAGGGATTAACAAGCCTTCTTCAACTTCACGCTCGACCTCGTCCTAAAAAGGTAGTATAGTAAATGAAAAGTTATTATCGTAATCAATTGTTGTGTTTGATTGTTTGATTGTAGATACTAAAATGGAACATGGTATGGCGTAGTAGGTTAAGCGTACCACTCAATTAGCCACCCTTTTTGCCTCATCACTTGAGAAAGTCCCGTCTTTTTTAATTCTACCCAAGACGAATAATTGTTGTCTACTATATGTTGTAGGGTCTTCGGCAATGACTAGCTTGTTCGCCACTTCCGCGTCCATGCCCCCATCCACTAGCTTGTTAGGAATAAAGCACTAACCGAAACAAAAATATTTGGCTAATTCGCATGACACTATTATTGCAAGATGTAGTAAGTAAACTAACCTTTGCGTCATTTTCTAACCATCGTTTCTTGAATGCCTCCCAAGTAAGGGTTACAATGTGATTGTAACGCGTACTTGGATCTTCCCCAAACCTCGTGCCCTTCGGTTTGATATAATCCTTGGCAAGGGTATATTTGTGTTCTCGATGAGCTTTTGATGCGATTTGAAGAGCCTTCTTCACTTGATCATAGGATGTTGCCTCGATAATAAAGGGGCGCTACAAATGTGATCATAAAAATAGTCACACTCACAATTTTCAATTGAAATTAAAAATAACAAGTACCACACTAACCTTGCATTCCTTCCATATATCCTTTTTGATGTCGATGCTTAGTAGCCTCCAATCCGTTGTGTCTAATGGTGTGCGTATCCTACCCGTCTTAGCACACCAACTCGACCATCGCGCGACATCATCGTCGGGTGAAATAGCAACACAAATGTCATTAAACTTGACATGTGTTAGTATTTTGTTATCGATCCTAATCTCTAATTCGTGACAATGTGTTAGGAGTTGAGCTTCTTTCGATGCGCGAGTCACTTCTCGTTGTCTTCTAACCTCACTTGAACCGCCAACAACATTTTCCCCCCCACTTGAGTCGGAGTTAACGGAACTTGAAGGGCTCTCCATTAAGCTTCCTTTGTATATTGAAATTTGTTAATGACTAACACAATACTAATAAATCAAAGTTGTACTTTGTAGTAAAAACATTATATTTCATAATCCTAAAATTTAGGGCTAAGCAAGCTATGGAGAATTTTAAAAGAACATCTTGATTTTCGTTCAGGACATGCTTCTGACATGATATTTAGTAATAACATGATAAATGGAGGCACCATGTACAAGAAAATCAAATTTTTAGCAAATAAGAATGAAAAAAATCGTACCTTTGGTATATGACAAAGTTGTGTCGGTAGAATTGATTATTTTGGTTGAGGATGGTCTACCTTGTTTGTCCCTCTCCTACCCATAACAAAGGATGTTACCAAATTGAACAAGAACAAATAAATATTGACATTAATTTAAAAAACCAAACCCTAAAAATGTGGTTGAGAATTTATTGCAAAACTTACCAATCTTTTGCATGCAATTAGTGGCTAGTTCCACTTTGTTTTGACACAATTGATGTGAGAAGATGTATGGGATGGGTAATGGAGATTTGATGTGAAGAAAGTTGAGGAGATTTGAGAAGATGTGCAAAAGTTTGGACTTTTGGAGATGAAACCCGTAAGAAGTGAGGATAAGATGCCAAAAGTGTAGTGTTTTTCTGTTCTATAACATGTTTACTTTAATCTAGCTTACCTTGTTGCGAAATCGGAAAACTCTCGTTAATCCTGACGTGGATATTTACGAAGTCGTTACGTGCTCATGTGATTGCCTTTTATGCTCTACTTTATCCTTCTAGCGACATCGTAACTGAAAAGCTGACATAAAGTATGTTACTAGGATGTTGCGACCTCGCTACGAATGCTCGCTAGAACCCTACTTAAGATTTTTTTTTTTTTTAAATGCACTCATACATTTTTAAATCACGATATAAACGAAATGATGGTATAAGACACTAATCATTCTATTTTAAGAATAATTTTCATTTGTTCCGTCGTATGCTCATGTAGAACGGGATAGGGATTTGGTCACTTAATCTGCTATTACATAATTTGAAAGAGTTTTAAGAAACTTAGTCTTTAATTGTAAGACAATAATAAACTCTACACATCATGTGTACGCTTGAAAACGCTATCCATCGCTTACCTTTAGAGACAACAGCATAGTAGAGCTTCACACATGAACTACATATATATATATATATATATATATATATATGCGCAGTTCAAGTGCATTTCATTAGAGATACTTAGTTTATTACAACTCATTTATGTGATTACAAGCACGATTATTGAATTAAACAAAGTATCATGCACACGTTCACTCACCAACTGTCATCACTCATCATACTACCGAGTATCGCTTAATAACATTGCATGCTGATGTACTAAGATGTACTCTGCTTGACATAATGTGATGTTCGATATTTTCCAAATTGAGTATTATACTGTTTGGATATAAAATGTACATATTTAAGAATATGATATTGCGTTTAAAAATTTAAACCGAATTATTGATGTTTTACATAGAGTTATGTCATACTGCTTATGTACAAAGATGTACTCTACCTGAGTGAATATCATGATGTATATTTAACAAATAGATTATTGTACTGCATCTATATAAAATATATACATGTTAGAATGTGAAAATTGCTAATAAAAAATTAATAAGTTTTATTTTTTAGTTACAATCTAATTAGCTTGTGTAGTAGCGAAATTGCTAGTATACACGTTACCACAGTTAAACCCTGAACCCTAAACCCACAAACCCGCAAACCCACAAACCCACATAACCCAGAAAACCTGTTGGCGACGGGGTTGCGATAGCGCTAGTTAGTAGTTCAAATAAAAAAAAGGCTTTTTGGGTTACGACCTCGCTACTAATTAGAATGATTCTTCTGTAGTGAGTTCGCTACTCGAACGCTTGCCTGGCGAGGCTTTTTAAGACTCGCTACCAGATACTCAAGCTTGAGCGAGATATTAACGACTTCGCAACATACAGATGCGTGTGAACTAGCGATCTCGCAACATATAGAAGCGTATCAGCTAGCGATATCGCAAGTACTATTACTATAAATAAAAAAAAAGGATCGGGCTAAATTTAATTAGCCCCAAATTGAAAACCCTTCTGCCATTATCACCGGCGACGATTTGTAACTTCTCCGACAAAATGCGGCCAAAGACCAGAGGAGCGGTGCGAGGACGGGGTGGTAGAGCCTCAGACAGTGGACGGGGAAGTGGCCCGGCGACGGGAAACAAACGGCGTCGGACCGAGGAAGAGGTTCCAGTCGCCCCGCCTCCGCCGGAAGTTCCAGTCGCCCCGCCTCCGCCGGAAGTCCCTGCCGCCGCCGCCGCCGATGGTGGGGAAGGGCCCAGCAGTTCCAGTGAGGAGGAGGACACTCCTGAGTTCTTCAACGCCGCCGCCGAGGCTAGGTATGAGCGTTGTTCCTCTCGAAAACTTGTGAATAATAATGTGTTTGATAGTAGTGTGGTGCCTTCGCTGCAACTAGATTACGTGCTAGACCATTTTAGGGCACAGCATCTAGATACATTGCTTATGTTGCCTGAGCCTGTTTACCATGAAGAGGTTCTCCAATTTTATGCGAACCTAGGTTTAGAGGAAGGGGTGGAGGAAATAACTACAATTGTGCGGGGTGTTAAGTTTACGGTCGATAAGTTTAGCATCAATGAAGTTCTGAAATGTCCTTATTTGACTCGTAACGAGCTGAGGCCTACCAAAAAGGATGGTCCGTACGAGGTACATTACGAGCAGAGGTTTCCTTCTGTTAGCCCCAAGCAACCGTTGAAGGCCGGTGAGATGGGTCAGAAGTGGTTTAAAAGGACTTCTGATAGGCCAGGTACAGCTAGGTTTTACCCGATCCACAGGCTTACCGAGGAGCAGAGATTAGTTTTTGAGCTAATCTGCGGTAATGTGGTCCCGTCCCTAGGGCATGCATGTGAGCCCACAGTTTGCAGTCTCATGGTGTTCTACTATATCATGTAGAAGCTTCCAATCCACCCCGGTTTCACAATTCTGACCCAAATGATGAAGATGGCCAGACACAAGAACGCCGCGCTTCCGTATGGCAATTTGATTGTAGCTCTGATCAGGAAAGCGGGTATTTTTCCAAGAGGCCGTCCCATGCCGCTCGGCAAATACGACAAGGAGTGGCTCAAGCACAAGAGGTTAGAGTTGAAGGCCGATGGGAAGTACGCGAGAAAGAAAGAAGCTGAAGAGGCAGCCAGAAGGGCAAGGGGTAGGATGAGAGTATCAGGTATGATTCTAGCTTGTTATTAACTGTAGTTGGTTCTAGTTGTTTAATTTGTTAATGTTTGGTTCTTATCAACCTTGATTTGTTTGTGTAGATGCTGTTTTTGATGCCCGTGGTAGGCTTGTGGTGTCTAACGGCCCGTTATTGAATGAGATTGAAATGGCCGAGAAAAGGGCATGTGCTAACAACGAACGGCTCGGCGAACTGATATCCAGCGGGGTAGTGGAGTGCGATCTGAGCGATGAGGAGGAGGTACCTGATTTCCGCACCACATTTCCCAAGCAAAAAGACATCGCGGGTCCTAGCGAAGATTTGGCTACAGCCAGCGGGAAGGAGCCATCCGATGGGAAGCTTGTTGCTGATCATGTAAGTGATGCAGATGCGGATAGTGATGATGGTGATGATGGTGATCATCATGACACCGACTCTGATGCAGAAGATGACCCGGCGAGGTATGAGATGATTAGGAAAGAGAGGCTTATCAGAGAACCCGACGATGATGTTGAACCGGGCCAAGGCAAAGAAGAGAACACCTGCATCGAGACTGAAGCTCAACCAGCTGGCCAGAACGAGCAAGACAAGCAACAAGAGGGAGAAGGCAGTTCGGGGGAGAAGGCCGAAGGCAGCGACAAGATGTGTGTTGATGACTTGCATGATATGTTAGTCGCAGGCCTCTGATTTCGTAGTTTAGTTTGGTTTAAACATTTACTTTTTTGAATATTAACTAGTTTTTGGGTTATGATCACTTGTGTACGCGTCACCAAAGATGCCGTTTTGGTTACATGAATGTGGTCAATAACTTCAACAATTTTTAAATGTATGTTGTTCAATTATTTTTAGAGTTGTTACTTCAGTTCAGCAAAATCAAGTACTTTTGGTATAGTGCGTGCTCCTAGCGACATCGCTTGGTACTCGCTCCTATTTGCGTGTAACGTGCGAGATCGCTACGTGTCGTATTCAGTCAACAGAGCCAAGTTGGCGACTCACTAGCGAACTCGCTAACTGTGTAACTGAAAAGTAGCGATCTCGCAACAAGTCGTATTCAGTCAACAGAGCCAAGTTGGCGCCTCACTAGCGAACTCGCTACCGATGTAACTAGTGAGTCGCTAAGTAACTTATTGTAGCGATATCGCTAAGTAGCTTGTATGGTAGCGATATCGCTAGTGTGCACGTTATCACAGTTAAACCCTAACCATAAACCCACGAACCCACAAACGAATTCAATACTTTCAATTTAGTTTAGTTTGATTTGATGAAATAACATTCAAAAAAATTCAGTATAACCTTTCAAATTCCATAAGGAATTAACTTTTTTTTGGGGTTTGCATGAGGATATCTTGAAAAGGTAAAAATGCCTTTATTTTTTTACTAGGAACTCTACAATCTTTTTCATAAATAGAGCACCTGAACCCTATAAATTTCCTTCATTCCAACATTCCTTTCTCCCTTCTCCTATTGTTTGCCTTTTGTTTCCCATGGATTTGTCTATATTCGAAGCCCTCCCAAATGACATGATAAATCTAATCATGATTCGTGTTTACTTCGACTCGGTTCTTCGTGCGTACGCGACCGCAACAGCGACAGAATGGCATAAACAGTGGCTCACCGACGCTTCTGCACTAGGTCACACAGACTCGACCTATGTCTTGGCCCTATTTGCAATATGTTGAGGGGGTGACATTCAGAGAGTCATGAATGTCATCACCATCCTGAAGAGAACCGATAAGAAAGGCCTCCGGGAAGCTCGAGTACGCGTCATCAGAGCCGGTTTGGGTAACGCTTGGGGTTGGGCGCACTACTACAGGTTCCTCAGAGATGGAGTAGTCACGCCCAGGCCGATCTGCTGCGTGGAACATGCTGCCCTCAATCGCAGAGTGAGGTACGATCGCTGGGAGAGACTTGATCCAGCGGACATCTCATGTGATGCATGCATCTGCGATCAGGAATTGGTTCACGTCCTCGGTCCTCGTTTAGGCTAAATGTTCTAGTATTTTTGATTATGTTATTTTACCATTTTTGCCCAAATTTGGTATGAGTGTAATAACATTTTGTTTGCCATTTTGGCACATTTCATTATTTAATAAGTTTTTTTTTGTGATACCTTGTCCTTTACATTTTATGTAAGTTTATTAATTTTTATTAATAAGCGATTTCGTCACTGTCACGTTTCATGATGATTTATTAGTAACAGAACACCGAGCGAAATCGCAACTAACAAGCGCCTGTGTACGACGTCCTAACGATATCGCAACATGTCGTATTCAGTCAACAGAGCCTGGCTAGAGATTCTGTAGCGAGATCGTAACAACAAAGATTGACAAAAAAAAACTCAACATTGCCGTGGCATGCAGCGAGTTCGCTACATGGTAAGAACCCATCAAAAAAGGGTTTTTGGGTTTGGGTCTATATTGGGCGTATAAGTGTTGGGCCTTAGCTTGTGTAAGTATTGGGCCTTAGCCTATGTATGTATTGGGCCTTAGCCTTGGTGTTTCATGTTCAGTTTGCGCTGGTCGGCGACTTATCGAACCCTTGTGAAATGTAAGTGTATATAAACTGAAAAATCACCTTCTAATCAGCCGATGTGGGACACATGGTGGCGATCTTTGTTACGACTTCGCAAGCTGTGTAACTTATTGTAGCGAACTCGCTACGAGTCGTACTCATTAGACAGAGCCTAGCTTGAGATTCCCTAGCGATTTCTTAACGACAAAGCTTGACACACCTGGCAAACAATGGTAGCGCTTGGAGAGTAGCGATATCGCTACAGTATACGGACCCATCACGAAAAACCTTTGAAATTCCATCAGTAATTATTTTGGTTGGGGATGCCAACTTGGTCAATGAAAAGGTGTGAATGCCATCAGTAAAAACCTTTGAAATTCCATCAGTAATTAATTTATTTTGGGGGTTTGCATGGGGTGTCCATGGAAAGGTGAGAATGCCTTTACATTTTCCTTCCATTAATACCATAATGACTGCTTTTTGTCTAGGAACTCTGACATATTTTTGAATAATAGAGCACCTCAACCCTTTAAATATCAACCCCTTCTCCATTTAGAACCTCATTAGACCCTTCATTCCCACATTCCCTTCTGCCTTCTCATATTCCTTGCCTTCTGCTTCCAATGGATGTGTCTCTATTCAGCGCCCTACCAGATGACATGATAAATCTGGTATTGATTCGTGCTGAGTTCGACTGGGTTCTTCGTCGCTACGTGAGCGAAAGAGCGACCGAGTGGGCTCGACAGTGGCTCACCGAAGCTTCTGCAGTAGGTCACACACCGTCGACCTATGTGTTGGCTGTTTTTGCAATCTGCGAAGGTGACATTCAAAGAGGCATGAATGTCATCACAACCATGAAGAGAACCGACAAACAGGGCCTCCGTCTAGCTAGGAAACACGTCAGAAGAGGTCTGAGATACGCTTGGGGTTGGACACACTACCGCAGGTACTTCTCAGAAGCAGCAGTTAGGCCTAGGCCGATCTGCTGCATTCCGCATGCTGGCCTCAATGACTTTGTGAGGTACGATCCCTGGCTGCCCCTTGATCCGGCGGACATCACCTGTGATGCATGCACTTGCGATCATGAACTGCTTCATGTACTCGGTGTACGAATCATCTTCTAGTATTAGTTGTTTGTTCTTTACTATGTATTTTTGCATCACCAGTTTGTTTCGATTGTAATGAAGTTGTGTTTTCCATTTTGGCACATTTACAATTAATTTTTTCTTGTTTTGATATATTGTCCCTTACATTTTATTTATTCATCCTAAGAGCCCATATCGTATCAGCAAAATCATTCACTTTTTGTATAGTGCGTGGACATAGGGATATCGTCACTGTCACGTTTCATGATGATTTATTATAAACTGAACACCAAGCGACATCGCAACTAACTAGCACCTGTTTACGAGGTCCTTACGATCTCGCAACAAGCCGTATTCAGTCAACAGAGAACACTACAATTGAGAACCAACACGGGAACAATGAGACCTCCGAGAACACTACAATTGATCACCCTTCAATACCCACCTGTTTAGACCCTTTTAAAGTTTTTGTTTTTGGAGTTAGAATGGACAGTTCAGCCTAAATCAGTGACCCATACAGACGCTGTTGCGATATCGCTAAAACGTCGCTAACACCTTTGGATAGCCTGCGAACTCGTAACATTTCAATCACCCTCACATGCACTGTACATTGAACAATGACAAATTTGACGTGCACAAAAGCGATACCGTAACATCAAACGCAATATACTACCGTCCCAGTTACGACATCTCCCACATCCTCGCCTGCTAAAATTAGGGTTTAGCAAAGCTTACGAGATCGCAACGCTCAAACCTACAACTAACGAGATAACCTACGAAATCGCTACAGACACGTTTATATTACTACAAAGGTTACGATATCGCAACAACCAATTCAATTTAAGGCATTTTTTACGAGATCGCCTTGGTCAAGCATTTTTTAACGTCAAAACCCATTTCCGCCTTTAACTGCCTCTTTCCGTCTTAAATGTAATTTTTTTTTGCTAGCTTGAAGAGGTAGCGAACTCGCTACATACCATCAAGGCGTAAAAAAACGCGCCAGGCTTAAACGCCTTAAATATGTGTCTTGCATCTACCCCTTTGTAGTAGTGAAAGTCTTTTTTTTTGATTAAAACCACTCAAGGAGTGGAGGGATATTTATTAGGTTCCCTAAACCTTAAAAAGACCAAAAAAGGCCTATAGTTCTTACTGCCCTAAAAGGACAGTTACAATAAGAAGAGACATAGGATCTTGGAGCATAGAAATGCTCCCAAAAAGGGGATGAAAGAATAGAATGGCTAAGCCACACCCTAAAGTGTCTAATAAACCACCACTCCAGAGATTGAAGCCTGTTAGAGAATTGCTCAGCAAAACTCAAAGCGGCACCAAAATTGAAGTGGGGAGAATAGATACACTGATCAAAAAATTGCAGCATCTTCACTCCATCACAGAGAAGAGTGTAAAAGCAGGTAGTAATGACATGCTTCACTACAAAGCTGTCCAGATCTTCTGAAAGATGGTTCCAGGCTGGTGTTGTGTCCAGATCTGCAAAACATATATACATATCAGTAGCATCCATTCTATTGGATTCTAAGGGAGGGTGTACCCCATTTGTCAAGAAGGAGCTGACCTTGTATCTGCTTACTAAGGTCTGAGTATCTTAATGCTGAGGTGATCTGCTGACTGTATGCCAATTTTGCAATTGCATCAGCAGCTGCATTACCTTGCCTTCTGGTGTGGACAATATTGGTGATGTTACTCATGGAAGAAGCAAGTTGAAATACTTTCCAAGGAGCTGTCAGAGGATTTCTAATAGCTTTCATGGCCAGTAGGCAATCTGTCTCTAGGGTATAAACAGAAGAGAGTAATCTCCCCAGTTCATCACCCTTCTGAATGGCTAGCATTTCAGCCTGCAGGGGTGATTCAGCAGCTATGTATCCACAATATGCTGAGATAAAATTGCCCTCATTGTTTCTAATGACAATTCCTATCCCTGCATGGTTAGACTGGTGCCAAGAGGCATCAGTGTTAACTTTGAAACCTAAAACTGGTTTTAACCATTTTACAGCAGAGATAGTTGGCTGAGGAGGTCTAGTATGCAAAGGTAGAAAGCCAAGGCTACAAAGATCTCTGTCAAACTCAGATATAGCTGGGATGGGTCTGGCAGCATAGATTGTAAAAACAAAGTCCTTTATCTGATTTTGCATTAGAGTAGGGGAAGGTGCAATGTTATCAAAGAGATAGCCATTTCTGACTTTCCAGAGGGTCCAAACAATGATACTAGGGATAGTAGTGAAAAGATTTGTGTGTAATTTAGTTGATCCTTGATAGGACCAATAAAAGGAGAGTCTATCCCATATAGTTGAGTAATCAGTGTCTGCAATACCAACCATTGAATGAAACACAGACCACATTTGAACAGCCAGATAACACTTATTAAAATAATGCTCCAAAGAGTCACTGTTCATGCAAAATGGACATTTAGATGGCAAGTGAAAACCCATTCTGACTAAAACATCTGGAAAAGGAAGGAATCCATTGATCAGTTTCCATAGAAAAATGCTAATTTGTTTTTGGATCCTTGAGTTCCATAATTGAGACAGAGATTGAGCCACAGGCCTGGTATGAGCTACTGCATTATATGCAGATTTAAACGTAAAATTTCCAGTACTGCTAGGCATCCATATCAATCTATCATCTCTGTCAATAGTGCATTCAATATTCTGAACTAGATTGAAAATGTGAGCAGGCAAGATAGATAAATCATTAATATACTCAGCCTTATTATCACAAAAAGACTTTAAAGTGCAGTCCATAGGTATAAGAGAGTTCTCAGGCTCCATATAATCACATAAAGGACCAGATGTAGACCAGTTAGAAGACCAGAAACTGCATTTACCATCACCAACAATTACAGTGGAAAGACTCTCAGAGATCAAATTGACAGATTGAATTCTTTTCCATCTAGGGGAGGATTTATATGAAGGGGGGAGAGCCCAGAGGAATTGTGACCATAGACTACTACCAGACTGGAATTTCCACCATAATTTAATAGAGCAAGTCTTAATAATAGTATGAATGGATCTGATCCCAAGACCATTTTGGCTTATTGGATAACACAAATCTGACCATTTTTTCCAGACTTTTTTAGGTTTCAACTCAGTTTCCCCCCAAAAAAATGTAGAGAGTGCTTTTTCAACTCTTTTAACTACAGCAATAGGAGGTTTAAGGACACACCAGATATGCTGAGGGATAGAGTAGATACAAGAGTTGATCAGAGTGAGTTTACCTCCTGTAGACAACCAGATATTCTTCCAGTTGGATAGTTTGTTCTCAATCCTCTGAAGAAGTGGGAGGAAATGACAGATCATGGCTCTTCCAGAGAAAATAGGTACTCCAAGGTATGTGAAAGGCATAGATCCCTGCTTCATTCCCAGAAGTTCCTTCACCTGTCTCAGTTTACAGTTAGAAGCATGCTTCCCAAGAAAAAATTCAGATTTTTCAAAACTGATTTTTTGACCAGTTGTCTGTTCAAAAATCACCAAAAAAGCTTTAATCCTAATGAGATTAGATTTTTTGGCTGTAAGAAAAATGATGGTATCATCTGCATAGCTTAAATGGGAAATGGGAGAGGGACCCATGGGAATGTCAAAATATTCAATTTTACCTATGGAGTATACATAAGATAGGCTTCTAGTAAAACATTCTGAGAAAATGTTAAACAGATAAGGGGAAAGGGGGTCACCTTACCTTATACCTCTGGTAGCCTTAAAAAAGCCATTTGGCTTACCATTAATTAGCACAGAAAAATGAGCATCTCTAAGGTTTTTCATAACATTATGTACAAATTTACCATGAAAACCAAAATGCATGGAATAGTATTTAAATATGCCCAGCTAACTCTATCAAAAGCATTCATCAGATCCAATTTAATCATGCAATTAGGTGTTCTATTTTTTCTATCCAGAAACCTAACTAACTCTTTAACATATAGAACATTATCAGAAATGTCCCTGTTATGCAAAAAGGCAGATTGATTAGGGGATATGATTTTTTCCATGAGAGGTTTTAATCTCTCCATAAGAATTTTAGAGAAAATTTTATTTACACAATTAGAGAGACTAATAGGCCTAAAATCTGCGAAAGAAGAAACTACTGGTTTTTTGGGAATTAAAGTGATCCAGGTGGCTGCTATACCAACTGGGATCTGAGAGTGACTCATAAAATCATGTACAGCATCTAGTAAGTCCTCTTTTATTATTTCCCAACTTTTTGTAAAAAATTTTGAAGAGTATCCATCTGGACCAGGGCTAATATTTTTATTGAGATTAAAAATAGTAGCCTTGAGCTCTTCCATTGTAACTGGTTGGATAAGTGTGATGTTATCTTCCTCAGTAATTAATTTAGGAATTTGGCTTAAAAAATGGTCAAACAGACCATTCAAATTACCCACTGGTTCAGATAAAAGGTCTGTAAAGAAGTGAACAACTTCAGCTTCTATTTCAGGCATATTATCTAGCCAAATTCCATCTGCATTCTGAATCTTAGTTATACTAAGACCACTGTATTTTTCCTTTACAGTATTATGGAAAAACTTTGTGTTTTCATCTCCCTCTTTAAGCCAATTCACTCTGGATTTTTGTTTCCAAAATTTATGTTGCTCTTTGAGGGATCTGAGGTGGATTGCTCTTAGTTTTTTCAGCTTAATAAGCTCATCTATTGAGTTATCAGCATCCAAGACAATTTCTTGCAATCTTAGGTCTTCAGCTGCCCTTGACACATTAGAGTCAATATTGCCAAAGACAGCCTTGTTCCAGTTTTTGATGGTGGTTTTGAGCCTTAGCAGTTTGAGAAAAAATCTCAACATGCCAGATTCAGAAAGAGGGAGATTCCAGTCTTCATTAATTAAAGAAAGAAATTCCACCCTATTAAACCATGCATTAATGAACCTAAAAGACCTAGGGGATGATGGAGTGCTACTACCTACAGTAAATAACATAGGAGCATGGTCAGAGGTCCCTCTATTTAGAATTTGGATAGATGAAGTTGGGAACCTAACTAACCAGTTCTGACTAGCAAGACCTCTGTCTAATTTTTCAGTAGTTGCATGTATTGATCTATTATTGGACCATGTAAATAAATTACCAACAGTATTTATCTCTAGCAATGCAGAAGAGGAAATAAAGTGATTAAAATCTAACATGCTCTTATTACATGGATGTGCATGACCCTTATATTCAGAAGGTGAAGCTACAGTGTTAAAATCACCAATTAGAAAGGAGTCAGAAAGGTCTGTATTAGCAAGAGCATTCCATAAAAATTCTCTACCTGAAACATTTCTAAGAGCATAAACAAAAATACCTACCATAGAGGCATTTAATCTAGCACTAAAAATATCAACAACAAAGAATTGTAAATGATCCTGTTTAAGGGTTACTGTCAGATTATTGTTCCACATAAGCCAAATCTTACCACTCAGAGAATAGGTTGAATTGGCAAAGTGTAACTTTCTTATGAAAACATCACATTTATGATTTTGATGCATAGGCTCAATAAGACATAAAAGATCCATTTTATGTTCTTTAATTAAATCATGCAGTCTTTCAATAGAGGTTCTCATCCCTCTAATATTCCAGACAAGATATTTGATTTTTAAAGTTGTGTTTGACATTAAAAAATATCTCTGGAGCTTTTTGACCTAGTAAGAACCTTATTCTTTGCATGACAGTAGTGTAAAGTAATCATTTGACTTGAAATCATAAAGAGTATAATTTGTGTGGATAGTTGTGCTTGGTCCTTCTCATCTTTTGTCATAACTGACTCTGCGTATGGTTGGACTGGGTATAACAAGAACCATAGATTGATATTTTATGATTGATATAGGATTCACCACTCCAGTGGGAGAGTATATCCTAGAGATGGCCACTTGTTGGAATATCAACTCAACATGTTTGCAAACGGTCTAATAAAGTTAGAAAAGTTCTAATTTTATTTAGAGGGAGTTGAATTCTGAAGCAAGAAAACATCAGTACTTTAAAGAGTTGGCACAATACCTTACTCTTGTACTGATAAAGGATATAGTGTGGCGAAAGGATATTATTACATGGAATCTGATTCATTGATAGGTGAAGTCGATTATTTGACTTATTTCTAAATACTTGGGTGGTCATGATACCTGGCTAGAGGCCAATCTTGATCTATAAATATGATGATAAATTAAGTTGTTAATTTGATCAGTATTAGAAATACCACGACTAAATATTGTCTTTAGTCCAAGTGGGAGTTTGTTGGATTATTGACTAAATCCAATGTAATTTCTAATTACATATTTATTGCTAAGTGTTTAGGAACATGTAGGGTCACACACAATAGAACAATTTATTGGGTATAATAGATTAATAATGTTATTAATTCATGAAGGTTAATAAGCAATTGAATAGGGACTTGTAACGTTTGACATTACGAATTCATGGTGATGAATTCAGCATTAAGTCACTGTTTCTCAATGCTTATAAATAGCCACAGTCAGGTTCATCTAAAGCCACAGTTGAAGTACAACAATATTAGAAATCAGTTCTATACAGTTGCTTTTAGATGAATGGAGCTGACACGTTAAACTGACTGTTCCCAATAGTCGAGTTTGTGTGGATACCCTCAGAGGTCGGACCATTTGTGCGACTATAGATCGACTTCAATTGTTATAGCACTTCTTCACGAATATTAAGGATTCGACAATTCGGTATGTCATTTACGCATTACATATATCATGATCCGGGGTATTTAGTATCATAAATACTTACAGACATCACATGAGAGGTATTCTGTCAATACTCATGTTCATACATAGACACCACATGGGAAAAAGATCTGACTTTGTCATCGGAGCGGGAACGGTTTAAGCCCTCCCGTTTGCGGGTTTTGGACGAGAACATACGACAATGAAGCTCAAATTCACCACCGTAACATTGGCGCCGTCTGTAGAGATCCTTCCATTTCTCACAGCTCACGCACTCATCCGATGAGTGGAGGTACAAGTAGCCAGATCCCGCTCCACGATGACATCACACCACGTGGAGAGGGAGACGGGGCTGATCAGCAGTCGATAAGGAGGGCTCCCCCTTGAGTCCAACTATCCAGCCAGATCGTGGGCTCGAAAGTGACGCCTGTCACCGGTCGGGTCGATTCAAATGAGAGCGCTGACCTGCTACGGCGGATCGTAGTTCGTAGGAGCAGATGGTGAAGCTGATCCAGGATTTGCAGCAGATCGGGACCAGAGCCGGGAAGGTGACCCCGAAGCTGTTTTTTCAAGGTGCGGAGGCGGGGAAAAAGAAAGCTCTGGAGCCGGTGCCGACGGCCAAGCCGGCAACCGGAAAAGATAAAGCACCCGTCATGGAAGACGTGTAATCTGATGATGATTCATACGACGAGGAACCGGTGAAGGTATGGGCGGCTTCTTATGTCCACAAGCCTAAGGTCCTTCCCCGTGTCCCAGTCCACCACCGCCTTGCGGTACACTGGACTCCGCCGGAGGGAGAGTTAGGACGGGGTAGCCCCTTTACTAGGTCTGTTATGGATTTCGTAGCAGACTCTAAGGTCCACATGCCCCCAAACCTTGGGTCATGTGACGGGTCGACATATCCGGCAGATCACATCCACACCTTCACCACCTCCATGTCTACATACAGCACCCCAGAGCCCATCTGGTGCCGAGCGTTTACCACGACCCTTAAAGAGGCGGCGAGACTCTGGTTCGTAAACCTAGAAAACAACAGCATATCGACCTTCTCCATACTGGAAGATCTATTCCTGGCCAGATTTAAGTTCACTCTCACCACACAAGACGTGCTCCGGATTAGGCAGAAGGTGGGGGAGTCGTTAATGGATTACTATGAGCGTTTCGTCACCAAAAGCAACAAGATGGAGGACCGGGTTGACAAGTGATGGCTGGTCGAGATCTTTGTTCAAGGCCTGCTCCACCGGGAATTGAAGTGCAAGTTGTCAAAGAAGCCCTTCTATACTATTTATGATCATCATATCAAGGTGGAAGAGTACCATAGAGGGGACAATTCAACGAAAGCTTTGGTGTCGGATGCAGGAGCGAAGATGGACAAACCCTCGAGAGGGTCAGTGAAAGACCGGTTGGGCGGCCGAGAGGAGCCGTCCAAGGAGAAGCCTTTCACCCCCCCCCCCCCCACAAGGACCCCCAAACAGATTTTATTGGCCGTCACGGATCAGGGAATACTTCCAGTGCCTCGACGGATGAAGAGGTCAGCCTCGAGGAGGGATATGAGCCTCTTCTGTGACTACCATGAAGACCACGGCCGCGGCACTGATGATTGCGTCCACCTCAAGAGAGCGATCGAGTCATGCCTGAAACGTGGACACCTCAAGAAGTACGCGAAGGAAACTCGCTCATAAAACAAGAAGGATACGCGTCCCGATCGGAACCCGAACGGCGATCAAGTCGGTCGTCGGATAAGGCATGCGGTCACAAATCCAAGGAGGTAGCTCGTGCGGAGAGGAAGGAGGACTCTAGCAAAGGACGAAGGTACGATGACGTTTCTTCCCCCAAAGAAGATCACATCGACCCCTCAAGCGCCATTCTGACCATCATCGATGGGAATACTGGAGGGGCGACAGAATCACAAAGGAAGGCCAGATGCTGGAAGATGCCGGAACCGACCCCGACGGGAGAAAGCTGGTGTCGGACAAGGTAATTACTTTAAGTTCAGACAACCCGATCCCTGAGCGACCCGCGGGAGGGGATGCGGTCGTCATCACCGTCCAGATAATGGACAAGATGGTACACCGAGCGTACGTCGGCGGGAGGAGTTCAACGGATGTCATGTATTGGCATTGTTTCGAATAAATGGACAATAACACTAGGAAAGGCATGGTCCCAACTAGTACCTGCTCGTAGATTTTGCCGATCGGACGGTGTGGCCAGAAGGAGTTATCCCGTTTCCTGTGGCGGTAGGCGTGGTCCCCCATCGGAAAGTGGTGGACTTGGAGTTCATTGTGGTTAAGGCCCATAGCCCGTACAACTTGATTCTGGGCAGACCGGCATTAGCATTTCTGAAGGGAATCGTCTCGACTCTGCACCTGTTAGAGTTCCCAACCAAAGGGGGAATAGCAACTGTGCAGGGTGACTAGCAAAAAGCCCGAGAATGCCATGGGATTTCTCTAAGCAAGAGGAAGAGGCCGTGCGAACTGATGCCCCAACAGCAGGGCCAACCAGCGGGCCGACGGGTTCAGATGGTTGTCTCGACAGTGGGCAAACGGTCCAGTCATCGGCAGAACCAACCGCTGACCCTACAGGTTTAGATGGTTGAGTCGACAGATTGGTCCTTGGTCAACCTCGGAAACGAGATTTTGGAGGTGTATCTCCACGGGGTGGCATCTGCCAATGTGCAGGTGGGGAAGAACATCCAATGGAGATAAATAAGTTGATGATCAAGGTATTGGAAAAACACGAGAAAGTGTTTGCTAGGAAGCCGCGGACATGACAAGAATCTCGTCGGCACTAGGTATGCACTCTTTGAATATCAATCATGCGCACAAGCCGGTGGTGCAAAAGAGAAGGGTGTTATGCCGAGAGAGGAATGACGCGGTGAACAAGAAGGTGAGCGAGTTGGTCAACGCAGGAATCCTTGTGGAAGTGCCGTACCCGAGCTGGTTGGCCAACCCCGCCTTGGTCAAAAAGGCGGACGGCGGCTGGAGGATGTGTGTCGACTACAAAGCCCTTAATAAGGTATGCCCGAAGGACTGTTATCCTACCCCAGTCATCGATCAAAAGGTCGACGCCCTGGGAGGTTTTCCGATTAAGTGTTTCATGGACGCCTACAATGGATACCACCAGATACCGATGAGGCCGGAGTATGTGAAGCGCACGGCGTTCATCACGGAGAGGGGGCCTTCGCCTACAAGATTATGCATTTCAGCTTGTGGGAATGCAGGAGCGACTTATCAGCGAGTGGTGGACCGAGTCTTCCGAGATCAGATCGGCCGCAACTTTGAAATCTACGTCGACGACATGGTCATCAAGAGCCGAGAATATCAAGGCCTGGTTGAGGATCTTGACGAGACCTTGGGAAGGCTGAAGGAGATCGGGATGAAGTTGAACCCAACCAAATGCCAGTTCGGGGTCGGGTTGGGAAAAATCTTGGGGTACATGGTATCGAATCAAGGGTTAAACGCCAACCCGAAGAAAGTGCAAGCGGTCGTGGACATGCCACCTCAGAAGATGATCAAGGACATCTAGAGCCTGAACGGGAAACTAGCAGCTAGAATCGTTTCATGTCCCGCGCGGTGGAGAGATCACTCCCTTTCTTGAAAGTGCTCAAAAATAGCATGGGACCAGGAGGAATGGTGCAGTGGGGACCCTTGAAGACGATATTTTCCGGGAACTCAAGGAAATTTGAAGGTACTCCCTACGCTCTCTCCGCCCAAGCATGGAGAAACCCTTTTTCTCTATTTGGCCGTGGGGCAGAGGTTGTCAGCGGAGCGCTAGTCCGCGAGAAAAGCAAGATTCAGCGGTTGGTTCATTACGTAAGTCGGACTCTCCAAAGAGCGGAGACTCGCTACTCAGACCAGGAAAAGCTCGCCATGACCTTGGTGCACTCGGCGAGAAGGCTGAGATCTTACCTTCAAGGCCACCCGGTGGTGGTACTGACGAACGAGCCGTTGAAGGCTATCCTGTCCTCGGGAAGGTTGGCCAAGTGGGGAGTGAAGCTAGGAGAACACGCCATCCAGTACGCCCCACGAAAGGCGGTCAAGGGCCAGGTGATGGCAGATTTCCTAGCCGATATCCCAACCAGGCCGACGGTATGCTCCCCTATTGGGCCAACGGTTGACCCAAAGGTCGGTCTAGCGATCGTCCGTAAGCGCCAACGAGAAGACAAGTCCGGATGGTGGAAGTTACATATGGATGGAACCTCTGGGGTTGAAGGTTCCGGGGCCAGTCTGATTATGACGGATCTGGATGGTCGGGAAACAACATACGCATTGAGATTTAAGTTCCCAGCGACCAACAACGAGGCCGAGTACGAGGCCTTAATCGCGGGAATGGAAATAGCCAAGGGTCTGGGAGCGGACCGTTTAGACGCGTATGGTGATTCCGCCTTAGTCGCCAACTAGCGACGAATACGCGGCCAAGGAGCCCTCCATGCAAAAATATCTTGACAAGGTAAGGACGTTGGCGACCTCATTCGAAGGTTTTGACATCACGCGGGTCCTGCGGTTGGAGAACACCCGGGCGGATATATTGAGCAAGCTGGCATCGACGGCCAGCAGTCATTTGTCGAAGGGAGTTTTGGTGGAGGCATTGACGAAGCGGTCGACGGAATGTCTTGGGGCGATGGCTATCCAAGACGAGCCATCCTGTTGGCTAACACCCATCAGAGACTACCTGTTCAGCGGATGGACACCGGCAAATGGGGGAGAAGCAAAGCGGCTGGACTGAAAGGCGTTAGAGTTCGCCTTGAAGGACGGTGCTCTGTAGAAAAAAGGTTACTTGCAGCCGTGGTTGAAATATGTGACGCCCCGACAGGTAGAGCGCTGTTAGCAGAACTCCATGAGGGCACATGTGGGAGCCACCGGGATGCCAGAATGCTAGCCTTGCGGGCGTCGTGTGCTGGCTTCCATTGGCCGCACATGAGAGTGGACGCTGACAGCCTCGTGAAGAAGTGCTCGAAGTGCCAAACCCACGATAAAGTGATGCACTCACCTGGTCAGCTCATGAAGATCATCTCGGGACCGAGGCTGTTCACCAAATGGGGAATTGACATTATTGGCCCTTTCCCGATGGCAACAGGGAAAAGACGGTTCATGATCGTGGCGGTGGACAATTTCACCAGTGAGCGGAGGCGCAAGCAGTAGCGGCCATCACGGGGAAGCGGATGACGAATTTCGTCTGGTGAAACATCATCTGCCGTTTCGTCCTGCCCAAGACGATCATCAGTGATAACGGAAAGCAGTTCGAAGGTGAGCAATTCAAGTCCTGGTGCCAACAACTGATGATAGAGAAAAATTTTACATCCGTGGCGCACCCACACGCGAGCAACTTGACTGAGCGCACCAACAGGATCATCGTCCAGGGGCTCAAACAAAGGATCGATCGGGCAAGGGGAAATTGGGTTGAAGAACTTTCATCGGTGTTATGGGCGTACCGCACAACACCTAGAACAGCGACCGGAGAATCGCCCTACTGATTATGCTATGGAAGTGAGGCCATCATACTGTCGGAGATGATACTGCGGTCACCTCGGTTGGCTGCACCATTGACCCAACCTGACAGTCGGGTCTCCAGTCCTCACATCCTTATATAAGTTAAGGCCAGCGAGCTTAGTTTTGTCAACACGCAAAGAGAAGCAGTTTTTTCCGATAGTCAAGTCGTTAGTCGAGTTGCCATCGGTTGGGTCGACCGTCGACTTGACTGTTGGGTCTTCAGTCGATTTTACCAGAAGCCCAACATCTCTTGTTTAATAAGTTATCAATTATGAAAGCATGTAACGTGAAACCTGCTTATATGAAATGCCACAAAAGAAACATAAATCCCTTGACGATGATCGTATCGGGAATCCATTTCAAAAGTTCGCCCACTGGTTAAGGCTTATTGATATGGTTCTGGATTTCCGGTGTTGATTGAACTTCCAGCAAGGTGATAACCTTCTTCTCAAACCTGCACAATGAGCAAAGTAAGCTCAGGCGGGCGGCGTTCGGCCGTCGCCCGCTCCGACGCCCAAGTTAGTTTTGGGGTGTTTAGAGAGAGAAAATCTGAGTGACAGGTTGAGAGAATCTGAGGAAAGAGAGAGGAAGCTCTCTTTCCTTTATACATGTTGGGAGCCTCATCCGGTGTGGGCATCTCCATTGATTATGTTGTGTTCCTCCATGCGTATCTCACATGTTGAACACGGGGTCTCACGTGCTTGTACTTTGTATGAGCTGTCAGACAAGTCGAGGGTTCTCATCCTATATGAGCTACTTGACCTTATATGGGCTTTATGGCCCATACCCTATCAATTCCCCCTAGTCCTATCCATGGTTCTCATGGTGCAAGACTATTGCTGTGTGGTTGTAGGCGTCGGTATGATGTGGTAGGCGGCTATGGCCTTGAGGATCTCGTGATGAAGTCCCTGAACATGTTGAAGTAGCAAAACATGTAGATGTACTTCATCTTGATAACGGTTTCCTTTGTTTTTTTGTCGGTTCATTTTTCTTGAACGGTTATGTCGCTTGGCGTGTCTGAAGAAAAGACATGTCTTTTCCCGAGAAAAAGCATCATTTATTAGCTGTTTTCCCATCAATTCATCATTGATGTGATGCGTCTTTTCGTGGTGAAAAGGCACGCTTCTTTTCGACCTATTTAAGTTGCCATTTTCAGCTTTTAATTTTTCTTTCTTCTCACTTCTGTTTTCTCTGCCAAATTTTCTTTTCTTTCTTTCTCTCCCATGATGAAGAGTGCCATTGAAACCCTTTTCTGTACCACCACTGAGGCGGAGTTGTCACTTCTTCGCCGTCGTTGTGAATCTGGGGCTTCTGTGCAGGCCAATGCTCTTCTGCCTGAGGATGCAGATACCAGTTGAGACGGATCTTTCTGACTGTTTCGTCTTGCTGGTGGCTGATGTGTCGGCTAATCAAGTTCAGGATGGGTTCTACGTGCTCTACTTGGAGTGCTTCGACCATTGCGGCATGCGTTTCCCGCTTTCCCCCTTTTTCCAGTCGGTCTTAGGGTTTTATGATTTAAATTTTTCACTTCTGACCCCAAACTTTGTCCGCATCTTGGTGGGTTTTGAGGTTTTGTGCAGAGTCCACAAGGTTGAGCCAACCCCTCAACTGTTTTGTGCCTTTTACCACCCATGCAAGGAGCCACCGAGTTGGTTCTTTCTGAAGAATTGGGAGGGTTCCAAGGTGATAACCGAGTTACTGACTCGGGTTGATTGGACTCGCAAGTTCGCATTTGTGAAGAAATCCTTGATTTTTGGGGAGAATCCGGGCGTCTTTCTGCCAGGCCCCATCCGCAGCCGCACGAAGTCTCTCTGCGCGCCCCCTTCGACTTGCTGAGGAAGAATCCCACTCATGCTTACTATCTCTGCTATGATGCTCTCCTGTAGGGGTCTGGGATGTCTTACCTTCCCATGGCTTGCGAAACAGTGGAGAAACCTCTCATCTTGTCTTTGTGTTGTTTATGTTGATATATGGCTATCAGTCTCTTATCTTGTTCTTTCTTTTTGTAATGTAGTTTCTCCTACTAAAGTTGAACATCCTGTCCCTACGTGATCTGGACGCCGGTCGTCTCGCCTGAGTCGTTGCCATGGCAGAGGAGCAGGAGAGGGATTGCCAGTTGGGGTGATTGATTTGACTAGCGACATACCATCTCACTCCAAGAAAAGGCCCTCGTCTTCATCATATGCTGGTGGTAAGCAGGCTCGTATTAGGGTAGAGAACACGCTGGAGGAGCCCAAGGTGCAGGACATGCTGGAGGCACCCAAGTTAGAGGACATGACAGAGGAAAATCAGGATGAGTTACGTCACCCTGATAAGGATCCTCATCTGGAGGAATGCATAGCCTCTTTGCTGGGAGGACTTGGGCATGTGTCGGGAGAGAAACTTTTGAATCCTGCCCATGAGACACAGGTTTTTCCTACAGCTTCCCTCCGTCAGCTCCTGCTTCAATCCATCCCTGATAGTCATATGCAATCTTGGCGTGCCAACCCACTCACCAACCTGTCGGGGGTGAGTAGTATGGGAGATAGGTTGGCTGCTTCGGCTATGGGGGTATCCCCTTGCTTCTTCTGTTTTACTTTGTTTCGTTTTCTCTATGTCTTTGTTTTTTACTTTCCTTTCCTTATTACACAGGGTCTGTGTGCTGCTGTTTCTATTCAAGCCTGGGAGAGGGATCTTGGGGGTGATCTTGGCAAAGCGAAAGAGATGTTTGATAAGGCTGATGCCAATATTGCTAGGATTCGCGAGCTGGCCCAGGAGAAGGATCTTGTTCTTGCCCAACTTCAATATGACAAGGAGAAACTACTCGAGACCAAGATGGGTCTGAATGAGGAGGTTGTTCGACTCGCTGATAAGAATAAAGAGACGAACGAGAAGCTGAACATGGCGATGACGGCCAATCAGGACTTGGCGGCCAAGATCAAGTCTCTGGGTGCAGATTTGGAGTTAGAGCGTTGGGTGAGTGCTTCTCTGCGTCATCAGTTGGACCAGCGTGATTCTGTTATTGGGGAGCATCTCAATACAAGGGTTTGGCTCAGGGATGAAGGTTTCAGCAAGATTCGGGTGAGTGTGGATCAGAGCCCGGTGGCCAGGCGCCTTCTTGATGAAGCTCTTACTAAAGCTGACCATATCATGGCTAATGTGCCAGGTGATGCTGAGATGAAAGTTCAGCTTGGTCGTGTGCACGCTTCCTTCCAGCAGTATGACTTCCAGGAGTACTTCTCCACCCTTGGTCCTGACTTGGTCTTGGAGGATCTGATAAAGTGGCAGCCAGACCAGCCAGCTCCCTCTGCCCCTGCTAACAAGTAGAAGAAAAGTGGTGAAGGCGTTTGACTTTTCTTTTGCTTTTTCTGGATTTATTGATGAGCTTGTGCCATCTTTTCATTCTTTTTGGATATTTGGGTCGTATTTTGGGATATTTTAATCTACACAAGCGTTTATTACTTGTTTGTTTTCTCGCTTTAATAAGCTTTATTTGGTGCAAGTTTATGGGCATGATGGACGTCTCCAACATGTAGCCCTTTGCATCATGGGACAAGTTAAATTTAGTCTTCAACTTGTCTTTTTGTATGACTTAGGCATCATAAAGCCTTTTACTTGTCATTTTTTATATGCGAGTTTCTTTTAATAGAAACTGTTTGCATTTATTCTGGGTTCTCAATTCTTTGAACTCCATTTGTTATGTACTTCTCTCTTTTTGAACTTTTCAGCAACATTTGTCTTTGTTGCTGCATTTTCATAAAAAAGAAAACAAGTAGAACGACATCTACCAGTTGACTGGCTTGTGTCAGTGCATAATAAAAGGAAAACAAGAAAAGGGACATCTACCAGGTGACTGGTTCGTGTCTTGGCCAAATATACTTAAAAACGCTTCTCATTGCATTCATCTTGTAAATTCTGAAACTACACAGCCCACCCTCAAGATCATCTTGCAAGCCCTATCGGGCTGCCTGACCTTTGTTGGGGGTTCTTTCATTCATTAGGCTTCCCTCAAGATCATCTTGCAGGCTCTAACGAGCTGCCTGACCTTTGTTGGGATCCTCTACTGCACCAAAAAAGAAAAGAAGAAAACGAAGGAAAAATCACAAGTAAGGCGAGGAGGCGAGATCCATGTTGCACCTTACATGTAATACTTGCGGATGTTGTTCATGTGCCAAGTTCTTGGAACTGGTTTCCCATCCAAGTGTTCCAGCTTATACGCTCCTTTTCCCAGTACCTCAACAACACGGTAGGGACCTTCCCAGTTGGCATCCAACTTGAGTTGTCCTTCCACTCTTGATGCTTCATTCTTTCTCAAGGCTAGATCACCAACCTTCAGACTGCGAGGACGCAGCTTGTTGTTGTATCTTTGTTCCATCCAGGACTAGTATGCTGCCTTTTTGAGTGACGCTTTCTCCCGCTCGTATTCTAACTCCTCCAGGTTCTGCCTCAAACCGTCATCGTTTTTTGCAACTGGCAGAGGGTCTTCTACTTGCAGGGTAGGTACAAGTATCTCAGGTGGTATAATGGCTTCAGTGCCAAAACACAGTCTGTGGGGAGACTCTCCTGTGCTGGTTCGAGGGGTCACCCTGTAAGACCACAACATGCTGTGCAGCTCCTCCGTCCATGCTCCCTTGCGTTGCAGTTTCTTCTTGAGTGCTTGTACGATGGTTCGATTTGTGAGTTCCACTTGCCCATTGGCTTGCGGGTGAGCCACTGATGTGAACTTCTGCTTGATGCCTAGGTTATTGCACCAATCCTTGAACACTTCTCCTTCAAACTGAGTGCCGTTATCACTTACCAACACTTGTGGGATTCCAAAGCGGCAAACCACATTCTTCCACACAAAGCTTGTCATTCTTCGCCCTGTTATGGTTGCCAAGGCTTCGGCCTCAACCCACTTAGTAAAATAGTCGACCGCTACCACTAGGAATCGGCGTCTTCCTGTTGCTGCCGGAAAAGGGCCTACAATGTCAATTCTCCACATTGCAAAGGGCACGAAGATTGTATGGGCGTCAGCTTCTCGCTCTGTAGCCTTGGTATATTTGCATGTGTTTGACATTTCTTGCAACACTTGACCACCTTGTCGATATCTTCCTTCATGCAAGGCCAATAGTAACCTGCTCTGGTGATTCGCAATGCGAGCGCTTTACCACCCTGATGGCTTCCACAGCACCCTGCATGCACTTCTTGGACCACTCGCATTGCTTCAGTCTGGGTCAAACATTTCAACCATGGCTCCAAAAAGCCCCGTCTGTATAAAACTCCATCCTTCAGCGCATAGTTGGGGGCGTTGAGTTTCAACTTTCTGGCTTCCTTGTTGCATTCAGGAACTACTCCACTTGTAAGGAAATCCATCATCGACTTCATCCAGCTGGTTCTGTCTACAACATCAACAGCTCCCACTGTCTTGTTGTCTATTGACCTGTGCGTGAGGGTTTCCACCATCACCATCTTGTTCAAGTGTGCCCGTGTTGAGGACGCCAACTTGCTCAAGGCATCAGCTCTGGTGTTCTTTGACCTTGGTACGTTGATGATGTCGAATTCCTCGAATTCCGACTCCAACAATCTCACCTTGTCTCTATACCTCATCATGCCAGGATCCTTCGCCAGGTAAGCTCCCTCATATTGCTTTGCCACGAGCATCGAGTTACTATGTGCCATCAGCTTCCTTGCGCCGAGCTTTCTTGCTATCTCCATTCCCGCAATCAAAGCTTCATATTTAGCTTCATTGTTTGATGCTGGGAATTCAAAACGCAAGGCATACGTGACCTCAACTCCACTTGGGTCGGTTAAAACCAAACCCGCACCGGCACCTTCGACTCCAAAAGCTCCGTCAACATGTAGCTGCCACTCGTCACTTGGAGAACGTTTTCTCTTTTCTCCAGCTGCACTGGTTTCAGGTGAGGGTGTTGCTTTTTTCACTTCTGGTGGCATTTCTGCTAGGAAATCAGCAACAACTTGACCCTTGACGGCCTTTCTTGGTGAGTATTCGATGGAGTGCTCGCCAAGCTCTACTGCCCATTTAGCCAACCGGCCTGACACTTCTGGTCTGGTGAGAATGGCCTTCATGGGGTGATTTGTCAGCACCACCACGAGATGCGCCTGGAAGTAGTGTCTGAGCCGTCGAGCTGCATGTACTAGGGCCAGGGCCAGCTTCTCTTCTCCCGTGTACCTTGTTTCTGCTCCCTGCAAAGCTCTACTTACAAAGTATATAGGTTTTTGTACCTTGTTTTCTTCTCGTACAAGGGTCGCACTGACGGTCTCCACTCCAGCCGACACGTACAGGTTGAGGGTTTCACCCTATTGAGGTGAAGTCAACAAGGGCAAACTATGCAGGTGCTTCTTCAAGTCGTTGAAAGCTTCGTCTTGTTCAGGTCCCCAGCTGACATCTCCTTTCTTGTTGACACTGTTCTTCAGTGCCTTGAAGAAAGGGAGTGCACGTTCAGCTGCTCTTGACTATTAATGGTCCAGCGCCGCCAACTTACCGTTCAGACTTTGCACTTCCTTCACTATCTTTGGTGGTTTCATGTCCAGCACCGCCTTGACCTTGTCTGGATTTGCTCGTACCCCCTCATCTGTAACCATGTGACCCAAGAATCGGCCTTCTTGGACCCCAAACTGGCACTTGAGAGGGTTGAGTTTTAGCCCTGTGCTTCGAAAGCGTTCCAGGCCGGGGTTTCCTTCACATCTTCAGTCAGCGTGTTGAAGTCCTTGCTCTTGATCACCATGTCGTCGACGTAGACCTCCAAGTTGCGCCCTATCTGCTCCTTGAAGATTTTGTCGACCACACGCTGGTATGTTGCTCCAGCATTCCTGAGTCTGACCTGGTACCCGAACGCTCCTCTCTCCGTAATAAAGGCTGTCTTCTCCACACCCTCATTCTTCATGGGGATTTGGTGATAACCTTTATATGCATCAAGAAAATGTTTCACCTTGTACCCTGCCAATGCATCCACCTTTTGATCAATCATTGACAGCGGGTAACAATCTTTGGGACAGGCCTTGTTGAGACTGGTGTAGTCAATGCACATCCTCCATGATCCGTTTGGTTTCTTAACCAAGACGGGGCTCGCTAGCCAGATGGGATACTTCACCTCGACCAGGATACCCGACTTGATCAACTCATCCACTTCCTTGTTGACTGCCTCGTTCCTGTCTTTGTAGAGTGCTCGCTTCTTCTGGACGACAGGCTTATAGTCCGGTGAGATCTTGAGGGCGTGGCACCCAATCTCCTCGGACACTCCTGTCATGTAGCTGGACTCCCATGCGAATACGTCTGCATAATCCCATAGCACTGCGGCTAATCTCTCTTTTACATCTTCTGGTAGAGATACTCCAACTTGTACGACCTGGTTCCCCTTGCGCCCCAGTTCGACAGGTGCAGTCTCGCCTACCGGGTCTTCTTCCTCACGTAGTGCTGCGGTCGTCATCATGGCCACAGCACATCGGCGGTAGCCTGGATTTGCTTCTTCACCCGTGTCATTCACATTCCTCTTCTTATTGCTAAGAGCAATGTGGTGACACTCCCTCGCTTTCTGCTGATCTCCTCTAACCGTAGCGATACCCGCCTTGGTTGGAAATTTGAGTAACAGGTGCAGGGTCGACACTATCCCCTTCATGAGCGCTAGTGCAGGACGCCCAAGTATCATGTTGTAGGGACTCCTAGCTTTCACCACAATGAACTCTACCTCGATGGTTTTGCTATATGGGTGTTCACCAACAGTTATGGGGATGTAAATTGTACCTTACGGCCACACCTCCCTGTCCGCAAAGTCCACAAGAGGGATGGCAATCGGCTTCAACTTCTTTCTCATGTCCTCGTCCAGTTGCGTGAAATAGTGCTAGTACATTACCTCGGCTGAGCTGCCCCCATCCACATACACCCTATGAATGAGCTTGTCTGCAATCTGGACTTGGATTACCACCACATCACCTCCAGCAGGACGATTCGGGATTGGGTCCTTTGAGCTGAACGTGATGACTTCATCTTCCGCCAACTTCCTCTCCTTCGGTGTTGGTTCTGGTACCTTCCTACACCGAGCCTTCCTCTGGGATTCCGTCTTGCCACCTGCACTTCCACCTATGATGTTGTAAATGTTGGTAATGGCTGACTTCCTTCTACTGTCGTCCGGGGTGTCTTCCAGGTCTGTACGATGCCGCTTCTTGTAGTGTTCATCATCATCCTCCGAATACCTCCCTACTCGTGCCACCTCCTTCCCCTTGAAGCTGGGACGAGAGGGTTCTGGAGTCCGAGCCCTTCCTCTTGTATCCCTTTGAAAATCCGTCCGTCCAGATGCTTCGGTCGACCAGGTGGCCTTGTTGTGGGCTCTGGCCTCTGCAATTGGGGTCTGCTCCATCAGTTTCCGATCAGTGAATCGAGCTGCGTGAGCGAGTTAGAACAGCGCTCCCCACAGACGGCGCCAATGATATGGTTCTAGATTTTCGGTGTTGATTGAACTTCCAGCAAGGTGATAACCTTCTTCTCAAACCTGCACAATGAACAAAATGAGCTCAGGCAGGCGGCGTTCGGCCGTCGCCCGCTCCGACACCCAAGTTAGTTTTGGGTGTTTAGAGAGAGGAAATCTGAGTGACAGGTTGAGAGAATCTGAGGGAATAGAAAGGAAGCTCTCTTTCCTTTATACCTGTTGGGAGCCTCATCCGGTGTGGGCGTCTCCATTGATTCTGTTGTGTTCCTCCATGCGTATCTCACATGTTGAGCACGGGGTCTCACGTGCTTGTACTTTGTATGAGTTGTCAGACAAGTCGAGGGTTATCATCCTATATGAGCTACTTGACCTTGTATGGGCTTTATGGCCCATACCCTATCACTTATCATTCTTATACACTTATGAATACTGAGATGGGTACCTGGTCACCCATAAAACTTCCTGAGGTTGCTCGTGTTCCAAGTTCGGGGGACGGGTTCACCCGCCATGGTGTGGAGAATGTAAGCTCAATTGCCCAGCACCTCCACCAGTTGGTATGGGTCTTCCCATGTCTCATCCAACTTCTTCGTCCCTTCAGCTCAACTGGCCTCGTTTTTTCAGAGTGCCATCTCCCCTACCTTCGGCAATCGGTCCCTGGCACAGCTATTATACCTCTGTTCACGGGAATTGTTACGCAACCTCAGTTATGGCTGCTTTCTCTCTCTGATTCTCTAACTCTTCAAGGCGGCTCAAATTTCTTATTCATACTCCAGTTGGGCCAACGACTCGGCCAACCTTGGTGATTGTAGGATCATCTCTGGGGTTATGATCGTCTCGCTCCCAAAGCACAAATGGTATGGCGATTCACCAGTCGCGGTCCTGGGCGTCGTTAGGTAAGCCCATAAAATCGACGAGAGCTCTTCCACCCCATTTCCTTTTGCCTGATCAAGCCTCCGCTTGAGTCCTTGGACGATAATGCCGTTGGTGTGCTCTGTCAAGCTATTTGCCTGCGGGTGTTTCGACGTGAATCTTTGCTCGATCCCCAGCTGGTGACACCATGACTTGAACGGCTCCCCTTCGAATTGCTTCTCATTGTTGTTGATAAATAGTCTTTGGCAGGCCGAATCGAAAAATGACATTTCTCAAGACAAAATTCGTCATTCGCTTCCCGATGATGGAAGCCACAGTCTGCATTTTTGCCCACTTTGTGAAAAATCCACAACGACGATGAGAAAACGCCTTCTCCCGATTGTCATCAGGAATGGTCCCACGATGTCGATTCCCCACTTGGCGAAGGGCCATGGGCCCGAGATGCTATTCATCGGCTGTCCTTGGGAGTGTAACACCTTATCGCGAGATTGACACTTGCCACACTTCTTCACCAGCTCGTGAGCATCCTCCTTCATCCGAGGCCAGTAGAAACTTGCCCATGAAGCTCGCAAAGCAAGTGTCTTAGCCCCGTAATGGGTACCGCAGGTGCCCTCATGCAACTCTATCAACACTCGTTCCGCCTGATGCGGGGTCACACATTTCAACCAAGGTTGGAGATGCCCCTTCTTATACAAGGACTCATCTTTCAATGTGAACTCCAAAACTCTTCTCTCCAGCTACTTTACTTTCGCCGCATCGTCGGGTTTCAGCCCGCTAAACAGATAATCTCAGATCGATGTCATCCACCAAGGAGGTTCATTATGAATCGCCATCGGCTCGACCCCCTCCATAGACCTGGTGGATAGTGTCTCCACCAACACCCCTTTCAACAGATGGCTACTGGCAGTTGACGCCAGCTTGCTCAAAGCATTAGCTCGGGAGTTCTCTGACTGTGGGACTCTTGTCATGTCGAACTCGTCAAAGGAGGTCGCCAGTGCTTTGACTCTTGCGTGGTACTTCTGCATGGATGGTTCTTTGGCCAAGTACGCGTCGATGAACTGGTTTGCCATCAAAGTGGAGTCACCTAAGCGTCGAGCCGGTTCACCCAAATCCTTTCGCTATTTCCATCCCCGCTATCAAGTCTTCGTATTCCGCCTCGTTGTTCGTCACCAGGAACTCGAAGCGCAAGTCATACATCATCTCCTGCCCGTCAGGATCAGTTACGATCAAGCCAGCGCCCGAGCCCTCTACTCCCGAGGCTCCATCCACGTGGAGTTTCCACCAACCCGATCGGTCCTTTCTACGGTGCTTCTGTCTGTCAGTACACTCGACCGTCAATGTATCATATGAGGCGACAGTCGGGACCGTAGTCGTCGAAGGAATTTCTGCCAAGAAATCTGCCATTATCTGGCCCTTAATGGACTTTCGGGGGGCGTATTGAATGGTATGCTCCCCTACCTCCACTGCCCACTTGGCCAATCTTCCAAAGGATTCTGGTTTCGTTAGGATCGCTTTCAACGTCTCGTTCGTCAGGATGATTACCGGATGCCCCTGGAAGTATGACCTTCTCAGCTGCCTTGAACAACAGACCGTCATGGTCCTGGAGAAGTATTTATGGAGCTCTAGACTTGATCCGTTTGGGGGGCAGGAAAGCCATTGGAGTTGGGAGGAATACAAGCATATGTCATGATCCGTGGATACCTAAGCAGGGCGAGTATAGAGTGAGAAATCCGACAGCTATCCCAGAGCATATATCTAAAGTGGCAGACCTTATTGACAGGGATACAAGGTGGTGGAAAGTCGAGGTGTTGGAGGAGTTCTTTACACCGGAGGATGTGGTTCACATCAAGCAGATCCCACGCAGAATCTAGACTCAGTGGACCGTTGGATATGGTATTCCACCGCGTCTGGCGGCTACATGGTAAAATCAGTGTACCATGCTGTAGTGGAACATGCTCGAATAGCACAGCATACCTCGGCACTTGCTTCTGATGGCTCGGACCAAGATTTCTGGAGGACATTTTGGAAGTTCCGGAAGTTCCGAGTACCTAAGCGTACCCTTCACTTCGCTTGGAGAATGTGTACAGATTCTCTCCTAATTGTTGCCCATCTGCGGACTCGTGGAGTGGATATCGAGCCAACTTGCCCTCTTTGTTTGGAGCATGGAGACTCTGTTATTCACTTGTTCTTCGAATGTAACTGTGCAAAGGAAGCTTGCTCGTCACTTGGCTTGCTAAATAAAGTAATAGCGCTAGCTAGCGCTCGCGGTGATGTTTGGGTCAGAAATCTCTTGAAAGATGATGATGATGGGTTTTGCAACTTAATTTTGGTAGTCTGCGATGGTATTTGGTTCCAACAGAACCGGCAAGTCTTCGACCCGATTCACATAGGGGCCAAAGAAATGGCAGCCACAGTTACTGCCTGCTTGAGGAGCTACACATAGACATAAGGTTAGAGGGATGCTCAGTCCGACGCTTTGCTACCGTCTGCACTGCTGCGACCACCGGAGACGGACCACTTTGTGTACTTTGATGTAGGGATTCTCCAATCCAATGCAGGCACTGGTGTAGTAGTTCTCGGACCAGGCGGAAAGTTCATGAAGGCTTATGCTCGCAGGTTTCTGAATGTCCAGGAACCAGCGCTGGCTAAGTGTCTGGCTCTTGAAGAGGCCCTTATGATGTCCGCGGAGCTACAACTCAGCTCGATAAATATAGTGGGAGATGCGTTGCAGGTTATTTACATGGTACATGGCGAGATCGAATGTGCTGTGAATTGTGAGTCTGTTATAGCTAGAATCAGGAGTTTGATAGAGCATGACCCATTGACCCTAACATGTGACTCTAATGGGTACATAGAAGCAATTATCATATAGCTCATTCTCTAGCAAACTATGCTAAGACATGCCCCTACTTTGTAATTCTTGGAACTCCGAGTTTCTTGTCTTTCATTTCTGAACGTTTTCTAGAACCCTGAATGAATGAAAGCAATTTTTTCCTAAACTTTTTTTTATTCTAGTGTACTCATTATCATCCACTTTCTCATCAAACTCAATATTTTTCATTTATTACACCACTAAAATTTCAACTTACACTTTCAATATGTGCAACAAACCTTATTAGTCAAAAGGGAGTAGTGTATCTCAAATGCCATTCTATTATGGATACCCTAGTCCTAGTAGTAGTAAGGAAGATGAAAATTATATGGCTACTAATATCATCAAATCATCTTGCATTAGTTGGTTTTTTGTGGGTAAGGTTCTTTTATGCACTGAGGCTGAAAATTGCAGTCTAAAATCATCAACTAGACACATAGTGGCATAATGCATACATCAAAAGGAGGAAATAGTGTTGAATTGAGCATTTGAGGTGAGTTGTCCAGGATCAAGAGGAAGGCAATGAGGGGGTTGTGCTACGGTTCAGCAAAATTACCATACTGCCACCCATCTGTGTCTGTGCCCGTATCAACATCAAAATCCCCATTCTTTGTTCTTGTAAACACTCAGAAGCAGCAGAGGCTCTCTTGGCATTCAAAACCCACAAATACAAACCTGATCAAAGCAACAATGGCAGAAACCAAGCCTTTCTCCGTGCTTTTCGTTTGCCTCGGCAACATCTGCAGAAGCCCAGCTGCCGAAGGCGTTTTCAGAGACTTGGTCAAGAAAAGGGGGCTTGATTCTGACTTCGCAATCGATTCTGCCGGCACCATTGGCTACCATGAGGTAATCCGGTTGATTATTTCAGTTTTTCTTTTGTATCTCGCCTTCATTCTACAGTTTCAGTTATTGTTTATTCAATGTGTTTCTAGGGTGGTCCGGCTGATCCTAGAATGAGGGCTGCCTCCAAAAAGCGTGGAATTGAGATAACTTCGATTTCAAGACCAATTAGGCCATCTGATTTCTTACAATTTGATCTCATCCTGGCAATGGACAAGCAAAATAGAGGTTTCGCCTATTTGCAGTTGTATCTTTGCTTTTCCTCCGTAATTTCCACCTAGGATTTAAATAAAAAGTTGATATTTTTAAAATGCACATAATATCAAAGTTAGCAAATTCGACCAAATAAAAAGTAATGTATGAATAGTTTTGTGCATATCCTGTCTAATAGGATAATTACTTTGAATGTAGAGGATATCCTCTCGGCTTTTGAGAAGTGGAGGCACAGGGAGCCTTTGCCTGATGTTGCAGCTAAGAAGGTTGGTAAACAATGACTTGTATTTAGTTGAATGCAAAGTTTTCAAATTCAGATTAATGGAGCTCATTTATCTTGCAGGTTCGACTAATGTGCTCCTATTGTAAGAAGCATGACGAAACCGAAGTCCCTGATCCCTATTATGGTGGAGCACAGGGTTTTGAGAAGGTAAATGATGCTCTCATACCTTATAACTGATTGTCAGCTTGATTCTTTTTTCTGGAATTTTCAATTTGTACATGCTATAATTGATTTATCCATAAGCAAGATCTTCTGTCCTCTGTCTTTATCAAATAGAGATATTTCACCAGCTTTCAACTATATTGAGCTTGTAGCTACATTAGAACTTATAGTTCATTCAAGTGACAATTTTCTTTCCAGAAGATCTGGATCATCTGAAAAGAATTGATAGATTCTTATTTATTGGAAGGCTTTTTATCAAACTAAAACTTATGTTAGAACCTACATATACGTTAGTATGATATGAATGTTTCAATCTTTATATTGGGATGTAAGTTTTTTCCTGGTTGTGCTGTGTTTCTCTGTTCTTTTCCTGATGGCTAAATGTATGTTAAAATGGTCAATAATGGCAGTTAGTTGATCATGGCAAGATCTTTCGTTTCACATGAGTTCCGCTAGTAGCAGGTGCAGGATATTTTATCTAACCTTTTAGGGACCCTGATTATTTGATCTATCTGATGGTTACATTCGCAGAACTGTGATATCATTTGTTGGCAGCTACCCATGTATTTTCTCAAGTATTTTTGACACCTCTACTATAGTCCCAAGATTATTGGAAAACATAATCTTGTTTGTTTCACTAACTCTGTGATTCTTTTCATATGTTCATATCTCTCTACATAAAAAATCATCCTCTATTATACAGGTTTTAGATTTACTTGAAGATGGGTGTGAATCACTACTGGATTGTATCTTAGCAGAAAAGGCGCAACTACTGGATTCCTAGCCATTTTCTGGAAGCTATTTATCGCCTGAGATGCTTTTTATTCATCAGCAGATTAAAATGAATAACTTTGTGCTGGCCAGTGTTTTGTGCTGACCAAAACCTATCTTAGTACAGAGGTCTCATCATTCATGATATATGTTGCCAAATGGCTAAGATTTACAAACATGCAAAGCTATGTGGTACTATTTCTTGCCATTCTATACATCAATCATACAATGTAGCTTTTCTTCAACTTTCTTCTCGGGCGTTTCTTTTTTGGATCAGTGCTAAGAGCACATGAAAATGCATCTATCAACTCAGAATCCTCTACATTGATCAGCATTCGTGCTGCACTTGGATTTGCAATGAGGAGCTTTGCAACAAGGTAGCCAGCAATGGACCAGGTTTGGAAGAGGCGAGCCTGCTTCCCAATGAATCTTGCTCCTTTGGTGTCGTAATATTCAGGCCACTTGTCTCTAGCTATCCGTTTCTCAGCAATCTTGACAGCATTTTCAGCAATATCTAGTCTATTCATCTTAATGCATGCCACAGTCAACTGCAAAATACAAGTTGGAATGAAAGATCTGGGTTAGATAACCCAGAAAATACAATAAACTTCCCTGTGACTGACTTGTTAGCTAAATGATACTTATTCGAACAGTTAATACGCATGTTTTATTTGGAACACCAAACAACATAACAAGGTAACAAATAGAGATATTAGTTGCTGAATTGCAGACATTCTAAAACTCAAAGAACAAATATAACCAAAGGGATATGCATGGATAAAAGGGAAAGACCAGAAAATGGAAATAAGTTACTCACCTGCCACAGCAAAGTTGGCCATGAACCTGCGTTGTGGTAAGACCATGGCCTGCATTGAAAACATGCTAGTAAGAAGAGATGTAACAATAACTGAATCAAGAAACAAAATGAAAACCTCACGTGTTCTTTGGGTCACTGCCAGTAATTATTCGCCACTCTTCCCCTTCAAGAGCAGGGTACACTATCTTGAGGGGCATATCAGCCACAAGATCTTCCCATTTGGTCTCAATAAGATCTAAAATCGCATTTGACTGCTCTGGAGTTGCAAGACTACTAATAACAGACCACAAATTTCCAAGGGAGAAAAATCGAAAGTCCATATGAGCTGGCTGAAGATTGCCTATGAGGTAGCCTCCTTTGCTGGGCATCCACTCCACCAGCCATGGGGGTATCTGATCTGGATATATGTTGAACTTGTTCACTGCCTCATAAGAGTATTCTTCTGTTGTGTATCGGTATATTTCATTAAGTTTTTTCAAATCTGTCCAATAATACTCCCTGATGTGAAATGACAATGCTACCAAACGATTATTAAGTGCTCTCATAAGATCAGCCGAAGCTTCTTCAGGAAGAAGCATTTCCCGAGAACAAAGTAAGGCTGAATAGTACAAGGCCTGAATTTCGAGAGGATGGCCATGAATGCCCATGCGACGATCTATCATGCAAGAGCCATCAGTCACCAAAAGGGTAGGAAACATGTCAAAGCCATCAGCGAGGCATAGCTTTAAGATCATTTTGATGCCAGTTTGAACATCAATTCTCTCCTGGACAGATAGATCGCCTGAACACTTCCCATAAGCCCGCAACAGAATAATCCACCACAATCCTAACGGGGAAAAAGATTTAAATATATACGGTGCAACGATACTCATTACTTGAATACAATTAAATAACCAGCTACCTGAATCAACCGGGGCTACCCGACCAATTGCCGCCTCACCAAAGTCAGGCTCCAGAACCTCTTCTGTTGCGGATTCATCACCATCAAGAGGGACAGTACGAACCTTAAAGCTGGCAGGCATCAGTCCTTGTCCTGGACTGTAACAATCCATAGTTTTCTCCCAACTCTATTTGCACAAGAGGATCAGCTAAAATTCAGTTGTAATGAAAATGCTGAATTAAATAACGAGTTCCTGAAATTGATGGTTCAGAAGCAAAGCATATTCATCCTGCTTCCACGTATAATTCCTTGGCAATTACACGCAGACATCATATCAAAGATATTCCATTTGTAATATGTATTGAGGAATATCGAAGAACAGTCAGATTAACTGGCCTCATGCTAACTGAATTGACATTTTCTAGATAAGATCTAATTTTTATTGACAGAAATTAACAACACAGAATATCAATGGTCCGTGACACAGGAGTATCAAGGTATGTTGCAAGTAATTCTTTACATTCACTCGTATAATTACTTTCCGAGATCATGAGAAAATGTTGCTAGATAGAAATACAGAGCAGGTTCAAGGGACCATCAACTATATATGCAGCAACTTCAGCAATATATTTCAAAACAAATTTAAAACATAAAGTTAGCACATGAATAACATCTGTATGTGAATTGCTTATCTCCAGCATAAAAGACAAGATTGATAATGTGTCTAGCTTCTTCTTCGTTCAAGACCAACAAACTTGAGAATCAGAAACATCAGATGATATTCACATTTGATTATGCAAATAAATTGGATCTATGTTGACAAGAATTTGGACACAACACTAACTACACACCCACACACTCTAGCATAGTAATAAGATGTATAAGAAACAGTACAAGGGAGGGTCTGAATATATCACCTGCAACTGAAGAGTGTGAAGGATGAAATTACGAACAATGTCATACTCCCCTTTGAGCAAAAAAGCAATTCCAGAAGGTATAAAGTCACGGATAAATATCTGATCATAGTTGAGAATGTTAGAAGCACTTGGATCATTAGCAGCAATGGTTCCAATAGGATTATTACAATAATACACCATGGATGCTCGCAGTAGATTCCACGCCTCATCCTCAATAGAATTAATCCCAAACTCCTGCAAAGAATCACTCATCTCCGAAGCTGCCACGAATTCATCGTCACCCGAGGTCGACCCCTCCTTGTCATTCTCCCACAGTTGAGCAGCGGGCACGACACTCAACGGTTTCCCATTCCCACTCTCAACAGAAGCCTCCCCAACACTCTGCACTGCCTGCTGACACTGGCAGCTCAAGGACCTCAAGCTTCCCCTCACCACAGAGGGGGAGTTGAAGAAGCCCCCATGAGGAACATTCGGCCTCTTGCATCGCAACTCGCTAACCCTTGTGACTCTATCGTAGGAAAGGTGAGGGCTTGATCTCATAAAAATCGAAAATTGTATGGAAGTCTCCATTCATAAAAACGCAAGGTAATCTGAATAGAAAAGTAGAGTTGATTATTGTTAGCCTACACGAGCATGCAGTTGTTGTAAGCGAAACCCATTTTACACAACGTAATTCTAACGAAAGATTCAGAGAGAGTGATACCTTTGAATCCAATTACTGGTAGAGATGCAAAGTATTCGCGGCTGGGGTTTAAACCAGGACACGGAGGTACCTCCATGTTTATAAAACTTCACCTGCGGGGCCCACACAAACACACCTGTTTGTTAACTTGTGATGCATTTTTGAAACGACGACTTATTTTTATGCATAACATTAAACATTTCCTGCAATGTTTTTGGATAAAATCCCTATCACTTAAATTATTCACTTTCATCATTCATTCACATCTAATTTTCTTACATTTGGAGCTTTGAAATTTGTCATTTCTATTATTTTAAAATATGTGATAATTTTGTAAGACCAAAATTATGAATTTAATATTCATCCGGGCATGTAAATTACAAAAATAAAAGTCGATACCCGTGCGGTTAAGTTACCTCCCCAACCACCTCTTCTATATTGTACCTTAGTGGATCTAGGATGTGCATTGCATATATTTTAAATATTCATTTTTACATATAATGTTGTACATCACATATATATTATATGTATATAAATTACTAATAATCAAAATAGATGATACACATTTCAAAATGTGTATACCACCGAACATGATGATTTCAAAATTGTTGTGGAGTTCATTATTTTGGCATGTACTCCGTATCATAAAATTTGGAAGAGTGGTAGAACTGTTATTCAGAAAACAGATGGTAGCTGAATCCCTCAAAAATGAAAACATTGGTTGTATTTGAATTGGAATTTGATATACGTATAATTGCTTTTCAACGAATTAAATCAAAATTAGAGAGGAAATTGAGGTTCACAAGAAGAAGTAACAAAGAGCAGCCGAAGTTATTATTATTATTTTTTTAAAGAGAGAAAAAGATAGATATGAGTTTTTTTGTTTTGTTTCCCAGTCATAGTTTACAGAAAAAGTTCATAGACATTCCACATTTGGTCTTTCCAAAAGCATCACAACTAACAAAAGTGTACAACAGAGATGTAACACTAGCCTGCTTATGAACAAAATAGAGGCTCTTACTAGCAGATAAACAAGGAGGCTATCTCTACAATTCTACCTCTGAGCTAAAAGCGAAACCATCCCAAAACATGAACTTCCCAACTGTTATTTACTTATCATCAGTCATCCATGTGATGATCATTGTCATTATCACCATCATAATATTCATCGTCCCGCTGGATTTGCTTGTCTTGTGTGTGCTCTGAAAGTGAGAAATAATACAGTAACTATACATCCATACATAGCAGTGAAATTACCATGGCATGATAAAACTGTCCCATATGTTTATGAAAATACAGGCAAAATAAAATTAGCCTAAAAACTAATAAGAGAGCTTTAACTTACGATCCATGCGTTCATCGGGATTCTGCTCATCTTCATCAAAATCTGGAAGGTAAAAGTCTGGAGGCACCTGTAACAAAATAGACAATTTTGGTCATTCAATCTTCTGAATGTATGCCTCATACTTATGCTAACAGGGCTACCAGAAGGGAGCCTTAAAGTCCTGACAGAGAAGACATGATAGCAAGGAGCTAGGTAGAACTTCCAAGAATTTACCTCGTGCATTTGTACACCAGGTGCATGCTGTATGTACCTAAGATTTTCCATCACACTCGTCCTTAAGTTGCTAAGATATGATTTGCTATTTTGGTTCTCCTGCCATTGAAAATAATAAAATAAGTGTGAGATATGCATGATATCATGCAAATTGATTCAATTGATCAAGCTTAAAATTAAAATGGCCCATATTTGTGATGGTTGAGTCATATTTCATTAAAATTTTCTGAGCAGTTTACAAGGAAATGAAAATACGCACCATGATAAAATTAACATAAGAGAATTTACTTACTATAAGACCACCATGAATCTTCAGGGCATAGTCAGGTTTGAAAAATTCTATATATTCATTGTCTGGGATCTCTGCATGATGAAATAACTCCAATTTATTTGGTGTCAAAGGTGCAGCATAAAGATTGACTCCTCTACAGTGGATAATATAAAGCTCGCACAGAGAGAGATCAAATTAACTATTACACTGTCAAACCAAGACCAAGGGACTAGGCGAATAGTTTATCCATCACATGGCATAGCTGAACTTATTTCTATAACCAAAGTCTTTCATCAAACAACAGTCCAAAATGGGTCCAGGCTCACCCTCTGATCTAAATCCCCAATATCTCAAATTATACTAAGTGAAGAAAATTATATGTATAGCATCAATATTTGGTCAAAAGGGTTTTTAACTTCAGCAAAGATTCAGATCCAACAAAAGAAATCATCTGAACTCGAATATTTTCAATGAAAAAAAACAAAAAAAAGCCCACAGGCCACATCCATCCCCATTTAAATAGAATTTAAAAAGTTTAAGCTCAAAAAAATGCATTTACAAAGAAAACTAAATTTGCATAGTATTACCATTGGGAAGCTCTGTGTCCAAAAGTACTCCAGTTTCAACAGTCCAGCATCTAGCAACATTTTCCTTGGTGTATCCACCACCTCCAGTAACCTACAAAAAGGACAACGTTTTAAGCAATTTTTTTACATATGGTTCCACACATCAGCAGATATTACTTGAACCTACCAGAAGGGGTAAGTTAAACTTCTTCACAATCCTGACACACTCAGCATGCCCTAAAAGAAGTATGAGACTGTATCAGATTACATGCAGAACTGAGCTAATTAAGAAGAGTTGTGCATCAACTGTATAAAGGTAGAAGGATGGAATAAAAAAATTATAAATAGAGCAGAACCGTCAATAGACAGGTTGAAGCACCCCAACCGATCTCCAGCAAGGGAATCTGCCCCACATTGGAGAACAATCGCACCAGGCAAATATGTTTCAACAACCTTAGAGATAATCTACATAGCAAGACATTCAGAAAGGACTTCTAAGTCAGACTAAAATTATACAGTAAAGCCTTACGTCATTTAAGATTATAACTTACTTGTTGGAACAGTTTTGTAAAGCTATTATCATCTATTCCATCTTTGAGAGGGACATTTATGGAATAATGTTTTCCCTCTTTTTCTCCTATCTCCTTCAAAAGAGATTTAAAACATGAGCATATAAAATTACTCAAAACAATACATTCAAGAGAGATGATCTAACAGAATAGGTCAAGTGGATATGCCTGCATGATATAAAACCAGATTTATCTAATGATTACAAAACTAATATTCAAAATTTCTGCCGAAGAAAATGCAATGATATTGAAGCCAAATACATATAAGGATCTTTTACTCAAGTAGTAGTTCTTATTATAAACCATAAGTCCTCTTTTACTGAATCCACTGTTTCCAAGAAAACAATAACTACCTTGACATCACCAGTTCCAGGGAAAAACAGATCCCCATACTTGTGGAAGCTAACTGTCATTACCCTAAGAAGAAAAATGAACGAGCATGTCAGAAATGTAAAGATCAGCTTTATGTTCCAGTATCTAAAGCCAAAGTCACGAGATATTTCTGGGGATGAGTAGATAAGCTGTTTACGTTTCAACGTAAATATTATCCCCCTTGGGATACATGCCTATCGACAACTCATCAGTCATCACTTGTATTTTTTTCCAGCCATGTACTATAAAATAATGAGATAAGTAAAGGTTCATTACCTGTCAGTGAAGTAGAAAGCTTCTTCCACACCATCCCCATGATGCACGTCGATATCAATGTACAGCACTCTGGCATGATGCTTAAGAAGCTCTAGAATTCCGAGAACTAAATCATTAATGTAACAAAATCCAGATGCTTCACACTTCTTAGCATGGTGTAAACCGCCAGCCCAGTTTATAGCAATATCACAAATCTGATTATTCAATCTCCGTGCAGCATCTGTATAGTATATACAAACTCATATCAGTTGAGAACAAAGCATACAAGTTTGGGACCATGGTATAGCCAATTTACCTATTGTTCCGCCAGCATACAACTGGCAAAACTTAAACAGGTCTTCAAATACAGGGCAATCTTCACCAAGCCTATCTGAAACAAGTAGAATGCAAAGCCAGCTTTAAATGTGACCGAAACACCAAGGGCAGCTGAAACAAACTTGACAAGAAGATCTGGACTTGAACCTTCCAGATGATTTGAGCATATGTTTATAAGAGTCCAAAAGTTGGAAGAAAAGTGATGATGGGTGATAAACAACCGAAGAGTACTGTAAAGAAAATATATCTGAAAAGTGATGTCCCTGGTATATGATTCAAAAGCACTATACCAGAGGACATACGACCCTAACATATGATGTCCTTAAATATTTCTGAAATGGTCCTGTGTGAGAGGAACCTATGTCCCCTCTGTCAACTTCTAGAAAATATAATGGATTTTCTAAGAACATATATCCAGATACAACCTCTTCATTCTCCAATCATTAAATTTATTACAAACTAACAGCCAATGATACTATCAAACTAAGCTCTATGTGCTCAATTTTTAGGGAAGTGAAGGCACATGACATCAGTAGAAACTAAGCATATATGAAAAAAAAGACTGGATTTTTTACATTACAGGGGGGCTCTTACATTTAGCCATCTCACTGGGAAACAAATGCTGTGTGTCGGGAGTGATTCTTTGCAGAAACTCGACATAATCAGCAGAATGGAACTGGGCCAACTCCACAGGATATGCCTTGTGGGGCCTATAAACTTCCATCTTCTTGTGGAGCTCATACGAGAGAACAAGATGATGGGTCATAGACAACCGGTGAGGCTTCATCGGATGATTCGGCCCGAAGTACACCTTCCCCGCCTCCCCTGCCAAAACACAACATACAACTTCTCAACAGCCAATAAAAAAATGGACGAAATCTAGTATAGGGTTCCAAGGCTCTCACCATCGTAAAAGTAGGAAATCCGGTCCTTTGAACGCATCGCACACAGATTATTTGTCGCTGATGCTGCACATCTGATAATCCCCTTGAACACATTCTGGGAGCCTCGCCGCTTTTATACCTCTTCACTTGCCCATGAGTAAACTAATTGGTCATCAAATTTTATTTTATTTTTTAAATATTAGTCTTGGAATAGACAGTCTATAACTATCTATATTTATTGACGGTCCCTTTTTGCAAATAACATTGGACGCGGCCCCCACTTTGCAAATTACCTTTGTGCAGGTCCTTTTTCTGCAAATTCCAAAATATATATAAATATATATAATAGTGATTTTCTTATATTTCTACAACGCGTCTTTCCCCAAATCTTCCACCCCAATTCTCCAGATCTCAAAATTTTCGATCGGCGCTCCGAGCACAGCTCCTCAATCTTGAATCCGCATTCACACCGGAGCTCCGAACTCTAATCCAAAGTCAGTTCATCGCAGCCTTCGATTCCACAGGAGCTCCGATTTTCCGCCGTCGGCAGCCACCATGTCCACCTGTTGCAAGCTCTTCCTCACGTGAGCTATGGTATCTTGAATCATCCAATTCTAAACCTATTTCATTTTTGCTTCAACTGAACTTTAAATGTTCTCATCTCGCTAATTGTAGCTCCTATTTGATTGATTTTTTATTTATATACTAGCCTGAACATTGCACTTATGCTTTTGGATGAAAACTGATCAAATAGGTTTAGAAAATAGCAAGAAAAAGGGGTATGCAGTTTTTGTACAGCAAACTGTAAATATGAATGTATCTTAAGATGATCATATGTTTTTAACTGGAAACTTGATTATTTATTTTGAAAACTGTTGTGATTGTGGAAACTTGATTATTTATTTTGAAAACTGTTGTGATTGTGGAAAAATTGTTGTGATTGTGGAAACTTGATTATTTATTCTGAAAACTGTTGTGATTGTGGAAACTTGATTGTTTAGTCTGAAACTGTGGTTAGTGTGAAACTTGATTGTTTAGTCTGAAACTGTGGTTAGTGTGAAACTTGATTATTTAGCTTGAAAACTATGGTGAAACTTGATTGTTTAGTCTAAAAACTTTGTTTTCTAGTATGAAATCTATTGATTTTAGTGTGCAAAATGTACATTTTAATATTTATGAAAACTTGATTATTTAGTCTGAAAACTGTGGTGAAACTTGATTGTTTAGTCTGAAAAATGTGGGGATTGTGGAAACTTGAATATTTAGTTTGAAAATGTGGTGATTGTGGAAACTTGATTGTTTCGGCAAAACTGTAGTGAGTGTGAAACTTGATTATTTAGCTTGAAAACTATGGTGAAACTTGATTGTTTGAAAACTATGGTGAAACCTTGATTGTGAAACTTGATTGTTTAGTCTGGAAACTGTGGTGATTGTGAAACTTGGTTATTTAGTCTGAAATATATTGATTTTAGTTTACCTGAAATATATTGATTTCAGTGTGCAAACTGTATATTTTAATATTTATGAAAACTTGATTGTTTAGTCTGAAATTTACTGTATTAACTTGAAAATTTGACCTTTTAATCCGCCTCTTTTTATTTTTTGTGAAATCTCATGTTTTACCTTTAAAAACTTGACCTTTTAATTTTTTATATATTCATGAAATCTCATGATTTTACTTTGAAAAATTATGATTTTAGTCTAAAATACTTTCGTTTATAAAATATGATTGTTTTACTTTGAAAACTGTAGCCTTTAATGTGAAATATTAGCTGATTTGAGTACATATTTTTCGCGTGAACAATATCGATGAACAGTGCGCGTGAACAGTACCGATGAACAGTGCGCGTGAACAGTGCATGTGAACAGTACTTTTCAAATTTTGCAAATAAGGACCTCCTTCCTTCTATATTTTAATGTAGTCATTGGTCTATATTATAGTTATAATATAGACGGTCACTCCAGAGACCAACTCATTTTTTAAATACTCTCTGCCTCTTTTTTTTCTTCTCTCTTTTTAGAATCGTTTATGACCAAAATGTCTACGGCACCCTTGGAGTGCCGCCCTCCTTCGCGGTCCCACCAACTGATGGACCCGGTTGTTGGTCCAGTTCTGGGCTCGTGGCCCAGTTTTTGAAAAGTGACCATGCGGGGTAAATGTCTTAATTGTGCGGAGGTAAATGTTTAGTTGGCTCATTCCCTGAAGAATCTGATTAAGGTGACGGCGTCGTTTACTTTTTTTTATTTCTAGAAATTGTCTGTTATTGTGTTGCCGGAAAATCCTCCCGGCAGAAACGATGAAGATTGAAGAGTTGAATACGGAATGATGTATAGCCCTCCTGCAACCCATCCCACGGTGGATCATCTCCACGGTCTGTCGAATATAGCTCAAACTGAATTCGTAATTATGTTTCTGTACTTTCTACCTCAGCGAAAATTCTCCCTAAATCTGCAATTGAGCCATTACAAGAGGAGGTCGCATGTTGAGGATTGGTAATTGTATCAGCCATAGTCACATATAAACCCTCTCTTGCTATCCATGCCTGTACTGTGTCTGCAACGATTGTGAAATCCCGTGGAATGTACCCTTTTCATAGCTTGATTTGCATTTGGTGGCAAGATTTGAGGAGGACCCATTGCCTGGATGCTCCCCTGCTTTGATTTTGAATTGGGTATTTCTTATAGGGTTGTTTGTTCTGTGAATGTTGTGTTCATTGTTGGGTAATTCTTCTGTTAGAATGCAGGTAGATCAGGAGCTACAAATCAGAGACATGTTGTTCGTCATGGATACTTGCTAGAGTATCGTGGAAAAATTGTGAAATTAAAAAAAAGATTTGGGGTTAGTGGCTGTGGGGTGGAGGATGACTTGCTGTGGGGAATCCCCAGGATGAGTTTCTGCTGTGGGTGGCAGATTGGTTGAGGAAGGCAACTCAAGGTGGCTCCTCTATCAGTTACATGCAGAACAACGGTAAAACGTTGGGAGCTGAAGACAACCGTAATGAAATTGCTTGGGATAACAAGCATGTTGGCCTAAATGTTCTTTTATTTCAGGTAATTCAGCTCAGGACAGAGCCCCGTTGAGCTGAAATGATCTTGAAATATGGTAATAAATGAACATAAGCTAGTGGCAACGGCTTGCATGCGTTATTTTAGATAGATTAGATTGTTGAAGATACGTCTGCTTATTCTATAGTCTTGATATGGTTATCAGTTATCACAACATTGTTTTTTTTTCATGCAAAGATTTAGATGTTGAGCATCTCTACTTTGTTGTTTCTGCTAGCCTATAGAAGGTATCGATTTCAGACAGAAATCTTTTAAAATCATGAGCAGATAGTTTTGTGTGTGCACTGATCCCAGAATTGTCAGCATGACACTACCAGTAAACTCCTGGAGGCCTTATCTACAACCCTGCTTATAGAGTTGGTAAGGGAAGTGATGATATTACAAAGCGCACATGGATGATAGGTGGCAGTGAAGTATAAATTTTCTTTACCTTGAAGATGACAATGATTGTTTTCTGGAAATTGCAGCAAAGCAGAAGTCTGGATATGCTTCAGGGTAGAACTGGTGTTTGAATGAAATTTGCTGCAGTCCAGATATATAAGAAAGCAGGGGATATGTGTGTTCTGCTGTGCGCAGTTGTGAATGAATTGCTAAAGGTTGGAAGTAAAACAACTCTTGACAATGGATGTCTATATATGGAACTGCATATGGTCCTCATGTTGGAAGTTATGAATGGTGATGCTATGTAGATGGAGGCTGACCTTGTAGCAGCAATGGCGGGTAAGGGAGATGAAACCAAATTAAATCTATTGTACTGACTCCTTACTCATTTGAAATTCATGGTGATCATGTATCACATCAAAATATGGAGTCAGTTTATGTTTTTGATGTGTTGTAGAAAAAATCCATCCCAAAAGATAATGAGAATTCCAAAAGAAGATGAAAACTGTCATTCCAGAAAAGTGCTGGATATAAGACAAAGCAATGGACTAGACAGTTATATCATGATGAAATTGAGGACATAATAGAAGGGTTTTACTGTTGTTATAGACTGATGGGCTATTATAAATTGATTATATGATCGAAAAACAGGCTTGTGAATCTTCTTCATGATGTACCCTTTTATATTCATCTGCCAATATTATAATTGTAAGGCATGTAATTCCGATAAATTAGATTATATATTATGTAATTAATGATCTGGGAAATGAGTGCAAAGAATCATACAGACGGTGTATGGATATAGCTTGAACGTGAAGTTCAAGTTAATGCAATAGGGTATGATGAACTCAATCGGATACCGTAAAAAACGACATTGTCTGAGCATTTATTGTTGAAAACATTTTGTTCACCACTGATGGTGTAATGTAGCTTGATAAAATACAGTAATAGTTCCAAAAGCAATGTAAATTCCAAAAGTTTAACGATGTTTGATCACAGAAGAAACAAAAGATAAGGAAGTTTATAAGATAGAACTAGTGCAATCCCGAACTAGTGTCGAAAGGATGTAGAAATTCCAATTTTGAGTAACAATTTCTCCCAAAATGGATAGGTGATGTACCATGGAGCCGAGGTTGGAGATAACTCCGCATCATTCACAACTTCAGCCATTTCTTCACCGTCTTTGGGACTGCCTTCCTGATCTTGTTGTGGCGTAGCCATTTTCTGTACAGAATCAATCTGAATCAAAGATAAACATTGACTGTAAGTTGTACCATCATAGGGGTGTAAACTGCAATTTGGCTGATATTTTGGGGCGTAATAAGCAATATGGTATCTGCGTGGATGAGTTTGTAATAAAAAGCAACGGATTGGATGGAATCGATGGATTCGGAAGTTTATCCCAACTTTTAAATATTTTCTTTTGTCTCGAAAAAGTCCAAGTCCCAGTTTATCCCTCTTTTCCATCTAGTTACAGTTACTCCGGAGAAACCACAATCCATACTCGCAGAACATACCGAGCAGTGGAATGAGTGGATATCAAAGCTACTCCACCAGCGCCGGTCATGTCCACCACTTCAGCTGTGACAACAGCGACGCGGATGGAGTACCCGATTGGCCGGAGTGTCTTCTCGACTCTGCAAACAGTGCGGCTATGGACACTCCCACTGAATTAATCGAAGATTCGTTCATAGGTGATGATTCCACCTTTGTTGTTTTAATGTATTTAAGCAAATTAAGGTCGCTTGTGGAACCTGAGAATTTTAAACATGTTTAAATTCATTAAATGGTTCTGTTTATCTAGCGTTGTTGTTGCTGGCTGGGGCATTTTGGGGTGGTCGATTTTTTTCGGTTCAATATACATGTTAAATGTCACAGATTGAATTGAAACCTCATTCCCTGTAACTGATGTCAGGTACGTGAGGGAGAACAACCCCAACAAGGGCATCCGAAATGAACCAGGACAATATGAAGGACGAAGATGATGTCATATGGTTTCCGTTGGAGCGGCCGTACCAGGGCGACCGGGAATTGGAGAATATCTTCGATTGTGTAAGTTTGGCTTCAATCCATCTGGCTGTTCTTCAATGATTTTATTATTGAATTGTTAATAGTATATTGTCAAAAAAATGTATCCTCCAACGCTCTCTCTTGCACAACTGTTGAAATTAAAATTTTAAGATGATATTTAAGGAAACATTTATATGTCTACAATAAGAACCAGGGTTCCTATATAGAAAATCACTTCCAGTGATACACATACACTTTATAAACATAATGATTCAACCCAGGTTTATTGAATTGTTTGTGGCTGCTCAACATCTATTCCTTCTGTCTTGGGTATAGGACGACGAAAGGGCAGTCATCCTCCTTGCCCGTGATCTGCAAGTGGTGTTGAGTTCTCATCTCCTGCGCATGACTGAACAGAAGCTGAGGTCAATAAACACTCATGTGTCGTTTGATCGTCTAGGGCCGTCATTGTCCTTAACAAATGGGCTAACTGAGGTGATAAATAAACTGATCTCCGCCAGGCAAGCTGTCAACTCCCTTCTAGATGGCGGTGATGATATCGCAGTCAAGAGTAGTGTCGACGGACCCAATCCAGCTCGTGAAGCCCTGCTGAATCTGGTTGGCAAGAATTACAAGGGTCTGTTTCTAAGCAAATTACTGTGCAGGTACAACTCCAGCACTCAGTGTCTCCCCCGCTCTTACGCTGACGTTGCTGATTACTGCATTTCAAAGAATACTAACTTGGCTGACAGGTCAGTGCTCTGATTTTTCATTAGTAAGATTAATCATTTTCTACCATTTAAGAAACCCTAACTGCGAATGAATTTGTACTTTTGGCTTTGAATCATTTCAGCGAGTCCATATACGAGGATGTTCAGGGTTTATTTATGTTCAGAAAAGATATGGGAACCCTAGATATCGGTCTTCCCATTGCCCCTTCAGTGTTAACGCTTGGGCAAGATCCCTGATACAAACATCTAGCACACTTGGGACACCTGAGAAACTGAATCTTGACGTTGTTGTAAAGGCTCATTATACATGACATCTAGAAATTGCTATTTAATCAGTCACAAATTTTATGTGTTGATTACTGTTGCATTTGTAAATGTACCGTAACATTAGGTAGCTGCAGTGCTAGACCTTACTATCTTAGAACTATGTCAGATGTGTACATCGTCAATGTTTATTTTCAAAAAATTTAACAACTACATCCAACTTGATTGCAGCAAGCAACAACAGACACCAAATTCGGAAACCAGAAATGGTAACTCCTTGCACATGTGATCGAATCAGCCCTGTTCATGATATTATCAATTTCCTGATACATCTGACAATTGTTGTGTGTTCCCTAGATTTTCATTCCGGTTTTGATAGAATCTCATTAAACCGTCATGATCGTAGACTTCCTCAATCAGAAAATTGTTTGCATCGACACAGTGTATAGGGCCTCCCATTCTGCCTGGGAAATCATGGAATCAAAGCTAGTAAGCGCATGCATATACATTATTTACTATGTTCATTTCTTTTTTGACAGTAAATGAGAGATTAATGTCTTGATTCAAAATCTTCTTTCGTAGTTGGTGTATTTGTGGAAAGTACTGGATAGACTAGGGGACGATAGAAAACAACAGCTCACCATGTTTACCATGCAGCTCAGTTACACACCTTGGAGCCGCTCGATTCATGATGAGGAAAGTGGTGTGATGGTGATGCATATGATGGAGTGCTACAGTCCCGCTTCACCATTCTCGTCTCCCACACTCTGCCTGAATGAGGTACTTCAAATGTGGATTCAACTTAATCTATATGCTGACTAAAAATTCAGCACACTCTGGCCCCAAAATGCTTACGTAATTTTAATGAAAAAATGTTGGATTTCAGGAACACATTCGGGTGAGGAAGCGTGTTTATTTCTGCGCCTGTATTGCTTCTACAACCATAAACTTGCAGCGGGTCAAATTCATTGAATCGGCTAACAGATTAGTGGAACTAAAATGCAATAATCTTATCTTCCCGAGCGAGGATGTGAAACGGTACAGAAGCCAGCTCCAATGGACACTGATGATCTGATCTAATCAGATCATGTGTCGAGCATGACATTCGGTCTTAATCATAATAATTCCTGCGATGTGTTGTTCCATCTTCATCATTTCCAGTCTTTTCAATATGAAGATTTCATTCGAAGTTTGTTTGACAATGTCGGTATTGTATCTATGTTTGTAACTGATTTTTATTCATATTATTCGCTTGTTCATATGGTTAACGTGAATCCAAAAAACAAGTAGCAAAATGAGATAGCGAAATTGCATCTGTGCTCAAATGCAAACATTACAGTGAGCTCAAAATTGCAGTGAGGTAGCAAATTATAAACATACCATAAATAACATTTAAGGCTAGCAGAAACTCACATGAGCCGTAATTATAATTAAATGCTGAATTTGATACAAAATAAATGTCTACCAATCATTGGCACCAAATTCCGGATAACACAACTGTTAAATGGACTGATGCTTATAAATAAAGAAATATAATTATGTGGACATTGGATTTAAATCCCTCATAATTAGCATGACACAAGCCAACAATTCAGCAAAAAATCAAATATTCATTAATTCTGCATCCCTTTAAGCCGCCCACACATCCTGAATATTCAGACCAATATAACTTTGGGCTGAAACAACAACCAACAATGGGTTTTTCAAAATATGTATCAACCATATGACTTTTACTATTTGGTGTCTTTCAAAATAAACTAAAATAAATATTTTAATCATCAAATAAACATGTCTAGTCTTTGCCATGCATAGAAAAAGAACTCAGAAACATTACATCACAGTCTATCAGTCCAACAACAAATCTGATAACATGAAATTGTACTCTGGTGCATAAATTTAGGATTTTTCATCAGGTTTGGGTGAAGGGATTAGCTGCCACTGGAATTTTGGCGCTTCCCGTTACCATCACACCAGGCTTCCATCCAGCCAAACCTGTAGGCTGCCATTGTCGGCAAAAAGCACTCTGCCAAAAATGCAAATGATCAGATGAAGATATTGCAATTCCTAATCAATAGTGACATTGTCCATGTAAATTACCTCGACATGTTTTAGAGGAGTGTTGGGAGTACTTGCATTGGTTTCTTTACCAGCTCCCCTCTTCCGGTTGCGCCATTTTCCTTTATTCTTCTCTGCAAAGGACAATTTCCTCTTTGCAGCCCCGCGTCCCATCCCTCGCTTGTCAATAGGATCCTTCACCTGCGGGAGTGATGGCTCAACATCCACCGACCGCTCCTTATCCAGATCCTGGGCTTTCCTTGCTTTCGCTGCTGCCCTATACCTAGATCCAACACTACCTACCCCAAAGGATGTGTCGCCTTCGACATTAGCCATGCTCTGTTTCAATTCTGAATGGATAACATTTAGTTTCTTCAGCGTCTCACGGTGTCTTACCTCGTCATACATCACAATTGCAGAAATGCTCTCAGAAACCTTCTGCATTTCATTGTACCGTTTCACTTCAGAGCTAACAGGAGGTCTTATAGATTCCATTGGATAAGACATACTTTCGTATTCTCTCACAACATCCTTCCTCCACCGCTCACAAATTTAAGCCACAGGAACATTCCCAATGTCCTCTTCCCAAAACACACGCAGCATGTGACAACATATAATACCAGTGAAAACAAACGACAATCACACTTTACATCCACAGTACTATGATCAATTACCACCCTAAAATACTTGCGCTTCGTCCATCCTTCCCTGAAAGTTTTAACCACAACTTTATACTCAACAATGGTATCATCTGTCACTTTCTCTACGGTGGCTGCGTTGTGTCTCATATCTGTCATCTGCTCCTGTATTTTCAAGAACTGGTTCCGAGAATACATTTTCTCAAAAGCATCTTCAAATGGATGATTGCTAGTCTTATGCGAAGACCGATCCTTTCCAATCTTGGAACACTGTACCTCCTCAAACACTCTTTTACTGAAAGCCTTGCCATACTCTTCCACAAACTTTCCAAGACTTGTGTTAACATTAACGAACAATTTCAGATACCTGTTCATCCCTTCACTCCTCTGAGTACTAGTGATTCCAGCCCAAAATATGGATTTGAAGTAAATGGGCACCCACCTTTCCCTGTCTGCATACGCCCTCTGAACCCAGCTGTTGGCACCAACTCCAAAATCTTTTACCCAGGATTGCCATTCATACTCAAACTCCTCCACAGAAAATGAGTCATGCAAAATCTCCTGCAGTTTGTCAGATATTTTGCCCCACTGAGGCAGCATTCCAAGGTGCTTCCTAGCATTCTGCTTGACATGCCACAAACACCATCTGTGTCTAATTCCTTGAAATTCCGACTGTATCGCATTACCTGAGATTCAGCAACAAGTCCTGACAATGTAACAGTCAATTCTGAGCATCAATACAAAACAGAATGGTGGCATCGTGTGTGAAGTAACTTTGGTCTACCAGGAATTGAAATTACTTTCAACCTACCAGATTAACCGTTTACCTCTCTGTCCGTACCTAACGTATGTCTACAGTGGCATTTCCACAGAGCTGACAAATAAATTTTAAGTAACGGTAGCTCGCTATTATTTATCTTTTTCTGCGGCAAATCTGGGTTAAAGTTGGAAATGACACCAACAAAATTATATTTGTTGCACTTGGAAAATTATTTTTATTAATATATATTTCAAAAACCCTTCTGAATTGTTCTAATTTTTTTTAATTCAACTAAATTTAATTTCTGGTCCATAAATAATCCAACCCTTCGATAAAAGGTTGTTTCAAATATTATTAGATCAAAAGTGCATGTATTTTTCCACCTATTTTTTCCCATATTAACTAAGACTCTATTGCAACACTCTTCTAACATCCATCATGATTATTACATTAAACAGAATCATGAAGCACTTTGATAATATCACAGGAATATATTTTCTACTGTCAAGTGTCTTTTATGTTTACAACATTTACTGTTTATCAAACCTATATTAACTTTGAAAGGAATCAGTCCCACATGACTATGTAAATCTGAACTTAGATTTGAAGATTAAAATTTCCTTCGTAATGATTAATTGAACTATATTGTCGCTTTATTAGCTACCAATTTTTATGTTATCATATCCTTTCTTAAGGTTCACTAATTAAATTAGTCCTTTACATGTCCATATTATTACCATGACAATTGCAACACACAATAGCTGTTACTCACACATACTTCACGGACATATTAATTAGTCATCACAAGCCGATATCAGAAACATAACTTTACTTTTGAATTTTGCGTCCTTCCCAAATGTATATCAGACTATACAATGTTCATTCAGCTTAGCCAATCATTTTTTAAACATGTCGAACTCAGCAATTCTTCATCACGGTTAATAACAATATTTTACAAGTCGATACTAAGTCCTACAATTACGTGAGACACAATAAATAAAAACACTAGCTAGAAAATATGAGAAACATATTTACTTACCGATTTTAACATCTTGATCTGTGAGAATGTTATCTGGTTGCTTCCCCATGCATTTTTTAAAGGTTCGGAATAGCCAGGCAAAGCTGGCTTCATGCTCTGTCGACAACAACGCACATCCTAACAAAATGGTGTTTCCATTATGATCAGCTCCAGAAAATAGGGCAAATGGGTACTTATACCGGTTACACAAAAATTTTGTGTCAAAAGATACGGTGTCGCCAACAACCTTGAAAGCTGCACGGCATCTAGCGTCTGTCCAGAACACGCTCTTCAACTGGTTCTGATCTTCAATCTCAAATTCGTAAAAAAACCAGGACACTCGAGGCTCATCTTCTTGAAGTATGTCTCCATTTTCACAAAATCACTTCCCTTCAATCTTTCCCCAGCAGAGAAGTTGAGAAAGTTCCTCAGGTCCCGCTCCAAGAACGGTACTTTGTCAATCCCATCATACCGACTGACAAATAGACCATAAATGTTACAAATCCCAATGCCACCTCGGTGCAGTTCCAGAGCTTTGGCCTGATCTCCCACTGACATCCTTCGGTACTTACACAACAGCCTACTGAGTTTTGGGTCCAATTCGTGATTGTGATCATCGTTCAGCATCGTGATCTTCCAGCTGGTTCCACTACTAGGCGACCTACAAGCGTTTACCTTCCACGGACACATGGTCTTTCTGGAAGTTGTACTTTTATTTGGATCAGAACTCCGGGATTTGGGGACACCTGCCTTGCTGCATTGTAGTCTTAGCTTACGGTGATTCTTGTACTTTCTGACAAGGTCGAAAGTAAACAGGTCATCAACATCCTGAGCAGGCCCATTGAATACCATATCTTTCTTGTCCTTTACTGGCTCCTTAATAGTAATTGTGAAGCCCGATGAGTACGCATAGATGTTCATTTGCTCTAAGAAACCGCCACCGGAGCTGAACCTCTGAAATTTCACTGGTCTCACTAATGGTGGCGGTATCACTTCATTCTCTTCTTTCTCTTCTGTTCCTTCTCCATCTTGGTCCGGGAGATACCTAAGTATCATTTCCCCTTCTTCATTGACTTCCTCCACTACACAAATGTTATTATCGTCATCAGTACCTGTACCAGTCCTATTACAATGCATGAAACCCACATCCTCCACCGGTGACTCATCACCAGGTTCACAAGTGTCAGATTCATCATGACCATCATCTTCAATCTCAACCACTTCAATGCCATCACCATTAATGTTTCTGACATAACGACGATGGATGCCATTTATTATCTCAACAAAGCTCCCATCCCCATCATTCTCTGCATACTGCACATTTGAATCAATCACCTGCACCCGATCAAATCATAACCATATTTCAGTTTAGGCCAGGTAGTAGCTTTGAAGTTGGTTTTTAGCTTTTAACACCAAGTAAAATTTCAGTAAAGCATAGAAATTAGGATAAAAAACACCTCTAAACAGTTAGGAGCTGGCTCCTCTAAATAGCACCTTCATTAGGAGAATTTTTGTTCATCTAATACCCTGAAAATAAAAACCTAATATTTTACATTACATCAAATAAGATAATACATGTATTCAATACTCAAGTAAGATAATACAATGTCTAGGAACAAGGTTCGATTTTGATTCACCCAGACAAGCATAAACAAACAGACTACAGATTTACACAAGTACATGCATCTCATATGTCACAGCTCAGACTGAAAATTTAATCTACTCAGCTTAACTAATGAGTTTCACTAATGAAGGAAAAGCACCTCAAGTGATGAGGTACAAAGCTGATACATTGTATGGACAATGTTCAGGGAATGCTTGGAACTTTTTGTATATAATTCATTCCTTGAAGCGGGAGCTGCAACGGTGAATACGAAAGAGTAGATACTGGTAATGTACTCTACTTACAGTTGAAGGAGGCATACATTCAGGTAAACCAACCATTTCCATTTAGAATTTATACCAAATAAAAATTAACTAAAAACACTTTCTTGCACTTGGTTAATCGTATAAATTTCTATCACATACATGCAGTTGTTTCTTGCAGTGGATTCAATTCAGTTTGGAGGTGGCCCAAGTTGGGTTCAACAACCATGAACTGAATATTTGACCTACACAGGGAACTATCACTTAGGCAAATCTACAGTCTATGTCCAGATTTTCGATAAACACTCTAGCTCATCTTGACAGAACAAGCACATCATGGTAGAGGAATACAAGATGCTTAAACTGAATTCCAATTTTCATAAATCATACCAAAAAAAGCAAGAAACAAATTACCTCTTCCAAATTGCCTTCTTTCAACTCCGATAAAAGCTTCAACGGGATCCCAATCGGCAAACTTTAATGGGCTAGCCACCGGCAAACTTTTGACCGGCAGAGAGCTTCAAACTTTGACCGGCAAACAGATTCAGCAAAAAATTGATCCTAACCGGCTGACGTCTTTCACATTAACAACCATGGCTTTGTTCGGAGAAAAAATGTCAGTGTCGTAATACAGTTTGTATAAGAGTTAGATCGGAAAAAAAATGTCGGTGCTAGTGTCGGAGTATTTCTCAACTTTGACTAATGTTTTTCAAAACAATTATTAGGAGGAGTTACATATTTCAGTAACATGGTAAAGAACAATAAATCTGACCCACATGGGTCCTATTGGGCCGACATTAAAATAAAACAAAATGAAATTATTGTTATTGTCCAACCGAAACATGCCACGTGGACAAGAGGGTGTCACCCTTGGAGGGTGACCTATCAGCTGACGGACGTGTAAATGAGTTCTTAATCCTATCATGAATAATCAGACCGATCATGTTACTATTACAATCATTGAACAAGTATATTTTATGAGATGTATTATCTCCGTTTCATCTAATTTGACACTTTGATTTGGGCAATTTTTTTTGCCCAAGTTTGACCATCGTTAGTTTGAGTACATAAATTAATCTGCTCTAAAATTTTAATTTTTGAAAAATAGACATTACGGAGAATTCAAAATTATATCATACAACAATACCATTATTTATATATTAGTACAAATTAATGGTCAAACTTGGGCACAAAAAATTGTCCAAGTCAAAGTGCCAATCTAGATGAAACGGAGGGAGTACTACAAAGTACAAACAGAGGTCCAATCAGAAAACCTACATAAAGACGTAGGATGCGTTTAATAACCACATTTGGGCGCTTAACTTAAAGTTAAGTGAATTATATTTCACGTGTTTGATAACAGATTTGGTGTGTCTGAACGAAATAAGTGGCACTGAACCGCACGTACAATCAGAATTACTTGATTAAGTGATTCGCATATTACTTATTACTGAATCTGAAAATGATACACGTTACTTAACTTTTTAAAAAAAATTCTAAATTTACCTTTAAGATAATATTTGTGTCAAAAATCATAATCATAGTTATTTAAAATTTCTTGTGTATTAATTATGTAATTATCAAATAATTTAGTAGATTGATTTTAAAATAATAAACAATGATTGTATACTCTTTATAAAAATATTAACTAATTACATGATATTAGATATTGATATAATATATATTTAAATTATTGTAACTAGTTTGGGTGAACCGCAATTTGTGTGGTATGTTTGAAACACTTATATTTTATTTTTTTAAGTCAAAACCATCCAAGTGGATGGGAGGATTCTTCACGGCTCCTCAACCCTTCATAAAAATAGTAAAATACATGATCAGGTTTGGATAAACCCAATAATACACATAAAACTCTTTTGGAATTTCTGTGGCAATTTGAGTGAGGTGCAGAGTAATTCCAGCATAGCCGTACTACTCCGACTCATTGTGACTACATGTACTACTATAAAACAGGGATTCATCGTAAGAAAACATAGGTCTAATACCAGAAGGTATCTAAACTACCTGACAAGTATAATATCCTTAACTCGCAGTATAAATACTCAAAGTCTACAGAGTCTACGCATAACATGCATAGACCGAAGCCCAAAGGGTCTTCCCTCCCGCCAAGTACAAGGGTTAGGAGGAACATGACAAACAAATAGGCAAGGATACTCCATAAATTAGCCGGGACAATTTGCAAAAAGACCCACTCCAAATCATATCCCCCTAAAAACATATATATGTAAATTAATATCAGTACTAGAGCAATCCCAACCAATCCTGGTCTGATTGGCTAGTGGCCAAATATTGGACAAACGAATGCAATCTAACACGATATAAGCAAAAGCTTAACCGGTCTACAAATCTAGTAACAGTATCGCCAATAGTACGTATTCAAACTACTGTGACTCGGATTTCTCCTAACTGTACATATCAGATCTGAAACTAATCAAAGTTTAACTGAACAATAGGACCCGTCAGAAAACTAAGATTAGCAGATCACACTCAATCCCATATTTTAGTACCAACATCAAAACACATATATCCTAAAAAGACTGAAAATAAATTTTAAAAAAGAAAAAAAGAAGTAAAACCACCTTCCCCGTCTAATTGTGCAAGCTCCAAGAGAAACCTGTCCAAGCTGACCGAGCTGACCAAGCCGACCCGACCGAGTCGAGCCGACCCGAACCGACCGAGCCGAGCCCGGCTGGCCTAAAAGCCCCAAACCTGATCCGATCTGGGACGTCGGAGGCCATGGATTCCCGCATCGTAGCTGGGCCGTGCTGGATCCAGTCCCTCACCTTGGACTGTGGACTTCTCGATCGGTCTCGGCCGTTTGTCGTGATGGAGCTCCGCCTGTAGCCTTCCGTCGGAGCCGCGCGCGCTCCCTCGTAGTAGCCGGAGCCATCTGCCAGTGACACGATTGGTGGGAACCGGCGGAGATACGGTGGCGACCCGCCTCCCGCCGGTGTCCAGATCTGGATTTGATGGACTGTATTTTTTTGACGGACAAAGGGGTTTCAGGTTTTGGGATGGGAAGTAGGGTGGTTTAGATGTTTAGATTAGGTAGAGGGGTGGGACGGGTGACCTGCTCGGCGGTGATCACGCCGGCGGCCACCCCACCAGACGAGATCTGGGTTTCTTTACTGTTTAGCGAGAGAGAGAAAAGGGGGAGCTATGTTTGAAACACTTATAAACTATATTTTAATTAAGGAAAACATATTAGTTTTTAATAGGTAGAATAAAATTAAATTTCATTAATATTAATTTCTAATCATTCTGATCTTGAAACCAATACTTGTGATGTACTCCAAATTATTTGTTAAGTATCATACAGAATTCATAACAATATACCCGGAGTGGTGTAAATTAGATTTTATAGGTGGAATGAGTTGTATTTGTAAAATAGAAGGCGGAAGAATGAAAAAATAAAATTAAAAGAAAAAAAGGAATATATATATATATATACCCTATATATATAAATGGTAGGCGCCGGAATATGGTGAACTTGTGGTGGTTATGTGGCGGTTTTAGTCAAAACTACGTAGTTTCATCCTTTTTAATATTTTTTATTAATTTATTAATTAACCGGAGCAATAACTCTTCTAGTTCCCTTTAACATTATCTATACACACTCAAATTTGACATCCAAGTACTTTAATGTTGAAATGTATATTTATAATATTTTTAAAATTAAATGAATAGAATATTTATAAATATTATATATTAAATCTTGATCATATTCATATTATAATAGTTGATTTTTTCTTGTAAATATCAAATAATACTGGTTCGTACACTATAAACTAAAGATCAAATAACCAATTAGAATTTTATTTTCCCAGTTAACATATTTAATTATCAGCACTTATCTAGGTTTTATCAAACAATCGCACATATTAGCATTCAACACTTATCATATTCAGATTTCAGCTTTCAGAATTCATTCTTCATATTTCAGTTTTATCAAACAGAGCCGTAGACTGATTCCCATAAGAACAGACTTCTCTTATGGAAAAACCTACAAAGAGATGTATATTAATTCCATATGCAAACTCCATGTGTAATAAATACTAGTCTAAAAGTTTAGGGAAAATTCTCACAAAGGGCGTAATAAGAGTCGAAATTCCTAATTAGGGCATAAAACTTTTAATATTCCTATTAAGGGCATTCAATTACATTTAAGACAAATTTAACCCTTTTATTCTTTTGTAAAATTTATTTTTACTTAATTTTATCATGTAAATTATCAAGAATAAGAATTATCATGGAAAGTTTATCATGTAAATTATCAAGAATAAGAATTTCACAGCTAACAATAATATAAAATATAATATTATCATGAAAATTTATATTATATATTAATTAAAATTTGACTAATATGACCAACTCTTTGATGAAATTGTATCACAGTCAAAAAAGAGAAAGGAACGGGGCTCTCTCTCTCTAAAAACCCATTTTCTCTCCCTTCTCTATAACTTTCACAAACTGCCTAACTTTCTATGCACATTTGACCGTTACAACGGACAGATCTGCCACACAACCGCCGTGAACGGCTCTCTCGCCGCCACTGCTCCGCCGTAATGGCGGAGCCTTCACCCTCCTCGGGTCAGAAATCTTTCCTCTCTGCCTTACAATCCAAAGCCCCTCCTCTATCATCGTCACTTCCAACCAATCCAGAAATTAAAGCAACATCAGAATTCAAAGGGGAACTCGCCTGCATCTACACGCCTGAACAGATTGAAGTACTCAGTCGCCCCTACCGTAATGCTCTTATCGGAAAATTCAGTCGAGGTAGACCTGCCATGATCGGAGTTGAAGCAGCTTTCAAGGCAGCAGACTTTGCCGGCCAATATCAACTCGGTGCAATTGACCACCGACACATACTAATCCGATTTGCCAAAAAAGAAGACTTCCAGCGTTGTTGGATGAAGTCGAGCTGGTCGATTGAAGGATACCCTATGAGGGTGCTCCGATGGACACCTGAATTCTCAACAGAGACAGAATCCTCCATTGTACCCGTTTGGGTAACACTTTTTAATCCTCCTGTCTATTACTACAATGAATCTGTGCTAGAAGACTTAGGCAACCACATTGGCACTTTCATTAAGGTAGATGCTGCTACACAACTCATCACCAGGCCCTCTGCCATAAAACTATGTGTAGAAATTGATCTCCTCCAGCCTATTCCTACACACATTAGACTTGGCTCTACTGTTAATAGTTCCAAAATTAGGCTGGAATATGATCACTTGCCTAGTTATTGTGGTCACTGCAGGAAAGTTGGACATGATGCCAATAACTGTAGGAACTTGCACCCTGCTACAAACCATAAGCCCCTCCAATCTGAACCACAAAAACTACAGAAACAGTCCAACAATACTCCCCAAACCCAAGCACCAACTGACACTCCAAATGATGATATTTCTACCAATAAGACCCCAGCTGTTGCTAGCTCCTCCTCCCAACCTCAGAAACCTAGGACTCACAAGGAAAACAGCAACTATGTTATGTCCTTTGCTAGTAGGAAGCTGCACAGAGTTAAAAGGGCCAGAACCAAAAAGAGGAAAAACACTCTCACTGCTTCTGCTCAAGACCATCTAGCTGCCAATACAAACCTGGAACTTACCTCTCTCCCTGCTGACAACACTACACAACCTTCTACACATAAAACCACCATATCTCCACCTCCCTCAAACTTCTCCCTGCCAAACCTCACATCCTCTCTGCCAAAACCACTCCACCACACTCAACCCTGTACACTGCCTCTCACCACAATCCCACATATCAACACACCTGCTTGTAGTTCCTCCTCCTCACAGGCAAAACAGACTTTCCCCTCAATCAAATTCAGAAAAGCAACTCTTGAACATAAGGAAGTCAGAACTGCTGAGGATTCTTTCACCATGGTGACATCCAAGCCAAAGCTGAGAAAAACATATGCCAGGGATGATACAGCCATTCAGTCAAGTATGCATAATATCTCCCCTCCTCAGTTCAGAGCTAACAATCTTATTTTTCTTTCCCAAGATAGGAACAGGAACAGGTTCTCTCCACTTATTGGTAATACAGAAGATGGACATGAGAACTTTGCATCAGATACTGAATCTGATAAAGACAATCCAGAGGAGAAGGAGGTAAGTTCCTCAAAGCTACCTAAGCTTGCTTCTGCACAAAAAATTAAGCTGAGGAGTTTCTTCACTCAGTTTAATAAAACAATTTCTTTTTCAAAGTCCTTGTCAAAAAGCCCCCCCAAAAAAATCTTTTTAATGTTAGTACATCATCATAAAATTAAGATTTTGGTCTGGAATATTCAAGGGATGGAAACAGCCCTAGATAGACTTTCAGCACTCATCAGAGACAATCATATAGAAATGCTATGCTTGATAGAACCCTGGCATCCAAACACTAAAATTGATCATTACAAAAATTTGCTACATTTCCATCACTGCATTTTTTCACAAGATGCTAAAATATGGATTTTTTGGAAAGACTCAGTTTTAGTGACTCTGCTGCATGAAAACCTACAATTTCTAAGTGTCACAATTAACAAACCTAATTTAAATATTACCATTAATGGTATATTTATCTATGGGGCAAGATCCAGAAAGGGCAGACAGGCTTTGTGGAAAGATCTACAAGCTTTGCCAGTTTCTGATACATTTTACATTGGAGACTTCAACTCCATGCTGTCAATTTCTGACTATAGTGGTCCCTCTACTTCCAAACTGGGAAGTATGAGAGACTTCCAGAAATTCATTGACAGAATGGATTTGATACAAGTGCACACAGTGGGGAATGACTTCACCTGGACCAACAGAAGACTTAAACCTACTCTTGAGAGGTTGGATAGGGCACTGAGCAGCCATTCTTGGCATGCTAAGTATCCAAATTCCTCAGTCTTGGTCTTCAATATGGAGAACTCAGACCACTCACCACTTTATTTTCAAATAGATACACAAATGCCTTCTGTTCCTAAGTCTTTTAGATTTATCAGTACATGGTATAAAAGAACTGAATTCCAACCTTTTGTTCAATCTAACTAGATTGAATATCTTCCAGAGAAAGGCATGCTCAGATTTTTTCTGAAATTGCAAAGATTGAAGAAAGGACTCAAAATATGGAATAAGGAAGTTTTTGGCAATGTACACAATAATGTTGAAGTGGCAGAGGAACAATTGAGAGTACAGGAAATTAGGTATGATCACAATCAATGTGATTCAGAACTAATTACTCTCAAACTCAAAAAAGCCCTTCTCAAAAAAGCACTTAAAGAACAGAAACATTTCTGGAAGTATAAGACACAATTAAAATGGATCAAGGAAAAGGATGTAAATTCCAAATTCTTCCATAATTCCCTCAAGGAAAAGAGGTCCAAATTGTGCATTTCCAAGATTAGGAACTCTGCAGGGATCTGGTTGGATGATGAGCATGAAATTGAAACTGAGGCTATTAATTACTACTCATCACTCCTATCCAGTGAGCAGACACATGCAGACTTACACTTTGCCTCACATTTTCTGTCCAAAGTTCCCTCATGCATATCCAATGAGCAAAATTCAGATCTGCTGAGACATGTGGATGCAGATGAACTTAGGACTGTGGTATTCTCACTCAATAAAAACAGTACACCAGGGCCAGATGGCTTTTCTGCCTGTTTTTTCATTAAATCTTGGGATATCATATCCAGTGATTTAATAGAAGCAGTGAATGATTTTCTGAGTGGTTCTGCTATACCTAGGGGTATTGCTGCCACTTGGATTACATTAATACCAAAAAAAGACACACCTATATCTTTTGATGACTACAGACCTATAAGTCTGTCCAATGTCATTAATAAGATATGTTCAAAGGTGATTATGATGAGAATGAATCCTCTAATGAATGAGATCATCTCTCCTAATCAGACAACATTCTTAAAAGGAAGGGACATTTCTGATAATGTACTCTACCTACAAGAGCTGGTCAGACACATAAATAAAAAAGCTAGAGAGCCTAACTGTGTTTTTAAGTTAGACTTGAGGAAAGTTTTTGACAGAGTTAGTTGGCCTTTCCTTAAAATGATTCTGCTTAAGATTGGCTTCCACAAAAATCTGGTAACATGCATAATGAACAACCTTGCCCAAGCTTGGTTCTCTGTGCTTATAAATGGAAAACCAGTTGGATTCTTTCAATCTTCAAGGGGCATTAAACAGGGGGATCCTTTATCCCTTTTACTGTTTAATATATTCACAGAATCATTTTCAAGGAGCTTGGCACACATTTTCATGACAGGGAAACTGGCATACTATAATCTACCCAGAAATGTAGTTCCAGTTTCCCACCTGTCTTATGCTGATGATACAGTCATATTCATCTCAGTCAATAAGGCAACACTCATCAATCTTAAAGCTTTTTTGGCAACTTTTGAAAGGGTTACTGGTCAAAAAATTAATTTTGACAAAAGTGACTTTTACATCAGTACTCATGCCTCTTTAGCAAAGAAAAATATGATCATTGATATTTTGGGTATGAAGGAAGGTTCTTTCCCTTTCAAATACCTAGGCTGTCAAATCTATCAAGGGAAATTGCTCAATGCATTTACCCACTGATAGAACAGATAAGCAAAAAATTGAGTTACTGGAGGTTTAAGTGGCTATCTACTGGGGGTAAATTAACCCTACTCCAGTCAGTTCTTTATGCTATTCCACAGCATGTTTTTACTGTAATGGCTCCAACAGTACACATTGTGGAAACATTGGAAAAAATGTTTGCAACTTTTCTATGGGGATCAACCTCTGTCAAAGCAAACAAAAAATTGAGGAAATGGTCAAAATTGTGTTATCCTGTTAATCAGAATGGTCTTGGTTTCAGATACATTCCTCACATAGTCCAAGCTTGCTCACTCAAACTCTGGTGGAAGTACCAGAATGCAACAGCCCTTTGGACACACTTCATACACTCTCTACCCAAATCCTCTAGAAACTCACAAACCTGGAGGAGAATCTGCCATGTGAACTATATAGGAGAGAATAATAGCCTTGTCATTCATGGTAAGGGGCTTTGCAACTTCTGGAAATCCAACTGGACTGGAAAAGGGCCCCTGGAAGATCATTTTCTACCCAGCCTCACCAATATTCCCACCACATGCTCAGTAGCTGATTTTATAAGCAACGTATCCTCATTTTTACCTCAGTTACAGGGAGCTGTTCCCAATGACATTTTTGAGTGTCTCTCATCCTCAGCTATTTACCCTCATAGAGAGGACAGATTGGTGTGGAAACCCTCACTAAATGGCCCATTTTCTTTTAAAAGTGCATATCATATTTTTCAGAGCCACAGAACACCTTCTCCCTCCCTGGCAAGACTATGGAGCATTAAGGTACCCAAAAAAATCATTTTCTTCTGTTGGAGGCTGTTTAATTGTTTGTTACCATTTGATGAAGTGCTTCTGCACTATGGTTTTACCCTGGCATCCAAATGCCCTTTCTGCAGCAGCTCAGATACTATAGACCATTTTTTTAATTCATGTGGTATGGCTTTGTCAATCTGGACCAATATGCTGGCTACTGTAGTTGTAAGAGATATTCATTTTGACTCTATATGGGATAGACTATCCTATTATCTTACATATACAGGCCTATCAGTTTTTCAAGCTAAACTGATAAGGATGTTTATGTACTATAATAGTTTGGTGTCTCTGGAAGGCAAGAAATAGGTTCATTTTTGAGGAGATTAAACCCTGCACATCCCTTATCACCAGAGAGATCAAACACCTTCTACATCTCTCCCTGGCTGCCCATACCATCAGCATTTCACAACAATTTGACCTTCAGTTAGCCTCACAGGCACACTTTCCTCATACTATTAAACCTTCCAGACCAAGGCCTAGACTTGTTTCATGGTCCAGACCTGTTGCTGGCTTTAAATTGAATGTTGATGCTGCCTTTAGAGACCATTTTTGTGGCCTTGGTTTTGTACTCAGGGATTCAGAAGGGAATTTTATAGCAGCTGGTAATACCTTCTCAGCTGCCTCATCACCACTGGAAGCAGAGATTAAAGCAATCAAGGCTGGCTATCAATTTGGGGCCTTCTATGGTCACAGCTGCATCTGTATTGAATCAGATTCTCTGACTGGCATCTCCATGGTGCTAAATCCCATTACTGCACACTGGAAACAGTTCCAGCTTGCTGACTCAGTTCACCAGTTGGTCAAAGTTCCAATCATCCATACTCTCATACAAGGCAACCAGCTTGCTGATGCACTCTCAAAGGAAGCTCTAATTCAGAAGACAACTTCAGTGTTCAACTGGGACAATCTTCCACCAGATATCAAAGCCATTTGCCTTTTGGATAGGGCAGGGCTTCCCTCCATCAAGATATGATTCAGGAGCTGCTACTCATCTACTTACAGGGCTGCTTAATTTTACAAGTTTTATTCATGTTCATAGTACTAATATGCCTAGACTGTTACTTACTGTGGTGCTGCCTTGAGTTTTGTTCTACAATTCTCTAATAAGCTTCATGGTATTTTCAGTTTTTAGGTCAACATAGCATAGGTAGTAACCTATTTTTGGAAGCACTGATGTGCTGATGTGCTTTGGCACTGGTGTACTTTTGGCAGTTATTCAGGCTGCCCTCATTTTTTGGCCATTTATGGCAAAGGTTTGGGAAGCCTAATAATATTTCCCCCACCATTGGTGGATTATCTTTAAAAAAAAAGAAATTGTATCACAGTAACATCCTGCAAGTTTATATATCGAATTAACCAATTACAATGATATGAAAACGAAAAATAAAATTTAATACATGGAGAGAAGTCCATGATAAAAAAAAAAATTATACATGATAATTTACATGATAAAATTAAGTAAAACTAAATTTAGGGAAAAAAAATAAAAGGGGTGAATTTGTCTTAAAAGTAATTGAATGCCCTTAATAGGAATATTAAAAGTTTTACGCCCTAAGTAGGAATTTCAACTCTTATTACGCCCTTTGTGAGAATTTTCCCAAAAGTTTATACTCTTAAGTGAATATTACTCGCGACGAGAAAATTCGCATATAGATGCAAATTAATTCTCTAAGTAAAACCACAATCTTGAGCTAATCAACCCAATACTCTCACTAAATTTGCCCTAGACCGACCGCCTCTAAGTACAAATCAACCTAATTTGACTAGACTTACCGGAATTACACGAATCAGCTTGAATTTGAGGGATTCGGATTTAAAAAAAACTGATTACAAAAGGATGTAGTAAGAATTTCTCCCAATTTCAAATTAGATAAGAATCCAAAATCACGTCAAAAATTTTAAAACGTAAAATAAAATAAAACTGAAAAATAAAAAAAGAAGTGGAAAAACACAAACTCATTCTCATATTTCCAGATTCGAGAGAAAAGGTTTCCAGATTCGAGAGAAATAGGTCGACCCGACCCGGCTGCCCTGATCCATAGCGACCCATCAGCGATGGACCATATTGTAATTAATCTCTAAAATTTACAATTAAATCGTATTAAGATTAGTTCGATTCAATGATGAAAAAATATATTTGATAAAATTTAATCTAATTTAGCCATATTATTGGCAGTCACATTACATCAACTTTTATTTAGTTCAAACCGATAAGTTAAGGATTTTCCACAAATCAGTCACCATCGATTGAGCAAAAACACCCAAACATCGAGCAAAAACACCCAAACATCAAAAGCAACTGACTAATCGCATTGTTTGATAAAGCCAATTATCGCTGAATCCGAATGGTTCAGCGCTTATTTGAATTCAGCGTGTTTGATAACATCAAACCTGCACGTCTGAGCGAATAAGCAGGAATAACTGCGTCTGAAACTCACGTACAAAATGTACGCTTCCAATAAGTGATTTTCAAATCACTTATGTCTGAAATTTGACATTACACGCAGGAATGATAATATATTTATATACTTTAAAGTGATTTTCAAATCAAAACTAGCTTGACTGATAAGGCCTGCAAAGGTAGTTCGACTGACTCCAGCCAGAGCTAACTGAAGTAGAGGCATTGTCTACAGGGAGGCTATACACCATTAGTGGTTATCCTTTAGACACAAAAATGTCACTGTGAGAATGCTTCCTCTCTATCTTATTTTCATACCTTTGCACATAGAAGCCACTGGTATTAGAACAAGGGCTACTATTGCATTGACAGACATTCCTCAAGCAACATAAAAAATCAATGGAACCTAGAGAATGGGGTTTCAAACGCACAAAAGTTTAAAACAAGCAGGCCAAGTAGTTGTATAGAATATGTAAAAAGGGCGAACAAGCATATACAAAGCGTCTCTGAGAACAAGAAACAGCAACCAATTTTGTTCACAACTCAGCGCATTATTGCAGTTCAAATTTCATAATTTAGCCAGAAATCAGTTGACTTCTCAAAACTCAGCAACCATGCTTATTCTTTCTTCCCGATCCCATGCGACATATTGTATATGCCTCTGCCCTGCAAATGAGAATTGGGAATAGGATAACCATTAGTACAAAGGCAATAAGTAAGCTTCCATCGCTTTATGTTTGTTTTTGAAAACATGACATCTATTATATGAATCATTAAGCTTTAATATCGTATTAGTATATAAGACATGATAACATGATAGAAAAAAAACCATGATAACGAAAGACGGACTCACAATCATAAATAAACAGGAAGCTGCCAGCGCTGCAGGAATGGCAACAGAGGTGACCTTATCAAAGGGACCTTTCAGATATGTGTGCTTGTGAATGTTTTGAAAAAACTTTTGCTTCTCAGCAAGCTTCTCTCTGGGCCTAAATGGGGCTTCCACTGGTGTTGACATCCTGCTTCAGTAAGTCAAAGATCAAGTATGTACCAGGCACAAAAAACGGAATACAAAGCAACATGTCTCAAAAATATGAACTATGAACTTCCAGAGTAATCTCTCAAAGTAGTACATTCAATTCACAAAGTCTTCCCCCACAATGACATGATTTATATGGGTAACCATTCCCAAAGTAAAGTTTATGAATTGACACATCATTTATTGAACATCACATAAATGAAGCAAACCATACAGTAAACAATTCAATCATGTTAACAATGGTTGATTGCACTTCATTGAAACTTCTGTACAGATGAAAGAAATGTCTCTGTGCAGTTGCACACATACGGTCAAATGACACTTTAGAAACTCAAATGCAAAAAAAAAAAAAATAAAATAAAATAAAATCATATGCTACTAATACGAAATCATATTCCAGGTAACTTTGGGTCACTAAAGATCACCGACTAGAGCGTAATAAGTACAAAAACAGAAGCGACTGGCCAAGTATGCAAATCGGGCTCCCCTACTCTATCAATACAGAGCCGGTAAGTATGAACAGGCACACACACAAAGCAAGTGTGTTCCGTTCTCATAAACCAGAAGCAGGAATGAAATAGAACTGCAACACACTCAATGCAGAGATTATTCCTTATCAACATTAAGGAGAATAATCTGTGCCAGTGTAGTTTCCAATTAATGGAACTACACAAATTGAATTCCAAAGACAATATAACTTCAACGGCATACAGATGGGAAATGAGAGTAAAAGTCAATAACAGCACAGCCAAATCAAGAACCAAAACATGCAAAAATGTGCTAATATATAAGCTCGCATTACATTTAAATCCTAATTTAGGACTCACATGCCTTTTACTACAGAGCACAAACAAAAGAGTCCCATTTCATAAAATACACAAAATCATGATCAAGGGTTTAGGACCCTGATTGAAAAAACAAAATCAACCCACGAATCGATTTTCAAATACATAAAAGACGAAAGTATACTACGGATTTCTCAGGAGAATAGCTATGCCACCCAAAGTATGTTTAGAAGATTTTTGAAGGGATAAAAATTGCCAAATCATTTATTGAACCATGAGGTTTTTAAACATCACTCAAAGTAAAATATACCAATTCAATCATGTTTTCCGAAGGATAACTGCACTTGATGAAGACTTTTATCGCTGCTCACAACCTTCCAACTAAAAGTACAGGTGAAAAGAATATGTCTAAACTTGAAACTTCTGTCCAGTTTCAGGTATGCACGCATAGGGTAAAACGAATGTGTTAGTATATACAACCTCCTTAACACAGCCTTTATTCATGGGATACCACTATCTCAACATAATAGTCCTAATTTCCCATGTCCTGACCCCTATCGTTTGTCAACAAAATCTTCAAACACTGAAGCAACTTCAGTAAAAAGAAAAACTTAGGCACATTTTTTTTTTTTTTGAGGAAGAAAAACTTAGGCACATAAATGCAAACAAGTGTAAAAGAAAAAAACTACTAAATAGTTTAAAAGCTAGGCGGTGCCATTGGTTAGCATGTAAACTCTGGTCACCGGCTAAACCACAACAAACACAAAACAGAAGTTAAGTATACACGGGCACATACAGAAAACAAGTGTGTTCTGTTCTCAATGACAAGAAGCAGGAAACCACTGTCAATGCAGATATCAGCATTAATGAGGATCGGAAACTAGACAAAATGAACTGATTTTGCCAAAACATTATCACAGGACATGAGTCTGAGTGGCAAAATGTAGCGAATCTCATTACATAGCAGCCAAAGAATTTAAAAATAAAAGGAATGGAAGAGGGCCGGTTTCACATCATAGACAAAATCATGTTCAAGGGCAACCCATGACCAGAAAGTTGCAACCAGATTCAAACACAAAATCGGCAACCCACAAATCGATTTGAAAGTTCCGTTTCCCTTGATGGGAATCATACATGCGGATCAGGGTTCTCATCGAACCAAAAGATAATTATACATATATATAATTCAAATCAATCGTCGAAGAACTTACTGGAGATGCTGAGAGGAGAAGGCGAGTCCAAGTGCGTGGAGGGCGGAGACGAGATGAATGTTGCTGCGATCCAATTGTCCCTAAGAACGCGTCTGGAAAACCTTGTCAAAACAAAAGGAACTGCCCAATGAAGCCTCATGGTCGCAGGGTCAGTTTTGGTATTTTACTATTTCAGTATTTTAAAATGACGGCGTTTCAGATGCATCTTCTTCTTCGTTTCTTCATCGTCACTGTGCGCAGGTCATTTAGAACAGAAGAACTGCCCGGAGATTTCATACATCAAAACTCGAAATATGATCGTTCTCAGGGTTATTTCCAGATTTTTGTAACATTTTTTGGCTTACAATTTGGATCATATTGATCTCCACCTTTGATTTCGAGGGATGGGTCCTTACAATTGATCTCGGTGGCGATGTTGTTCCCCTATAAATAATGGGGTAGAGCTGTATGGAGGTAAAAACCAAGCAATTCCTTGTTCTCTGAGCTTTTGTGATTTTGCTTCTGATTGTTTGAGTTTTCTTTGTTTACAAGGTGTTTGGTCGTCTCTAATAGCTGGCTTTTATTAGAGGTTTTCTACTATTGTCTGTTACTGATTCTTATGTATCCATCCATGTATCTGAGTTTTAGAGTGTCATAAAACTTGTAATATTTATAAAGCAGCTTTTATCTGGGGTGCAAGTAGAAATAAATAGAATCACCCATTTAAAATGAACCTTGGTGGTATACTCGTATAGGTAGAACATTGGCCTTTAACCTGCCTTAATCGTATTATCCTTTGTGCTTGATATCGTTCATTTTATTCTGGTCAATGTTACTTGCTGAATGTGGTATCTCCTCTCCTCTCTAAACATGATGATCTCCAATTTACTCTGTATGGAATAGGGAGACACACATATGTAGTGATCAGGTTAGGAGGGTGAGTATAAAACATTTTCTGATGACCTTGTTCATATTCATGTGTTTCATGCTGCCGCAACGACTGCGATTTGTTTCTGCCCATTAAGTTGTTTTTTGAACATGAGCCGGAGATGGTTATTATGCGGTTTGTATCTGCGCATTAAGTTGTTTTTTTGAAGATGAGCCAGAGATGGTGCTTCTAATGCAAATCTGCTATCAATAATGCTGGGGAGCCATATGCCTAAGTTATTGCCTTAAACAATTTCTATAGCAATTGAATATGCTTAGTCACGTTGTAATGTATTGTTTAAAGGGAGGCAATACATGTATCTGCCACTGTAGTGTAGGGATAAGAAGAGAAGCTTAATTGAGAGGTATGAAAATAAAGGAAGGCCTTTAAGTGATGATGATTCGAAAAATTGGCAGCTGCAGAGTGTTGTTATTGACTTTTCGAAGTACTAGGGCATGCTTGATTGATACGAGGAAATCGGAATGGGAATGGGAATGATAGTAGCGGGGAATAATAATTGAGTAATCATTATAGAATTGTTGTTCGGTTTGAGTAAGCAATGGATTGTACTTTTATTATAAACTAGTATAATGACCCGTGCCGATGCACGGGAATTTAATATTAAAATATTATAATTTAGTTTAATAAAATAATTACAGTTAAATAATGTTGACCACATATTATTTTGTGACAGTTAAGTAATACAATGTAATAGCATTTTGGCAAAAACAATTGGTCGCTAAAACATTGTTACGTTTTCAAGAATTTAAGAAATTAAGAAATTACATAATCTTATTTTCCCAACTCTTAAAACACTTCATTATAAACTACATTAACGGTATTATGGATCGGTTTATCATTCTTGTCAAAAATCAAAATTTTCAACCATTTTTATATTTTACCCTAGAGACAGCAACTTATAGTTGTCCATGAGTGAAAACGGGTTTTGAGATGTAGTGTTTTTCATTGATACTTGTCCGACGTAGGAGTATCTTTGAGACATGCTGCATGACTCATAAAAATTAGGTATAAATCAAAAATCAATCATATAAATCAGACATATAAGTGGTGAAAAGACAAACCTTGATAGGTTGTTCAAGAAAGAATATGGATTCAAAGTTGGTAGATGTTTAAAGGGGATGATTGTGACGGTGGTTGTTTGCTTTTGGGTGAAAGTATATATAAATATATAATAGTTTCCTAGACGCTTCATAATTTCATACATTCATTGTAGGTTATAAAGAATAAACGGTGCATGACTTACCGCTACAAAACTAATAAAGAATCTGTGAAAATGATTAAGTGTGATTTTTATTTCAGGGAACATTATGATGCAGGTTTTAAAATTAAGTTTTACCGTTAAAAAATAACAAAGAATTTGTGAGGATGATTATGTGCCGTTTTCATTTCTGGAACGTTGTGATGCAGGTTAAGTTTTAATAATTTTTAATGAAAAATTGCAGGTTATAAAGAAGAAAGAGTACATGAGTTACCGTTACAAAAATAATAAATAATCCGTGAGAATGATTAAGTGCAATTTTTATTTCAGGGACCGATATGATGAAAGTTTTAAAATTAAGTTCTAGCATTACAAAAATAAAAAGAAATTGTGATGATGATTAAGTAGAGTTTTTTATTTCAGGAAACGTTATGATGCAGATTAAGTTTTAATAATTTTTAATGAAATAATTGCAGACTCTAAAGAAGAAAGGGTGCTTGAATTACCGTTACAAAAATAATAAAGAATTTGTGAGGATGATTAAGTGCATTTTTTTATTTCATGGAACGTTACGATGCAGGTTTTAAAATTAATTTTTACCATTTCTAAAATAATAATGAAATTTGTGACAATCATTAAGTGTAATTTTTATTTCAGGGAACGTTATGATGATTTCAAATTTAGGTTTTGGTCATTTTTAATGAAATAATTGCAGGCTATAAAGAAGAAAGGGTGTATGCATTACCGTTACAAAAATAACAAAGAACTTGCAATGATGATGAAGTGCAGTTTTTATTTTAGAAAACGTTACGATGCAGGTTAAGTTTTAATAATTTTTAATGAAATCATTGCATCCTATAAAGAATATAAAGGGTGCATGAATTACGGTAACAAAATTAAGAAAGATTCTGCGACGATAATTAAGTGCAGTTTTTATTTCAGAAAATGTAACGATGCAGATTTTAAAATTAAGCTTTAATAATTTTAAATAAAATAATCGCAGGCTATAAGAAGAAATGTTGCATGAATTATCTTTACGAAAAATAACAAAGAATTTATGAGGATGATTAAGTACATTTTTAATTTAGGAAATGTTATTATGCATGTTAAGTTTATTAAGCTTGCTTCTGCACAAAAAATTAAACTGAGGAGCTTCTTCACTCAGTTGAATAAAACAATTTCTTTTTCAAAGTCCTTGTCAAAAAGCCCCCCAAAAAAATCTTTTTAATGTTAGTACACCATCATAAAGTTAAGATTTTGGTCTGGAATATTCAAGGGATGGAAACAGCCCTAGATAGACTTTCAGCACTCATCAGAGACAATCATATAGAAATGCTATGCTTGATAGAACCCTGGCATCCAAACACTAAAATTGATCATTACAAAAATCTGCTACATTTTCATCACTGCATTTTTTCACATGATACAAAAATTTGGATTTTTTGGAAAGACTCAATTATAGTGACTCTGCTGCATGAAAACCTATAATTTCTAAGTGTCATAATTAAAAAACCTAATTTAAATATTACTATTAATGGTATATTTATCTATGCGGCAAGATCCAGAAAGGGCAGAAAGGCTCTGTGGAAAGATCTACAAGCTTTGCCAGTTTCTGATACATATTACATTGGAGATTTCAACTCCATGCTGTCAATTTCTGACTATAGTGGTCCCTCTACTCCCAAACTGGGAAGTATGAGAGACTTCCAGAAATTCATTGACAGAATGGATTTGATACATGTTCACACAGTGGGGAATGATTTCACCTGGACCAACAGAAGACTTAAACCTACTCTAGAGAGGTTGGATAGGGCACTGAGCAGCCATTCTTGGCATGCAAAGTATCCAAATTCCTCAGTCTTGGTCTTCAATAGGGAAAATTCAGACCACTCATTTATTTTCAAATAGATACACAAATGCCTTCTATTCCTAAGTCCTTTAGATTTATTAGTACATGGTATAAAAGAACTGAATTCCAACCTTTTGTTCAATCTAACTGGAATGAATATCTTCCAGAGAACGGCATGCTCAGATTGTTTCTGAAACTGCAAAGATTGAAAAAAGGACTCAAAATATGGAATAAGGAGGTTTTTGGCAATGTACACAATAATGTTGAAGTGGCAGAGGAACAATTGAGAGTACATGAAATTAGGTATGATCACAATCAATGTGATTCAGAACTTATTACTCTCAAACTCAAAAAAGCCCTTCTCAAAAAAGCACTTAAAGAACAGAAGCATTTTTTGAAGTATAAGACACAATTAAAATGGATCAAGGAAGGGGATGTAAATTCCAAATTCTTCCATAATTCACTCAAGGAAAAAAGGTCCAAACTGTGCATCTCCAAGATTAGGAACACTGCAGGGATCTGGTTGGATGATGAGAATGAAATTGAAACTGAGGCTATTAATTACTACTCATCACTCCTATCCAGTGAGCAGACACATGCAGACTTACACTTTGCCTCACATTTTCTGTCCAAAGTTCCCTCCTGCATATCCAATGAGCAAAATTCAGCTCTGCTCAGACAGGTGGATGCAGAAGAACTTAGGACTGTGGTATTCTCACTGAATAAAAATAGCACACCAGGGCCAGATGGCTTTTCTGCCTGTTTTTTCATTAAGTCTTGGGATATCATATCCAGTGATTTAATAGAAGCAGTGAATGATTTTCTGAGTGGTTCTGCAATACCTAGGGGTATTGCTGCCACTTGGATTACATTAATACCAAAAAAGACACACCTATATCTTTTGATGACTACAGACCTATAAGTCTGTCCAATGTCATTAACAAGATATGCTCAAAGGTGATTATGCTGAGAATGAGCCCTCTAATGAATGAGATCATCTCTCCAAATCAGACAGCATTCTTAAAAGGAAGGGACATCTCTGATAATGTACTCTACCTACAAGAGCTGGTCAGACACATAAATAAAAAAGCTAGAGAGCCTAACTGTATTTTCAAGTTAGATTTGAGGAAAGCTTTTGATAGAGTTAGTTGGCCTTTCCTTAAAATGATTCTGCTTAAGATTGGCTTCCACAAAAATCTGGTAACATGCATAATGAACAACCTTGCTCGGGCATGGTTCTCTGTGCTTATAAATGGAAAACCAGTTGGATTTTTTCAATCTTCAAGGGGCATTAAACAAGGGGATCCTTTATCCCCCTTACTGTTTAATGTATTCACAGAATCTTTTTCAAGGAGCTTGGCACACATTTTCATGACAGGAAACTGGCATACTATAATCTACCCAGAAATGTAGTTCCAGTTTCCCACCGGTCTTATGCTGATGATACAGTCATATTTATCTCAGTCAATAAGGCAACACTCATCAATCTTAAAGCTTTTTTGGCAACTTTTGAAAGGGTCACTGGTCAAAAGATCAATTTTGACAAAAGTGATTTTTACATTAGTACTCATGCTTCTTTAGCAAAGAAAAATATGATCAGTGATATTTTGGGTATGAAGGAAGGTACTTTCCCTTTCAAATACCTAGGCTGTCAAATTTATCAAGGGAAACTGCTCAATGCATTTTTTTAACCCACTGATAGAACAGATAAGCAAAAAACTGAGTTACTGGAGGTAAAATCACCCTACTCCAATCAGTTCTATATGCTATTCCACAGCATGTGATTACTGTAATGGCTCCAACATTACACATTGTGGAAACATTGGAAAAAATATTTGCAACTTTTCTCTGGGGATCAACCCCTGTCAAAGCAAACAAAAAATGGAGGAAATGGTCAAAATTGTGCTATCCTGTTAATCATAATGGTCTTGGTTTCAGGTACATTCCTCACATAGTCCAAGCTTGCTCACTTAAACTCTGGTGGAAGTACCAGAATGCAACAACCCTTTGGACACATTTCATACATTCTCTACCCAAATCCTCTAGAAATTCCCAAACCTGGAGGAGAATCTGCCAGGTGAACTATATAGGAGAGAATAAAAGCCTTGTCATTCACTGTAAGGGGCTTTGCAACTTCTGGAAATCCAACTGGACTGGAAAGGGGCCCCTTGAAGACCATTTTCTACCAAGCCTCACCACTATCCCCACCACATGCTCAGTAGCTGATTTTATCAACAACAGAACTTCATTTTTACCTCAGTTACAGGGAGCTGTTACCAGTGACATTTTTGAGAGTCTCTCATCTTCAGCTATTTACCCTCACAGAGAAGACAGATTGGTGTGGAAACCCTCACTCAATGGCTCCTTTTCATTTAAAAGTGCATATCAGATTTTTCAGAGCCACAGAACACCTTCTCCCTCCCTGGCAAGACTATGGAGCATTAAGGTACCAAAAAAAATCCTTTTCTTCTGTTGGAGGTTGTTTAACTGTTTGTTACCTTTGATGAAGTGCTGCTGCACTATTGTTTTACACTGGCATCCAAATGCCCTTTTTGTAGCAACTCAGATACAATAGACCATTTTTTCAACTCATGTGGTATGGCCTTGTCAATCTGGACCAATATGCTGGCTACTATAGGTGTAAGAGATATTCAGTTTGACACTATATGGGATAGACTATCCTATTATCTTACATATACAGGCCTATCATGTTTTCAAGCAAAACTGATAAGGATGTTATGCACTATAATAGTTTGGTGTCTCTGGAAAGCAAGAAATAGGTTCATCTTTGAAGAGATCAAACCTTGCACATCCCTTATTACTACAGAGATCAAACACCTTTTGCATCTCTCCCTGGCTGCCCATACCATCAGCATTTCACAACAAGTTGACCTTCAGTTTGCCTCACAGACACACTTTCCTCATGCTATAAAACCCTCCAGACCAAGACCTAGACTAGTCTCATGGTCCAGACCTGTTGCTGGCTTTAAATTGAATGTTGATGCTGCCTTTAGAGACCATTTCTGTGGCCTTGGTTTTGTGCTCAGGGACTCAGAAGGGAATTTCATAGCAGCAGGTAATACTTTCTCATCTGCCTCATCATCACTGGAAGCAGAAATTAAAGCAATCAAAGCTGGCTATCAATTTGGGGCTTTTTATGGTCACAATTTCATCTGTATTGAATCCGATTCTTTGAATGGCATATCTATGGTGCTAAACCCCATTACTGCCCATTGGAAACTGTTCCAGCTTGCTGACTCAGTTCACCAGTTGATCAAAGTACCACTCATCCATACACTCAGACAAGGCAATCAACTTGCTGATGCACTCTCAAAGAAGGCTCTAGATCAGAAGACAACTTCAGTGTTCAACTGGGACAATCTCCCTCCAGACATCAAAGCCATCTGCCTTTTGGATAAGGTAGGGCTTCCCTCCATAAGGATATGATTCAGAAGCTGCTACTCATCTACTTACAGGGCTGCTTATTTTACAAGTTTATTTCCTGTTCATAGTACTAATATGCCTAGACTGTAGCTTACTATGGTGCTGCCTTGAGTTTTGTTCTACAATTCTCTAATATGCTTCATGGTAGTTTCAGTTTTTAGGTCAACATAGGCTCTGTCAAGTTCAGCTTAAATTCTGCACATTTCAGTTAAGTTAAGCAGACTTCAGCAGACTTCAGCGGATTTAAGCAGACTTCAGCGGACTTCAGCAGACTTCAGCGTATTTCAGCAGACTTCAGCTGGGTTCAGCGGATTTCAGCAGACTTCAGCGGACTTCAGCTAAATTAAAAAAAATCCTTATTTTCACTAAATTGTTTTAAAATAAAATTTCCTACAATTCAAAAATTTCAATGAAATACTTTTGTTTTGATTTATCAAATGAAGTTAATTGAGAACAAATGTTTCTTCAATGTATTTTGTTTTGATTTATCAAATAAAGTTATTTTTAATAGTTCTAATTTATACTCAAAATTAACAAATTCAACAATAAGGGTCTGTTTAGTACAACTTATCTGAATATTTTCAGTTCAGTTCATTATTTTTCAGTTAAGTTCATTTTAGTTCTATTCATTTCAGTTCGGTAGTTTCAGTTCAGTTCAGTACATTATACTTTAATTAAAATTAAAACAAAATATATGTTAATGATTCAGTTCAATCCAATTCAGAGAAATTGTAATTTATTTCAATTCAGTTCCCCGAAAATATAATTTGACGATTTTAAGTTTGTATTGAAAATTCAGTTCATTTTTGTTAAATGAAGTTCAATTCAGTTCATTTCAATTAAATGTAGTTCAATTCAGTTAAGTGTAGTTCAATTCAGTTCTATTTTCTGTTCTTGAATTTCTGTTTCTCTACCATTAGATAGAGATTTCCATTTGATTTGGTGCAATATTTATTCGATTCAGTTCAGTTCAGCTCAGTTCAGGCGTGTTAAACAGGCCCTGATTACGAATATGTCCATTAACAAACAAAATAATTATTGTGAAATATTTATTATTTGATCAAATAATTACTGCGAAACAAAGTATTTCATTTTTTGATTTGTATGATGTGTGTCATTTTTGAAAAATCATTGTACAAATAAAATAATTACTTTAAAATCTTTATTATTTGATCAAATTTGAAGTTGAATGTTTGAACTCAAATTAATAATAATAATAATAATAATAATATTATTATTATTATTATTATTATTAGTAGTAGTAGTAGTATTTATTATTATTATTATTATTATTATTATTATTATAACATTTTGTAGTTAATTTCAACACACTTTAGCAAATTTCAGCAGACTTCAGCAGATTTCAGCGAATTTCAGCGGACTTCAGCGAATTTCCGCGAACTTCAGCGGACTTCAGCGAATTTCAGCAGACTTCAGCGAATTTCAGCAAACTTCAGTTAAGTGAATTTCAGTTCAGCTGAACTTGACAGGGCCATAGCATAGGTTGTAGCCTATTTTTGGAAGCACTGATGTGCTTTAGAACTTGCTCATGTAATTTTGGCAGTTACCCATACTGCTCTCATTTTTGGCCATTTATGGCAAAGGCTTGGGAAGCCTAATAATATTTCCCCCACCATTGGTGGATTATTTAAAAAAAAGAAATATAATTTTTAATGAAATAATTTCATGCTATAAAGAAGAAAGAGTGAATGAATTACCGTTAAAAAAAGTAATAAAGAATTTGTGCGCATATTTTCAGTGCAATTTTTATTGCATGAAACGTTATGATGCAAGTTTTAAAATTAAGTATATCGTTACAAAAATAATAAAGAATTTGCGACTATCAATATGTGCAGTTTTTATGTCATGAGACGTTATAATGCAGGTTACGTTTTAATAAACTTTAATGAAATAATTGCAGACTCTAAAGAAGAAAGGATGCATGAATTACCGTTACAACAATAATAAAGAGTATTATTTCAAGAAACGTTACGATGCAGGTTTTAAAATTAAGTTTTAGCGTTACAAAAAAAACAAAGAATTTGTGACGATCGTTACGTGCAATTTTTATTTCATCGGATGTTATGATGCTTGTTAAAGTTTAATAATTTTTAATGAAATAATTGCAGCTTATAAAGGAGAAATGTTGCATGAATTACCGTTACAAAAATAATAAAGAATGTTTGAGGATGATTAAGCGCAAATTTACTTCAGGGAACGTTATGAGCATGTTTCAAAATTAAATTTTAATTTTTTTTAGAAATAATTGCTGCAGAAAGGGTGCATGAATTATTTTTATGAAAATAACAAAGAATTTGTGAGAATGATTAAGTGCAGTTTTTATTTAAAGGAAATGTTACGATGCGGTTTTAAAATTAAACTTTAGGGATTAAAGAATAACAAAGAATTTGCGATTCGAACACCTGATTGTTACAAAAATAAGATGCACCATTATACGATGCGCCATTATATAGACAGTTTTTACCGTTACAAAAATAATAAAGAATATGTACGGATGATTAAGCGTAGTTTTTATTTCAATGAACGTTACGATGCAGGTTTAATTTTTACCGTTACAAAAATAACAAAAAAATTGTGACAATCATTAAGTGCAGTTTTCATTTAAGGGAATGTCATGATGGTTTAAAAATTATGTTTTAAATCGTTTTTAGTGAAAAAAGTGCAGGCTATAAAGAAGAAATGGTGCATTTTCGATTGGTGTATTCAACATTTGAAATAGTTTCTTTATAGTTTTTCTTGGTTATAAGTTTAGCAATAGTTTCTTTATAAAATTTGAAATTATTGAAAATAATTCGTCTCTTAATATATAATTAATTATTTGTAATTTTATTTTGCAACTCACCACGGTTTTAAGTAAACAATTATATGTATTATTATTTTATCTTTTTTACAATAAGATTTTATCGTTAATTTTAGTGAAACTTATTTTTAAACATAGAAAATAAATTTAATGTACCACATTTTCATTCGGTGTATTCAACATGTAGTAAATCTTCAGATTTCTTATTTTTTTGAAGGTTGAAGTTGGAGATGAAAAGTATTGTTCCAAATTTATTTTTAGAATTAAAAACTAATTACAAATAATATATGGTAAATTCCATTAGTAGGTTAAATGCAATTACTCTGGTTCCTTTTACATCTCTAGAGTCAGGGTGTCATTGGTTTGCAATTTCTTAGAGCATAAGTATTACACACTTCAACTGCGCTAAGTATCTCATGCTTCAACACAAATCTAGTCATGGTCTGCTGGACATACGCATCAAATGAAATCTTGAAGCAATGGTTGAACATGGCCGACTAAGAATGAAAACTTCTAGATACTATTTGAAGTTTGCCTACAACTTGTACAGAAAATTTAACATGGCCGACTTTGGAGCAACTCACAAGCAGGAAGAAAGAAATAAAGTCGGTCAAAAAAATGATCATATATCACACAAAGCCCTACATAGAGAGAGAGAGCAGTTGAAATACTTAGAAACATACCAACCACAATTAAACATTGCACTCAAATGACAACAAATTAAAACATGTTAACTTCTAATTAATTAGTTCAAATATTAGCCATCAAAAGGACAACTTTACCTGAAAACATATAACGTTCTACCTGAATAGAAAACAAAAAGACGACCATCAAGATATACTTGGACAATTCAAGCATGAACAAAAATTTTCAGATGTCGTAAACTCAATTTGACATCTAATGATATTAATATTGAAAGAAGATTTAACGGTTATTTGTAATTGATCTCTGTGCCAGAGGGTCTACCGATCAATGAATATTGTGACTGCATGTTTCAAGTGTGCTGATGAAGACGAATTTGACACCCTTTTAAACATAGAAGTCCATAAATGAGAAGGGAAGTTGAAGGGTAAAAACGGTTTGGAAATTGAAGGAATCCGGATAGTAACGGAATACAATTAAACTCTATTAGAAGTAAAGGTTGATGTAAAGACTGATAATTATAATTATTGTGCGTTGGAGGAAAATTATATCTAACGTTTGAAACGGAAAAATGAGGTGCGGACAACTGATTTTGGAGTAAAGTTTGTAGAGACTGATTTATTTTTTTATTTAATAGGGGTAAAGTTTAAATAATCAGGAATGGATTTTAGTTAAATCAATCAATCAAACAAATTGAATAATTAATAAAGGAGATGATGTGTCAATTCCTCATTAATCCTAAAAATAATTCAAAATTCTAAGAAAGTTCTAATCCATCCTCTTTTAAAGTATAGTATAGAATTAATAAAGTAGATGATGTGTCAATTCCTCATTAATCCTAAAAATAATTCAAAATTCTAAGAAAATTCTAATCCATCCTCTTTTAAAGTATAGTATAGATGTTTAATATGGTGAATTAAGCCACTTTTAATTCTTTCAACCATTTCTTCTTTATAAAAAACATTTTTTAAAAAATCAATGCATGATCATTAAGTGGAAGTTAAAGGTACGATTATTAGTCTAACTAAAAGTAAATAATAATATTTGTAAGAGGAAAAATAAGATGCTGATGTGTCAATTTGTTGTTAATCCTAAAAATAATTCAAAATTCTAACAAAATTCTAATCTATCCTCTTTTAAAGTATAGTATAGATATAGATGTTTAATATGGTGAATTAAGCCACTTTTAATTCTATCAACCATTTCTTCTTTATAAAATAAACGTTTAAAAAAAAAATCAATGCATGATCATTAGGTGGAAGTTAAAGGTAGGATTATTAGTCTAACTAAAAGTAAATAATAATATTTGTAAGAGGAAAAATAAGATGTTGATGTGTCAATTTGTGGTTAATCCTAAAAATAATTCAAAATTCTAGGAAAATTCTAATCCATCCTCTTTTAAAGTATAGTACTAGATAACACCCGTGCTTTTGCACGGAAATATAAATTAAATATTATTATTATAAAAGAAATATGATAATTGTATGTTTAATTGAATAGAAATTAAATTTTTTGATAAAATAAATACGGAATTTTGAATTCATAAAACAATATTTTCTCTACATGAATAAGAGTTTGATTTCTTGTATTTTTCTTAAGCTTTTATTAATTTTTTTATTCGTTTTAATTTAAATAATGAACATTCAAATTTAAATTGTGCATATTGCAACTTCAATCATATTTAAAAATAATGTTTATTTGAACATAAATGATGTTTTAATTTAAAAATAGTGTTTTCATAGTTCTATAATATTTAGGAGGAATAATGTTCTTTCTTTATACTTTTTAACTTAAAAATTGTATCTTTAAATTTGAATATAAAATTCTTTCATTTTACATCAAAATTTGTTTTTATGTTTACCTTACAGCAGATATGCTTCAGTTATTAATAATAGAAAAGTATAACTTTCAACAGATTCTTCTTAATTCAGCTTAAACTTATTAGTACAGTTACATAATTTTTAAGAAATTGGAGTTTTTATAGACTTTACCATACGTGCCTAACAAAAAAAAATATAAAAATTGAAAATGATCAACATATTTGCCATGCCACATGCTACTTTTATAACTACAAAAAAAACCACATTCACCAGGTTAATAAATGGCCTTTTGTTTAATACATGAACATTATTTGTTGTTTTCACACTAAACTGTGGAAGAAAATTGGTATATTGATTTTGCATAGACTGATGATGACAGCTTCCTTTCTGCATGACATGGAAATTGACCATCATTAGATTGCTACTCCTCTGAGGGACTGAGGTCGCTTAAGCATATCCATTGAGCAAAAGATCAGATCATTTAGACCTGCATCCACATATCCCTCAGATTGACTGTACAAATCAAAATAGAAAAAGAACAACTGCTTTAAAATCTAACTAACAATTGAATTGGATGGCATAAGGGAAGATGAGTGTTCCACCGGAATTAATCATATTTGTTTATGTAGAAGGTAACTGTTGTAAAAAAACTTCACAGTAAAAAATTGAAAACACAGATCAAGATGAAGAACCCAAGTAGAAAAAGAATCAACATTATCTGGAACTAAACAATGATATTGATTAATACATTCACAGCTGCAACTAAATTCCACTTAGCCTAAAATAGTGTTGTGAACCAATACCACATGATAATTGATAGGCAGAGGTGTAGGTTATTTATTATCTACACGATTCAAGTTGAAAACCATAAACGTAATGATCATGACACTTAAACAAACTTTTTAAAACTTTACCAATGCAGAAAGAAAAACCACAGAAGTATTTTGCAGAAACCAAGCTCATACAACAATTCACATAAGTTATCTAACAAATTAGGCATATTTAAGCTCATACATAAGAGGTAGAGACCGTGACTTCTTATCCACACATGTTGTAACTAACTACAAACACATTTTGAAATTTTAATGATAAATCCGCAATATATAAGAAGAGCATTGATAATGATACAGGTAGCTATCCTCCGCCCCTGCACAAAAAGCTCAGAAAGACAAACATATCAAGTTGAAAATGCATCAGTACTTTTCAGAAGTGCGGAAAAGAAACATAACACTACTCCAAAGTGTACTTTAGACTTTGTTCGTAAACTCGTCTTGGTGACGTATAGGAATATAACATATTTATTACATTCATGTCATCACACAGATCTCCAAACTGTTCCAAGGATCATGCTTCAAAAATATATTTTTCTAATAGCCACACCTAAACTAATAGAGCAGGTATCAAGCTCAATAGGTAACTGTGTGCAAGCCAACACAGGAGGGGAAAAAAAAGGAAGTGTTCTTACTTTGATGATGTACACCTCATATAGTTCCTAAAATTGCTAATAACTTATTGTCCTGTGTAGGTTTATGTAGTGGGCTTGCTGCATTACATGTGAGCATATAAGCATAATAGTCCATGAAAAAGGAGAAAAGCAAATAAGAAAGCCTCTAAGCTTACACCTTGTAGAATTAGCATTTAAACTAACGTAATCAAAACGTGATCATACTAAGAGACAGTGGGAAATCAAAACAAATTAAATGAAGAGAAATTACCTGAATCTCTACACTGGAAAACAAATCGCACAAACCTAAAGGAGGAGAAGACTTAGAGGCGAATCTAATGTTGGACTGTTGCACTCATGTCATAGAAATAGCCGGGATGGTTTACATGAAACGATACAGGAATGAACAAATCAAAAGGAAAAGAACTAAATTGATATAGTAGGTGAGATACCTTATTTAATTATTCAGATGTAGAAAGCCTCATTGTCTCCTCAACAATACAAACGATGTGATCTTTTGCAGTTAACTTTGTGGCTCTACCTATCATCCCCCCTCAAAGAATATGGTTTACATGAAACGATACAGGAATGAACAAATCAAAAGGAAAAGAACTAAATTGATATAGTAGGTGAGATACCTTATTTAATTATTCAGATGTAGAAAGCCTCATTGTCTCCTCAACAATACAAACGATGTGATCTTTTGCAGTTAACTTTGTGGCTCTACCTATCATCCCCCCTCAAAGAATTGGACTTCTCCAGTAAGGAACGCCACATATAATACTCGTAGCTTAATATATAATTTCTATCATGAATCTGCATACTACATAATACATGGTATTTATGAACACCATGGTAATTGTATATTAATGCATTCGGATAAATAAATAACTACACAAACATATTTGCAATATTAATATGATTAAGAAACATACATGGAGAGGTGAAGGGGCCAAACCGCCAAACTATCCTAGCCTTGACATGCCAAACTGCAGAAACACTGTATCGATGATTTTTAGATGAATTTGTCTCGAAAGGCCATCTCACAAGTCACACCCCCCTTTCACTTCAGGATCCACCACAGCTGAGCCAATCACAAAACAAAACATCAGTTGTAGAGCTAATTAATTGCATACTCAAGCAATGGCAATTCTATGGATAATTCAGATTAACAGCTTACTGTAAAAGTGTTTAGTACAGTTTTCTTGGCCAGCAGCATAAGCCTCAAGTCTAGGTTCTTCCCAAGGCAAGATATGTCTGAAACAAAGTGCCTCTCTTGATTAAACTCAATCTAAATTCGATGCAGGGAAATGTGATATCATATTAATCAAACTAAGACAGCTGAAAGACCTTATTCTAGCATAAGAAAAAGACAAAAACTAATGGAATCATGATGATCATACACCTTGTAAAGCTCAAGAGTTTTTCCATCTTTGCCTAGGTTACATTTGCATGATATATTCGATTTGTGATCAATGCTATCACGGAGCTAAAGAGAACATGAAAAAGACGTGCATATATTTTAGAAAAGGATCACACACACAGTAAGTCATCACACATGGTGTTTTCTGTTTGCATATCATTAACGAAAATGAACTATGGAGAATATTAAATGGAATCAACAATAGCCAGCCTTCTAATAGAATAACTGATCAAAAAAGCGCCCGGAACCTCATCTATTTACGAACAGTCTCGCCGGAAAACTCCAAATTTCCAATTCTCACCCCATTTGTTGACTGTTATTATTGAAAATATCAATACCTCGATGAAGAAGAAGACGATGATCGCAGCTACCAGCATCCTCATCATTGCTGCTCTGACCATTCTTCACCGCCAGAGACGCGACTCACCGTATTCCAGGTGAACCGCCGCCGCCGCCGCCGGATCCTTGCGACTCCATAGCCATATCATCGACGGCCAAAAAAGGGGGAGAATAAGAGTCAGGTTTGATCGATGGAAGAGGATTTCGTGAAGATGATTGGGAAAAAGAAGGATAGAGAGAAGAAGAATCGGGAAGTTTAGGGAATCTAGAAAGACTTCTCGGAAAAGAGGGGTTTTAATTAGGTTGATTGGGAAGAGGAATGATTGTAAATGGAAATTACTGGAGAGATGAATGAGAAGATGACTGGTAAAATAATTTTATTTTGAGTTTTTTTGGTAAGTTCTGGGAAAATTTGTGGAAGCGATACGTGGCAAAAACGGCCTCTTTTAGTAGTTATTAAGATAGATAATATTTTTATTTACTAAATATAGCGTAAACTCCTCTATTGGGGTTAATGGCTCATTGACCAAGATGGGGTAATGGTGGTGGGCCTCTTCTATCATTCCACCCAACCAAACACACATGTTTATAATCATTCCCATTAATACCTTCAAATATAGCCAACCAATCAAGCCCTTAGTTGTGAACTGTCATTCCTACCTTTGTTGAATGCTTTTAATTTTGCAGTCTTGACATATTTCATAAGTTTGATTGCATTCAGAGTCATACCTTTTATGTATTGGGCATAGTCTTGAATATTAAAATCCCTGCCTTGCTATGATCTGTAAAGGTAAGAGTTTCCCACGAGATGGATAAGAACGAGAAACGGTGTCAAAAGTATGATGCAATGCCAACTGACCAGAAGGAAGCCATGTTAAGGAAACAGAGAGAATAACGAAGAGAAAATTCTGGACCATTGAAAAGGTTGAAGTCTGATATTGCAGGACCGGGAAGTAGTGATGCTTAAGGTGGTTTGTAGTTTTTATACGAGCCAGTAGTGATGTTTTTATTATTTATTCTCTCTTAAATTAACACAGAGACAACCAGTTCTGCTAATTGGTAAGTGATAGGCTTGTTAGATTAAAATATGTTTGGATATGCTTGATACTAAGAATTTGCCCTGGCTTATTAAATAGTGTGCTTGTGTCTTAGTTTGCCTTGTCTTATTAATATAATGTGCTTGTATCTGTGTTTGCTGATATGTGTAACTTCGTTGAACCTTTTTTGTGCAGAGAGGTTCAAGTCGCGTTCTAATATTGCTGCAGGTAATTTATAGTATTTTTTTATGAGCCAGTACTGATGTGGTTATAAGTTCTCTTTAATTAACATTCTTGAACCTTTTTTGTGCAGAGAGTTCTGGGAGTGCATATCATGGCAGCATTATAATGCTTGATTTACCGAACCAGCCTCTGACACTCCCTTCAATGACCACCTGCCCACATTGCAAAGCACTTAAATTTTATGGCGAAATCATTAGGTTGTGCTGTTCGGGTGGTGAAATAGAATTATTTTTTCCACCTTCCTGATTTGACGTTTGTTCGCTATTGACTAGAACAACAGAGCAGTGCATAAACTTCCGAACCAATATTCGTTCCTATAATAACAACCTTGCTTTTACAACACTTGGTGCAAGATACGATGCAGCCCTCACTGCGAATCGTATGGGTGTGTACACATTTAAAGTGCAAGGTCAGGTTTACCATTTCCTAAACCCTTTAAAAAGTTCCGGGCTTCATAAGGCAGCATGTGTTCAATTATATTTCTATGATTGTGCTCTAGAATTTAAAGAAAGGATGAAGTGGTCTGAAGGTTTTGATGAACATGTGTTAAGAATATTGACGGGGACTATGAATGACAACCCTTACTGTAGTTTCTTGAAACAGCTTCAGTCGACTGAAAATTTGGAGGAGAAAAAATAATTTTAAATGCAAATCCAGTTCTGGATCAGAGAAGGAGAAGCTCGTTTCGGGTTTGATCTTCTCATCCCAGTTCTTATGTTCAATGTTGCTGCCATTCTGTGCCAATACCCGTTAGCTCGTATTACTTTAGTTGCTGGTAGAGACCTTGCAAAGGTATGTATTGTTCTTCTTCTTGTACCAAGAGCTGCAAATGGCTGCAGGTATTAAATTATTATATTGGCCTTCTGGTTCGATTTTATCTTTTTGGTAAAGAATTAGGATTTTGATCCTCAAAATATAACATATAATCAGAGAGTTTGTCTATGGGAATAACTGTAAACAAATTTTGTGATATTGCAATAACTCGTTGGCATATAAATGTTTATGGCTCTGTGATGTTATATTTGTATTTAATTTCATGGGTGTTGCATCATTAGTCTTTATAGATTGTACCAAGAGTATGTTAGCATTCCTGAATTACATGGAGCAAGGCTAATTTAGAAGTGGTGTAATTTCCATACTCTTCTTTTAACGCCTCTATAGTGTCTTATGTTGCTGGATGTTACTTCATAAACATTATTGGACATTACCCTATTCATCATGGCAAACCGGTTGACAAACTCTTTTTTGATTTCAAGGTATGCAGTGAAGAATATGACAAACTCACAAGCATTCTTTTAGAAGTTCAATCCGAGGTTTCAACAATAACCTTGGACCTCATGATGGTAATCTTTTAATTTTTGAGAAGTTGGTTTGGAAATTTGGTTTTACTCTCATTTCCTCTTAACACTCTCCCTTTCATGGCAGATTTTGGGAACTGCTCACGGGCTGAATGTTCTCTTTGAGATTGACCTTTTTACTGCTGTGTTTTTTACTGCACTTAATGCTTTCCTGTTTCCCCTTTTTGCCACATTTGTCGTAAGCCTTTACCCAAATCCTCTTACTGTTTATATTCTATATAATTTATAGTAGTAATATTGATTTTTATTTTTTGTTGTTGCTGCATGAGGACAGCAAAGCGAAGTTGTGTATACATCTCGATAGTTATCTTACTGTTTTATGTTTTTGGAGTCTTTACTAGCCAACCAGGAAGTCCACCCCTAATGGATGGGGGGCTTACAAGATTAAGTGGTGAAAGCTCCTTTGCTTTGATGAGTCTCCTTGGCTCAACCGTTATGCCTCACAACTTTTATCACTATTATGGCGTTATACAGGTCTGTCTCACACCCCCTTCCCTCACACTTTTGCTTTCATGTTTTGGATTAGAATTTGGTTTGGAAAATGATTTAGTATAAAGGGAGAAGGTGAAAGATGACCTTTCGAAAGAGAATGATGAAGTGAAATCTGATTTTTACAGTTCTTGGATCATATAGATGTTTTTTATTTATGGTGTTTGCTCTTCAGTTAGTGTGTGAGTGTGTGTGAGCTCATTTTAATGTCAATTGTTGGGGCTAAAATAGTGGTTTCCATGGTGTTTTTGTGTTCAGTTGTAGTTGTTGGATTGACAGGAAAATAAAGAAGAGAGCTTTGAGGAACTGCAACAAATGTTTCAAGATATGTTCCAATACGACGTGGAGTTATACACCACCTCTTCCTCGACATCGATTTCTTCTTCGCGAAGTGCTACACCGTCCGGTAGTGACAACGATTACAACAACATTAGCAGACATGGTCTATCACTAGCACCTTTGGTCAATTTTGAGGATTTTACATTGGGGTTAGTTACATATTTGCAATATGAATTTGTTATCTTGTTGCCTGAACCTGTTTGATTAAAACCCTAATGCCGGTTTATGTTTTCCGCTATTTTAAGACAGATGGAAGATTAGGAGGAAGGGCTCAGGCAAGCTCGGGAAATGGGGGAGGTCATTGTAGTAGGAGGAAGGGCAGGAAACAGAAGGTTTCTTGTAGTCATAGTATTTTTTATTCTTGATGAGAGTTCAGCTTCCTCAGAAAGGAAGAAGAAAAATGGCTCAAGTATACCTGAGAAAACTCCAGCACAGCCAAGCAGAGAAGTGACAAATAGCCCTGGAGAGATTAATACTACTCCTTTGCCTATATCGGAGATTACTACTGTAGGCGGAGGTATGTTATGATTTATGAGAATTCTGTATTTTGGTGCCAATTTCATCAACCATTGCTATATTTTTATAATTCAATTGCAAAATTTTCAGCAAAAACTAGAGCCACTTGTGCTTTGTTCACTGGAGACACGGAGGAAGGGACTTGCAACGAAAACTTAGCTCCGAACATTGGAGATGAGATTGTGGGGGGCCAACACAGAAGCCTTTGAAGAAGCAGAAAAGTGTCATTAAAGATTGAGCCTAAACAGCCTCCTTTTAGCCAGAATAAATGCAGTAATTATACACGCGGGTCCATATTTACTTAATGCAGTCTGAAAAACATATGTGGCACTGAATTGTGCTAGTGCACCCAAAATATTATATTTTGGACCTGCATTAGTAAACATGGACCTGCATGTATCACCACTCGAATAAGTGTCAGCACTCAAAACACTTTTATCACCGAGCACTTGCTATATATTATATTACCTTCATTATATTACATATTCTTTTTGCATTACAATACATTTTATTATACATTTTAGTCTAAAATAATAATATTTAAACCGAATAATGTACTTAACCTTCTTTAACCAATTCATAATATATTCCACCATAAAACAAATGTATGCAAAAGATGTTCTTCAAGTCACAAATACATATTTTAGGATTTAAACATATAAATTATATGTCCTTTAAATTAAAAATTAAAAATTGAAAAATTACATAAAATAAGACTTTCAAATTAAACTCTAAAAATAAAATCAAATATATGAGTACATATACCGCACAGAGTGCGGTGTCATCACCTAATTTTAAAAAAAACGAAGTGTTATACACAGCCTCATATTTTACTTAAGAGTAGGCTCTAAAACGTAAAATTACAATAATGCCTTTATAAATATCATCAGAACTTTCAGTAGACATAATATATAATGAGGGCATGTCCGTATAATTAGACCGTATTTTGGATAAGATACTGGACAGCGTATAATAAAGTATAATTTAGAGAAAATAAGTTGATTGTGCGGTTACGATTTAATCATGCCCTAACAGTTTAGGGATACCGACATCATCAACATGCAATTGTAGCAGTAATGGCAATGGCCATGATGTTGTATTTGATTTTTTTTAAGGTAAGCCACCCTTAAGTGGGGGGAATTTTTATTAGGTTCTCCAAACCTATAAAAAGACCATTTAAGGTCGTAGTTTTTACATCATGAGATGACAAAATGAAAGCGTAGCGCTTTCGAAGCATAGTAATGCTTCCAAAAGAATAGACTAAATCTAAAAGAATAAGTTTATAACTAGGAATTCTAGCAAAACTTTACTAAAATTGTGGTTGTAGTCCCCAGGCCTGAGCTGTTGGGAAGTTCCAGTTGAGATGAGAAGGAGAGGGGCTCCCTTGTCATTATAGTATCTGAAACAAAAGGCACACATGTTACGTAGCATCTGCAACAGTAGAGAGTCTAAGGGCCTGTTTAATACGCCTGAACTGAACTGAACTGATCTGAACTGATCTGAACTGATTTGAACTGAAAAATACTGAACTGAACTGAAAAATACTGAACTGAACTGAAAAATACTGAACTGAACTGAACTGAAAAATACATTTGATTCTTTTATATAACATATATATATATATATATATATAATATTCAAAATTCTTATTAAAAAACAAACCATTGAAGTGTATTGAATTGAACTTAATTAAAAAAACTGAATTGAAGAAACAAATCACTACATCGACATTAGCTAAATTTCATCATTATCCTAGAAGTTAAACATAATTGAACTGAAATATACTGAACTGAAGTATACTGAACTAAACTTTATTGAACTGAATTGATATATCCAAATTGTGCTATATTTTATCAAGTCAAATTTTATTAGTACCAAACTTAATTAAGTTGAACTCACAAAAGTATGCATTGATACAATTTCATTAGAAAATGTTTATCAAATCATATTTCATCAATTCTAAACTGACTTGAACTGAATTGAACTGAATCATACTGAACTAAACTTAATTGAACCAATCCAATTAAACTTAATTGAACTGAATCATACTAATCTAAACTTAATTGAACTGAATTGAAGAAAACGATCAATGCATTGATATAACTAATTAAATGAGGTTGTATTTTATTAATAATATAAAACATAACTTAATTGAACTACGCTGAACTGAATTGGACTACACTTGACTGAAATGAACCGAGTTGAACCATACTTAACTAAATTGAACTGAATTGAACTACACTTAACTGAACTGAACTGGATTTTCCATATGAACTTAAAATGTGTAAATTATATTTTCATTGAACTGAATTGAAGAAAACGATCAATGCATTGATATAACTAAATGAGGTTGTATTTTATCAAGAATAGATATAGAACTGAATTGAACTACATTGAACTGAGTTGAACTGAATTGAACCGACTGAACTGAATTGGACTACACTTAACTGAAATGAACCGAGTTAAACCACTCTTAACTAAAATGAACTGAATTGAACTACACTTAACTGAACTGAACTGGATTTTCCATATGAATTTAAAATATATAAATTATATTTTCATTGAACTGAATTGAAGAAAATGATCAATGCATTGATATAACTAAATGAGGTTGTATTTTATCAAGAATAGAAATAGAGCTGAATTGAACTACACTGAACTGAGTTGAACTGAATTGAACCGACTGAACTGAATTGGACTACACTTAACTAAAATGAACCGAATTGAACCATACTTAACTAAAATGAACTGAACTGAACTACACATAACTAAAATGAACTGGATTATCAATATGAACTTAAAATCATTAAATTATATTTTCGTTGAACTGAATTGAAATAAATTATATTTTCTCTAAACTGGATTGAATTGTGTTGAATTATTAACATTTAATTTGTTTATTTGTTTTAAAAGTACAATGTACTGAACTGAAAAATACTGAACTGAACTGAACTGAACTGAAAAATATTCAGATAAGTTGTACTAAACAGGCCCTAAGTGATGGAACACCCAACCTGTCCAAGGAGAGTAAGCCTCTTGCTTCTTGTGAAAGGAAATGTGTAGTTAGCTGAGCATTTGTTTTATCTTTGAGGGCAGATTTTGCAATGGAGTCTGCCACTAGATTTCCATGTCTCATTATATGAATGATGGGGCAGTTCACAGAGAGAGCACAAGTTGAAGCAAGATCATACGTCAGCCAAGGGGCTTTGGAAGGATCATTGATGGCCTTGACTGCAGTCAGACAGTCTGATTTTATGGTGCATGGTACCACAGAAACAGCTGCCCATTGTATTGCTTCTTTCAAAGCAAGAAGTTCAGCATGGAGAGCTGAAGAAACTATTACAAAACTGCTAAGGGCACAGATAAGGTTTCCTTCAAAGTTCCTAACTACCACAGCCAGACCTGCCTTTTTGTTCTGAAGCCAAGAGGCATCAGTATTAATTTTTAAAACACCAGCAATAGGGGGTAACCATTTGATTACCCTTATAACTGGTTGAGGGGGTCTGGCATGGAGTAGAAGGAAACCTAGGTTAGATAGTTCAATATCTAGAGGGGCATTAGAGGCCATAGGTTTAGCACAGAAAATAAGGAAAACATGATCCTTGACAGCTTTTTTAATGATCACCACATTAGGTCTAACATTTTCAAAAATGTATAAGCATCTGGCCTTCCACATAAACCAACAAATAATGCATGGAGCAATTTTTGAAAGTGTAGTATGCAGTTTAGTGGTGCCCTGAAATGACATATAGTATGATAGTTCGTCCCATATATTGTCAAAAGCCATAGGAGAGGTACCAATCATAACATGGAAATCAAACCACAGAGAGATAGCCATAGGACAACTGTTAAAGTAGTGGTCTAAATGATCCAAATTTTGACAGGCACAACATTTTGATGGAAGGTTAAAACCCATTTTCATAAGCATATCAGGGAAAGGGATAAATAAATTTACCAGTTTCCACATGAATATACTAGTTTTCTTCTGTAGCCTTGGGTTCCACATATGCTTGAGTGTAAAAGAATCAGTCCTTGTGGGTGCAACTGCCATGTAAGCTGTTTTGAAAGAAAAATTCCCTTTCTGATCAGGTATATAGATAAGTCTGTCTTGTCTTGTATGTGTACATTGCACCATCTGTAAAAATAGAACAATAGAGGGAGGCAGATACGGTGTAATATTAGGCAGATATACATGCTTATTCTCACAGAAAGCCACTATTGTACAGTCAGGAGGTATACATGTATCTGTAATATTGCAAATTAAGGAAATTGGATCAAAAGAAGTCCAATTTGACTGCCAGAAGTTACACAGACCACTTCCATATATAAATCTAGTGAAACTTTCAGCAAGTTGGGTAACTGAGATTATTCTTTTCCATACAGGAGAAGTTCTATAGGATGGTGGAAGTTTCCAAAGAAATTGAGACCACAGTGTACCAGTTTGGAACTTCCACCAAAGTTTTAGAGAACAAGCTTTTATTATGGCATGGATAGATCTAATTCCAATACCATTTTGGCTGGCTGGATATGAAAGTTCACTCCATCTCCTCCAGACTTTTTTTGGTTTGAGTTCAGTTTCTCCCCAAAAAAATCTATACATTAGCTTTTCAATTTTTTTAATGAAAGAAATGGGACGTTTCATTACTGTCCAAATGTTCTGGGGAATGGAGTACATGCAAGATTGTATCAAAGTAATTTTACCACCTGTGGATAGTCACTTGTTCTTCCAATTGGAAATTTTATTTTCCAATCTTTGGATAAGTGGAGTGAAGTATGCAGTGAGGACTCTACTCTTAAAAATGGGAACTCCTGGGTAGGTAAATGGGAAATGTCCCTATTTCATACCTAAAATATCCCTGACTTGTTGGATTTTTTTTTTGTGGCAGATGCATGTCTCCCTAAATAATAATCACTCTTATCAAAATTGATTTTTTGACCTGTGGTTAATTCAAAAGCCACTAGGAAAGTAGGAAATCCTTAAATCTTGAGAGATTATTTTTAGAGGCTCTAAGAAAAATGATAGTATCATCTGCATAGCTCAAATGGAATAGTGGTGAAGGTCCTGATGGGATATCATAATACTAAAGCAATCCAGAATTAAACATGTATGAGATACCTCTAGAGAAGGCTTCAGAAAATATGTTAAAAAGAAAAGGGGAGAGAGGGTCTCCATGTTTAATACCCCTAGATGATTTTAAAAAGCCTTGAGGACTGCCATTAATTAAAACAGAAAAAGATGCACTGCTAAGATTTTTTATAATGCAGTGAACTAATCTACCATGTACACCAAATTGCAAGAGTATAGAATTTTAAAAACCCCAGTTAACTCTGTCAAAAGCCTTTTTAAGGTCCAGTTTAATAATCAAATTGGGGTTCCTGCACTTTTTATCTAGAAATCTGACCATCTCTTTCAAATATATAATATTATCAGAGATGTCCTTATTTTTTAAAAATGCAGATTGCTGTGGTGAGATAATTTTGGCCATAAAAGGTTTCAGCCTCTCTATAATCAGTTTAGAAAAAATTTTGTTGATAAAATTGGAGAGACTGATAGGCCTGTAATCATCAAAAGAGGTAACTCATCTTTTTTAGGAATTAAAGTGATCCAGGTGGTAGCAATTCAACTGGAATGGGAGATGCAGTTATGAAATCTTGGACAGCATTCAGTAAATCCAATTTTATTATGTCCCAAGATTTTGTAAATAATTTGGAAGAGAACCCATCAGGGCCAGGGCTACTATTTTTATTAAGGTTAAAAACAGTGGCCTTTAGCTCTTCAATGTTCACTGGTCTTAGTTTTATATCATTGTCAGACTCAGTAACTAATTTAGGGATTTGACTTTAAAAAATGATCATAGTAATGACCATTTTCAACATTTTCAGGCTCAGATAGTAACTCATAATAGAATGAAACTGCTTCTGAGTTAATATCTGGGGCATTTTCAAGCCAATTCCCAGAGGAGTCTTTTATCTGAGTAATACTAAGTAAAGACCTCTTTTCTTTCACTGTGTGGTGAAAGAATTTTGTGTTATCATCTCCCTCTTTTAACCACTTAACTCTGGACTTTTGTTTCCAAAAATTTTGTTGTTCTGAGAGGGCTCTAAGATGCAGGGATTTTAGTTTTTTGAGTTTAATAAGCTCATTGGTTGAGTTATTATTGTCATAGACTATTTCTTGCAATCTAAGGTTTTCAGCAGCATTGATAACATTGTTATCAATATTGCCAAAAGTATTTCTGTTCCAGGCCTTTATTGTTAGCTTTAGTCTGATAAGTTTCAGATAAAAACCAAGCATACCTATTTTGTTTATAGGGACATTCCAATCATTAGAGATCACATTCATGAATTCATCCCTATTAAACCATGCATTAATGAACCTAAATGAAGAAGGAGAGGATGATATTGTACTGCCTATTGTAAGAAACATAGGTGCATGATCTGATGTGTTTTTGTTAAAAATCTGGATAGATGAAGAAGGAAACTTTGCTATCCAGCTCAGAGTTTCTAGTCCTCTATCTAGTGTTCGTGTGGTAGGGTTTCTAAGCCAGTTGTTAGACCATGTTAGATGGTTTCCAACTGTATTAATCCCAGTGAGTGCATTACTAGAAATAAAATGATTAAATGCAGATATGCCTCTAACACTATGCTGTGAAGGACCTCTGTACTCATCTGGAGATCTTATTGCGTTAAAATCTCCAATTAAGAATGAGTCCTGTAACTGTGCATTTGACAAAGCACTCCATAAAATTTCACTACCAGGTACAGTCCTCAAAGCATAGATGAACACTCCTTCCATTGAAATGTTCATCCTATGACTGAAAATAGTAACTGGTAAATATTGGAGGTGGTCAGTTTTCAAAGTAATCTACAGCTGGTCATTCCATAACAACCAGATCTTGCCACTTTGTGCACATATATAATTCTGGAAGCCTAGTGTCCTCCTAAATCTATCAGCTTTATGGTTCTTATGTTGAGGTTCAATTAAACATTACAATTCTATTCTATGTTCTCTAAAATTGTCAATGAGTCTAACCATAGAAATTCTCATACCTCTAATGTTCCAAACTAAGCACTTAATTTTTGAAGTTTTATTAACCATTAAAAATCATTTTTGGAGCTTTTTGACCTAGTAAAAACAATGCTAGGTGATGGGATTTTTGCATTTTGTGTGGAGTAAACTTCTTATTTATTTGAGTGAAGAAATTAACCATGCTAGATTTTTCCAGTAAAGGAATATCAGGTTGGTTAATTTCTACATTCAAAGCAACAGAGGAAGGGGTAGACAGTACTGTTCAGGTTCAATCAAATTATCATCTTCTGATGATTCAGCTTCTATTTCCTTTTTAGGGGGGTGTGTTTCCTCTTCCTTATGATCTTATTCATCCATTAGCAAAGAGAACCTGTTTTGATTTTGCATCTGAGACAAGAAAACAACTTTGTTTGTAGGTAAGGAAAATTCTTCCAAAGTAGAGGCCTTACTGAGCATAAGGTCATCTTTAGCATATTTGGTGGTAGGGATGAGTGCCTGTTGCAGCAGCAGATAATCTGAGTCCATAGTAGTAGGATGTTTTTGAGGAGGGGTGAGGAAAGGAGAGGTGGTGGGAGTGGGTATGAGGTTGATTGAGTTATTAAGGATGGACTTTGGTGACTGCCTTTTTCTGGATTTGGTCCAGACCTTAGGAGGAGAGAGTATAAGAGGGCCAGGGGGTTAGATGAGGAGGGAATATCTGTATTGACTTCTTGGATGGGAGTAACATTTACAGGTAGGTTGGTGATGGTACCCTCATCAGTAGATTTAGGAGCAGCAGGGCCTTTCCCTTTTGACCTTAGGCAAGGCTATCTTATCATGAGTCATAGCAAGATTGGTTTTTGTAGCAGGCTGTGTGTTTCTGGTTTCAGGGATAGGTTTCAGTTTCTGTCTAAGCTTAGGATGGAGAATGTTGCAATTTCCATCATCATGACCAAGCATAGAGCAGTGGCTACAATATTTGGGCAGGTCCTCATATTCAACATGATATCTTAGTATTTCTTCACCTTCTATACCAAGCCTAATGGTGTTACTTAATTTCTTTCTAAGATCAACCTCCACACATATTTTGATCACTAAGGGTCTAGTGAGTGAAGCATTTGCTGCATCCATCTTAATTAAAGCCCCAATCTGATTCCCCGTGGACTGAATAAGTGTGGAGTTATAGAAGTAACAAAGTACCTTTTTTATTGAGACCCACACAGGCACTATTAATGATTCTGCCTCAGGAGAGAAATCTAAGGTCCATTTAAGGACCTTCATCTGAGCTCCACAGAGAAACCAATGGCCCCTCATCCAACGACGTTGATAGTCATCCTGCTCCTGGAATCTGATAAGGATGTGTCTGAAATCAATACCCCTGATTTGGTATTTACCCGTAAAGCCTACTGATTTGAACGCCTCATTGAGTCGTTCCATTGAAGGTTTACCTCGTGGGAACTTGCAAATTAAGGTGTTGCTGTAATGGGATGCTAAGGTTTCAGCTTGGGGTCTAGTGACTATTCAGGCGATCTCGCCGCGAAACTGAGTGATTGGAGTGATTTCTGGATTTTCCGGGAGGAAGGAGGTAAGAGGGGGTGGTCTATTGGATAGGGCTTGCAAAAAACTCTTCGCCGGCGCTGAACCACCGCTATACCGCGGTGGCTCCGCCATGGGCGTCGCCGTTGTAGCCGTTAAAATTTAACCGTGACTGGCGGAAATAGTCAGAACGGATATAAAAAAGAGGTGGAAGTGTGGTGGAAGTTTGTGTCGGGAAAGTGAGGGAGAGAGAAATTTGAGAGCATTAATTTGAGGAAATCGCGTATGTTTGTGATGTTGTATTTGAGATTTTGATTTTCCTAGAAGAATTCCAGGTCCATGGTCCATGATTTTGAGTTTTTCCATTGATTTAACTTCCCCTAATTTGGTATTGAGATGTTTATGTACTTCTTATGTTGAATTATTCTGTTTGCATGTTTTGCGTGACTGTTGGATGATGGCTGATCGTTGCTTTGGTCAACCATCTCTCCTAGAAGCATATTATGGAGAAGTTGAGCCCCGGGTGAAATGGGACTGTGATCACAAAAGTTGATGCCAAATCTCTTTAGCCTCTTTGTTTATCATCTTTTGGTCCAGTTCATGTAGTAGTAACAATATAGGATATTTGTTTGCTGCATAAAAAATAGTGTGCATTACCAAATGAGTAATTAAAATACTGGCCTGATCTCCTAAAAAAAAACTGGCCTGATAGATGCAGTCCGTATTTTACTTATTTGCAGTCCGTATATTTATTATATAATCATATATACAATAATTATGATATATAACCGATTTACAATTGTATGCAATAGAAGTAATATATATGATGCATATGTATGATAAATATAATTATGAAACATAACATATACAATTAGTTTTAGAATAGACCGTCTATAAATATACACGGAGTCTTTTTGCAATTAAAATCCGACGCGGTTCCTTTTTAGCAATTATATTTTGAGCAGGTCCTTTAGCAATTTGGCGAAACTTACCACGTCCCCTATAAATATATATATATATATATATATATCAAATTTCTTTTTCTCGCTAAATTTATTTTTCTTTCCCTACGCGTTTCAGAAATTATCGTTCCCGATTCTTTTCAGAAACCCTCGTCACTCTTCAATCAGAGATTTGTGTTCGTCGCTCTTCAATCGGTGTTTCGATTGTGATTTGATGAGTCGGTGTTCCAAACAACGTTTTGATTGATCAGCGCTATTTTTCAAGTACCGGTGCTCCATTTTAAATCAGAGATTGGGCATTAATCCAATCGGCGTTTTGGTTGTATATGCTTTGGAAACTTTGCTCTTTAGTCTGAATACTTTTGTATCTGTTTGTAGTATCTATTTTTAGTTTGGAAACTGTTTTTTCATGAAATATATTGATTCTAGTTCGAGAACTTGACTCTATAATTTGGATTTTGAATATTTTATGAAAATTTATGGATTTAGTGTGAAAAATGTACATTTTAATACGTTATGAAAATTTATGAATTTAATGTGAAAACTGTACTTGTTACTTTGGATTTTGAATGTTTTATGAAAATTTATGAATTTAATGTGAGAATTGCATATTTTACTTTGTCTCTGTTTTTTTTTTTTAAGATCTAAAGTTTAACTTTGAAAACTTGATCGTTTATTTAGAATACTTTGGTGTCTGTTTGTCATGAAATATATTGATTTTAGTTTGAAAACTTGACTCTATAATTTGGATTTTGAATACATATTTTACGAAAACTTATGGATTTAGCGTTAAAATTGTACATTATAATTTGGATTTTGAATATGTTATGAAAATATACGGATTTAGTGTAAAAAATGTATAGTTTACTTTGTCTCTTTGTTTTTTTAAAAATCTAATACTTTAACTTTGAAAATTTGATCGTTTAGTCTGAATATTTTGGTGTCTGTTTGTCATGAAATATATTGATTTTACGTTTGAAAACTTGACTCTATAATTTAAATTTTGAATATTTTATGAAAACTTGTGGATTTAGTGTGAAAACTGTAGATTTTAATATTGATTTGAATATGTTATGAAAATTTATGGATTTATGTGAAAATTGTATAGATTACTTTGTCTTAGTTTTTTTTTTGAAATTTAATGTTGTAACTTTGAAAACTTTATCGTTTAGTCTGAATACTTTATTGTTTGTTTGCACAAATTTTAGCCAGTGTAGTAACAACGGCTTGTTTTTTTGTTTCACGACAAATAATTGTTTTATTATGTAACCTTGACTTTTTAATGTGAATTCTATCCGTTCTTCGAGTACCACATGAAATTTTATGTATTAATTTTGAAAACTTGACCTTCTAAATTGTCTCTTTTTTTTATTTTTGTGAAACTTAGGGTGTGTTTGGTTGGCCAAGATTTTGTAAAATTTGGACTATCCAAGTCCAATTTTGTAAAATCTTGTTTGGTTCGCTATTTGGAAAGTCCAGATTTTTCCTTACAAAATCTAAGTTTTACTTTACAAAGTCCAGTTTTTACAAAAGGCAAAGTCTAAACAAGTTTTTGTTATAAACTTCCAAAATTCACTCCAACCAAACAAGGTTTTTATTTCAGACTTACAAAATCCCAAACCAACCAAACAAGGTTTTAGCAAATCCAGACTTACAAAATCTCAAACAAAATCTAGACTCTCAAAATCCAAATCAAAGTCCAGACTCTCAAAATCCACTCCAACCAAACACACCCTTATGCTTTTACTTTGAAAACTGGACCTTTTAATTTGTCTCTTTTACTCTTTGAAATTTAATGCTTTTACTTTGAAAACTTGTTCTTTTCTGAATACTTTGGTCTTTATGTACACTAAATTCAGACCATTGTAGTAACTGATATTTGTCTTCCTGTACATGAAATAAGATGTTTTTACAATGGAAACTTGAGTTGTTTATCTGAATACTTTGGTGTTTACATGTGTTTAAAATTGAGATAGTATACTAGCTGATTTGAGTCTTTACACTTTGCATGTCTAAATTTTTTTAATTTTAGGTTAAACATCATAGTTTTTAAAGCGCGGCGATAATTTCTGTGTGCATGTAAGATTTTCATGCTAAACTATCATGTTTTCATGCTAAACTATCATGTTTTCATTGGAAATGACTAGGTTTTCATCAATTTGACTGTGCTTGTCCAAAACCTTTTGTTTTTAAGTTAAACAACATCTTTTTAAACCTTGTTGACAATTTTTGTGTGCATGTCACATTTTCATGCTAAATCGTCCTGTTTTCATAGTAAAACTCTTGGTTTTCATCAGGTTGACTTTGGATGTTAAAAGCTTTTGTTTATAGGTTAAACAACATAGTTTTTTAAGCTTGTGCACAATTTATGTGTGCATTATCAGATTTTCATGCTAAACTATCATGCTTTTATAGTAAATAACTAGGTTTTCATCAGTTTGACTTTGTGTGTTTAAAACCTTTTGTTTTAGGTTAAGTAGCATAGTTTTTAAAACTTGTTGACAGTTTCTGTGTGCATGCCACTTTTTCATGCTAAACTGTCATGTTTTCATAGTAAAGTGCTAGGTTTTCATCAGTTTGACTTTGTGTGTCTAGAACCCTTTATTTTTATGTTAAAGTGTGCAGTTTTTGAAGTTTTGTTGACAGTTTTTGTACGCATGTCAGTTTTCATGATAAACGATTCTATTTTCATAGTAAATAGCTAGATTTTCATCAGATTGACTGTAATCGTCTAAAATCTTTTATTTTTAGGTAATCAACATTGTTTTTAGCCTATAGAAAAGTAACTTGCGTGAATACTTGTATGTGTGAATAGTGCCGCTGAACAATATTCGTGAACGGTACCGAAATACAGTGCCCGTGAACAGTGTCCATTTTTTAAAAATTGCAAATAAGGACATCATTCTTTCAATGCTTTAATGTAGTCCCTAGCTATAATATAGACGATCACTCTAGAAACCGACTCTAACATATATATCAAAGACGTATTTTTATTTTAAACTGCAAAATAAGAAAAATACGGATTGTATCTAGCATGCCCCTAAAAAATACAGGCCTTTTATACGCAGTCCGTATTTTGCTTATTTGCAGTCCGTATTTTTTTTAAAATAATCATATATACAATGATTCTGATATATAACTGAATTGCAAGTGTATGCAATAGAAGTAGTATATATGATGCATATGTCTGATATACATAATTATTGACCATATTATATATATCGAAGGCGTATTTTTATTTTGGACTGCAAAATAAGTAAAATACGGACTGCGTATAGCATGCCCCAAAAAATATGATGGTGTTAGTTACAAAGTCACAATACCACTATCACCATCAGTTATACATTAATGATTTAAATACAAACAAGTTACATATAATTCTGCTAATTTCCTTCATGTCTCTATCCCTAAGGCTCTTTAGTCCTAAACCCAACTTGCAGATGAAGCTGTCTGTGAAATTAGTGATATGGTTTGAACGTCAATCTCAAAAGTCAAACTCAGCTTCTTCATCACTCCGCTCATACTTATCTATTCATTCCAATAATAACACAATAACCCCATAACATAAACGTATAACATGCCACATTTGACCTTCCCCAATTAGCCGACCCTAAAATATCAACCAATTTGACCAACTATATATGTATAGATACAAACCCCGAGCCAAAAGTCCCATATACCACTAGCTAGCATGGTTGATGAAGGTGGCGCCACCGGCTTACCCGATCTCCATCCCGACATAATCCAAACACATATTCTGACAAAACTCGACGGCCCTTCTCTCGCCTCCTCAGCCGCCACTTCTCCGCCGCTGCACCATCTCTGTTCGCAGCAAAGCCTCTGGAAAACCATATGCAACGCCAGCTGGCCCTCCACGGCTGACACCTCCATCCAGGACATCATTTCCCAGTTTCCGTCCGGTCACCGGTCCTTCTACGCCGATTCCTTCCCGGCCATCCTCCTCGACGGCGACCGCGTCGCAGTGGAAACTTCCAGCGAGTTAATCTCCGCCGTGGATATCCGCTACGGCGATCAGCTTCTGTATTCGAAGGTTTCCGTTACTGAAACCTCTTCGGGATGGTTCAAGTGCTCCCCCTTTCGCATCGACCTCTTCGGAAAAGAGACGGTTCCGACGCCGGTGAAGTTCGACGACGGCGAGGATGAGAAATTCATGGCTTCTCTAGAGGAGAACATGGTGCTGAGCTGGATAGTAATCGACCCGGAGAAGAAGAGGGCGGTCAATCTGTCGAGCACGAGGCCGGTGGAGGTCCGGCGACATTGGCTGACCGGTGATATCCAGGTGAGTTACGCCACCGTCATGGGTGGCGGAGATCTGGTGAAGTGCGAGGTGATGGTCACCTGTGGGGTTACGGAGGGCGGGGAGATGCTGGTGAGGGAGGTGAGCATGCAAGTGGAAGATATGGAGGGAAAGACGGTTGTTGGCAAGGACAGTTTGGTCATTCTGCGCCAGGCCATGGAGGGGAAGAGGAGAAAGGGAGAGGCCGGAGAAGAGAGAAGAATATACGAAATGTTCCTAGGGATTAGCAGGGAATGGAGGGAGAGGAAGCATCTCAGAGAAAAGAGGAAGGATATGGCTTGTGTAGCCACTGGAGTCACCATTTTCTTGGCCTTTTGGATCTTTCTTCTCTTCACCTAGCATGGATTTTCCTTGTCTCTTGCCATCATTTCCACAAGTTTCGAATTTCAATAGTATTTTAAACAAAATATCAAGACATTTTAGTATTAAACCCGACGCATATATATATATATATGCATTGCACTTTGCACTTTGAAGGCGGTTCACGCGAACAATTGTACCTTAGTCATGCCTGTATAAGAAATTTCAACAGTCAGTCTCATCTTGAAGACATTTTATGTATTTTATTAATAAATCATATCCATTGCAAGAATACTTTTGTAAGATGGAGAACAAAGTGAGAATATTCAGATGGCAATAAAAGCTTGGCTCATTATTCTTCTGATATTAAATTCGGCTACGTATCGTATTTTAGGAGTTGTGTTTCACATGAATAAAACTATTCTGCATATTTTAGCCACTGCTATTTTATCATTACAACCCAAATTGAAATTATTTAATTGGCATTTTTTAAAATTAAGTTGAGCCCTTTTTTAATTGAGATTATCTATATTTTTATGTTTAATTTTTTCATAAAAATATATAGTATAATAAATTTGTAAATATACTATGCACCAATTTATTGTCAGTTAAATACATAAACTGTTAGTAGATGTAACAAAAGCTTTATCATACGATAAAACAAACCGGCAGCAAATAAGAAGGCACAGGGAAATTAATTGGGCGCGTAGCTTCACGCACCAACGACCGAGATTAATAAAAATGGTCCTTTGCTCTGTTTGTCATCGTGCGAAACAATCTTGAATCAGTTTTCCTTTGAGTTTTTATTAAGCCAGTCGTTTGTTTGAACTAATACATTGTGATGTTTGGGGGCCTTACAATTCGACATCTCTCACATGATCGTTTTCCTTTTTAACCATTGTGGATGATTATTCCCGTGCTGTTTGGGTTTACCTACTCGTTTCCGAGTCTGAAGTACCTACCAAGATGAAGGAGTTTTTTACTCTTGTCTCTACACAGTTTCGTAGCCCTGCTCAATGTGTTCGAGCTGATACTGGAACCGAATCCTTGCCTCCGCGACCTTACATTGTAGAGCAAAGGTATTATTTTTGAAATTTCCACCATCTACACGCCTCAACAAAATGGTAGAGTGGAGCGAAAGCGTCGTCATATCCTCAATGTTGCCCGTGCTCTTTGTTTCCAGGCACATCTTCCGATTGACTTCTGGGGAGATTGTGTTCTTACGGCTGCTTATCTCATAAATCGCACTCCATCCCCGGTATTAGATGGCAGACACTTTACGAACTTCTGCATGGTCGCAAAGACGATTTTAATTTTCTTCGAGTGTTTGGTTGTTTGTGCTTCGCCTCCCAATTACCAAAGCCACATGCAAAATTGGATGATGCTCTTTAAGTATTTGGCTTTGTTCAAAGCAAGGCTGGTTACTTCTTATTTTCCTATTTGAAGAATGGTGTCTCCATGCATGTTCTGGTCTACGTTGATGCTCATTATTGCTGGCTCTTCCGAAGATATTTTGTCACACCTTAAATATGCTTTCATATGAAGGACCTTGGGGTTTTTGAAGTACTTCCTAGGTATTGAGATAGCTCGATGTCCTGATGGCATGTTTCTGTCTCAACGAAATATGCGCTAATATTCTCACTGAGGCTGGTTTATTGGCGACTGAACCAACAGATTTTCCCATGGAACAACAATATAATTTGGCTCGTGATGATGGTCCTTTATACGATAATTCAGATCAGTATCGTCGACTTGTTGGAAAACTCATTTACCTGATTAAATATTGCAATCAATCATGTATTTCATGAGCGTACGAAACACATTGAGATTGACTATCACTTTGTTCGTGACTTGGTACGGAGTGGTGAAGTTGTCACCCATCATATTCGTACTTCTAACCAAACAGCTGATTTATTTATCAAGCCTTTTGGGAGACAGCATTTCAAGGTTTAATTGGTAAGTTGGGCATTCGTGATCCTCATGCTCCATTTTGAGAAGGAGTATTAGAGATAATTTGTGTATATTCTTGAGTGGACAATCTTTTGAAGATAAGATTGACTAATTGTATATGAGTGTAGAGATTGACTAATTGTATACGTTCCAGTAGCAGTGTGAAAGGGTTGACTCGCTAGCAACGGTAAGGCTTAATCCTTGCTAGCGACCGTGGATAAGCTAACGTTAGACATTGTTCAATATTTATTAATTTTATACCATAATTATTTAATTATTTGATATTTCTGTACTTTAATAATTACACTATTTTTGGTTTAGTGTTAAATATATGGTAGAATTATACGTGTGCTTAAATTTGTTCAATAACAGTTGAGTTTTCATTGTATTCGAGAATTGTTATCATTGAATGTTGAAAATATTTAATAAGGAGAAAATTGCATTCAAACTTGTTATTCTTTGTTTTAAACTTCAGAATCTAATTAGATGTATTGTGCTCATACGTTATTTACATGTTGAGCAACTGCCATATACTTTCCTTAAATGCAAATTTGATCAAAATATGTTGAATGCCGACTTATATTGGGACGCTTGCGAACCAATATGATGAAGATCGTAGATCGCTATTGAACGAAATTCATGCTGACTTTTATTGAGCGCTAGCGAGCCGAGATGGTGAACAGTCGCCGCGAAAAACTGGGCCTGGAATTGCTAGCGAAGTAATACAATTTTGTGCGCTAGCAAAGGTCTTGTGGTAAATAGGATGGTAGGGCATATCTTCCGCTAGCTAACGATGGTAAACGGTAGCTGCGAGAACGAAGGTAAGAAATCATTGTTTAGCTAGCTCTTTAACAGGGAGGCTACACGAGCGATGATTTAAATAATGGGCTCACTGGAAACTTTGCTAGCGATACAAGGTCCGGGCATGGACAACGATGATGGGTGTGAACTAGAACAATCAAAGAGATGGATAATGTTAGCTCTCTGTGAACTAGCCATTATCTGGGATATTATCCTGTATTTTACTATCCACGATTCACCGGATCAGTTCATCAATGATTGGCGGAAATATTCTCTACTGAAAAAGCTGATGATTATCAACTGGAACTCAGATTAGTGGCTACTGGGTTCCTTTCAACAAGAATTCACTACCTTCTTTAACAACAATACAACCACCCAATCTTGTTCCATGTTCGCCGGAAAATTTACAGTCACCGGAAAAATGTGTAGAATTCCGAGACTTCAATGTTACTGGTGAAATCTAGTTTTCATTTTGATTTATTTTTAAAATACAAAATAGTATTAAAAAATTATAAATACAGGGCTTGATTCAGTAAAATATAAGGCTTGATATAGCAATTTACAAGATATTGTCTAAGAGCACTTACAACAACAAAAATTCAAAATTGAGCTATTCATCCCACTATCTTCCTCTAAAATCCTCATTTTTCAGCTTTTCCCTACAATCATTCAGCCTGCCACATCATCCAGCTCTATACACATCATTATATTTTACCCACGTCATTTTACATTATCCACACCAATATACTATATCCATTGTATATAATTGTATAATAATAAAATAATATAATAATGATTAATATATAATATAATTATATAATAATAACATAATATACACACAATCAATGTATAATGTAATTGTACAATAATAAAATAATAATAGTATGACCCAAAAGTTTCACTTTGAGTACTACCTTACCAAAAAGTCTGATGATCAGCCTCCATCACAGGTGGTCTAACATCTCAACATTTAGTATAACATATTTAATTATCAATTTAAAATATTACATTTTAATATAATTATAATTTTGGTTTATATCTAACATACATTTTAACAGTATATAATAAAAATTATTAATAGTTAACCATGACAACATTCAACCGAGAGAATTAGTCAGAGGGGCTAGTGATTGGAATGGATGTGGAGTAGTTGTCCTATTGGTCCCATTCTAATTAATTAGTCGCTTTACATAAAAGAGAGTAGTTAGGGTCGGTTTAATACAACTTATCTGAATAACTTTTACCTTAGTTCAGTATTTTTCAGTTTAGTGTAGTATTTTTCAGTTCAGTTCAGTTAAGTGCATTATACATTTAATTTTTTAAAACCAAATTATATGTTAAATATTCAATTTAATTCAGCCCAATTCAGAGAAAATATAATATAATTTAAATTAGTTCAGGAAAATATAATTTAATGATTTTAAGTTTATATTGAAAACTCAGTTAAGTGTAGTTCAATTCAGTTCATTTCAGTTGACCGTAATTCAATTATATTGTTCAATTAAGTTCAGTTCAATATATTTCAGTTCAATTAAGTTCAGTTTAGTGTGATTCAGTTCAATTTAGTTTAATAAGTTAGGTCCGATTTGTTAAGTTCATAATTGATGAAATATGATTTACTAAATTTTGTTAATTTTATTTCATCAATGCATACTTTTGTAAGTTTAGCTTAAGTAAGTTTGGTTTAGTTCAATTCAGTATGCTTCATTTCTTTTCAGTTTATGAATCTCGGTTTGATTTATAAAGTTTGGTGCTGATAAAATATGATTTGATAGAATATAGCATAATTTGGTTATATCAATACATTGATTTTTTTTTTTCATCAATTCAGTTCAACGAAGTCTAGTTTAGTATACTTCGGCTCAATTTTGTTAAATATCTAGGATCATTTTATTAAGTTTGGTTCTGATGAATTATAATTTGATAAACTCTAAATAAATAGTTATATCAATTCAGTGATTTATTTCTTTTAAGATGTTTTGTTCAATTAAGCTCAATTCAATATATTTCAATGGCTTTTTTTTCAAAACTTTGAACATAAATTGAATTTATTAAAAAATCAAATGAATTTTAGTTCAGTTCATTTCAGTATTTTTCAGTTCAGTTCAGTTCAGTTCAGGCGTATTAAACATGCCCTTGATGGGATGATTAAGACCAATTACATGTACTTATTTCAAAGAAAAAAAGACCAATTACCTATACTTGACTAAACCCATTTTCCATTTGCTGTTTTAGATTTATACACCCATCGTCTTGCCCTGTCTTCATGTCACTCATCTTGTTACAAATACAGCTCATTTGGTTAGATGTAGTATACGCAGGAATTTAAATTTTCATAAATTAAAATTCCATACGTTGTTTGATAGAAAAATGTGAAATTTCACCTTTCAAAAACCCTTGCCTGCCAATAATAACTCTAATTGGAATGGTATGAATCAGAATAGTGAACTATTGCATGTTAATTGGAGAGGTTTAGTGGATAGAAATGCTAGCAAACTGAAATTACCGAAGTTCTATGGGGTAAAACCACAGGAATGGCTTAGAAAATGTGAGAAATACTTTGAATTCAATGGAATAGGGAATGATCAGAGAATGAATATCATAGAAATATATATTTGAAAGGAAGAGCTGAGGTTTGGTTTGGAAACAAAAAACAGTTGAAGTTATCTTGGGGAGATTTTTGTATTGCATTGGTCAAAAGGTTTTCTAGCATGGGAGACAGGGATGAGGTTGAGGAATTCAGTTAAGATTGTGCAAAAATGACCTGTGCTTGAATATGTGGAAATTTTTGAGGAGTTAAGAGTTTTAGTGGAGGACCTAGACTCTAAACTGTCTGAAAGTTAATTGATGTCAGTATTCTTGAGTGGATTAAACGAGGAACTTAGAGCTGGAGTTAGAAGACTGAGACCTAAGTGCCTGGATGATGTGATTGAATTGGCTAAATGGAGGAGAAATTCTTGGAGGTTCTGCAGAAGAGGTGGAATGCTTCTACTAAGTTTAGTGGTGAAAAGGGAAACTGTAAGCCTTAGTCTAATCCAGACAGGTTTAAGAAACCCTCTTACGCTGTTCCTGAGGGGTATTAGAGGTTTTCACCTAAGGAGTTGGAATAATGGTCTTTGTTTTAAATGTAGTGAAAAGTATGGGGTAGGCCATATTTGCAAGTTCCAACAGATCCATCTGATTACTGAATGTGCAGCAGATGATGAGGAAGAGGTTTGGGTTATAGAGAAGGAAACAAACAAGTTGTAACAGTTGGAGGATGAGTAGGACTGTGAAGAATTAGTGTCTAGAGTTTTGAGCAGTGAAGACAATGGTGATCTAATATCTCTCATGGGAAATATAAACGGCTACAAAGTGCAGTTTTTGCTGGATACGGGAAGTTCTGGGAGCTTCATCGGTCCTAAGTTGGTTAAAAACTTGGGATTAAAAGAAGTGAATACAAAGAAGATCATTGTTTCAGTGACTAATGGACAGACAGCTAGAGGTGCTACTTATAGTCCAGCAGTGGAATGGAGTGTGCAGAATTCTAAATTTGATTTTGATCTGAGAATTTTAGAAATGGGAGATGTAGATATCATTTTAGGGGTGGATTGGATGAAGTGGTTCAGCCCTGTAACTTTTGATTTCAACACACAAGATGTGTGGTTGCATTTGGGGAGAAAATTCTGGCATTTCAAAGTAAATCTTGATGAAGCTAACTTCAAAAGAATGAAAGGAGCAGAAGGAAAGGAACAGTTCCTTTACAGAAAGAGAAAGGCTCGGGAAATGGAAGGTATGAAGCTGCATTATGATTACAGTGTCCCTCAGAGCATTAAGTATTCAGACAAGTAGTATGAGTATGTTACCAAGGGCAGCTGTCATGTTATGAGTCTGCAAGATTAAGAGGATGAATATTGGAGAACAGTGGAGTTGCTAAGCCTGAAATACCAGCTAATATTCAACAGGTTATTTCTACATTTTCTTATGTCTTTGAGACTCCTATTACTTTACCACCTCCTAGGAGCATTGATCACCAAATTACTTTGAAAGCAGGTGCTGAACCCTTCAAAATCAAGCCATACACGTATGCTCATACTCAAAAGGATGAAAGTAGAGGATCTGCTGCTGCAAAAGACTATCAGAACAAGTACAAGCCCTTTTTCTTCACCAGTGTTGTTAGTTAAGAAAAAGGATGGAAGCTGGAGGTTATGTATAGATTACAGGAACTTAAATAAACAAACTATTAAGGACAGTTTCCCCATTCAAGTTATAGATGAACTGTTGGATAAATTGTTTGGGGCTGTATCTTTTTCTAACCTGGATTTAAGAGCAGGTTACCATCAAATCAGGGTGAAAAGTGATATCCATAAAACTGTCTTTCAAACACACAGTGGTCACTATGAATTTTTGGTGATGCCTTTTGGGTTAACTAATGCACCAGCCACATTTCAAAGCCTAATGAACCAAATTTTTCAGAAGTTACTAAGGAAATGTGTATTGGTATTCTTTGATGACATCACTAGTGGAGGCATATCCTACCACTGCGCTGGAGCACGGCGTTTCCAGAAAACCGTCGTCTATAAGGAGGTTCCGATATCGGAATGTTGCGAGCATGCAAGTGAAATATTGAACTACAACGCTACCGGACAGAAACGCCGCATAGTAAACAGCGGATAGAGATATACAGCGGATTGCCAATGGCGGTTATTGAAAACCACCGTATCTAATAAGGTTTCGTTATTCTAACTTGCTGGTATAAAAATTCCGAGAGCCGAACTACATTGCATGACTATTTCTGGTTGAGGAAATACGTTGTTGTGAAGTTTAATGGTCCGTAAATGTAATGTTGATTAGGTTTCGCAATCCTAACCAGAACTTGTCTCATCATACTTTAAGTATTCATATAACTGTTCGGATAGTAGAACATGTTATGTTTATAAGTACCGCAAGCGGAACAACGTTTTGGTAGAGTTGTTCCGGAAAAGATTCAAGTACTAAGTAAATTGCTTTTTATTAAAAGGGAGTTATGATATTGCTTAAAATAGAAAAGAGAATAAAAGGGAGAGAAATAATGAACCATTGGATTAGATTAAAATGAATGGTCAAGATTTTGAGTAAACAAAGAGTTAAAATAAGTGAGTATGATTATATAACCAAAATACATACTGCAAATAAGCAAAATATAACCTACGGACTGCAAATAAACAAAATAAAAATATGCTCCTGTAAGAAACAAAGGATATCTGGCATAACATTATACTTTTTATACTGTTGACATAAAAAATGAAAGACATGTATTGCACATTTGCAGACAGTTGCCAATTATATCTTTCACATTAGGCAATACAATCAGTTAAATTCCAAAAGTCATTCTCATTCTTCTTATACAATAGAAATTGCCAAACCAAGTAAGTTCTTGGCTGGGGAATGTACAGCCAGCATCAGCATAATGACATTTTGACCAGCGGCATGTCGATTCGACCTTTCTTTTGTTTTCCAATCATATTCTTCACCCTTCCTCGCCAAACTCCTTGGTAAATCTCTCGTGCACCTGCAGATCAGACTTGCTCACAGTTGGCCTCTGCCTTGCCAAAACTTTATCAAAGTCTGACTTGGATATCGGGGGAGGGGTAATCTACAAGAGAGTAAACAGTTGCACTAATAAGTTTATTTCACATATCAAAGAAAATATTATCAAAAAGAACATGTAAATGCTAGTTTTTCTGCAAAGGAGAAGACTTCCACTATAGTTTTCCTGCATTCTAATATACTGTGTTTCATCTACCTAAAAGCAAAAGCTGCATCTGATACTGATTCCAAATATCACTGATTGAAGCAATAAGCTGTGTGAGGTGGTGTTTTGTAAGCAACACTCCTACTCAAAGAAATAAACAAATTTCCACTACAACATATTTAAATGACTTCAGTGATCCATAATAGCATGCATGTTTACCTTAGCAGCAAGACCTTTAGTGGCCAGGTCCTGCATGGTTGTCTGGATGGCACCAGGTTGCTTAGGCCCACATGGCAACCACAAACCGGTAGTAGTCTTTATAAAGAACATGGCATCTTGAGTTTTGCGTACAGGTTCAAAGAGGACATCCTTCACCTATTGTGCAAGAAAATTTTTTAAAAGAAGTACGACCACAAATACTAAGCAGAGAAAACACACATATTAAATTAGGGAACAAACTTCTTTAAGAGCTACTAAATACACGAAGCCCACTCATCGAATTCTGAGACTTACACAAACAGAAACATCAGATCCAGAAAATCCTTCTGTCTTACGACCAAGGTCTTCAAAGTCACTCTCAGTCAAGCTGTGGGGTGTATCTCCCAAATGAACCTACAAGCAACACAGTTAAATCACAATCATTTGCAGAACACATATTCAACTGATGATGACAAATATTTGAAAAGCTCCCTACCTTGAACATATGTTGTCTTGCTTTCGCATCTGGTAGAGGAATGTAAATGCGCTTATCAAATCTTCGCCTGATAGCCTATCAAGTGGAAATTACATGTAAGTCTAAATAGTGAAAGCTTTACAAGAAAACTAAGCATTCAAAAGCATGAGAATTATGGCATCCTAATATATACTAAGATATTCACCTGATCAAGAGCGTAGGGAGTATTTGTTGCAGCTAGAACAAGGACTTTCTCATCATTGTGTCCTACACCCTAACAAAGACAAGTTCAACATCAAAGTAATAATTCACTGATCACCACTGGACTCATCAACTACTACCAAATTCAGAATAAAAGATATTGCATAGACAGTACAAAATATAACATGGGGTATTTCCAGATGCTATCTACAAGTAAGAGAGCAATAAAAATCCAAAACATATTTCACATTCCCTAGTCGATCAAGCCATGGAACTAGTAGATACAATGGATGAAATTCATAGACAGTACAAAATTCAACATGGGATAGTTCCAGTTGCTTTCTATGCCAAAACATCTTTCACATTCCCCAGTCGATCAAGCCATGTACACCTACTATGGATCAAATTCACGACTCAGATTTGATGCACCAATACTTCAACTCATAACATCGCCAGATATGTCCATATGGTCAATCAGGTGTCTTAATCAGTTCTCTATGCTTAGATATCTGATGAGAGCATTTATACAAATTATTATATTGCTGGGTAGCTATATATCTAATCAGGCATTTTGATAATATTTGTTTATGTTCTAAATGGTCTTTTAGAAGCATTCAAGTTTCAATGCCCTTGTAACTGTCAGAGGAGAAACAAGAGAAAAGAATACTCCATTTCCAAGAGCATGAGCATAGACATCAACACCACTACCACCAAAATCATCTATACAGCAAGTATGTAACATAAGAAATGGATAGAAATTATAAGGAAAAGGTAGCATTAGAGGATTTGTGAAAACTCCGAGAGACAATTATTTATATGCCCGTTACAAAATAACTTGCCATGGGGATTGGGGGTTGTGGGATTATAGTTCATGAGTTTAATTTCATGACAAATGGCTGTGAATTGAATATTGAATTTACTGATTCAACTTCTCAAACCCTGTCAGGCAGTTGCCAGGTCTATATATTTTACTTGCAAGGTTGGGTTTTCAAACATGTGGTATCACTCGAATTTTCGGTGGATGTTCTGTTCTCAATTAAAAGCAGTATGTTGGTAATCCCTCCCAAGTCCTAACAAGAAGTCTAACTCAAGTGCTTTAAAATGCTCTTTACTTTTGTATATCATGTACATCACTAGAGGATGGGATCTTTCTTTTGAGTTTTCTGCAAACCACAAGTGTAAACCAAGGTTTTGAAAGAGATTAACTCAAGTTCTAGGTAGAGTGGATGAATACAGAGGCATGATACAGTCTAATCATTTTTAATCATCAAATCTACAGTGTATGTCATCAACAGTGAGCAATATGCTGTATATTTACTAATATTACAAGACATGCTTTGAGTTATAATCTCACTTCAATTGTCCTCCCCTTTAGTTGCCTTTACTACGAATAGATACCACACCTTCTAGTGCAATCCATGAAAAGGAAATTAGCACCATGCATAGAAATTCTTTTATCTCTGGCAACAATATTAAAGGACATACCTGCATCTGCACAAGCAACTCTGTTTTGATACGTCGCGATGCTTCACTCTCATTTCCTTCTCCACGCTGGCCACACAGCGAATCAATTTCGTCCACAAATATGATGGAAGGTGCACTTTCGCGGGCCATTTCAAAAAGATTTGAAACGAGCTTTTCACTCTCACCCATCCACTTTGACACTAGGTCTGAGGATGAAACACTGCACACAAAAAGCATTTGACACTAGTCAAACTTATTGAATTCTTAAACAAACTATAACGTAAAAGTTGCTGATCCAAAAACGATATTAATTTTCATACTTAAAGAACTTAAGGTTTGTATTTAAGCATACTAAAATATACACAATATACAGCTATATATCATAAAACACCGCATATGTAAGCAATGATCAAGAAGCCAGAAAAGCAAAGAGCTTCATAAACTTAATTCAGACTTAAATACTTTGAAACCAGAAAAACTACATCCTACAATATGTGCATCCTCCCATGTAACTAAATTATGTTCCAGTTATCAGACATCTCATGAACCTTATCATATATTAGAAAGAGGGGATCCATTACATGAAAAGAAATCCATCATCTTTCAAACAGCACAAAGGGCATATGGCATCCAGGGGAAAAGAAACTCGGGAATTGACAGGGAATTTTGTCAAAACCCTCACATCAGAGAAAATCTCAATTTTTTTTAAAGAAAGTAAAAACTCTATACAAAAATGAAAAATAAAAGGCAATGCCACCATATGCATAAAAAATCAAAGCTATAGCATGTGTACCTGAAAAAAGTAGAGTCTGCTTCAGTAGCCACGGCCTTTGCTAAATATGACTTCCCCGTTCCAGGTGGACCGTATAAAAGGAAAGCCCTCCAAGGCCGCCTCTTGCCTACAAACAACAGGTGACGATGAAAGTTTTGATGGGAGCACACATCTTCTAACACATACATATCATAAGGATTGACAATCGTGACATGAAAATCATGATACACGTGCCATATTAATGAAGTCACAAAGATTAAGATAATCAGCAAATTACAACAAGACTTCCTATAGTAAGAGCATACTTTCTTTCAAGGAGCAGAAATGATTCAAATGGTTAGACTATGATGACTACCACGAGCTCATGACGATGGACAGTACGGTTCCTATAACACTGAAAGTCCACATCATATGTCTACAAAAATAAGATGAATTCAACTGACACAGTAAGCCATTAAGGGTGACCTCTAAAACCTCCACATCCCATGTCTTGAACCAAGTGATAGAAGGAAGTTTCAATGTATGATTAGATGATGCTAGTGTGTTAGTTTATATAGCGCAGCTAACAAGTACAAATTGACCATAATGATCAGGAGGGTTTCTGGTTCATGTGTATGAATTCAGTTGACCAAGTGTGCGTATGCACATAGCATGAATTGTTTACTAAGACATCAGCCTAGAGCGTCTGACACATATATAAGTGACACAAACACTAGCCATATCAGGCCGTCATAACATGGATGGCGGGCTTTTTAAATAAAATAAAAATCCTTACGAGACCAGAAAATTAAAGCTCGTGAACTCTCATACTGTCTCACATAGCTCAACTACACAATTTCCTTAACCAAATAGCATATACTAATAACAAAAAGCTTATAACTGGAGTTCACAAGACTCTACAAACTACCCACCTGAAAAGGAAAGAAAAAGCTAGCTCCTCAGACACCCACTAGCCGCAACAAATTCGCCTTTAAAAATTGATGCACAAACAGGACCAAAAGTTGACACAAAGTCACAAACTTTCAAATAAACCTTGAATCTAAAACGATGTCAAACCTGTGAAAAATTGTGGGAATTTGACAGGCAAAATCACGGCCTCTTGCAGAGCTTGCTTGGCACTTTCCAATCCAGCGACATCGTTCCACTTGACATTAGGTTTCTCCCTGACAATGGCCGAATTGAGGCCAGCCCGAAGCTTGGACTGCTCCGGATCCTCCCCATCTCCCTCACCGCCATCCTTGGGCTTGGTCTTTGGGCGGGTGGCCACGGCAGCATCGCCGTTGGCGGCGGGGCCCGAACCGCCGCCCTCGTCAAGCACAGCCCGAATCTCCTCGGCACGGCGCAAGTACTCGGTGAATTTCTGCGTGATGGCCTCCTTGATCTTGGCGTTCTTCTCGTATTTCAAATGGGTTTTAAAATACTCGAGCGCGTTCATGTAGAGAGGAAACGCCTTGGCATAGTTCCCGGCGTTGTCCTCCTGCACGGCTTGCCGCACATACTCGATCGCCTGTTCCTTGAAGTTGCTATACATTAATTTCCTCTTCCTTCGACAGCAGCAAAGAGAAGAAGATCGCAATCGGGATCGAGCTGAATCAGAGTATCGATTCCGAAACCAAAAATATAACCCACATCACAAAGCAATCGAGTGGATAAATTGCAGAAGAATTATAACAAGTATCTATGGCTGCGTTGAATTTGAAGCTTCCTAATCGCGTGGTGAACTTTCAATCCTATGCTTTTCAGGTTTTTTAGTTTTAGGCCCCAAAACTATAATATTTACTTAACTTCCCCGTATAAATCACGCGTTCACCTCCCACTCGTGGACGGCCGACATTAAAATACATCTAGGATTTAAATTTTGAGTAAACCACTGTTGGGTCTGTTTGCGAGAGTTTTTCCGTAAAATAATTCATTTTAGTATTTTTTTTTTCAGTTCAGTTCTGTTCAGTTTAATATCTTTTTTATTTTTTTCAATTCAGTTCAGTATTTTTTTGTTTTTTCAGTTCAGGTAAGTATTTTTTTATTTTTTCAGTTCAGTTAAATTTTTTTTATTTTTTCAATTCAGTTAATTTTTTTATTTTTTCAGTTCAGTTCAGTAATTTTTTTTTCAGTTCAGTTCAATATATTTATATTTTTTCAGTTCAGATAAATTTTTTTATATTTCTTTTCATTTCAGTCAATTTTATGTTTATTTTTTTATTATAACTCCCTACTGTTTTTTCGATTCAGTTCAGTTTATATACTCAGTTGAATTCAGATCATATCAGAAAATTAATATTTTCGAAATGTGATTTGATTCAATCCAAAATAATTTATCATACTATTTTCATTATATTTACTTTTTGTTCAGTTCATAGCCATTCAAATTAGTTTTTTTTTAAAGTTTGTTGATGTTTTTCAACCTAATGTAGGTGTAGTATTAGTATTTAAGTGTGTCTAAATTAATAAATCTTGTTCGATCAAAATAATTCATAAGTGATATTACTCTTTTATCATACATTTAATTTTAATTCAAATCAACTCAGTTTCAAACCATGTCAAATCAATTCAAAATAACGACATTTAGTTCACTTCAGTATCTTCATCATGAGGGCATCGCCTGCAAAATTCTTATTTATTTCAGTTGAAATCAACATCATGAGAGAATATTATTATTTTAAACCTGAATTATTACTTTAATTGAATTGAATTTAGTTTAGTCTAGTTTAAATCATTTCAGTAAGTCTAATTCAGTTGATCTATTCAGTTCAGTTCAGTCCATTTTTATTTGATCCATTTCAATTCAGTTCATTTAATTTGGTTATAAACAAATGTGATTTGATGAATTTCAGTTTCATTCAGTCGTATAGTTACTATGTTCGATATATTCAATTATAATTCATTTTGATTAGTGTTTACTAGATTAATACAAGCTCATTATTTGTGAATACGACGAAATAGAGCTATTTTTACACTAGTGGTTCTATCATACATCTGAATATTTTTAACCAGTTCATTTTAATTTAATTAAATTAATATAAGTCTATTTCAATCATGTACAAATGTAAATTGATTAATTTCAGTTTAATTTAGTCATACAATTATTGTCTTCGATCTTTACTTCATTCTAATTCAATTTAGTTATAAATAAATGTGATTTGATGAAATATGTTGGGTTTAGTCATTATTTCAATACATTATACTTTATCCCGTTCCATTTCTATTCAATGCAGTATGATTCAGTCCATTTTATTTGTCAATAATGAGCATTTTTACTATAATTTTTTCAGTTCAGTTCAGTTTTTTTTTGATGGGAAATCACATTTGCATAAAAAATCATCAACCACGTACAAAAGTTTTGGCCATCACTCTAAGCCTTACTGCCTTCTAATGTTCAACAATTAATCAAGTCTCAAGTCTGGTATAATTAGAGGTATAGCCTTATGCTTAGACTTGCTGCCTTCATTGCTATCGTTTGTGAGCCATCTCTGTTGAGATTACTCTAAATAGCGAGGCAACCAAGATTTACAAAGCTTAAAAGCCAACCTCATAACTAGCTAGCTACAAAATCAATCTACTCAAATCTCCAAGAGCACTCAGCTGCAACTTGTATTGCCAATGCATTAGCATCCGTTGAGACTTTCTGAAATATCCTCTGATTCCGTTCCAGCCAAACTTCATAGAGTACTGTGACAAACTTCTGAAATCTCTGGCATTGTCTCTTTTTCTTCATCTGCAACAACTGCTTTCTGAAACCCCTCATATTACCGGGAATTGGTAGGTGCATGGTTCTCAATAAGGTCACTATATATTCACATTTGCAGAATAGATGTTGAGCATCCTCATCAGCTGAATTGCACAATCTACAGGGTGGTTGTGGTCCCAACACTCTGAATCTTTGCAATCTCAGCCTGGAGTGGAGAAGCATCCAGATAAAAATTTTGTGCTTGGGCAACAGTTGGGGGTGTCAAATCAATGTTGCCAAGTGCTTCTAATCAGCTCCTCCTTTCTTTATGTCATAGGCCTTCTTAATGCTGAAAGTTCCAGCTCTGGTGATGCAAGATGCTCCCTTTGTCAACAGTAGACTCTTCTCTTGCAACACACTTTTCCAGCCCCAATTATGACTACTAATGGAGTGTCATGCATCTAAAGGTTTCCCTTTAATGTATTATGCATGAATCCATTGTACCCACAATATGTCCTTTTTGGAAGTTATATCCCAAAGAAGCTTGCACATTGCTGCTCTATTCCACAGGGTTGGGTCCTTTAGCCCCCAGCCACCTGCAAGTTTTGAGAAACACATGGAATCCCAGCCTACTGCAGCGAACCCTCTTTCTCCTTGTTCTCTGTCCCATAAATAATTCCTACACAAGGTCACCAATTGTTTGTGCAGATTTTCAGGAAGCTTAAAACCTGAATCCAGTAGCTTGTGATGCTGAGTAGGACTGTGTTTATCATCTGTACTCTTCCTGCATAGGTAAGGTGTCTTGACTCCCAAGTTTTCAGCTGCCTGGTGAGCTTATCCAACAGTTGTTCACTGGATGCCTGATCCCACCTGTATGGTGACAAAGGTAATCCCAAATACTTGATTGGGAAGGTGCCCTTGGTTATATGCAATGCCTGAGCCAAAAGATCCTGATCTGCTGCATCCATCTTTGAGAAATAGACCTGAGATTTGGAGTCATTCATGGCAAGGCTAGTGGTGTCATGGAAAATCTGCAGTGTTTTCTCAACTCTCTCCATTGATGCTTCTGATGCTTTAAAGATGAGCAAGTCATCTGCAAATAAAAGGCTGTGGAAACCTATTATCTTGCATCTCTGGTGGTATTCAATTAGCTTCTCGTACTGTAATGTTTACTCAGCAACCTAATCAGATATTCCATAATCAAAACAAAAAGAAAAGGAGATAGTGGATCACCCTGTCTCACTCCTCTCTTCCTTTGAAATGCCTCTGTCAGGGAGCCATTAAGGGAGCTACATAAGGTAGATTGCATGACACATCTCTTGATCCACTGTATGAAGAGGCCTGGGAGCTTCAAGTACTTCAACCATCTTGGCCATCTTCAAGTACTTCAACCATCAGGCATTTTCTTGAAAAAGTAACAAGTAAAGCCATCTTGGCCAGGTTTTTTACTAGATTAGATGTTTTTCAAGGATGTGAGAATTTCTCCCTCAGTAAGAGGTTTGATTAATTGGGCTTGTTGTGGTATGTCTAGCACTGCACCCCACTGAATAACTGTCTGATCTATACACAGTCTAGGTTCCACCTCCCATCCCAATTGTTTCTTGAAATAGTGAGTGAGGTGTTTTTCTATGTCTTCTCTGCCTTGTACCATTCTTCCCTCTTCATTTTGGATGCAGACTATGTGATTGGAGTATTTCCTCACATTCACAGATGCATAAAAGAGAGATGTAGGTCTATCCTCATCCTTTAGCCATTTGACTTTGGCTCTCTGCTTTAAGAATTTTTATTCGGCTTCCTGTAGCCTCACTAATGTTTTCCTCAGAGCTGTTTCCTTCTCCTGCAGTCCAGCATTCAAAGGATTCTGTTCCAGTTCATTCTGTTTGCTACACCATTCCACTTTAGCAGCCTTGTTCTAGCTTCAATGTCTGAAAATTCTCTCTTGTTTAACTTGGAGAGGGGTTTTTCCAGCTGCTTCAGTTTCCCAAATAGCTTTGCAAATGTATGAGAAGGTTCCGGTTTCCAGATTGCCTCCACTATAGGTAAAAATTCCTCAGAGAAAGCCCACATGTTGAAGAATTTGAAAGGTCTTGGATGGGGAGGGGAATTGGCTTGCACCTGTACAACTAAAGGGAAATGGTCATAAGTGTATTGCATCACAACTGTGCAAGTGGTTTGCCACATAGCTTGCAGCCACATATCATTAGTGAGTGCTCTATCAAGTTTACTGTAAATCCTTTCTCCCATGGCCCTTCTATTTGACCAAGTGAAATATGCTCCAAAAGTTTTTAACTCTTGTAGTTCCTGTAACCTCACGACTCTCTGAAAATCCTCAACTTCTGCCTGTTCCACCAACTGTCCTCCAATCCTGTCTTCAAACTACACAAGGGCATTGAAGTCCCCTATTATGAGCCATGGTTTGTCACTGAATCCACATCCCAGTAAATGATCCCATAATGGTACTCTAGATCCTATCTGGTGCATGCCATATACAACTGTGATGTAGCACCAGTGGTTGTATTCTTTCATGAGCACTAGTAAGTCCATCTACTGTAGCGCCTGTACTTGAAAGTAGGCTGACCTCCAAATCACCCATATCTTGCCAGAGTCTGCAAGTGAACCATTTGTCTCAAATTCCCACTGCATCCCCATGTTCTTCCATATCTTCTTCTCATTGTCTTTCCTCACTTTTGTTTCTAATAAAGCTGCAAAACCTACATGCTGCTGTAAACAAAAATTTCTAACCTCTACTTGTTTCTCAGTTTTATTTACTCCTCTAACATTCCAGGCTAGTATGTTACTGGACATCAGGAGGATAAGCAAGCAATTGAAACTGATTCCCAGATCCACTTGGAGCTGCTCCATGTATTACTGATTGCCCACTGTCATTAGCACCCAAATCAACAATCTATTTGCCTTTGTCAAAAGGATTAGGCTTTCCTGGGACCATAATGAAACCCTTCTTGTCTAGCATTGGCCTCTATAGTATAGTTCTTCTGAGTGTAGTGTTCCTGTATGAGTTCTCCTGACCCACTGCTGGCTTAGAACCACCCTCTCATTGCCTTGTATGACTGTGGTCTGCCTTTTCTTTAAAGCACTGGTTTCTATTGTCTATTAAGCTGAGCAGGCCTATTCTCTACCTTCCTCCTCAGAGGCTGTGTTACTTCCCCATCTTTCCTCTTGCAGCTTTTCTCCTCATGGCCCATTAGGTTGCAAAATGCACACCTACTAGGAACCCATTCACACTGTATTTCTTGGTGTTGGATGATATCATTTTCATCCATCCAAGGAATCTTGTTTGGCACCTGCTTGCCCAATTCCATTTCTCACCAGTTTCTCAACATTAAGTGTAGCTTGGTCCAGTCTCAGTTGCTTCCCCAATGGACTAACAATCCTGCTAAGAATATCTGGCTTCCAGTAAACCACATCAAAATCAGGCAGTTTCAGCCAAACTGGTACCCTGGTAGGCACTGTTATATCAAGATTTTTGGTCCATGCCTGCACTAGCACTGGTTTGCTGTCAAATAGCACTATCCCCTTCTCCACATCTAGTTCCTTATGATTCTTGTACACAAATCTCACCAGAAAGATTCCTGGTTTCACCATCCACACCTTTTTAGGTTATGAAAACCCCATATATCTTTCTGAAGAACCCCTCCATGACAGCCAATGGAGGGAAAGATCAAATGACCTTGCACTCTACAATATTGTTCAATCTCTAAGGCTTTCATATACCTCCTCCTTAGAAATCCTACCCATGACCATTCCCTCAATCTCTAGTTTCATAAAGTTGGACTCCAGCTTGTGAATCATCAAACACGGTTGACCAGTTAAGCATAGTAGATGACTGGGGTTTAGACCTTACCTGATGCCCTGAGCCCACATTGACGTTTTCTTCACCATCTGACTCCGCTCCCCATTCCACCTTCTTCCCCGGAGTCTGCTCTTCACCTCCAATCAGATGTGTTGCTCCACTCGGCTACCGGGTCGAGGTCTCCCCCAATTGCAGCTCTGGGATTGACCGCTCCTGTTGCTCTATTGAATTCTTTGGTACTGGGGCACATTTCTATTGAACTACATACTTGCTTGACTCGTCCTCCGAATCTCGAAGAACCGATGCCATATTCTTCAAACTCGTTGTTGAAACGATCTGAAAATCCCGGCTGAGATCCGACCTATATTGTTTCTTAGACTACTTCTTCCGCTTACCCACCGATTTACTACCTATGGGCGGCATGATCGTGCTTTATTCAAGCCAGTTCAGTTCAGTATTTTTGTATTTTTTCAGTTTAGTTCAGTATTTTTTTATTTCAGTTCAGTTCAGTATTTTTTTATTTTTTTCAGTTCAGTTCAGTCATTTTTTTTTTCAATTCAATTCAGTATTTTTTTTTTTTCAGTTCAGTTCAATATTTTTTTATTTTTATCAGTTCAGTTCAGCGAAAAATAAACTCTAGCAAACAGGGCCTTATACCCATTCACTAGATAACACCCGCACATTTGTACGGATAATTATTTAAATATTATTATTTTATCTGAAATATATTTACATACATAATGAGTTATTCAGTTTTTCTTATTCCAACATATTCACCACTTGACAAATAAATATCTTTAAATCGTATAAATTTGAGATTTGAAAAATTAAGCTTTCATGACTTAATTATACAATGTTATGATATACAAAATTAAATGAAATATCAAATAAAAATATTTTATGTACAACATCGATTAATAATATACTTTTCTATTTTTTGTTTCAAGCGTAAACGATTTAGGTTACTAATGAAAAACTTCATTTGCAAGAGTCATTCTTTTATCTTCCAAAATTTTCATTCATATTATAATTAAAAATTTTAGATTTTTTACCAAAAATATAACTGTAAATATGGGTAAAGTGAATTTATGAAGAAGCGGTAAATTGAAATGGTGAAAAAAGGTGATCATAAATACGGTTGATAAAAAGAAACTTTTTTTAAAGCTGTTTTTGATAAGTTTGAGGAAATGTAAGAAACTTTTTTTAAAGTTGTTTTTGATAAGTTTGAGGAAATGTAAGACGTCACCTGGCAAAAGTGACATCTTTTAGTAGTTACTAGACAATACTCATGCTTTTGCACGGAATTGAACATAAGTATGAATAAATAAATATATTAATTCAATTTCTTGATAAGATATTATTCAAATAATAATTTGACATGTAACTAAGCAACAATCAACATAAGAGGTATTTTTTGATAAGGTGCGCTAAATCGAGTTGTGCGGCTCCCCTTTTTCTCTCTAGAACAGTAACATATCTGAAATTCTTGGGGAGGGGCTCGTTGGCCGGCCTCCTCACCGTCGACCTGAGCCCTTCCCCCTGTTGACCCAGTAGCTATTCTAACCACCCTCTTTTCCATACCCTAAACCCGGAACCTTTTTTTCTCCATCGAAAAACTACGATCCATTTCCCATTTCCGCTGTGATTTGAACAGACAGGGAGCAACAACTGCTCGTCACCGGATCTCCGGTGAACAGATCCAATCTCGTGACACCATTGTCAAAGCGTGGAGGAGCCACGTCGGGTCTTCACTGCCATCACAGTGCACCCGTCTCAACAAATCTCACGTCGCGGAGGAACCACGCAGGGTCGGCCCAACTAGATGGACAGAGGGATCGACAGAATTGCCTCACGAAACCAGAATGGGAAGGGTTCTGTCGAACTCTCCAGGCACGCGCGAGAACCCCACCCCACGCGCCCGACGGCTTTAGTTTTCATGAATAAAGGGGTATGTGCGATGAAATAGGTTTTATGATAGAGTACTAGGTTGGTTTGTTGTCTAGCTGTCTAATTTTTCTGACTGGTCCTTTGCTTGGAAAAATTATGTTGGTTTCTGATCTATTTCAGTAGATATATAGGAGAAATCCAAGTCAAGGGAAGTATTGACTATCTCTCTGGCGACTCTGTCTGAATCATATTTGTAGCCTGTGCGGGTAGATGTGTTTTTGACACTTTGGCTTAATGCGCCAGGCAACTCACCGGCATTTTGATAATGTGTGATCGAATTAGAAAGTCTCTTATTGTCATAGAGAGTTACACCGCGAGAAATGAGATTGTCCTACTATAGGCTATTACCGGCCTGATGATAGCGAGGAATGCCACAGTTGATAAGTCCATGGTTCGTATTCCAGGTCTCATTCAGTCTCGGACCAGGGGTCATGGGCTCGAGGTACGCGGAGGATAGATCAACAGGTCCATCAATCCTAATCCTTATAAGGAATGCGTATATTGTGAATGTTCTACAAGGAATATACATCCTCCTAAACATGGTAATACAGCCATGACCGAAATATACTTCTTCTACACATGGTAATACAACTACTATTACCATAAGAGTTGTATTCCTACCATATGTATTTACATATCTTGGTGATCTACGGATTGTAGCCATATAAATACCCAAAGGTTTGGTACACCTTTTATATCTCATACTACATACAATACGACTTACGCATCATACTAACTTGAGCGTCGGAGTGTCTACCCTCGGGACACCCGAGGCTTTGTTTTGCAGATCCGTTCGTGAGCAAAGTTCGTCGTCGAGCGCTGGTGTCCGCCATACATCAAGTGGCACGCCCAGTGGGACATCGTGTCAATTGACAACGTCGCCGAACTTTGTCTCTGATCTGATCCTGTGCATCTGTTCAACAAGTTTTCAATGCCATGTCAGAAGCTAAGCACCCCAGGCAAAGCGCCGAATGCAAGGGCAAGCCCCAGAAGAAAATCCAAAAGGAGAGCAAACTCCCCGAGGACGCGGACGCGGCCGACCAAGAGGATACTGAGCACGTTCCACATCAGAACAACCACTAAGCTCTACCGTAGGTGCCGGAAACTCCAAATTCCAAACTCCTCCGGTCCAAATCATGTCACGTCCGGAGCACCAATCTCTGGCCCAAATCCTGCTGCATCCAGAATACCACCTTCTGGATCCAATCCAGTTGTGTCCGAAGTGCCGAACTCGGGCCCAAGAATTTCGATCCAGACTGACATGAACTACAGCGAGCAAGTGAATAATTCAGAAGGCCTGGATCCCGAAAACAGATTGGGATATAGCGAATCTGATTCAATCTTCACTGTAGAAGAGAGAGCTCAAAGGGACCGTCAAATCCTTGCAGAAAGACAACAGGAAGAGGCGAGACAGAGACGCCTAAGGGAATCCCTGAGACAACCTTTGGGACCTGCAGTCCCTCCCCCTCCGAGCTCTGAACAACCCTATGTAAATCTTATATCGGACTCTCCCCCGAGAGAAATCCCTGAGGATGTCCGAGCATTGATGAAAGATCTACGTTCTCAATACCCTGATTTTGTAGCATCCCTAATAAATCCGAGTCAACAAATTCACTCCCAGACGCATGAAGCCCCGAGTCGAGTATCCATTACAGGAGCTCGAACAACACCGCCCTCTGATCCTACTCAGCAACAGAGATTCCCGAGTGATCTATCTTAGAGCCTGCCTCCATACAGCACTCAAAGACACCTACCACCATCTCCCGATCCAGCCAACTATCGCAACGATGGCTCAGCATTAAGCAGGGAGGATGTGCGAAGAATGCACATAGAGAACATTCAGGAAGAGCTCCGGCGGGAGAAGTGGGAACGGACTCAGAGCGAGTGGCAAACCAGTGCTGTCAGACTTTTACCTAGGAAGGAGCATACCCTACTCGAGGGAAGTACGAGATTGACCAAGAGATCAAACGCATCCTCGGACCTAGAAGACAGTCCACTCGCTCCCCTTTTTCAAGACACATCGTTAACCTACCCTTTGATGGTAACAAGAAAGTTCCTGAATAATTGCCTAACTATGATGGTACCGGTGACCCTCGTGAATTCTCTCGGTCTTTTTTAAGACACTCAAGACCAGGAATTTTCACGAGCTGGAGATATGAAAAATTGTCCCCAGTTATCTCCGAGGAAAAGCCCAGACCTGGTTTACCCAAACGAAACCAGAGAGTTTGTTCGACTATTGGGATTTCGCCGAATTTCTCCTCCTTGCTTTCTTCCAGAAGAAGAAGTTTACTAAATCCCTCGGAGATTTAGAGTACGTGCCTCGCCTTGAAGGAGAAACTATGATAGAGCATTATCACAGATATATGGATCTGGCTACAGAATGCTACGATCAGATGAGATCCTCTTGATAAATATGTACCGCATGAGTGTAGATGATGACACCCTGAGAATGAAGCTGGCAACCAAGAATCCAACTACCATTTAAAATCTTCAGGCTATTATGGAGAAGTATGCTAGCAAAACAAACATGGTAACTGACAAGAGACCGCGAGAGCCATATACTGAAAATAAAGGCAAGGAGCCTAAGATGAAGACACCCAAGGCCGAGACGACAGAAGGCACCTCCAGACCAACCTTCGAATCTTACACTCCTCTAGCTAGATCTCGGGCTGAGATTTTATCCATTCACATGCACCTTTTGAAAGATCCTCCTACCATGAAGGAATCAGCCGAGCGTCAAAGGTCCCCGGAATTCTGCTAATATCACCGAGATCGGGGGCATGACACGGAGGAGTGTTATCAGCTTAAGAATGAGATTGAGAAGCTGATTCGACAGGGAATTGTGCAACAGATTGCACCCTCAATAGCCGGCGACAACCAGGGTACCCAGAAGAGGTATGGGGGAAAACCCTGGCAGAAGAAGAAGGATGGCCCCCGGAACAACAACAACAACAACTACTACAATAACAACCAAGGGGGTGGGGGAAACAATCCTCAAGATCCTCCTCCGCCACCGCCAAATGGAGCCAACCGAGTCATCAACGACATTAATGGCTACACTGGAGAAGCAATCTCTCTCACAAAGCTGAAGGATAGTGTGCGGGCCATACCCCACACCGAGCGGATCAACAAGAGGCTCCGCCCCGAGGAAACTATCACCTTCTCGGACGCGGACGCCGTGCCAAACTAGATGCCTCACTCCGACCCTCTTATTATCTCTGCAACGATACAGGATTCCCTGGTGAAGAGAGTCCTCTCGGAGAGATCATACTCCGAGTCACGGTAGCAGATGGACCGAAAAGCTTAACCCTTTACTGCACATTTGTAGTGGTTGATACTGTCACACCCTTCAATATCATCCTCGACAGACCTTAGATGTGCCAAGCCAAAGCCGTATGGTCCCTTTACCATTTGATGCTAAAATTTTCAACACCGCAAGGAGTGGCCTCCATCAAGGGAGACCAAGGAGTAGCACGTTTCTGTATGATCACGGCCATCCGTGATGCTGGAAAGGTGAGCAACATCTCGACCGTCAATGCCATCCTAGGGGATTTGATACCCGATCCCGATCTCGAACAACCCCTGGTATTCCACTTCGAGGATGAGGCTTGCGATGATAAAACACATTTTTATAGGAAAATTCTTGGTTAGAGAATAATTCCTAATTAACCTAGTTTTCCATTTATACTCGTATCAAGGTGACTGCAATATGACACAAGCGACACCATCAAACCTTCCAAATAGGAGAACTGGCAATGCCAGTAGGCCCGTGGTGCACCGACAAACTGGAAGAAGCGCTGGAGTCAAGGCCAAAAGGACCCTACAAAGTCTCCACAGCCCAATCCGGTGGATTCTACCTCTTACAAACTCGCGAAGGAGAACACTTGGATCCTGTCATAATAGCGCCCTTCCTACACAGGTACCTCGAAGCTAAAACCAAGTAGATCTTCTCCAAATAAGGAGAAACTACTTCAATAAGGCCTGTGGGCCAAGCTTTTTTTCCCTTTTATCATTCATTTTATTTTTCATACCCGAGTTCCCAAACTCGGGGTTGTCTTTTATAATTTTGCCGAACTTACGGATTCGAAGAATACAATTTCTTTTCAATGTATACCTCCTATTTTATTTTAAGCAGTCTATATCCCTCTAATACAGAGACATTATGCCTTATAAAGCATAAGTAAAGACTGCTGCCTAAGATTTGTACGCTTATACAAAGCGTGTGGTTGATGCTTATATAATATGAGCTATTTGAACTACGTGTTCAGGTCACAATCACCTTGGGCTAAAATGAAATAATATACTTATAAAAAGTATATGGTCAAAACCAATATAATACGGGTCATACAAACTCACAAAGTTTGAAACTCGACCTTCATTACTACGTACCTATCTAGGTGCTTATCAATACTTATTTAATATAAGTTAGACTCTAATAGGCTGATAACCGATCTCCTCAAAGATTAAAGACCTTTATAAAGGCAAAAACTAAAAAAGTGTTATTACACTATGATACTTCCTACACCTCGTGAAGGTTCTTATAAACAGGGATACATTCTCGATCACGAGTAGAAGTAGAGGCACGACCTTGATTTCCTTGGAGGCCTCGACCCCAATTACTTTTTTCTGCCACCCTCATTAATTGAGAAGAGGTAGAGGACTCCCTTCCACCTCCTATAGGCGCAGTTTGAGAAGGAGAGCCAAATGAGCTCTGAATTCCAGGGGTAGGTGACGCCCTTCTTCCCCTTCCACATGAAGTCCCTGCTGGAGAATTAATCATCCCTCGAGACATACCACCTCGGGCAGGAGGCCTCAATCCTCGCCCTGAAGTCGGAACTGAAGAAGGCCCACCTACCTCTCTCCCTGAAGATACTGGATGCGTGATAAACACACCTTGAGAATCCAGCTCCTTTATTTGGATCGTACAAGCATTCAACTCAGCCTCGCATATCTTCAAGTCTTCAGTGACATCGACGATCTTATGGTTTACATTGATATTTTCATGCTGAAGAGCAGATATACGAGAGTCTTTATTATGACCCTCGCTCTTGAGTTCCATCAATTCCCTCCTGGCTTCTCTCCACTCTCGGCCATAATTATCTTCTAGAGTTTTATACTTTTACTGAAGTTCCTTCAGTTGGTTATTCAACTCAGCTCTCTGTGCCAGACTTATTTCCTGTTGATGGCGAAGACTATGATAATCTTCTCGGGCCAGGCTACAAAAGCCCTTGGAGTCTGCCAGCTCTTCCTCCAGATCTTTGCTTTTCTAAAGAACAGCTTCATATTTAACCTGCAATTCAGCACAGGCGGCAACGCAACACTGGAAGTAAAGGAAGACGAAGGATTGTCAATTTCATAAAGAGCTATATTATTTGGAATACATAAACGCCAAAATCTGGCAGAAAGATAAAATTCCGAAATAAAGAGTGAAGGTTCTAGGGAATTACAATCTTTGGCTTTCCATCTTGAATTCCTGGGCACTCAGTCGAAGCTACCACGGCTGGCTTCTCTACCAAGAATGACAACTCAGGATACAGGCCACAAAGCTTCTCTTGAAACTCCTCCAGAGTTAAAGCCTTCTCCAAGGACTCCAAACTAGCTATATCATCCTGGGTTTGAACCCCCCTATCTGGGGATACCTCGCCCAGAACTTCTCCGAATCTTCTGCCACCTCCGGCCAATTATAACCAGGACCCAACCATTCTTGTCACCTTCACTAAGGACCTCCTGAAGTAAGACCCACATACATGGAAGCTCGGACTTATGATAGAGTTCACCATGCTCTTGGCGATGGGTCTCCATCTCGAGCCAGTTGATGCAGAAATCCATTTATTAACTAAACCAGCCGCCTCTGGCAATCAGGATCGGAATATCGGTTCCTTTCTGCCTCCACTATGGCCATTTTCCTCTGCAGCTCTTGGAAGGAATTATCCCTCAATCTCTTCTCCTCCTTTAAGGCCCTAACCTCCTCGTCCAAGGCCTCTCTCTTAGCCTTCTCCTGTGCTATCTCATCTTGGAGACGCTTCACCAGCTCAGAGGGCACGCTAGATTTCTTGTCCACCTGCACTCTCAGCAGCTCCACCTCAGCCGCCTGCTCCCCTGCCCCTTGCTCCACAAGCTAGCATCGAGCGTGCAATGTCTTGATAGAACCATACAAGTACTTCATATGATTCAGAGATTATGAAAGAAAACAAGACAATTAGGGGATCAACCTTTCAATCAAGTTAAAAGCTAAGTTAGGTATACCTGGCTTATGTCAGGACACTCTGAAGCCATCTCAGCCCCCGTCTCCGAGATCTCGGGGGCAAGTAGCACCACATTCTCGAACTGTCCCAGTGGTTCGAGATCAAACTTGCCTTCTTAGAGGACCTGCAGGAGACATTAAGGGAGTTTTCTGAGGCCTCCAACCCCTCTTATTTCCTTGGCCCTTCAGCTCCCTTGCCTTGAATAGCTGAGCCAACTTGTCTGTTGCCTTCTGGGACTTGGAAGCACCCACTGCATGCAAAAGGAATCGAGTTAGCAACAAGATAGAGGATACAATGTAGATAAGATTGTTATACATAACAAGAATGGATACCCTCATGCATACATTGGGGACTACTACAGAAGTTATGGACTCATCATCATCGGTCCTACCGAACATAGTACACCAGTACTCATTAACACTGGTGGTTTGTGAAGAACCAGAGGTCCGAGCCACCCACTACTACAAAATTGTGGCATTTAAGGTGGTTGGTCCTTCATGTTTTAAGGCAGAAGACAAATGTCTTCTCTGTTGTGTCTTAAACCATGAAAAAGGTTTAACGCGGTTCCTCTTCCGCCTTAAATGTTTTCAGTTTTATGGCGTTCAATTTCTGCCTTAAAGCATAGGTTTTCCGCCTTAAATGTTACTTGCGAGTACACAAGGAAGCTCGTTTGAAGAAAAAACCCTAGCAAGCGGAACAGTTGCGAAATCTCAAGTTAATTCTATTATAGCAAGCTGGACAGCTTGCGATGTCTTAAGTCCATTCTCCTCGGTAAAAAAAAAAGAGATTGGATCAGAGAGCTCCGTAAACATGATAACATCACTTTTTTTTTTAACATTTCACTAATTCAAATGATCAAACAATTCTTGTAACGAAACAAACTACATAACATTGAAATTTCAAGGATCAAACTATGTTCCTTTAAAGTTCAGTACTTCTCAATATTGAAAGTTCGTCTATAAAGCATATATAATTGTAGATAAAATGATCGATTGTCCACTGTACCATACAAGCAACACCATTGTCCACTATATCAATTGCGATGTCTAAGCATTCTGAAATTTGAAACTCGTCTCATTTTTGTCCTGCACCAGGAATCAAGAATCTCACAAAATTAAGCAAAAGCTCTGTGGGCTGGTCCTGAAAACAAAACAGAATAAATGGGTTAGGATTTCATAAGAAGATAGTAGAGAATAAATTTCTTCCAGAATGAACACATACAGAAGAAATAAAAGTGTGAAGTGCTTAAACCCAGTAAGAACATATCCATTAATCTACATCATCAAATAAGCCAATCACGAACATTCATAACATCAGCACCAAACCAGATAAAGCACATCATACAGATTACCAGAACCAACAAGAACATAAAGATTATGTGCAGGTACATTTTTGGTAGGGTCCATCCAAAGAGATCAATCTACACACCCCATCCTTATTTAAGGAAGGAAGCAGGCCAATTCTTAGCAACCAGTCAATGAATTCAATCTTTGCTTGATATTAACAAGATACATTAAACAAAAACAAAGTTCACTTCACATGAATCTAAATTCTCAGCAAATTCTATCCAAACCTTAACTGATTATTCAAGTATACCACAAAGACCTACAACTAATGAAATCCTAAGTCTTAAGCTACCATAAACCAAAATAGAAATGATACTCTATCATATGCACACTTACAGAACTGTAATATAAATTGATAAAATCAGCAAAAGAACAATAGAGCTATTGTGAAATTCTCCTTGCCCCGTGTATAGAACAATAGAACTGATACTAATGCATGAAAGGATTTATTATAATAAGCATCTGTAAAAATAGTCTTATAAAAATCCAAAAGTAAGCATATATATAAACAAAGAGAAGAAGGAACTTTACACTTTACACTGCTCCATTTTTGGTACAATTTCACAGCTGCAAAACTGAACATATTCGGACCAAATTTGAGCAGCAAAATGCATGTTCTTGTGCAATTTTACAGCAGCAAAACTAAACAGATTTAGACCAAATTTGAGCAGGAAAATGTATATTACAGTGCAGTTTTCTGCTGCAATTTCACAGCAGCAAAACTGGACACATTCAAGCCATATTTGAGCAGCAAAATGCATATTCTTGCGCAGTATTCTGGTGCAATTTTACAGCAGCAAAACTAGACACGTTCAGACCAAATTAGAGCAGAAAAATGTATATTGCAGTGCAGTTTTCTGCTGCTATTTCACAGCAGCAAAACTGTACACATTCAAGCCAAACTTGAGCTACAAAATGCATATTCTTGTGCAATTTCACAGCTGCAAAACTGGACACATTTGGTTCAAATTGAGCAACAAAATGCATATTATAGTGCTGTTTTTTGGTGCAATTTTACAGCAGCAACACTGGACACATTCAAGGTAAACTTGAGCTGCAAAATGCATATGCTTGTGCAATTTCAAGGCAAACCCCAATCAAGGCAAAACATATGACTAAATTCACATATTCTGGACACATTCAAGGCAAACCAAGTGACTGAAGATCACATATGACTAAATTCATACATAGAAAATAACCCCCTCAATCATTACATTTCTCAACCATTTCCCTAAAGTCAAATCAATTAGCATAATCCCAGCAAGGCAAACAAGAGTTAGGGTAAGAAAAAGAGAACTTACAGCAAAGTAACTTTTGTCACTGATGTTCCATCCACCCGTGTAGTATCTCAGGTTTTCCAGTGGATCTTTCAGGCGACTTCTCTCCGCAGCCAGTTTCAGGGATGAATTGTCACCTTCCAACACAAACCTCTCATTCTTAACACTGGGACAATCCTTAATCCCATTCCCACCTACAAAACCTGCTCAAAATCCCAGCAAAACTCAGAAGATAACACAAGAATGACAATAACTGATAAAGATTCAATATTTTACCCGAAATCTCATTGCCCGGAAAGCCATTCTCCACCCCAGAAGTTGTCGCTGCAAGAAAACCCAACAGCAAGACCGGAATAGCCAGAAAACCCAACAGCTTGCCGGAAAATATGGTGCTCTGAATTCGAATTGCAGAAAAATATGAGAATGAGCAACTGAGAATGAGCTTGTGTTTGGTGGTTAAAAACCCAGGGAAACGCCCTTCGATTCAGATCGGGATGCAAGGAGGGCCTCCAATCGCCAGACCATATGAACGCGGCAAGCTCCTCCGGCGGTGGGCATCTATATCTGAGCCACATCTCAGAACCTGATCGGAACCACCACCTTGAGTTCATGGTGACCTGAGATGGCTGGGTTTAGGTTTGGGATTGGGAGTAAGATGTAGGAGAAAGGATATGAATGAAGGGATTATACACAAGTATATTATCTGATTTTAGACATGTACACTTCCGATATCGGAAGCCTGATTAAAAAGGTATGTAAAGTGATTTAGGACATGGATTCCATCCCTAGTGATAGTGATCTCATGTATTATGGGGAATATAAATCTGCCTCTGAATTGGTTACTCCGACCCGAAGTGTTGTTTATGGGAGGTTCCTCCAGCATGGGCTGACGTTCCCTTTCCCCCCATTGTTGAGTGACTTCCTTGAGTGTTATAAGGTGCATCCAGGACAGTTACACGCCAATGTGATAGTTATCATAATAGCCTTGATGACTTGGTGTGCTAGGAGAGGTTATAAGCCAAGTCTTGCTCTGTTGCGGACCTTGTATAAGGTGTCTATCGTCAAACAGGTAGTAACTCTGTCTGTCCGGTTTCTTCCTTTGGATGCTTCTCAAAGGTAGGATTTCTACCATAACGAGGTTACATAGTATGGGAATGCTCAAACATGTGCAAAATAGATGTTGTATGTGTGACAGTTCTGAGCCTGAAACTGTGCAGCATTTGTTCCTGAACTGCACATTTGCTATTGACTTACAGAACAACCTCTTTTTAAATTTGAGGGGGAATTTCAGAGAATGTACGAGGACAATGAGACAAGCAAAGCACTAGAAGCATAGAAAGAAGTTCTCCTTGATGATAAGTTACTTTTATCAACTCTGGCTGGAAAGGAATAGAAGAACTTTTCAAGGGAAAAAGAGGACAGTGATGGCAGTGCATAGACTAGTCCAGGAAATCTGGTTCCATGGCTACAACTCCCTGCAATTTTTTTGATTAATTGTGCATTATCCCTTTATGTGTAAGTTTCTTGGTGTCCTGAAGGGAGGTTTTCTGTCAGGCTTTTCTTACCTAACTCATCAGATGCTACCCTATTGGGAGGTGTCACAATATGCAGCCATTATGGTGAGTTAGCATGAGGACTAAACTTTGGAGTGCACTAAAAAACTATAGATTGGTTTTTACATTGTGATAGTTCAGGAATTTGACAGTGATAGGGCCAGGAGTGATGGCTTAAACTTGAAAGTTCCTTTGTTTGGAATTAATAGAAAAACTTTCCATAAAAAAGAAACTCTGTCTGTCCGTGATGGTGAAATAGGCTGAGCCTTTGTACTTCCTACAAAATGCGAGGATTGGGATAGAGTGAAGTTGACCTTTGATCAGACAAAATATCCTGTACCCCAATGGAACGAAGAGCTCAAGAATGAGGGCAAATATGATGTTAAATCCTCGCACAAATTACTGGATATAGCCGGAGAGCTGGTGAGGGAGAAGATCAAACTTGTTGGAGATAAGTTTGTACCGGGAAGCCATCAAATGGGCTGGTTATGGCCCATTGGAACATACAAATGGTTGTATAAGATGCCTGGCCTGACTCACAAAATGGTAGCTATTTGAAGTTGGCATGCTTCGATCAACCAAAGGGTGTGAAGATTGACTGGTATGAGGTTATCTTGTCCATGGAGCAGGATCCCGTTGGTGTAGCTAGGGCGCTCCGGGCCTCTAGGGCAGTAGAAGAGAGGACATCTCGAAGTGAGATGTCCGAGAATCAAGCTCCTATGGATAGGAAAGTTTCTGGATTGATGCCTGATGCTCGACGTCATTTCAAAAGATTGGTTCGGGGACCCAAGAAGACTCCATCACAAGCTAAGGTGATTAACGAGACAGAGTGACTGTTTGTACCTGTTGTCTGAGATCCATCAGATGGTGAGGAGGATGAAGGTTTAGCTTTAGTCTGATGTCCAAGAAAGGAGGTCACTACTACAAAGGGGGACATGCAAGACACATATTTAAGGCGTATAATGCGAATTGACAATCATCCGCCTTAAAAGACACTTACGAACTCGTAACTCTCACTTCTCTCATAATAAAAAACAAACTAAGGCGGATTCATTGAATATTAAGGCGTTTTCAATATATGCAGTAAATCTATTAAGCCTTCTCCCATGGGCACTCGTTTACAACTTTCAGATTAATTGATTAAACGGTAACGGTTTTTCTAACGAGTGCCCATGGGCACTTGTTAACAACTTTCAGATTACATCGGAAGTCATTGATGATTTAATGTTGGATGAGTAAATGAAATTTGAGTCGATGGTCATTTATTCGAACAGAGAATTAGTTACTCATCCTCACGACGTGTAATGGTAATTAATGGACTTTTTTAAATATCCATTCTGTTATCTACGATACACACAGTGCTTCAACTAATCCCATCTCAGAAGGTGAGTAATATCAATGGTAGAACATTTGAATCAAATATAAATTTTTTAATTTTAGGAATGATAAACTTGCACAAAATCAATATTTCGTATATAAAACTACAGACATCATTAATAACTTAAATTTGAAAATTTGATATTAACAAATATTCTTAAATAAAATTTGTTTTATTTGAATGATACTGACAACTATTTTGTTTGGAGAAGGCGAGTAATATCAGAACATTTGAATCAAATATAAATTTTTAAATTTTAGGAATGATAAACTTGCCCAAATCAATATTTCGTATATAAAAATATAGACATCATTAATAACTTAAATTTGAAATTTTGATATTAACAAATATTTTCAAATAATTTTTTTTTAATTTGTATGATACTAACAACTATTTTGTTTGGAGAAGTAGTATAGTTAGCAAGTCCAACAGTTTCTCCATTCACATTCTCCATAACAGAGAAGCAAACCTCATATTCCCCATATTTTTTCACCTCAAACCCAACAGTTTCTCTATTTCTCATTCCCTAAAATTTATTAACATTTAATGCTATATATATATATATATATATTCAATTTTCTTCTATTTTTAAAACCATATATTCAGTAAGTTCAAATAATAATAAACAAGCAAATAATGAACTTATAATAAAAGTTGCAATAACATTTCATATTTGACATTACTTACTCCATAATAAAAATAATAAAAATATAATTTTATAAAAATAACACATTACGAATTACAATATTATTATTTTTGTAACGTGTTATGAATAATTAGACTTACCTCTTTTCAATTATTTACTACAAGTTACTTTTTTCAACCATTAGAAATAAAATGTTTAATTAAAAAACTTTAGTTTCAACGTTTATGGCCTTAAAGTTTAGTAGATTTATATTGGAAAGTAGATTATAGTTGATTATTAAATATCAATAGATATATACATGTAAAAATAGTCACATGAAATCTTATTACAATCGTCTTTATGCATATTTTTAGAATATGTATTTTTTTGATAAAATTTTATTGTAATAATTTTGAGATATTATCATTTAAAATTATTGAAGATAAACAATTAATGAATGAAATAACATAAAACAATGCAAGTAGCATTAAATTTTGCTTCTCCAAAAACTTCTTCTCGTTCTCCAAATTTGGAGAATCAAATATTCTCTTACTTCAATTTTCACATTATGGAGAATGAGATGGAGAATCTGCTGGACTTCAAAAAAGGCTCAAATTCTCCACATTTGAGCAAATTTGCTATTATAACAAAGCTGTTGGACTTGCTCTTACATCGTCCGTATTACATGCGAGGGGAGATAAACGGACGCTAATTACCATCATACGTTATTTGATAATGGAGTAAATGCTATTTTTGTTCGATCGATTAAATGAGTGGTCGACTCGCATTTACACAGATAAATTTCATTTAATCATTCGACATTAAATCATCTATGACTTTACAACTTACGATGGAATCTGAAAGTTGTTAACGAGTGCCAATGGACACTCGTTAGAAAAACCGTAATCAATTTTAGAGTCAACGAAACTAAAAAAATTTATAATAAAATCTAGAGTACAAAACAGGGGTATACATGTCTTTAATTCTAGAATTAAATTCTATGAATATAGGGTAATAAATTACTGTTCTTTTTAGACATTATGTAAAAGTTACACCCCACTTTTAAGTTACGAAATTTATACCGACCTTAATCAAAATTTTCCCAAAATTATGTAGGTAACTCCGTTTAAAATGTGCATTACAATGATTTTAATTATGCACTCTGATATTATATTTGTTTGTGTAATAATAGTAACAAAATGAAAAAAATGATATCTGAATACGATGCCCCAAATGCTAATACAAAAGTTTCACTCTCACAAGTCACAAATAGATATTTCAAAAATTTAATGAATATAGAATTTATAATATACAAAAAAAATCACCATAGTTTCATCTAATGTATAGTAATGCGTAGTTTAATATAAAACTTAAGTCCATTTACAAATACATTGCAATGTGCTCTAGTTTACATCCATCGATATATAGTTATGTGTAATTTGAGGGTCTATATATATATACACACACACACACGTTAGAGTTTTATTAGTAGTAATTAAGATTTAGAAAGAATGATAACACTACTGCAATCTCAGGTGAAAGTTTACACCTTTATTAACAGGAAGAGGAAAAATATAATACTTATAAAGCTAACTTTTGCAAACTTCACTCAAAATTGGAGCTGTCTGGGAATAGGTATATTGAATGAGAGCTCTCCAAAGTGAGATTTCTTTTAATTAAACCACCGTTGGTTTGGAATATTTATTTGGCATTCCAAACCATAAAGATCTTTTTAGGGAAAAAGTTATAAGTCAGAGCATAAAATGCTTCGAAACTGTACAAACTAATATAAAAAATGCCAAAAATTGTCTTTTCTCTAGGATTAAACTCTATGGATTTTAAATTACGCCACAAAGGCCAAAGTGAGATTTATTTTTGAGTACATTAACTATGCGGAATTTTGTTGAGTGAAGTTGGCTTTTTTTATGGTCCCTGAACAGTGTTCCCATAAGGGTGGATTATTCACCATGACAGATATCACGGTTTAATCTATCATCCCTGTGATCCTTGATGTACTTATGCTTCTCTAAAAAAAACGCTCCTTTCTCTCTCCTCCTTGCTTTCCCAAATTACACACTTTTCCAGTCAGAATCCCAAAATTCCACACATGACCCTACCATTTCTTGCTTGAAACGGTCATAAAACGGTAACAATCATGGCGGAGCCACCGCAGCCCCACGGTGGCAACCCAATTTTTCGCACCTTTGCTCAGGCTCTTTCAACCAGACCTCCCCCATTATCATCTACTCTTCCTACAAATCCCGAAATCCACCCAATTGGAGACCACAAAGGCAAAATCGCTTGCATTGTTTCAGCAGATCAGGCTGCGTCGCTGGCGATTCATTACAAGAATGCGTTGATAGGAAAGTTTGAAAGGGGGAAACCATCAATGGAAGTGCTCAACAAATCTTTCAAATCAGTCGGTTTTGAATCCTTCTTTCAACTCGGGTCACTCGACTACAAACATGTGCTAATCAGATTTCAAGACCCCTCAGACTACCAAAGATGCTGGATTAAAGGAATGTGGAGCTTCAAAGGAGTCCCTATGAAGGTGCTGAAATGGACCACTGATTTCAGCCCCAACTGTGAGTCATCCATAGTTCCTGTTTGGGTAACAATCCCTAATTTGCCTATATACTTCTATAATACTGCTATGCTAGAGTTCATTGATGATCAAATTGGTTGCTATCTGAAAATGGATTCTGCTACTGCTTCGCTGACACGCCCTTCAACAGTTAAGCTTTGTATTGAGGTGGATTTATAAAAAAAGTTACATTATGAGATAGCAGTAGGTATCACTGGGCAAGTTACTGATTTGGAAATCATCTATGATGACCTTCCCCTGTACTGCTCTCATTGTCTTAAGCTTGGCCACAATTTGGAAAAATGTATCTCTGCTAACCCCCAGCTTAGACATGCTTACAACCCTAGAAAACCAATGGCTTTTGATCCATCCAGCCAACCTCACATACCAGCCTCTGTTACTGATACTACTACCTTGCCAAAACAGACTCAGAAAGTTGGAAATTCTGGGTTTCTGCTAAAGAAAAGGATAGGGCTTTAAAGTCTCAAATGGTGTATGTTAGAAAAGAGCCCTTGGTAGTTCAAACATCATTGCTAGTGAAAAGATGAGCAACTACAACTGCTAAGACAGGAAGCTGTAAAGAATGTAAATGCTGGGGAAGAAGATGAAGCTCCAGACTCAGAAAATCACCAGGAATTGATACTCAGGTTCAAAATGATGAGCATAAAAATTATCCAGCAAAACCAAACAACAAGGGGCAGGTAAACACTCAGGTGAGAAAATCATCCAGATTAATTGCTAAGCATACTCCCCCTATTAAACTGAACACCTATTTCACACAGCTTAACCAGATTATAGCTGGTGCTGTAACTATTAGCCCCAAAAAACCTTTTTTATGATTAGTACAAACCTCAAAATTAAATTCCTTGTTTGGAATGTCAGAGGAATGGAAACTTCTTTGAAAAGACTTGATGAACTGATTTTTATCCACTGCTTTGACCTTGTGTGCTTAATAGAGCCTATGCATGAAAACCAAAAAAATTTGCATTACATGAGAGTCCTTAAATACCAAAATTGCCTAGCTGCTCAGAATGAAAGAATCTGGTTGTTCTGGAAAAATGATATTCAAGTCTCCAAGCTAACTGACCATGCCCAATTCCTACATGTTTTAACCCACAGTCATAAACTGAACTCCTCCATGGAGGCTGTCTTTGTCTATGGTTTAAGAACTAGAAAGGGTAGGGAGGACCTCTGGATTGATTTACAGAACATTATTTGCCCATAAACTATTTTCATTGGTGATTTTAATGCTATAGCATCACTAACTGAGTACAAAGGTAGTTCTACTCCCAGCTTAAAAAGCATCAGTGATTTTTCTAAATTTATTGATGATATGGAGTTAGAACACATTAATACTGTTGGCAATCTGTTCACTTGGAGTAATGGTAGACAGAAATTTCCTCTTGATCTGAGTATTACTGGTAGATCTAAATTACCTACAATACAAAGACTTGATAGAGGACTTGCTAAAGCTCAGTGGAAATTCAAATTCCTGGCTCTTCCATCCTTGTGCTTAGTAAATTGTCCAGTGATCACTGTCCCCTACTTTTAACAATTGGCAGCACTATTAAATCCTCTCCCAGACCATTTAGGTTCCTTAACACTTGGTTCAAAAGACCAGCTTTTATTGATGTGATTAAGGAGAACTGGGAGATTCAGGTTGACAACACTGGCATGATTGGACTTTACCTTAAACTTCTCAGGCTAAAAAAATGCCTTAAGATCTGGAACAGAGAAGTTTTTGGTAATGTCCATGAAAATATTGTTAAGACTGAAGAAGAACTGAGACTGATAGAACTAGCATATGATAGTGATCAGAGTGAAATAAATCTGGTCACTCTCAAAAATGCAAAATCATTACTCTCTAGAGCAATCAAAGAGCAACAGCACTTTTGGAAATATAAATCCAAAATCAAGTGGCTCAGAGAGAGGGATGAATAATACTAAGTTCTTTCATAACACAGTTAGGGAAAGGAAGAGTAGAATGAGCATAACCAAGATTAAGGACTCCAATGATGTCTGGTTAGATGAATTTGCAGATATTGAGACTGAAGCCATTAAATATTATTCTGAGCTTCTCACTGCAGAGGATATTCCATCACAGAGTGATTTCTATGCTCATTTTTTGACTCAGATCCCATGCCTTATTACTAAAGAAGATAATGAGCAATTAATTAGACCAGTCTCAGCAGATGAGCTTAAAGCCATTGTTTTCTCTCTTAATAAGCAAAGTAGCCCTGGCCCTGATGAATTTAGTGCTCAATTTTACATTAAGAGTTGGGACATCATTTACATGGATCTTTCGAGAGCTGCTAATGATTTTCTTTCCAGTACTAATATTCCAAAAGGAATTGCAAGTACCTGGATAGCTATTATACCTAAGATAGATACTCCCTCATCTTTTAGTGATTTTAAGCCTATTAGTCTCTCTAATGTAGCTAATAAAATTTTCTCAAAGATACTAATGGAGAGGCTAAAACCATTCATGCGAAAAATCATTTCTCCACACCAAACTGCCTTCTTAAAAAATAGGGATATTTCAGACAATGTTTTGTATTTAAAAGAAATGGTTAGATTCATTGACAAAAAGGGTAGAAATCCCAACTGCATTTTGAAACTGGATCTCAGAAAGGCTTTTGACAGAGTATGTTGGAAATTTTTAACTAGTATACTCATCAAATTTGGTTTCCATGGTAAATTTATCTTCTGTAGGTTTTTAACTAGAATCTGTCAAATGCATGGTTTTCTGTGTTAGTTAATGGTAGTCCAGTAGGTTTTTTCCAGGCTACCAGAGGCATCAAACAAGGTGATCCAATTTCTCCTTTCCTATTTAATATATTCTCTGAAGCATTTACTAGTAGTCTTGCATACATTTTTCACATAGGTAGCCTACAGTACTATAATCTCCCCAGATCTGCTACAGTGATTTCACATTTAACATATGCTGATGATACTGTAATTTTCATGCAAGCTAGTAAGCCTAATTTGTTAAAAATGAAAGCTTTCTTGGCTGTTTTTGAGTGTGTGTCTGGCCGAAAAATTGATTATGATGAAAGTGACTATTTTGTTAGCAAGCATGCTACAGAGGCCTTCAATCCTGTCTGCATGCCTGTTCTTCGGGTCACCAACAGTTTCAACATCATCGCGGTACGCGGTGCAGAATTCTATTGACTCTTCGGTTACATAACGCTGAACTATACTAGCATCGGCCCTGTATCTGTTCTTCACAAAATGCTTGAAAATCTTCATGTAGCGCTCGAAAGGGTACATCCATCTCAAAAACACTGGACCACTACACTTAATCTCACGCACAAGATGAACTATAAGATGCACCATTATATCGAAATATGAAGGCGAGAAGAACATCTCCATCCGACATAAAACTTCGACAACCATTTCTTGTAGTTTATCTAGTCTCGGCCGACTAATATTCTTTCTACAAATGGACTTGAAGAACATACACAAGCGGCTTATGCAGCGTCTAACATGTGGAGGTAGGGACGTGCGCATAGCAATGGCATTCAATTCTTGCATCAATACGTGGCAGTCGTGTGATTTGAGTCCCCCGAGTTTCACCTCATCAACATTCACACACTGACTTATGTTGGACGAGTAGGTACTAGGTACTTTAATGTCCTTCAGACTTTGACAAAATTTCTTCTTCTCTGAATCAGACATGGTGTAAGAGCCCGGCGGCAAATATGTCTTGCCATTTTCCTTCACGGGGACCAAACCCGGTCTAACACCCATTGCCTCCAAATCCATCCTAACTTTCAAGTCATCCTTACTCTTCCCCATGATGTCTAGTAATGTGCCAATCAGACTCTCACAAACATTCTTTTCTATGTGCATAACATCCAAACAATGTCTAACCTCCAAGTTTTTCCAGTATGGCAACTCGAAAAAAATTGAAGCTTTTTTCCATACACCATGCACTACTGGCTTCTTCCTATTCTTTCCAGAATCATTGGGGATTTCCTTCAAAGATTCATACACACTCTCACCAGACACATGCGTTGGTGCATGCCTCTCATCAACCACACCATCAAACCACTTCACTTACGGAGGGCATGCTCGTGATTTAGAAATCTCTTGTATCCTAAATAAACTGTTTTCCTCCCGTGCTTAAGTTGAACGTGACTAGTGTCCATCTCACAAACCGGGAAAGCAAAATGCCCTTTAACAGAGTAACATGGCAAATTACCTAATGCAGGAAAATCATTAATGGTACAAAATAGCATCGCTCTCATGTCAAACCACTCTTTCTGGTATCCATCATAAGTCCAGTTCTCAAAATAGCACAACTTCCTAAGATCTTCGATGAGCGGAGCAAGATAAACGTCAATGTTGTTACCTGGTTGTTTTAGACCTGACATCATAAGTGATAGTAGAATGTACTTATGCTTCATAATTAACCAAGGTGGGAAATTAACCAGGTAGTTTTTTCTTTTATTTTCTTTTATTTTCTTTTTGTTCACTTTTTTCAGATAGCTTGAGAAAAGCTCGCTGACAAATTTGATGAAATTTCAACCGTGAGAATTTACTTGTGCTTATGGTTTGTTGGAACATTTTCATTTGTGTGTATTTCTGAATACCCAATGGCCTGACGTTTTGGGCATTGCAAATGATTGTGGAAGCTCTGATTTAGTTCTGTAAGCTCTGATTATCTGATCAGAAGATATGTTGTTGTGGTTCTGTCATGGTGAATAATCCACCCTTATGGGAACACTGTTCAGGGACCATAAAAAAAAGCCAACTTCACTCAACAAAATTCCGCATAGTTAATGTACTCAAAAATAAATCTCACTTTGGCCTTTGTGGTGTAATTTAAAATCCATAGAGTTTAATCATAGAGAAAAGACAATATTTGGCATTTTTTATATTATTTTGTACAGTTTTGAAGCATTTTATGCTCTGACTTATAACTTTTGTCCTAAAAAGATCTTTATGGTTTGGAATGCCAAATAAATATTCCAAACCAACGGTGGTTTAATTAAAAGAAATCTCACTTTGGAGAGCTCTCATTCAATATACCTATTCCCAGACAGCTCCAATTTCAATCAATTTAAACTGCCCATGCTCATTCGAGACAGATTGTAAAAGGGCAGTTAATATGATTAGACAGCCTAATTTAGCTCCATGGAAACTTTTCTCTCCAGTTGATGAACTACATGTTGCACTAAATGGAAAAATCTTGTTTCATACACTTAGAGACGGGTAATCAGGTTGCTGACTCTTTAGCTACTCATGCTATGCAATCTAAAAATTCATCTGTTTTCAACCAATCTGTGGATTTGCCTGAAACTGCAAGGGGCCTTTATATTTTGGACAAATGTGGAGTTCCATCTCTTAGACTGCATCCTCCATGAGCAGTTACTACTCTCATATATTTGTTCTGTGTTTTCATTTTCAGAAATCATGGAAGGGAGGACAGCAGAGACTGCCAGATGCTCACTTCACTTCTGCCCCAGTTCTGGACTTGATAAGCCTGTGACCAAATGATGCTAGAGCTTATTCCAACCTTAGATCAAACAGTTTTAGTTGTCTACTCATGACTGCTTAGTCTCATTTTTAATGCCGCATTGAGTTTTTCTATGCAATTCTCTAATAGGCTTTAAAAGGAGTACTAACAATAGTGTTTTTGAATAGAGCTTGTATAGGCTTCTATTATTTTTGAAAAGCATTACTATGCTTTTGGAGCTCATGCTCCCACAAACTTTGCCTGTTATTCCTGGCATCGATTGTATGTTTTTATCTATTTTATAGGTTTGGGAAGCCGAATAAAATTTCCCCCACTAAGGTGGTTTAACTTTTTTAAAAAAAAATATAGTTGGAACATCATAAAAAGCCCTAGTTTGCATCGGAACTAAAGTAAAGATTCAGAAAAAATATATGGATATGAGAGTTTCATGTAAAATTCATGATGTCGTACACAAAAACACACAAACACGCTAAAGGTAATGAGTGGTGAAATTAGTCTTTGTAAACCATGTCCTTAGAGATGGTGCAAAGTCGGAATCCATCCCTCGAAATTTTATCGGCGGCTTCTTCATCATCTTCTTCATCTACAATCACACTAGTGGAAATTGGTAGAAGCACAACGCAGAAGCACAGCGGAGAAAAGGAAACTTTTTTTTTTCCGCCGTGCTTCTAGTTTACGAAATCGTAAACCGTCCGCTACTGGAGGCCAAAAATAGGCTAGCCGTTGCCTTACGTGTAGGAGAGCGGGAAATGGAAAACCCGCCGTGCATTATGATAAATGACGATGAGAATGCATGGCGGGAAATCTTTCCCGCCGTGCTGTCCAAAGTTTCCGACTTCGGAAACGGTCTTGGACTTTGGCCGTGTCACTTGCAAAGCACGTGCCAGTATTTCTGGTTTTAAATAAATGATACCGGCTAGTTTCCGATCCCGTAAATAAGCGAAAAATTGTACTCAGAATTAGTGGCATTTATTACGATATCGGAGACCGCTCGCAAAATGAAGAAGGGTAGGTATCTGAAATCGTAAATACGGAACAGGTTTACGAAATCGAAAACAGGCCGCTTTCATGGCGTTTGAAAGTCTGTTCTCTGCATTTGTATTTTGGAGAAAGTTTTGAAAGTTTAGAAAAAGGGAAAATTCTTGGCTGGGTGCATTGATTGAAGTTTGAATCGTTAAGGTATGTCATCTCATCTTTAAATCTTGCGTTATTAAATTGTGGAATCGATGTTCTCTCCATGTTATGATTGTTGTGTATCTTTTTGTTAAGAATGGCATGTGGAGATTACAATGACATGCTTGTTTTTTATGTATGAGAACTTGAAAATGTTGTAATTCAATGAATGGCCTTTGTTAATTAGTGATTCTAAAGGTTGATTAAGTTTGTATTTTTTCAATTTAGGAGTTTGTTTGTAGAGTTAGCACGTAGCAATGGAACGGTCTAAAATTATACAAGAGAATATTAGGATTTCGCGTGAATATTTGAATCTCGTGACAAAGTTTGTGAATGTTGCCAGTGAGTATGCAAGAGTATAGAATGAGTCGCTAATTCGATGCCCTTGTAGAGATTGTAAGAATGATGTGTGTTTGAGTGTGCGTGATTTAAAGTCTCACTTGATTGTGAAAGGATTTTCAAGAGCGTATACTAGGTGGACATTACATGGAGAGGCTCGTACTGTCATCACAGAAAACCAAGTTTTGATTGAAGAGGAGAGTGTTAATGGTGATATGGATCGTGATTTTGAATATGATGATTTGGCGGAAGATGTGGCCATGCATTTCAAAGGTAGACTTGAGGTGCTAGAGGCGATGTATGAAGATAAAAAGACTCTGTTGTATGAAGGAGCTAGGCACACTATTCTCAGTTCTGCGCTGATGATGATGAATTTGAAAGCGAAACATGGTTTGACGGAGAAAGCAATGACGGAATTGTTGGAATTGTTCAAGGAGTTGCTTCCTAAAGATAATTTGTTGCCAAAAAATTCCTATGCTGCAAAGAAAATTATTTTTCCAATGGGATTGGAATTGGAAAAAATTCACGCATGCCCTAATGATTGTATGTTATACAGGGGCGAAGATGCTGAAAGGGAAATATGTCGCGTTTGCAACGAGTCTAGGTATAAGAAAAGGTCCATGTCAATAGGTGTTTGTGTAGAGACGACGCCTAGGACAAAGAAAAGGAGTCCTGCTAAAGTTGTGTGGTACCTCCCCATCATTCCTAGGTTGAGGCGTTTATTCGCTAATAAGGAAGATGTGAAAAATTTAACTTGGCATGCAGATAGGAATAGGCCTGATGACGATGTGATTCGACATAAATCTGATGGTGATCAGTGGAAGCATATTGATGAGTTGTACCCTGAATTTGTTTATGAGCCGCGTAATTTACGGTTAGGTTTGTCGACTGATGGTATGGGATTCTTTTGCAGATCTGAGCAGCACTCACAGTTCTTGGCTCGTGATGGTTGTGATTTACAATTTACCATCTTGGTTAATTATGAAGCATAAGTACATTCTACTATCACTTATGATGTCAGGTCTAAAACAACCAGGTGACGACATTGACGTTTATCTTGCTCCGCTCATCGAAGATCTTAGGAAGTTGTGCTATTTTGAGAACTGGACTTATGATGGATACCAGAAAGAGTGGTTTGACATGAGAGCGATGCTATTTTGTACCATTAATGATTTTCCTACATTAGGTAATTTGCCATGTTACTCTGTTAAAGGGCATTTTGCTTTCCCGGTTTGTGAGATGGACACTAGTCACGTTCAACTTAAGCACGGGAGGAAAACAGTTTATTTAGGATACAAGAGATTTCTAAATCACGAGCATGCCCTCCGTAAGTGAAGTGGTTTGATGGTGTGGTTGATGAGAGGCATGCACCAACGCATGTGTCTGGTGAGAGTGTGTATGAATCTTTGAAGGAAATCCCCAATGATTCGGGAAAGAATAGGAAGAAGCCAGTAGCGCATGGTGTATGGAAAAAAGCTTCAATTTTTTTTCGAGTTGCCATACTGGAAAGACTTGGAGGTTAGACATTGTTTGGATGTTATGCACATAGAAAAGAATGTTTGTGAGAGTCTGATTGGCACATTACTAGACATCATGGGGAAGAGTAAGGATGACTTGAAAGCTAGGATGGATTTGGAGGCAATGGGTGTTAGACCGGGTTTGGTCCCCGTGAAGGAAAATGGCAAGACATATTTGCCGCCGGGCTCTTACACCATGTCTGATTCAGAGAAGAAGAAATTTTGTCAAAGTCTGAAGGACATTAAAGTATCTAGTACCTACTCGTCCAACATAAGTCAGTGTGTGAATGTTGATGAGGTGAAACTCGGGGGACTCAAAACACACGACTGCCACGTATTGATGCAAGAATTGAATGCCATTGCTATGCGCACGTCCCTACCTCCACATGTTAGACGCTGCATAAGCCGCTTGTGTATGTTCTTCAAGTCCATTTGTAGAAAGAATATTAGTCGACCGAAACTAGATAAACTACAAGAAATGGTTGTCGAAGTTTTATGTCGGATGGAGATGTTCTTCTCGCCTTCATATTTCGATATAATGGTGCATCTTATAGTTCATCTTGTGCGTGAGATTAAGTGTAGAGGTCCAGTGTTTTTGAGATGGATGTACCCTTTCGAGCGCTACATGAAGATTTTCAAGCATTTTGTGAAGAACAGATACAGGGCAGATGCTAGTATAGTTCAGCGTTATGTAACCGAAGAGTCAATAGAATTCTGCACCGCGTACCGCGATGATGTTGAAACTGTTGGTGACCCGAAGAACAGGCATGCAGACAGGATTGAAGGCCATGCATTTGGTAGTGAAACATATGTCATGCCCACTAATGATGAGTTGAAGGTTGCACATCTATACGTGTTTCGTAACCATAAGGCTGTGGTTCCCTATGTTGGCCTTCACATGGATGAAATAAGGATATTGATGCCTCTTCTAGAAACTGAATATGTCCATGAAGAGCACACGAGGACATTTTCTAGGTGGCTAAGGAAGAAAGTGGAAATTGGAGATCATTCTGAGGAAGTGAAATGTTTGTCTAGATTACCGATGGGTGCGGTTTTGTCAAACAGGGGCTACGACGTGAATGGTTACACATTTAGTACGAACACAGTTAATGCACAGCGCATAGCGCAGAACAGTGGTGTTTCTTTGTTTTCTGATGAGTTAAAGCTTGGTGTTTCCCAAGATGGTGGGGGCGTGTATGAAGACAACAGGTTTGTTGGAACAATCACAGACATATGGGAGTTGAATTATGTAAGATTGAAGGTAGTTGTATTCAAGTGTGACTGGATTGATCCAACCACGGGAATTGTTCCTGATCCATTAGGCCTAACCATTTTTGACCGGAGGAAAGTTGGTTACCAGTGGGATCCATTCATTCTAGCGACTCAGGACAACCAAGTATTCTATGTGAAGGACCCTGCTTCTGCTCACCGGGAGATTGTATAGAACAGGAAGAGAGAATTTATTGGTGGAGAGAGTCAAGAAGAATGCTTGAACGATGTGGATACCTTTAAAATAGCCTTTGATGGTGAAGACAATATAAGCTTACAGGAAACTGCAGCAAACCTCCGCCGGTATCAGTGCAGGTTGGATCATGAAGAAGGGCAGTGGATTGATGAGCGGGGGATACCAAAGAAAAAACAACCACATAAGGCAAAGGGGTCGAAGAGTAAAAAGATGCGTGTTTTGTAAATGTAAAACACATCGCTCTCGAGCGTTTTATGTAAATTATGTCTAATATTGTAATAGAATTTGTGTTCAAATGTTATTTATCCTTGAAGGTGTACTCTTTGTGTAATTAGAATTGTGAAAATCCAATAAATTGGCGAGTATTACTAAAGTTACACATTTTACGGACCGTTTCCGAGCTCGTAAGAACTTGTACATGACGTTTACATAGTCGGAAATTTTTTTGTGATATAATGAATAAATCATATTTCCTGAAATATAATTTAGTTTATTCCAGTGGAGTACCCGGATAGAGATCCAGCTCGTAAACTTTTAATCTTAGTCGGAAATTGTTTTGTGATATAATGAATAAATCATATTTCCTGAAATATAATTTAGTTTATTCCAGTGGAGTACCCGGATGGAGATCCAGCTCGTAAACTTTTAATCTTACGGATTATTTCCGAACTCGGAAAAGCCTATCAATTTGTGACCTAAAAATGCATATCTTTATGGACTATTTCCGATATCAGATTTAATTATTCCAGAACCATTTCCGAAATTGTATATTTTACTTGAAATATGAACTCGTTTTATTTGTTCCTATTTTAAATCCAGTGACAAACCCGGATGGAGTTCCGGCTCGTAAAGTTTTAGTTACCAAGACATTTCCGATTTCGGAAATCTATAGTAAATGGGCTCCTGAATAGTTTACGATTTCGGAAACCAGTCTATTACTCTAAAAAAAAGTTGAAAACCAGGAATTTGTCGCTACAAATTGAAATACATTACAAATGAAATAACTTGTGAAAACAAGGGATGAATTTAAATGAAAGCAATAACATTGTATTATCGAATGTCAAATGAAATGATGTTTGATACTAGGAACAATTCAACTACTTAGAAGATGATGTTGTTAATCACATTATTGTCATCTTCTCCATGATTAGCCAGGTCTTGGGTTTCATGTGCCTCGGCACCAGAATTGTGAGCAGCCCGCTTCTCTAGCACCCGTTCCCCGCATCATCGCCTCGCGCTCGACTCTACGAATAGCGCTCTCCCGTTTTTCAACCAACCCCGCTTCCTTGCTCACGTACAAGAAATTTGAGATTTTTGCCTTTATGCTCTTGTAAAAATTTTTCCACCCCACATTCTCGTCAATTTCTGGCAGAAAATAGAACACATCATACACTCATTCTCGTATGTAAAAACTAACAACAAATTCAATACAAAAAACATATTTTAAAGAATATAACCTTGCTTCTCAATGTTTTGCATCCTCTTGTTCTTTGTTTTGGGTGGCTTGTTCATCCAAGCTCCATCAACCACCACCATCCCTCTATTGTCAAAATAATCTAGGTCAAACTTCTCCGACCTAATACCCCGACCTAGAACTAAATTGGAAAGCTTCCTTGTACGACAACATATGGCTTCTTCTCAGAAACAAAGTTATAAAACTACCATAGGGTATATTATACGGTGGTTTTGCCCCCTTCACAACCATTTTCATATGCTCCTAGATGGTGTATCCAGGGTTTGTCAATTTGTTCTCTGCAATATAGAAGAACTCCATGGCAGTTTTGGTGGTTGGCTCTGTGGCATACCTTACAGTTGGCAATATGGTCATGTGCACGATCTCATACAAAATCTTCTCCTCTAAAGCCATGAACTTTGTATTGAACTTGTCGGATGCAGCTCCAGGGTTGGAGTTGTACACTACTGGACGCTGGTAGCAACCACGGCGCAAGACCCACCCCAATGACGGCGTTTCTGACCGCCGTCGGTGGCTGCGACGTGGTAGGAGGTCACCCGTTAGCGGCGTTTCATGGAACCGCCGTTTATAGGTTCCGATATCGGAACCTAACTAGATTAGGTGTTCCGATATCGGAACTAGTCAAGAATTCAACAAAATAAATTTGGGCTTTCCGATCGAAATCGGAAAACCCAAATGAACATGAAGAACACGGAGAACAAACCCAGAAAATGAAAAAAATCCAGATGAACACGAAGAACACTAAGAACATCAAACACATATCCATCCTAACAAAACGAATAACAGATTCATCCTAACATCAAGAAATTGACCTACAAATCACACTAATACCTTCATACTCAAAACACATTCATCAACAATAGATTCATCAACAAAAAACAAGTTCATACTCAAATCAATCACAAACAACTAATCTTTATGTAAATTCATCAACAAAAACAAATTCATAGAGATCCATCACTAAGATTATATCCTAACACTTCAACAACAACAAATTAATCGATTAGATACATAATTTGAAATGGGCTCCGATGCAATCAAAAACAAGAAACTAAAATTCACAAAATAATCAATGAAAATTACATATTACCTCTTTATGATTGAATCTCCATGGAAGAGAGTTAAGAGGTCAAGGAAAAATGGTTAACATTTAGAGAAGAGAGTGTTGGGATTGAGATTTTGAGTAGAATCAAAGATAGAAATAAATTTGGGAGAAAGTTGGGAGAATTGGGGATGAATGTGAGAAGATAAGATTGTGGGTAGAAAGATAGCATCTATATCCGCTGAATGTGAATATATATCATGTCGTGTTCCTCAAACGGAACCACATTATGTTCAACCATATAACACGGGCTTTTTTGTTTCACCTTAAATATTACGACTTCACAAGTGGGACCCTTCAACGCAAACACAGATTCTGATTATTTCCGATTGCAGAACCTACACAGAGAACGGCGTTCTTGGCAAACCGTCGTCACACAAGCGCCATAAACTGGTTTCCGCCGTTCATTGTGCGGTGTTTATGTCCCATACGCCGTAAATTCCATTTGCTCAGCTACGTCACCAACCTTCTGATATCTGAACGTCATTAGATACGGCGTTTTCGGCAAACCGCCGTATACTGGCGCCGTGAAAGGTTGTGCTTCCACTAGTGGTAGCGCCCAAACTACTTCTCAGCTAAAGATACTTTATCCAGGCCGTGACACTTATCGGGGTGATCTGGCATTCTACCCTTGTAATGGACATTGTAAGGGCCATCAGACTTTTGAGGGTGGAAGTCTTCAAGTTTCAGGTAATGACAACTTAAAACCTGGTTTATCATATTCCAACTAACTTCAAATTTCAAACCATTCACCCCTGTCGTGCAACTACCATCCTTCTCCTCATGCAAATTACCATAAAACTGACATACCTCTTCAGTATAAGTCTCACAACTATTAAACACCATTTCTTTCAAATAGTGTTTCCCTAGGGTTTCTACTACATTACCAAGCAACAATTCATCCACATCATCACAATCAACATAATAACTCTCAAGAATTGTACAATGATCACGAATGTACTCATACCTCTCTTCGTTTTGCTTGGTGAAAAAGACCGATGAATCCCAATCGTCCTCCGATTCCTCCTGGACTGGTACAGCTTTGGTTTTTGACTTCTTGGGTGCCATGGATTTGCGATGTCGGAACTGATAATGCGGTAAAAATCCGAACTTGATGGATTTTGACGGCTGATTGGTTACTATATGAGTGTTGAATGTAGAGATGGAGTTTTGGGAGTTATGATTTGGGACATAAGACTGCAGATAAGGTTTTTTCGGTTTTATATGTCTCCCATTTCCGAAATCGTAAATTAGTCGTAACTCAAGTGGAGGCACTTTACGGATTCGGAAACCAAACGGACTTAAATTCATTTACCCCCATTTCCATTTCCGGTTTCGTAAAGCACTCGCAGTTGAACGATTCTTCCCCATTTCAATTTCCGAACTCGGAAATGGACAATATAATGGGATTCCGGCTAATTAATATCCGAAGCCGTACATAAGTCAAATTAATCATAGTTAATTTAGTAATTATACGTTTGATGCTAATTCAGTTTAAGTACAGAATCCAATTAAATTTAAGGTTGCTACATTTCATGAATTTCATTTCATTAAAATCATGGACAACCTCAATTAAATTTAGTGTCTCGTACACGTTTTAATTATTCAGTTTGTTATATTCAGTTTAGTTTTATTCGGTTGAAAATAACTTGAGTGACGGTAATGAAGAAAAAATGTACCAGCATTATGAGAAATTAGTTTCATTTATTTAAACTTCATAAAATTGAATTGATTTGAATTTCATCTAAGTAAAATATTTAACCATAGTATGTAACGTCAAGAATTCATACAATATTATGACCAATCAAACTTAGAAGACTACAACCAACTCAAATGTAAGCAAATAAAAAAACAAATCAATAGAATAAAGTATTTCACTAAAACATTATCACAAACAGAAAGAGGGCAGACTGGAATGAATGACGTCAGCTTCTTGTTCTTCCATGGCCGTCAGAGAGAAGAAGAAACCAATAAGAGTTGGAAATGTTTTATTATTAGAAGATAAGATGTAGAGTATTGTTAAAGATGATAATGACAATTGAATAGAAATTGAACAATTTGTAACATTTGCCCATACGAAGGTCCTCTTTCCATTCTCTTGATCTGATTTCGGTGTAAAGTCAGTACTCACAAAGGCTTTTTTGCATACGTTTGAAAACTGAAATGAATCCTAGTTTATTAAAGGGATTTGTTGCAGTGAATTTCTATCTGACTATCTCTGGAATCGGAAAAGGTTGTTATAGTTTATTACATTTCAGTATTCAAGATGGCGGAATTACCAGTAGGGTGATTCTATGCAAATCAGCATGATTGATTAGAAGATAAGATGTAGAGTATTCAATATATGAAAAACATAATATAGGACGCTTCAGTTTACCAGTTTCCCTCTCTTGACTGTTTGATCAGTTTCTGGGAGACAATATGACCAATCAAACTTAGCTAGCTAGTAGTAACATATTTAGTTTGTTAATTCCAAATTTATTGATGTCTTTAATTTCATTTGTTCAACTAAAATGTCCATGTTTACAAAATCGCATATAGTCTACAGCGGCATGGTTACGACATCGGAAACATTCCTCAGGATACAGATCCAGCTAGTGTCCGATGCCGTAAACTCGCCGTGATCAAAATTATATAATTCTTTATGTTTTCGGAATAGCTACACTTTATTTTATTTGAATAGACTTTACCGGGAGGTTTACGGTGTCGGAAACCACAAGATACGGCCCCCGGCCGTTTTCCGAGTCCGGAAACCAGTTGACTAACAACAAAAAAATAAACAAAACAATAGTTGTAGAATCTTGTTAAAGATGATAAGGACAATTTAAAATTGAATTGATATTGAATAATTTGCTACATTTGCCCATACATGATCAAATTGTGCTTGTCTTTAAAGGACACAATATCTTAAGCAAAATTTAAAACATGTGTTTCAACAACTCTAAAGTTCTACACACAAACCTAGCCATCAAATCTATGAAAGAAACCATGCTGTGTGAAGTCGTGGTCTTGTGAAGTTGAGGGGTCACGGGAAGTTGAGGGGCATTCGGAAGTTGAGGGGCCTTGTGAGGTCGACGCGGCATTAGAAGTAGAGGCATTATGTGTGGCATCATGTGTGGCCTCTTCATTCTCACTCATTTGCGCAAGGTCGCCATAATACACATCTTCCTCATCCTCACTTAGCACGATTTGGAGACCCTTCTCTTGGATGTACGCTTCTTGATAAGCTTTAATCGCATCCAGTCTCTTCTTCATCGTTTCTAGTTGGCTAGAAAAACAACAAAACAAGTGCGAGATCTTTGTAAAAAGCCCCTTCCGTTCACCTGCAAGTCAGACACTTAATTGGTTAGGGATATAAATACAAAACAAACTCATAAACAACTACACACTAGTGGAGGTTGATGCTCCCTACGTCGGTAGATCGTAGGATCCACGACGGTCACACCCGCCGTTACTGGAACCGCCGTGCATCGGCGTTCCAGTTTTGCACGGCGGAAGCACCCGCCGTGTGAGGTTTTCGAGTTCGAAACTATATGTATACAAGGTGCGACTCGTAAAGTCTCGTTCCTGTCCAAAACAACAAAATCCTTACGAAATCGAAATAAAAACATATCATCTATCCAGCTTTCGAATTCGAAAGTCTATAAATTACTGTTTCAAATTCAACGAATTCTGGTATCGAAAAGTAGTATCATGAACACCAATTGTTCCGAGATTGAAAACGTTTGTTTAGGCATAGAGTATTAAAACTTACAAGTTTTAAACTTATTCGTCGGCTACCAAAAAAATATCCGGCCAAATTTGGGCGGGAAAATAGGCATGCCAAATGCTTCCGATATACCCCTTCTGGATCTGTTTTCGCCTTGGAACAAGAGCTAATGATGAACTCATAGACAAGGCTCTTGCAACTTTGCTAGTGGCACCGCTCCTTTATCGGTGGTGTTGAAGAAGAAGAAGAAGAAGTATCGTGATGAAAAAAGTTGAACTGGGATGGTGCACAAGATGTAGATCTTGGAGGCTTGAGAAAGTATCCGCAAATTTGTCACCGGTGCCCCACAGCAGCTTCATAATCCTGCAACAATTAAATAAGCGAATTTTATCAAACTCAATAAGTACATGTTGCAAAGGCTTATGAAGAATCCTGCAACCAAATATTGCAAACGCTTTCTTGGTCATGGCCTATTTCTGCTATCAAATCCTTGATTCAAAATGTTGGTTAAATCTCTTTCCTGTGAAATTTAAGCTATACCACCATAACAAATACAATCATACTCAAGTTAATCGCATATATACCTCTTCATGTGACCGGAAGTGGTAAACGGAATACCTTTTAAAGATCGCCTAAGAGAGCTTAATAGCATAAGCGAGGGAGTGGAATCGAACAACAATCAGAGTCTGACATAACCCCTCGATTCCACGGCTGTAAGAGGCGTCAATGTAGCCAAGCTCTGCCGCTTCAGGCAAGCATGGGAGGCGAGCTTTTAGGCTAGACTTATTTCCAATGCAGCGACCGCACTCGAGGTAAGGGATACTACAATCGAAACCCCATAGATTCAGAGCCTGAGCTTCACTCTCTAAGCAATTTTGAGTCCCTTCACGTTGTCGGAATCATTCCGATCGACGCTCAAATTCGACCAACCTTGTCGCAATCGTCCAGATCGCTGGCTCGCTGCGACGTCGCTCAAATCGCTGCCGATGGTATCGCTTAGCTCACCATCGCTGTTCATCCTGCTCGTCACCAAGAACCCCTCAACAGATCGGGCGAGTTCACAGGAAAATGAAGTTGTGCATCAGATAAGATTTCTGATTTTATTATATAGACAAAAGTATTAGTGGTTGTAATTTATTTGATAGAGAGGATCAACGGTTGAGATAAATAAGTGTAATTTACCTTTTTTGAGTATAGCATTATTTATTCACAAATTATTACGAACTCAAAGTCCTATTCTACGACCTCGAAAGTCTATATCCAAAACGACAATTTTGATGCTACTAATTTTAATGATAAGGTAAACTAAATATTATTAATATTATGTCATAAATAATCAAATAATATTTATTAATTTCATAAGTTTATCTCAATTTACATTAACTTAGTTAAATAGTATTTATAGAAAAATCATTTATTTAGAAATAATGTGTATATGATCTATACTATTAGTGTTCATAGAATATCAAGTAACATTGTGTTCTTTAACTAGTTATACTCTTTAGTTAGCAGTTATAAAAAGTCAAATAAGTTTTGACCTTAAATTAGTTACTTTCAATTTAGTTAGTATTTACAAAAAGTCAAGTGATCAATGTGTGATCGTTGATTAGTTATACTCAATTCACTTAGTATATATATACAGAAAGTCAAGTAATCAAGGTCTGACCTTTGAGTGATTATACTCAGTTTAGTTTTTTTTTTTGTATAAAGTCAATTATATTCCGTTTGGAAACGGTTTGCAGATTGTCCGTACGACATTTAATCAGTTAAACTTATATCTATCTTAGTTAGTGTTTATCGAATGTTAAATAACTAAATTCAGTTTTGTTGTGTTTATAGAAAACCAAATAACATTAACATTTCATTAGTTATACTTATTAGTGTTCCTAGAAAGTTAAGGTTTGATCTATGATTTAATAAATTTCCTTAGAAAGTCAGTAAAGATTTTATCTTTGACTGTGAATACTAGTTATTCTTCATACAAATTCAAGTAATATCATCTTATTAGATTAGTTATACAATTTTTTTTTTTTGACAAATTTGTTTCATTAATGATTAAGGAAAAGTTGTAGAACTAATACTATTACAGACATTTCTGCTAAGGCTAAAGGCTAAATTATGTTCCTTCTCTAGAAAGGAACGGGAAACCTTGATTACAGCGAATTCAACCAATGAGTCCGCTAGTTGCCTGATGCTGCTGATAATTCCTTTGATCGCAATCATAGCTGACAAAGGATTCAAGATCGACGCTTTAAGTTGAGCCGAATCTGTGACCAAGTTAACCCTCAGAACTCCATTTCTTCTTCCTGCTTTTAGGGCTCTCCAACATGCCTCTGCTTCTGCCTGTAATGGGGAGGTAGCTGGGAAGAAGTCCGAACCTGATATGTCCATATCTAAATTCCAGCCAGGCTTCCAAATCCTCCACCCTGCAGCTCCTACTTTCATACCATCCCTGTAGGATCCATCAAAACTTATAACACAAGCTTCTGGAATTCCCTCAGTTGTATCACCCCTTCTGATGGCTTGTAAGGAGGTTTGTTGATCTGGGTTGCTTGTCATGTTCTCCTGCTCCTGGTCCTCAGATCTGTGGTTCCTGTTGGAGTTTCTGATCATCAGTTGTAGTTTTGCCTGAGCTTGTTGAACACAAAGTACTGGAGGGACATCTTGCTGCCTGAAAATAGCGCTATTTCTGCACTTCCATATTTCCCAGAGTAAAGTGATGATCTGTATCAGCTGATTTGTCTGCGTCAACTCCATGACTATCTGGAAGAGCCATGTACTAAAATTGGGAGCAAATGAAGTGTTGATGACAATATTTGCAGCTATCCAGATGAGCAAAGACTGTCTGCAGTACAGAAACAAGTGAGTCTCATCCTCAATTCCTTGTTGACACCTTGGGCAGGTATCGTTATCAGTCAGCTTTCTTTTCTTTCTGTTGGCTCCTGTTGCAAGGCATCCTATTAGTGCTCTCCATATGAATATTGCATACTTTTGTGGAATTTTCAAATTCCATAGTCTCGACCAGAATTTGCTTGCCATCTGACTCAATCTGTGCAGAGCTATATTCCTGATGCTCTCCATGGCTTTGTGATAGCCTGATTTAGAGGTGTATCTGCCATCTGTTGTCCATCTCCAAAGCGGTTCATCCTTGCCCTGAGTGTCCAGATGTATGCTCTGAATGTGCGGGATTAGATGTTGAGGGAATAGTGATCGAATGAGGGGGTATCTCCACACTCCATGTTGTTGGTCAATTAGATGAGATACTTTCAGGTTGGTGTGAGTAGCTATCACATTTGTTACCTGGATGGGGTTCTGTAAATTCGGAATCCATTGTGCATGGATGTTTATATCTTTTCCATTGGAGACCTTCCAACAGAGATTGTTCTTGATCAACTCAGCTACCCAGACAATAGATATCCATCCCCATGAGTCACCTGATCTAACTGAGACTGTGAATATGCTCTCATGTCTGAGATATTTCGCAGCGAGCACCTGTGTGAGGAGAGACTGTTTGTTTGAAAGAAGATTTCATGCATGTTTGGCCAGCAGTGCTTAGTTCATCCCTACAGCAGATCTCAGTCCTAGGCCTCCTTATAGTTTAGACTTGTTCAAGTGTGACCATGATCTCCAATGCACTGTTTTTCCTTCCATCTTTCGTCCCCATATGAAAGCTGATGTCATGGCATCTAGTTTCTTTAGCATCCTTAATGGAATTCTGAATATTCCTAAGGGGTAAATAGCCAAAGATTGTAATACATGCTTTGCCAATGTTACTCTACCAGAGAGGTTCAACAGCTTTGACTTCCAAGAGTCATACTTCTGTCTGAATTTACTGATCAAATATCTGAAAATTTCAGATTTACTTTGGTCAAAAAGTATGGTGTTTGCCAAGTAGGAGCCTCCAATACCTTGACCCTGAATGTGAAGGTGATCCCTCATCTGTTTCTGATTTTCAGGGGATGTGTTAGGGCTGAAAAAAATAGAACACTTATCAGTGTTTAATTTTTGCTCTGCCAGTGTTGTGTATGTGTCTAAAATCTGCTTTAGGTCCTCAGTGGCCTGGGCTGTGCATTTTGAGAATAAGATACAGTCATCAGTGTACATTATGTGAGAGACCCTGGGACCTCCTCTAGACACCTGAATTCCCATGTGCTTATTTCTCAATGTCAGAGCTTCCAAACTTGCTGATAGGAATTGCTGACATAGGATGAATAAGTAAGGGGATAATGGGCAGCCTTGTCTTAGCCCTCTAGTTGGAGTAAAGCTGTGACTGACCACCCCATTCACCACTACCTGGTATGTAACTGATTGGACACACATCATTATGAGGTTCAGCAAGTTTGTAGGCATTTTGATGAAATTCAGTGCTTTTTCCAGGAACCTCCAAGAGACTCTGTCATAAGCCTTGCTCATGTCAAGTTTTATGGCAGCTAGTCCTTGTGTAGCTGTTTTATATTTCCTGATGTGTTCCAGAACTTCATGTGCCAATAGGACACTTTCGGATATATGTCTGCCCGGTACAAAGCCATTTTGTGATGATGCAATTAGAGATTCCATGTGAGACTTCAGTCTGATAGCAATCATCTTGGCTATTATTTTATACTTGACATTGCACAGTGAGATGGGTCTGAAATCAGCTGCTGTCCTTGGAAGCTTTTTTTCGGAATGAAGATGATGTGAGTTCTGTTCCAGTGCAGAGGGAACTGCTCTCCTCTTGTTATGCTAAGGATCATCTGTGCCAGATCTTCCCCTATCTCTTTCCAGTAATGTTTATAAAATCCAGCAGGGAAGCCATTCTCTCCAGGTGCTCCCCAAGGTTTCATCTGCTTCAATGCTTCCCTTATTTCTGTATTTGAGAAAGGTTTTTCTAACCTTTGTATTTGTTGTGTGGATAGGACCTTTTGGTTAGCCTGGGCCAAATTCTCCCATTCAGTTTCTGCATCGGTCAACAGATTATCTCCATAGTCTTCTGTGAGTATATTCCTCAGATGTAGTGTCATTTCCTGTAAAATGCAGTTCTGGTCTGTTGTCCAACTTCCATCTTGCAATACTAGGCCCTGTATGATGTTGGATTCTTTTCTTCTTGTCGCCCATCTGTGGTAGAACTTTGTGTTCTTTTCCCCTAGTCTCATCCAATTTACTTTTGTCCTCTGTTGCCAGTAGTCAAACAGCTTTTGCTCTAAGATCTCCTTCTGTGCCACCACGTTCTTGATTCTTTGTGCATTTACAAACATACCATTTCCCATCTGAAGCTTTTTCAATTCATCTTCCTTGTGTGCAATTTGTTTATCCATGTTACCATATATTTTCTTATGCCAGTTGCATAAATGTACCAGCACAAGTTGCAATCTAGCTGAGAAAATGTCACCTTCAGTTTGTTGTGTCGATGGTAGTTGTGATGCTTGTACACTAGACTATACTCTCCTTAATATTTGAAGAGGTGGATCCATACTTGTCCATATAGACTCAAATCTCCTCAATTTCATTGGCTTCTGGTCTGGTTGTTTCAATTGCAGTAGTATAGGACTGTGATCAGAATGAGAGAAAGGTAGATTAGTTACCTTAGCTTCTGGCCATAGGGAGAACCATCTATCATTTCCAAAAGCTCTATCCAGCCTCTCCACAATGGTGTTTGGTTGTTCTTGTGAGTTGGTCCATGTGAACCAGAGTCCCTTTGAATCCAGCTCTCTCAGACTATGCAGATTGATGCAGGTTACTAGTGGATTCTGGGGGGGTTATATGTACATGAACTCCCCCCCTTTTATCATCCTGAGAGATGATTTGATTGAAGTCCCCTATGATGATGCATGGGAAAAATCCCTAAAATATTGCAAACTAGAGATATCATTCCAGAAAGATGGCCTCGGATGAAGGATAGGAGAGCCATAGATAGCTATTTGGAACCATTTCCTACCTGAGGCATTAGTGACTAGACTAGTGATGCAATGACTAGAAACAAAAGCTATGTCTACTTCTAACTTGCTAGACCAAAATAGAGCTAGACCACCTGATCTACCAGTCGGTTCCACGATCTTTGAATGTCTGAAATATGTGCTTTGCTGCCAACGGTCAAAATGGTCCTCCGTGGCTTTTGTTTCTAGTAGGCACAACATATCTGGTTTATATCGCAGAATCAACTGGTCGATCACTGGGCCACTGCCATACAGAGCCATGTGCGCCCAGAACAAAATCCTTTCTTTGAAGGGTGATGTCCTCCTTTAGGAGCTCCTCGATGATGCCCTTTAAGTGATTAGGAATTATGAAACCCCTGTCACGAGCTATAGCGTCCTTCGGATGAGGATGCAAATCAGGGACCTCATACTTACTTCGGTCGAAAGTGAAACGGTCTGCCTCCCACACACCGCTGTTATCAGGAAATGTGATGGGTTTCCTCTTCCTCGGAGTAAGGGTAATGTACTCGTAAGTCTCAAAAGAGAATAACGTATACAGACTCCTGAATAAATCCAGGCTTGGATCGTAGTTCTTCCGAGCGCACCAGGAAATCACCACCATGATCAACACTACCACATTGGAATGTATTTGGCTCGGATGCAGTTGATGATGCTGCAGAAATTCATGAAATAAAGGGGGAAAGAGAAAACTTATCCCTTGCTGTAAAAACCTCCCATAAAGTACCCCTCGAGTGGGGCTCACCAGATCTTTAATGGGAACTTCTCCATCCTCGAGCTTCAAGCCAGCCTCAAGAGGATATGACAGCCTGCAGGACCGCAGATACCTTAGCGTCCTTTCGTCAAGCACTTTGGTGACATCATTCACATCATCGGCGGCCGGAACCCGTTTATCAACTTGGGGCTCCGCATTAGGGTCCATCTCTAACCCAGAGGCACCATCATCTGCCACTACAGTTACCACCTGCAGCGGTGAAGCAACGGTAACTTCCATCAGCTCCCCAGGCTCGACTTCCAGGAACAAGGTGCTCAAGTCACGATTAGTTGGGGCTCTGTTTCCAACAATATTCTCCACATTGCCAGGGGGAACGCTGGAGTTTGTGGAAGACATGGCAATATAGAGAATTGGGGGAAATATATAAGGAAAAGAAGACAAATTTGAAGAAAATTTCTTTGGAAATTTGAAACGCAGAGATGAAGATTGATGATAAACACAAGGAAATATTACTTGGTTATATAGCCAGTAATTAACACACATTTAAGTGGAGTAATTACCTCGACTCGCGAAACGATACAAGCAATTGGAAGGTTGGTCTTCCTCACCGCTAGAAGGTACAATGAATCAAGACCACGTGTCAATCTCCTCAGAATTCAAGAAGGCAGATTCAGGTCCAACCGTCCACGTGTCCTGATGGAATACGAAGAAACTTGAAGCTAGATATTCAGAAGGGTAAGCCCGAGAAAAGAGTCCCCGAAGGACACCCCGAGTTAGTCTCCCTCGAGTTATTGGTCTTCCCTCGAGAAGTAAGCCTCTCCTTCAACCTCCGAGATGGAGTACTCTATATTCTGAAGATCTACCTTGGGGCCACTGATAAGTCCATGGTTCGTATTCGGGCCCTGGTCCGAGTATGAACGAGGCCCGAATACGAACCATGGACTTATCAGTAGCCCCAAGGTAGATCTTCAAAACTTAGAGTGTTCCATTTCGAAGATTGAAGAAAAGGCTTGCTTCTCGAGGGAAAACTAATAACTCGAGGGAGGATAACTCGGGGTGTTAAGCTCGAGACGTCCTTCAAGGACTATTTTTTCGGGCTTAACCTTCTAAATATCTATCTTCAAGTTTTTTTTATTCCATCAGAACACGTGGACGGTAGGATCTGAATCTGTCTTCTTGAATTCTGAAGGGACTGACACGTGGTCTTGATTCATTGTATCTTCTGGCGGTGAGAAAGACCAACCTTCCAATTGCCTGCATCGTTTTACGAGTCGAGGTAATTACTCCACTTAAATGCGTGCTTAATTACTGGCTATGTAACCAAGTAATTTTTCTTGTGTTTATCATCAATCTTCATCCAAGTATTCTGCGTTTCCAATTTCAGAAAAATTTCTTCAAACTTGTTCTTCTTTTCTTCATATATTCACTTCCCCCCCATTCTATGTATTGCCATGTCTTCTGCAAACTCTAGTATTCCCTCTGGCAATGGAGAGAATGTTGTTGAAGAAGGAGCCCCAGCTATTCGTGACTTGAGTACCTTGTTCTTAGAGGTTGAGTCTGGGGAGTTGATGGAGGTTACCATTGCTACACCGCTGCAGACTGTAGTTGTAGTGGCGGATGATGGTGCCTCTGGGTCAAATACGGACCCAAATGCGAAGCCCCAAGTTGATAAACGGGTTCCGGGGCCGGTGGCATAAGTGATGTCACCAAGGTGGTCGACGAAAAGACCCTGCAATTTTTGAAGTCATGCGGGTTGTCGTACCCCATCGAGGCTGATTTGAGGCTCGAGGATGAGACCACTCCGGTCCAGAATCTCGTGAGCCCCACTCGAGGGGTAGTATACGGTAGATTCTTGTAACAGGGACTAAGTTTTCCCTTTCCTCCTGTGTTTTCCGAGTTTCTGCAGCATCATCAGCTACATCCCTGCCAAATTCACTCCAATGTAGTGGTGACAATGGTGGCTTTTATCTCCTGGTGCTCTCGGAAAGGCTATGAGCCAAACTTGGATCTATTTAGGAGTTTGTTCAAGCTGTTCTCTTTCAAGGAGCGCGAGCATATTACCCTTACTCATTGAAAGGGCAAGGTCTTCACTTTTCCTGATAACAGCGGTAGTTGGAAAAACATTCGGCTAACCTTTGATCGAACCAGATATGAGGTCCCTGACTGGAACTCGAAGCCGAAAGACGTTGTACCTCTTGATGTCTTTGAGATTCCTGCTCATTTAAAGGGCATCGTTGAGGAGCTTTTGAAGGAAAAGATCGTCTTCCAGGAGGGAGGATTTGTGCGGGGGGCTCATGGCTCAGTGTGGTAGTGGCCTTCTATCACCTATTCTTATTTGCTAGATGTTCCTTGGTCAAAATCTACATCCAGCTACTTGAAGAAGGATCGAGATTGGACCCTCCCTGATAAAATCCAGGGAGATAAGAAAAAGGCCAAGAAACAGGCTGCCCAGAAATCACCCCGGAATCGGGATGAATCTTCTTCCACTCAGTCTCCTTCAGATAATATCTAGATTTGCATACTGTAGTAATGCTATCTTCCATATTGTATCTTAATATTTCTCCTTTTACTTGTAGCATCTCCCCCCAAGAAAAAGATCAAGAAGAGGAAAGCGGTCATTGAGATCGTAGAGGAGGAGGTGGAACCGGAGGTTAGGGAGTCTTCGGATGACGATGAATCTGACCTTGAGCTGGTGATTCCTGAGGATGAGCCTCTGAAGAAGTTGAAGTATTATCTGATTTGTCCTGAGGAAGAGGATGGTCAGGCTTCTCGGAAGTCTTTCAAGAAGTATCCCTTCGTCGATAAGGTAGTGTTCTTCTTGTCCTATTGTGTGAACTTTTAGGTGTCACATATTAGGTTTTGATATATCTCTTATTTTACAGCTGATGGTAAATATATCCGCGCTTGGACGGCAGACCAAAGGTGAGATCAAACACCTGTATAGATCTGTGGAGGAGTTACATTCCAGGTGTCGGGCTCTCAAGGCCGATAAGGAGAAGATGGAAACTATGATTGACTCTTTATCAACTAAGTCAGTGGTGCCTCCTTCATCTGTTCCTACTCCATTGGATTTGACTCACTTGGAAGATAGGGTGAAGCAACTTTAGGATATGAATAAGGCCTTATTGCTGGCTAAAGAGTCCGAGACAAAGGAGCTGAGGATGTATTAGGACACCGTGAATGAGCTGACACAGACCTTGTCTTCAGATGGGAAATCAGAGGAGCTGAAACGGCTTCTTAAGCTTTGGGGCGCCTTTATTGCCTGTAGTCCCGAGTTTAAGGATCACAGAGAAGAGTATGGAGATTTATTCCACGACTCCGAGCAGCACAAAATTTTGAATCATGTCCTGCAACTCTGTCAATCTGATGATGAGGTAAAGGCAATGGAGACTGTCTTCTCTCATCCGGATGCTGCTGATAAGCTTTCTGCTCTGACTGTTGGCCGATTGGTTCCTGGGGCCAAGTTTTTGGATGCATTGGATCCCTCTAAGAAGATAACCACAGCAGGAGATTTACTGAGGCTTATTAAAGCTAAGTATCCTGAGTTGTCTTCTCTTGACGAGGTTCTTTCCAGTTCTTCAACTAATAAGGTGGATTAATCTTGGGATCTCCTCATCAGCCTCGAGGCCTGAAGTCCTTTGCATATGAACCTCGGTCTCATGGTTTACTGGAAAGGAGCTTTTGTCTCAAAGCTGAGATACTCCGGGATCAGGTCTTCGCAGTTGTCCATGATGAACACTCTGCGATCTTGATGTTGAAATTCTTGCGGATCTCCTCCTCGGTCCTTTGCTAACAAGGCCTTTCATGTCACAGCGTGCAGAAAAGTTGACAATAGCCCATCCCTTAAGTGCCACTTCTGGTAATGTTCTAGAAGACCCTATTGGGCGTATTTAGAAGTATCATATTCTGATGTAATATCATCTTCTATATGAACTATTTTTGTTCGAGGTTTTTCCTCTATGTATCCCTTTGGGAATTTAGAAGTATCATATTCTGATGTAATAACACCTTTGATATGAATTTTAACTTCTGTTTTTGAGGTTTTTCCTCTTTATGTTGAGATGATTGATTTTCGAGCACGTCTGCCCTTTTGGTCTATAGACCTCAATCAAGCACTTTTTGAAGTACTTTATCTCGAACCTATCTCTTTTATTCAAAACGATTGGTATTTTGAATTTTGGATTCAAATAACTTATTTTATATAAGATGACCAATCATATACTTTATAAAGCATATTGTTTTGAATAGCAATCAATGTCATACTTGAAGATAACAGTCCTTTTATAAAAGGAATTTAAGATTGCTCATTTAAAGATAGGTGTAAAAAATAACATGACTTCAATCTGAGTTTATAACTTTATGGATAGAAGTAAAATAAATAATAAGTTTGAGTTTGAGTACCCGTTTGCGCTAGCGCGTAGTTATCTTGGACCTTGATGAGGTTCTCGGACCTTTGTGAGGCTCCTTCTCTGATTTTATCTTCCGTGATACTTTCATAAGTTAATCACGTTCCATCTTCGTGGTATGGGTTCACCCTTCATGGTTTTCAAGAGGTAGCTTCCCCCTGGAAGGGATTCTAGGACTCGATATGGACCTTCCCAGTTCGGGGCTAGCTTCCCTTCCACTTCTTTCTTACTTTTCTCGTTTAACCTCATTACAAGGTCTCCTTTGACGAATGTAGCTAAGCGAACTCTTCTGTCATAGTAGCGCTTAACTTTTTCCTTTACCTTGGCCTCATGGATAGTAGCATTAGCTCTCTTTTCTTCCAGGAGGTCGAGGTCGAGGCGGAGGTTTTCTTCATTGGCAGCGCCATCATCATATTCTGGTTGAGAGGTACGAGCAGAGGGGACTCCAATTTCCATGAGGATGACCGCCTCGGACCCGTAGACTAAGCTGTATGGAGTTTCTCCGGTTGCAGTAGCTGGTGTAGTCCTATGGGTCCTGATCACGCTCAGTAGTTCTTTGATCCAGTTTCCTTTAACTCCTTCTAAGCGCTTCTTAATGCCACTCACCAAGGTTCGATTTGTAACTTCCACTTGGCCGTTAGCTTCTGGATGGTATACCGAGGTGAGCTTTTGATGTATGTCGTAATCTTCACACCATTTCTTGAAGGGGTTGTTGGCGAACTGTGCTCCATTATCTGTCACTATGTATCTCGGGATGCCATAGCGACATACAATGTTTTTCCAGCAGATTTTGATAACCGTCTTGCCAGTTATGTTGGTCAAGGCGTCAGCTTCCACCCACTTTGTGAAGTAATCGATAGCCACAATAAGGTATTTGTAGTTACCAGGAGCTGCGGGAAAAAGGTCCAACAAGATCTATACCCCATCGAACAAATGGTCAGGATTCTTGGATGGTAATCATATTTTCTTGAGGCACATGGATCATCTTGGCAAATCTCTGACACTGGTGACAAGAATCAATATATTTTTTGGAGTCTTCCAACATCGTAGGCCAGTAATAACCCATTTGTAAGAGTTTACGGGTAACAGTGTGTGGACCTTGGTGGCTACCACAAACTCCTTTGTGTGCTTCTTGTACTAAGTGTTCAGCATCGGAAGGCCCAACACACTTGAGTAAGGTCTGGAGATATCCCTTTTTATATAGGGTGCCTTCATGAATGACATATTTTGGAGCTTTAACTCGGATCTTCCGTGCCAGATGCTTGTCCTCGGGGAGGGTTCCCGTTTGAAGGTATTCAATATAGGGGTTCATCTATGTGTCTAAGATATCAACAGCCATGATACTACTTTCTTCATAACTTCTCTTCGCCAGGGTTTCCATTAGAAATTCTTGAGAAGATCTAATGTTGAGGTCCGAGAGGTAAGTTTACTCAATGCATCTGTTTTACGATTTCCTTCTCGGGGGATATGATTCAGTTCATAGTGTCGGAATTGACTTATGAGAGGCTTTACCGTCTCGAGGTACTTTTGGAAACTATATTCTCGGGTTTTGTGTTCGCCTTTGACCTGTTGTACCACGATCTGGGAGTCACTAAAGATCTCGAGGTCCCTGACATCGATGTCCTTTGCCAGCTTTAATCCTGTGATGAGGGCTTCATATTCTGCTTCATTATTAGTGGCTCGAAAATCAAAATGGAGGACATAGGGACGGTCCTTTCCCTCGGGGCTGGTGAATAAGACTCCAGCACCACTTCCCCCCGAGTTGGAGGATCCATCTACATATAATCGCCATTTTCCTGTGTCTGGAACTGGGTCTTGTTGGTTTATCTCCACTGGTTCAACGGACTCCATTTTGAAATCTGATAAAGCCTTGCCCTTGATAGCCATCCGAGGCTTATACTGTATGTCATGTTCCCCTAACTCGATGGCCCACTTCATCATTCATCCCGAGGCATCCGGTTTCTGGAGGATTTTCCTAATCGGATAGTTGGTTAGGAGGACTATTATATGTGCTTGGAAGTACGGTCGCAACCGTCGAGAGACATGTACGAGGGCCAATATTAAGCGCTCGAGAGGTGTATATCTGGTCTCGGGACCCTGTAAAGCTCTGCTCACATAATATATCGGGTGTTGAGATCCTTCCTTTTCCTTGACTAACACAGCACTAATGGCTAGCTGAGATGTAGATATACATAAGTAGAGAGTATCCCCTTTATCTGGTTTCGACAGTGTCAGAAGCTGTTGGAGGTGATCTTTAAGTGCTTGGAAGGCTTCCCCACATTCATGTGACCACTCAAATTGGTTTTCCTTCTTAAGGATATTGAAAAAGGGCAGATGTTTTTCCGCTCCTTTAAAGAGGAATCGGCTAAGGGCTGCAAGGGATCCTGTCAGCTTTTGTACATCTTTGACGGTCTTCGGAGGTTGCATATTTTGCAAAGCCTCTATCTTCTCGGGGTTTACCTCAATTCCCCGATTGGATACCATATATCCTAAGAACTTGCCTGCCCCAACACCAATAGTACATTTGGCTGGGTTCAGCTTTAGGTTGGATGCCCGTAATGTGTCGAAAGTTTCCTTTAAATCTTCAAAGAAGGCGTCGTAGCTGCGGCTCTTCACTACCATGTCATCCACATATATCTCGAGGTTGCGTCCTATCTGGGATTTGAATAATTTTTCTACCAGTCGCTGGTAAGTGGCTCCAGCATTTTTCAATCCAAAAGGCATCATCTTGTAGCAGAAAGTTCCTCTGTCGGTTATAAAGGAGGTTTTTTCTTTATCTTGCTCTGCCATAGGGATCTGATGATATCCCTTAAAGGCATCAAAGAAGGCTAGTACTTGGTATCCAGCGATCGCTTCAACTAATCGGTCAATCGAGGGTAATGGATAGCTATCTTTAGGACAACAATCATTCAAGTTGGTGAAGTCGATGCACATTCTCCACTTCCCATCTGACTTCTTGACCATTACTGGGTTAGCTATCCATTCTGGGTACTGCACTTCTTCAATTATGCGGGATTTGAATAGCTTATTCACTTCTTCTCCAATGGTTTCAACTCGATCTAGTGCAAAGATACGTCGTTTCTGCTTAATGGGGTTTTGTGAGGGATTGATATTCAGGTAATGTTCCGCCAAGCGAGGGGATACTCCCACCAAGTCATTGGTGTCCCAAGAAAAGACATATATATACTAGTTGAGAAGATCTTGAAGTTTGGTCTTTATCTCGGGGGGTAGGAGAGTTCCAAACTCGACGGTTCCTGACTCTCTGAGTTGCATTGGCTCGGATTCGGAGTATTTGGCTGGTTCAAGATCTTCCTTCTCCGGTTCTTGGATAGCTTGGATGGTGAAGACTCGGGCTAATTGTTGATCACCTCGGACTGTTTCTATCCCTTGGTTTGTAGGGAACTTCATCGCCAAGTGGTATGGAGACCAGGTGGCTTTTGCTTGGCACATCCAAGGTCGTCCGAGGATTATGTTGTATGGCACTTGGGAGTCGATGACCGCGAAGATGCAACAAAGGGTTATACTCCCAGGATCATCCCTCACTCGCACCGGTAAAGTGATCTCTCTTGAAGGAGCTATAGGGTCGCCAGCAAATCCCGAGATGGGATTTGTGGGGTACGCAGTTGGTTTTGTTCAACCCCAACTGTTCATAACAGCTGAGAAACATGACTTCTACCTCACTTCCCCCATCTATCAGAACTCTTCTGACCACATTATGGTTCATGTTGACCGTGATTACTAAAGGATCTGAATGAGGGAATTGGTTAGGAACCGCATCTTGAGGTGAAAAAGTGACGGTTCCATCCAGGCGAGATCTTTTGCTCTCCCACTCCCAGGGAGAGGCTTCTTCGGGCGACCGGTGCACACCATTAATGCTCCTTCCAGCTCCCTGGTTGATGGTGTGGCTCATCTTGTCATCATTATGGTTGGCATTGATGCTTCTTACTCCTGTCGGGGCCAAAAAACAGATTCGTGTACTCCCAGTCTCCCACGAAAGTTTTTAGCCGGATCAGCCATGAGCTTGAAGGTCGTATAGATCAAGAATAGCAAGTGGATCCCACTGGGTGTGCCAGATTGATGGATGTCTACGACCCGTACTTGATCACGAACCTGGCTCACGAACTGACCTGCAAAACAAAGCCTCGGGTGTCCCGAGGATAGACACTCCGACGCTCAAGTTAGTATGAGGCGTAAGGCGTATTATATGTAGTATGAGATAGAAAAGGTGTACCAAAGCTTGTGTGTATTTATATGGCTACAATCCGTAGATCACCAAGATATGTATTTATGGTATGACTACAACTCTTATGGGAATAGTAGTTGTATTACCATGTATAGAGGAAGTGTACTTCGGTCATGGTTGTATTACCATGTTTAGGAGGATGTATATTCCTTGTAGAACATTCATAATATATGCATTCCTTGTAAGGATTAAGATTGATGGACCTGTGGATCCATCCTCCGCGTATCTCGAACCCACGACCCTTCTCGGGCCCTGGTCCGAGTATGAACGAGGCCCGAATACGAACCATAGACTTATCACCATCCTCCAAATACAACTTAATCATGGGTTTATATGAGAAAAATGCTCGTTCGGGTAATACACTATACATGTCACGAGCGAGCAACTGAAGTTTGACCGCAAGAGTATAAGCTGAAGCGAGAAGTGAGAGAAGGTAGGAAGAACTCGGTGATTGGTGAAGGCGGAGGTAACAGTGTAGCCATGGAGCTGTTTGGTGATTGGTATGTTTTTAGGGTTAGCACACTGAAATAAATGTGACTGTCATTGCTCTAAAGAGATTGTTTTAAAACTATTAATGCTTGATGAGGTTGGTAGGTGTCAAAAAAGTGAAATGGCACTAACTCGGGGATTGATAGCAGGCACTTTAAGGTTTTTGGACTAAGGCTGCGTTTGGGCATTCACGAATTCTATATTCACCACTTAAAAACCACAAGTTCACAACCTAACTGGTTTGTCCTTCACACAAAACTTGGTAAAGCTCTAGAGTTGATGACTAGAAACAATTTACCAATCTCCCACATCACTCCCAAGTCCCCAACAGAATTCTGCATATACCAATCAACAAATTTAGTCAATCCCAAGAAAATAATGGTACACCTGTTCTAACGTTAAGCAAGGTAGATCATGATAGATAATGGTACAACTGTTCTTATTCTGTAATAAATGTTTCGGTCCAAAAAGGTAGAGTTTCACCTGGTCGCGGTCCAAGCCAATCCAAAATCTGCTTGGAAAACTCACCGTCACTGCCGTCGACCACCCCCTCAAGACTTTCCGACAAAGAGCTGAACTAGGCCTCGAAGAGATTGAGGATGGGAACACTGTGGCCAACAAGTCGCTGCTAAGCCGGAATTCAATACTGTAAGAAAGTATTTGGGAGATGGAATAAAAGCATGTTGGAGAATTGTACAGGTGGAAATAAAAAATTACGTGGCATTTTTTTACATGGCAAGGACAATATTGTTTTTGAAATTAGTATTGAAAGTGTATTAGTTTGGGAAATAGTTTGAGAAAGAGTATTATTTGACAAACAATTAAGATAAGTCAGTCTTATTGTAAGGCCAAGGCATAACAAACTTTATATTAATAAGTTTTGGGGCAAAAAACTAATTATTTTATTTTCGGTGTCATTGTGTGAGTAGTGCATAAACCCAAGACTATGGCCCCGTTTGGGAACTAGCTGTTAGCGGATTGTATTAGCTGTTTTGACTAGCGGTTTTTACCTTGTTGTTTGGTAAATGACAAATAGATGTTAACTGTTTGTTATGTTAAATGACAGAAATGGACATCGGTATAATTAAAATCATAAATTTTATTTTTGTTTAACATTTATTTTGAAGCATAAATTTTTTTTCTAGTACTTGTATTTGTTTTTTAATCAAAAACTACCTTTTGGGTGGGGGAATTCATTGGCACCCCATGCCTAAAAAGGGACATAAAAGTTATTTACAAGTGTGAGCATATCAGCTCAGCCACTGTGATAATGGCTCAAAAATGGGTAGAGTTTGCTATCAAAATTAATAAACTAAAGCTCCAAAAACCTCTGATCCACCCAGATCTCCAAGCATGTTAGTGAATTGTTAAACAAAACATAGATCTGCCAAGAGTATGAGTGGATGGAGGTGAGTTGTCCCAAAAGATTCTGGTTTTTCCTTGTAGATTGCTGCTGAGAAGTTGTTGGTGCTTGAAATGGTTGTTGCAGCTTGATTGTACCCATTGGACTCCTTCCAATGGGTCTTGTAATTCCTGCATAATGTGTATATCAGTAGCATCTGCACAGTGCATCTTAAACTAGACAGTTCTAATATTACTAACACCTGATCTGTCCAGAAAAATCAAACTTCTAATTAAAGCAGGTGCTTCCTGAACAGACATAGAAATTGTGAGATCCTGTTGGCAACTCATTTTGGCTAGGCATCAGCTATAGAATTCCCTTCCCTGTGTATGTGTGTGATATTGAAACCACTGGATCTCATATGCAGACTGTGACATTAACTGAAAAAATTCCAGCTTCCCATATATGGATTGGAAATACATTTGATTGCCTACAGACAGTCAGATTCAATAGTAATAGGACCTGTGAAGAGATTCCCAACCTGTAAGCCAAAATCTATGGCCATAATCTCTGCACCAAGTGGTGAGGTGCCAGTCACAGACTTCAGTTCCATACCTAGTACTTTTCCTGAGAAATCTCTAACAACCAGACCAAGTCCTACTCTATCTGGGAAATTAAAAGAAGCATCAACATTGATTTTTATTCCTGCATCAGGAGGAATCCATTTGATTGATCTAGCAACTTTTAATTTTTTGACTCTTAAAAAAGGAAGCAGTCATGTACACAGTAGTTCCTTATATTTAACAGAATTACCTTGCAGGGGTAAAGCTGTAAAAATATTAGAGACTTTTTTAGCAATCTAAACCAGCAAAGCATGATTTGAAATGGAAAGACCCTCAAATAGTATTTTGTTTCTTCTACACCACATAAACCAATAAGCAGTAATTAAAGTGGTTAGAGTAACCTGAGTATGCACTTTAAAGGGTCCTTTGAATTGTAAGTAGTATTTCAATCTATGCTTATAGGATAGGAAGGTGGGGGCTGACACTTGCAACACAGCATGTATAAAATTAAAAATTGCTTTATCTGATCACAGTCATTGAAAAAATGATTAATATTATCACCATGGTTACAAAGAGGGCACTTTGATGGTAAATTAATTCCAAACCTTAGCAATACTTCATCAAAGGGTATGATACTATTAACCAGTCTCCATATAAGTACTGAGAATTGAACAGGGATATATTTATTCCAAACCTTTTTAATGCCGTGTGAGTCTTTCCCTTGTGTTCTCAGAAGTTTGAAAGCTGACCTGACTGTGAATTTTCCTGTTGTCTCAGGTCTCCAAATGAGTCTGTCTTGGTGTTGAAAAATGATCTCTGCAACCTGCAATTTAGTACATATACTGGTAGCCAAATAAGGCTCCACTGATGTTAATACCTTCTGTTTATGGGCACAGAAATTTGCAATTGTTAGTTTTTTGAAAGGGAGAGGCACACCCCCAGGCCAGCAGTAGATCAAAGCACCATCTCCTAGCCAGTTTGAGTCCCAGAAAGGTGCTTCTCCTTTACCAATGATAACATGTGAGTGCTGGTTTGCAAATTCTGTAACTGAGCAAATCCTTTTCCATGTGTGTGATATTCTGTATGTACCAGGCAGTGACCATAGGAAATTTGCCCACTGAGTATTATTTTCCTGCATTTTCCACCAAAGCTTGACTGAGAATGATTGTATAATGGCAGTTATGTCCCTGAATCCAATCCCATTTTCCTGCTTTGGCACTGCCATTCTGCACCATTTTCTACAGACCTTCCTTTGACCTAGCTCACTTTCCCCCCAAAAAAATCTTGCTGCAATTGTCTCCATCTTTTTAATGACTGTCTGGGGAGGATGAAGTACACTGAAGGTGTGTATTGGGATAGAGAGATAGACATGGTTAAGTAAAATCATCCTTCCAGCATAAGTGAGCCACCTGTTTTTCCAACTAGCAACTGCTTTCTCCATTCTTTCCAGTAATGTCTGGTAATAGCAAACCTTGTTCCTACCCTTGAAGATCTGGACTCCAAGATACAAAGAATGGTAGAGTCCCCTGTCTCATACCAGTTATCCTCTTTATCACCCTGAGCCTTGTCATTGAGGTATCACCTTGAACATAGAATTCTGACTTGTCAAAATTTACCTTCTGGCCTGAGCTGATCTCATAAGCATGCAAAAACCTCATTATTCTCTTTAGATTTTTTTGGCGGCTGATGTAAAAATTGCAGTGTCATCTGCATACATTAAATGTGAGCCATGCTTACACCCTTTGGCATTTCAAATCCTTTAAGATACTGATCCTCCATAAGCTTTTTAAGACTTCTGGAAAAAGCCTCAGTAACAATATTATAGAGAAAAGGGGATAAAGGATCACCCTGCTTAATCCCTCTGCCAAAAGAGAAAAAAGCTGTGGCAACACCATTTATGAGGACTGAGAAATGTGAGGCCTCTATGTTCTGCATGATAATCTTCGCAATATTATCATGGAAGCCAAAAGACTACAATACTGAGCTCAAAAAATGCCAAGAAACCCTATCAAAAGCCTTTTGCATGTCAAACTTCATTATAATATTTTTGTCTTTTTTCCCTAACAGTCTGACCATTTCCTGCATCTGTAAAATATTATCTGTGATGTCCCTTCCTCTCAGAAATTTTGACTGCTCAGTTGAGGTTAATCTTCCCATTAGTGCTTTATCCTCTCCATGAGGATCTTTGTAAAAACCTTGTTTACAAAATTTGATAGGCTTATTGGCCTAAACTAGGAGGAGGAGGATGGGTTTTGGATTTTAGGGATTAGGGTAAGCCGGGTTGAGGCCATGGCACTTGGTATTGGGCTGCCCTATATGAAGTCATTTGCTGCCAGAAATAGATCTTGCTTGATTAGATCCCAAGAGAAGGTGTAGAAAGGGCCACTGTAGCCATCTAAGCCTGGAGCACCATTTTTATTGAGTTCAAAAACTGCATTTTTGAGTTCCTCCATTTCCACTGCTCTGAGTAGCAAATCATTATCCTCTGATGTTAAGAGCTTAGGCATTGCATCCATAAAGCTCCTGAAAAGCCTTCCTTCCTTGTTTGGATTTTCTTCCTTAAGTAGACTCTCAAAATAGGCAACACCTTCATCATTTATTTTTCCAGGATCAGAGATCCAAATTCCTTCAGCATCCTTTATCATGGTGATTTTACCTTTAGCCCTTTTCTCTTTTACCACCTGGTGAAAATATTTGGTGTTTGCATCCCCATCTCTAATCCATCTTCTGCTTCCAGAATGTTCCTTGTTCCTTCTGTGATCTAATAAGGATGGCCATTCTTCTACTAATATCCATTTTATCTGAGTCTTCCATTGTTGTTTGATATCTGATTTCAGCTTCGGAAACCTCCTTTTCAGCAATTTCCAAATTTTGATTAACATCTCCAAAATGTTGTCAGTTCTAGCTTTTCAGTGAGGCCTTAAGCCTTTTTAATTTGGCAACCATTCTTTTCATACCTTGATCATTACACACTTGAATCCAGTTGGCTGTTGCCAGTTCTAGGAAGCTGGTTCTATGGGTCCACATCTCCTGAAACCTAAAGGGCTTTGGCATCTGAATTTCTGCAGTCTGGATGGATGTATTAGGGGATTATGGTCTGAGTTTGTTCTACTCCTAACTTGGATGGAACTATGGGGAAATAGATCATTCCAGTCAGAGGTACATAACCCTCTATCTAATCTCTGAAGCAATAGATCCTCTTTTCTTTTGTTATTGGTCCAGGTAAAGGGATTCCCTACAGTTTTAACCTCCATCAAATCCATATCTGAGATCAGAGCATTAAAGTCTCTTATACTTCTTGCTGGTGGGAGGTGCCTCCCTCTCCTCTCAGTTGCTGCAGCCACTGTATTAAAATCACCAATAAACAAAGTGGGGGCTTTTGGCAGGCTTTTAATGTCCTCCCAGAGTGCCTCCCTCAAAATTCTGGTAACTTTTGCATATACAAAACAACAATTCCAAACAATATTGGTAGATAAAATATTAACAGACACTAGGATGAACTGATCAGACTGATGCAAAATATTTACAGTAACATTATTTTTCCAAAAAAATCCAAATTTTGGCATTTAGTGCAGGCATGGCATTTTGGAATTGTAAATCAAATTGCAATTGAGTGATGTTTGTGCTGATGTGCACAGGCTCTATTATACATGCAATATCTATCTTATGTGCTCTAATCAGGGATTGAAGCTTTGTTACAGACTTTTTATACCCTCTAATGTTCCAGACTAATGCATTTCCTATTATGTTGTGTTTAATCATTGACTGGAATTTTTTGACTTAAGTGATGATCTTAGCCATTGTTCTACTGTTTTTTCCCCCTCTGGCATGCCTCTTTTACTCCTCTTTTTTGCAGGAATTGTAGAGATATTACCTTTAACTGAGCCAGTGTCCTCATTGCTGTTGCTTTCCTTCCCTTGTCCTGAGTCCAAGTCACTTGTTGCCTCCTCAAAAGCATCAGAGCTTCTCTCATTCTCATAGTCTTGTAATGCCTGAAAAGTGTTAGAAGTTTGGACCTCCCTTGGAGGGTTATAGGGAACAAGAGCCAAGTCATTGGTTCTAGGATCTTTTCTTTTAGGCTTGGCAATGCAGAGATCATCATAAGAATAAAATGGTGGCTGAGTGGTTCTATTGGTGAGCTGTAGTATATCTGTTGGAAGAGTGAATGTGTGTGGTGCTATGGTTAGAGCATTACTGAGGGTTCCTATGTGAGTGTCTGTGGATGTTTGGTTCTTTGGGGGATTGTTGGCACGTGGCTGGCTTTCTAATTCTGAGGTATGCAGTATAGGCTTTGTGATGTGGCTGGTACCATCCTGTGGAGTCTGCAATTGGGGGGCTAACACTAGTTGGCCAGCCTCCTTTTGCTCTTGGAGCACTTGGTTCTTCTGCAATCTTGACAATCCAGATCCCTGAGCATTTCAATTGGCTTCCATCCCTGCTCAACAGGCTTCCTAACAACATTCTTCCTATTTTTCCTTAACTCAGGGTGTAAAAATCCACAATTGTTATCATCATGGCCTATGCGTTTGCAGTATGTGCAGTACAATGGGACATTTTCATACTCAATATCACACTCAACATATTTTGTTGGGGTTCCTATAATGATTGATGAAGGAAGAGGTTGGAGCAAGTCTACCTCAACGCAGATTTTGATTGCTGATGGGCGGGTAAGATGTGCAGTTGCTGCATCCATCTTCACAAACACTCCGATCTGATTCCCCATATCTTGGATGGCAGAGGTGTTGTAGTAAAGAATTGGCGGTTTATGAATGGTTGCCCACACCGGAACGATGGATGATTCAGTGTTAGTTGAAAACACCGGCGACCACTTTAGGGTTTTCATCGGTTTACCTCCAATGCTGCATACAGCACGCATCCAGAAACAATGGTAATCATGCTTGTCTTCAACTCTGATGAGTATGTGTCGGAAGTCTAGTGACCCAATTTGATATTTTCCGGCGAACTGACAAGCGATTTCCCACGTCGTTAAATGGGACTCCGCGAGATCAAAATACTATTTATAAATCACCTACAACTTCTAACTACTAGAGAGTAGATAGTGGGAAGTAGGGGTCGAACCACAAGGAGAAGGGACTTGTAAGAGTGTTTTAAAGTAGAAAATAAGCATACTTATATATTATATAGAAAGCAATGTAAATATGGGGGGGGAGGGGGTTTGAGATTGGTTTTTATTACACTACAAAAGGAAACTAAACTATCAATAGCTAAGCTAAGGGGGAGATTCTAAGATTATGAGACCTTGGGAGGCAAATGACTTCAATTTCCAACTATCGATTTATCACCGAGCAAATGCAATTACAAGGAAGTTTAGACCATTTGTCAAGGATGAAAGCATCATTCTCTCGAATGTAGCTAGAGAGGATGATAACACCACTCAAAAACTCTCATTGTTGATTCACCTAGATGATAACATCATAGATAACTCAACAATGGTATTAGGATTAGAGAGAGACAAACTTACTCACACACCCGCGATAGCGAGAGCATACAAATAAGACATTTGATAACTAGCAAGAACCAAGACGATTTAGCATGTATGTCTCGACTCCTACTTTGCTACTTAATGATATTGGAGTGACCGATAACGTTCTACCCACAAATCTAGCAATTCGTTGATAACAATCATACGTTAAAAAGGAATCTTCAACTCAAGTATACAATCACATATTAGGGGGACCAATTATAACATTCAATCCTTACCTAAACACGTAATTGATTGATCATGCAAGTTCATTAGATTTCCACTTCTAACAACTCATATTTATCATGGCATTCCTTAACTACAATCACACAACAAGAGGAAGAACTTGTCATCACTCAACCCCTTCCAAAGTCATTAATCTAACAACTAGAGATTACACTACCAATATGCTAAGTCACCATCATCATCACACTAAATTACTCTAACCAGGCTAACCTAATTAATGACTATGGAGCATGCAATTGATATAAAACACAAAGCCCATAACAAATTAAGCAAGATTGAACAACATTCATGCACAAGAATTCAAGTTCATCAAATGATAATCCAAATCTCAAGTTTAAGCATACAAGGCCCTCAAAGTTTCAAGGGAAATGAATTCAAATGCTCCCAAGGATCAAACTAAGCTATACTACAATACATGGAATCAAACTACTACTCTAATGGAAAGGAATGGAAGAAAAGTGAAAGAAAGATGAAGAAAATGGAGCTCTACATAGTTGTGGACGTTTTTGCTCTTGGAGGGGATAAGGGGTATTTATAGAATGCAGTGCGCGGGCCGCGCAGCACTCCGCGCACTTTTGTGACGGGCCGCGCACTTTAACCGTTGATCTGATTTGCATCTTCTAATAGTCCATTTCGAAGCTCTTGATGAGAGGAATCCAATGGCATGACCCATCTAATTCCTTTGCGAACATTTTCAAAATCAAATTTCAAAACATTAGTGCATCACTTGTTCTTCAAAATGTAACTTTCACAAGTTTAGCTTTAAAGCTCCTTACTTTGCACCAAATGCTACCCAAATTAGATCTCAAATGTCATACAACAAGAGTATATTTAGGGCTCATCACGAACCCCATAGCTTGAAAGTCTTTGTGGATCTGTTCCGTCGAAGGCTTGCCGCTGGTGAAATTGCCGATAAGGGCATTTGTGTAGTGACTGGCAAAGGTTAGCTTCTGGTGTATATATGCAGGCAATTTTCCCATTTACTCTGTGTGAGATGGGTTTAATCTCTGGATTTGAAGGAAGGGTGGTGGAAAGTGGTTGGCTTTTGGGGGCTACAGCGTCGCAGAAAGTTTTTCCGGCGAGATCGCCACCTTCCCAAGGTGGAGGAGCCGCCATGGGCTAGCCGTTACACGACCGTTTTTGTGTCAGTTTGCCGATAACGACAATATTAATTACTGCTTGGGCTTGGTTTTCAGTGACCGAATTCTATTTTAAGAGAGAAGTAAGAGCATTTAGATTCTAGAGAGAGAGAAGACAATCGATAGAATAAGAATATCAAAAAATAAAACTAGTACTTGTATCTATATTTATTTGTATTTCTTTGGAATGATATTCGCTAACATATATAAGAGTTTATATTTATTTGTTAAATTGTACTCTAAAATTTTAAAATAATTATTTAAAAATAAAAGTGATAGAAATAAAAATTAGTACAAATCAAAATAATTAATTATGTAAAACCAAAAATGTTTGTTATTACGTGATACATTCAAACGAAAGTTTTAAAAATAAAGTTACGTACAAAAGGAATGATAAAAGAATATTACTTAAGATAAAAGAAAGGATATAAAGGAAAATTTGTAATATTTATTGAATTAATGACAAGAGTTTTCATCCAAAAAGCTCACTTTTCGAGCGTTTTGAAAACAAGAGTTTTCATCCAAAAAGTTCAATGGAAAACGCTTCTCACCAAACAAGCAAAGTATCTGTTTGACCAGTCAAAATCTATTTTTAGCCAATAAAAAACAAAACCTCCTCCAAAACGCTGTTGCCAAACGGGGCCATATATTGCAAATGTTGAAAATCAACAAATAAACCCCAAATCATCTTCTTCTTGCCCTCGTCTTCTTCGTCTTCTCTGCCCCAAATTCAGATCGCCACCGTGAAGTTTAATCAATAGGCCGTGATAATCCGTTTATAGGTAGTTGTCTAAGACCCACCGATCAATCCGATCCATCGAAGCAAGCTGGCGGCGCGGTGAATTAGAGCAGGATGATCAATCGGTGTAGGCATCCGGTGGTGGCACGGTGAATCGAAGCAAGCCGGCGGTGTGCGCAACCTTGGTTGGTGGGTTTCCCCGAACGATGTTGGGGTCGTCAGCGTTTATTTCAGCAGCGAATCCATGAATTTACCCATGATGATCAACGAATTTGGTGATTCGTCCATTGGTGCTGATGATCGACATATTTGATGATTCAACCATCGGTGTTGATGATTTGCCCGACGGTTCTGATTATGGTGGCGATGGTGGTGCGGCGGTTTGGTTATGCTAACGGCTGGTGGTGCGGTGATGGCTGGTGGTGGTGATTTAATAATGTTGATGACAATTTATGAATGATAATGATGCATGAATTATGTAATGATAATGATAATTTTATTACTAATGATAATGAATTATGGTAATGATTTTGATGATAACGATAACAATTGATGTTGGCGATGACGACGACGATGATCGATATGAGTTATAATGATCTGGCGATTTGACGTTGATGATGGATGATTAAAGTCGATTGTGATTTAATTTGACGATTTAATATATTTGATTGATGATTATCGGATTGATGATGACGATGATAGAGGTTGATGATTTGAGCTCTAGATCTCCGAGAATATAATTTGATTATTCGAACTACGTTTCCAAGAGAATTTAGTTTCACGATTTGACGATTTGCTTAGGTGTATATTTTAGTTGATGATTGATAATGACGGTGGATCTAATAATCGATTGATGATTGATTATTAATTTTTGATGATTGATGATTTTTGATTGATGATTGATGTTGGTTATAATGTTTTGATGATTGATGAATTTTGATTGATAATTGATGTCGGTTATAATGTTTTGATGATTGATGATTCTTTATTGATGATGATTTTATAATTATTGATGATGAGAACGATGATTTGATGATAAACGACGAAAATTTGATGATAAACAATTAAGATTTGATGATGAACGACGATGATTTGATTATTTAATAATTTTTTGTTTATTGTATTTTCTGGTAATTTTTTTGTTTATGATGGTTTCACGATAATTTGGTGATTTTTGGTTGATAATTGATATGATTTATGATCAATTGAGGATTTTTGATGATGATGGAAATGATTTGATTGATTATGAGGCTAAATTAGGCAAGGAAGGGATCAAAATTTGGGAAGGAAAATATAAAATATTCATTATTGCAAAATGATCTCATAGTTTGTGAAAGTTTTTTAAGGCACCAAAAATAAAATAAATATATTGCAGTCTCTAAAACTGTTTTGCTTGGTCTTGACAGACCCTTGACTTACCATAAGGTTGCTTTATCAGAGAGTTTCTCGTATTATTTAGGCAAAAAACTCACAAAAATTGACAAACAAATCCAAAATGCAATCTTTGGAAATGCTCTCGTAGGAATGGTATATAATTAAGGGGCACCCACAGAATCTTTCTCAGGGTTTCAATTTTAGCCCCAAAAACTTCATTATTTACACATATACCCAAGCTTTACTATACTATAAACTGACCTGCGCGGCGTTGCAGGCCACAGTTACAGTAATTAATAATGGGGAAAAAGCAGAAACAGCAGCGGCAGCAGCTTCGAGGGAAAAAGGCATTTTCGTATCATCAAGAGGAAGAAGAAGCCGACTATGGAGAGCCAAGGGATCTGGAAGAGAGCGAGTGTGAATCCCAAGAGGAGGAGGAAGAAGAAGAAGACCAATCCAATCAAAACCCAGATTTTCCTGACAAGTTCTGGCTTTACCAACAATCTGTTCAGGTGACCCATTCTGTTTTCTAGTCTAGGTTTTCATTTCGATTTCAGCACTCATAGTTGTCATTTTTTTTTGCAGTCGCCAAAAGGGGACATCAGCTATCTTCACAAGTTTTTCTTGATGTATGTTGGCGGTAGGACACCGCTACATCTGCAGGAAGATTTTTGTGGCACTGCACTTTTAAGGTCTCTGAATTGTACCTAAAACATTCTACCCTTTGGTGTCTCTCTCACTATATGTTTTCTGCTTCTATTGCCATTCTTTTTATCCTCCACTGCCTTGTTTACTCCTTCAATTAATGCTCTTGACATTATGTTTCGAATGATGTTTCCCTTGCTTATTTTGTTTGTGAGCTTGTTATATCAGACTTCTCAGTTTTCTTCTCTTGGAAAGTCTGTTGAGTTGATAGGTGTTTTCATTCTGCTCAACAAAATAATTATATCCATCAAGGGGAGGTTTGTGGATTGTGGAATCATCCTCGTTAGTTAGTGCTTGCCTTTCCTTACATGTCTTGATGGTGGTATTTCTGGGTTGTTGAGTTTATTGTATTTTATTTTTCTTTATCTTATCTGTTTAAAGCTGATACTAGATTTATCTATGAACATGACAGTACACAATGGCTTCGAACAGATGCAAGAAGAACTGCAGTTGGTTTGGATTTTGATATTGAGGCTCTAAATTGGTGCATGGCAAACAATGTAAACAAACTTGGGGCTGATGTTTACTCTAGGATATTCCTTTTTCATGGTAATGTCCTGAAGCCCCTACATGCAAGCTTGATTAGTTTTGAGCCTCAAGACCTTGGGCAAAGGATTACGTTGGACCATCACAATGATATCACAAATTCAACTAATTCTGTATTGACAAGCTCAAGTACAGACACAAGTCAACATAAGCTGATGAAGGATTCCCAATTACCAGAGAGAGACATGGTATGTGCGTTCAATTATAGCTGCTGCTGTCTACATGATAGAAAAGAACTAGTTTCATATTTCAAGTATGCGATTAGTGTCTTGAATAAAAGAGGTGGGATTTTTGTCACGGATCTCTATGGAGGTACATCTTCTGAATGCGAGTTGAAGCTGCAGCGGAGATTTTCTAATTTCACAGTAAGGCTTTTACATATGTTATAAAATTATGCCATCTTTAGGATAGATGACTATATTCTCCTCTTTGATGACCTCATAATTTTGTGGTTGTATTATTAATATTTGTTTATAGTTGATCCATTCTAAAACAACCAGCTAGGGTCTTAAAACTCAGTCATTACCAAGAAAATGAATAATTAATGCTCTCTGATTTGATTTTAAAGAGTAGTTTTTAAGAGCACATTTTACAGTGAATGCATTGTTTACCTTAATTTGGTTGCGCAATTACCATTCTGAACCTAGTTCTGAATGAACATTCAAATATCAAGTGGGGTAATGAATTTTGCCAGGAAGCGTATCAAGGTGTGAATATTTTATATGGTACTTTCAAGCTAATTATGTTAGCTGCATCATGCAGCATTGCCTTGCCATGGCTGGGTTTTTTGAAACCTTAAATTGATAGATTCTGCTTCCTTCATTTGGTATTTTTCTGGTTGTTTTAGCCATGCATATTGCTTTAAATGCCCTAGTTCAAACTTCAACTTGTAGTGTGTTTTAATTTTGTAATTTCCTGACATGTATAATTGAAATGTGCAGTGCCGCTAATGGTTTATAGTTCTTGACACTAAAATCACATGCACTGGCTTTTTTTCAGTATATCTGGGAGCAAGCTGAATTTGATGTGATTCACCGGAAAACCAGGATCAGTCTCCATTATAAATTCAAAGGAAAAAATAAGAAGCTTAATCATGCTTTTTCTTACAGCTGGAGACTGTAAGTTGAGTTATTGCTTTGCTATATATATTGTATTTCTAACTGTATGAGTATTAGCATTCTGTATGGTTTTATTGTTGTTTATGTATACATAGTACATTATAATTTAATGAATATTATCTTTTCAAACAGCTGTAAGTGCATATGATTAAAACTTGTAAATTATTGTAATTGTCTCTCTTAAAAGTGCAAGGATGTTTTACTAAACATGCAGATGACCTCAGCAATGAGTGTATTACATTGGTTGATTAAATTCATCAGAAGTAATTAAAGGAGTCTCAGTGGGCATTAAAACGAGAGGAATGCCCTTAGTTTGGTTGACCATCCACACTTAGCATGTCATGTTGAAAGTAGAGAATCAGTACAAGATATTATAAACAACTGTTAATGTTTTGATATACACCTCTGAACAATCATGATTACAAAATAATAATAATAATAATAATAATAATAATAATACAAAATTAATAGTTGATGTGATGCATGGTTATGATCTTTTCATTCAGCAGGAGCATATTATGCAATATCATTTATCAGAGAGGTGTATGCTTAACTGATCTGTTTCTCAGATGGTCACTGCCAGAAATCAAGGATTGCATGGAAGAGGCTGGATTCCGGGCTGTTCACTTCTGGATGCGTACTATGCCCAGCAGTGAAGAGGCCAGAAGAATTGATGGCTTTGGCGCTGGACGAGACATAAAGTACGAAGAAGTAACTAGTTTCCAACAACAGGACTCATGGAATGCATACGTCGTGGGTGTTGTCTAGGTAGCTATCTCCATTGACGATGTTTGTTATTTTACACCTTCGCAACGAATTAGCTGACCCTTCCCACCACCTTGGTTTGGATATTCATGTAATCTTCAAAGACTTCCTCTTAAAATCTTTAGTCTTGCTCTTTTTATTTACTTTTTTAAAAAAATTTAAACCACTTAGAAGTGGGGGAGAATTTGTATTAGGTTTCCCAGACCAAATGCCATAACTGGCCATAGTTTTGATACAAAGGACCTAAGTCCTAAAAAAGCACTCTAGTGCTTTCAAAAGAATAGAGCTATCTAACTCTACACAAAAGAAAACCAAACAATCTAGATCTAAGACTATTAGAGAATTTCAAACAAAACTCAAAGCGGCTCTGATTTAGACAGAATGATCAAAAGAATAGAGGACAATAATGGACACAACCATTTCATATGAAGTGAGTTAAATCCTGGCAAATCTAGGTGTTATATGAGTTGAGAGATGGCATAAGACAAGCAGTTGTGGAGCCTAACATCTGATTGAAGGCATTTGAGATTGATCCAGTAGAAGAGTGGCCTTGATATCAGATGGCAACTGATCCCAGGTAAACATCTGAGTACTTCTGCTGTCCAATGCAAATTTGGCAAGTCCATCTGCCACCAGATTGCACTGTTTAAGACCATGTTGCATAGGTGCCTGAATGAGTCTGTTAGCTTCATCACATAATCTGAACAGCTTCCAATGAGCTGTCACTGGATTCTTGATCATGGAAATGCCTGTGAGAGAGTCAGATTCAATGCAGAAAAAATTATGGCCATAAAATGAACCAAATTGATATCCAGTAATAATTGCTCTAATTTCTGCTTCAAGTGGAGATTCAGCCTTGCAGAAGAATGTGCCTGCAGCAATAAAAGTAGCAGAAGAGTCCTTTAGAATGTACCCTAAACCACACTCGGACTGTGTGCCATTAAAAGAGGCATCAACATTCAGTTTAAAACCTAGGTCTGGCCTTGACCATTTTAAGATTCTGAGCTTTGGTTTTGGTGGCTTTTGAATAGCTGGGATAAAAGAGGCTGAAACTAATTGCACATCCATTTCCTGGGAGATGGTAAGAGGGTAAGCAGCCAGTGATAAGTGCAGTGTGTGCTTTATCTCCTTTATAATGACTCTATTATTAGGGGGGATTTCTTCAAAAATAAATTTGCATCTGGCTTTCCACAAAGACCAAACTATTATACAACATAACCTTCTTATCAGCTTAGCCTGGAAGCTTGACAGTCCACTATATGTCAGATGATAGGATAATCTATCCCAGATTGCCCTAAAATGAATATCCCTAATACTAATAGAAGCTAACATTGTTTTCCAAATATCAACTGAGAGTGCACACTGATTGAAAAAATGGTCAATTGTGTCTAAGTGTGTGCAGAAAGGGCATTTTGAAGCCAACTGAAAACCATAGTGATTTAAAACCTCATCAAAAGGCAATATAGAGTTTAAATGTCTCCAAACAAAAAAAATGATCTTTTTTGTTACTTTAATTTTCCAAAGTTTTGCCAAAGAGGGAGAGGGTGGTCTGTGATCATGTAGAATATGGTAAGCATATTTAAATGAAAAAGAGCCAGTAAGTGAAGGTCTCCAGATAAGCTTGGGGGGGGGGGGGGGGGGGGGGGGGGGGACAGCACCAAGAAAATGTGGCAAATAGATATGTTTGTGGGTGTAGAACTGAGCCACAGTACAGTTTAGAGGTATGTCTGTTTGGTCTGGAGGTAGATGGTCAAGAATGGGGCCAAGGCCAGTCCAGTTTGCTGACCAGAGATTACAGCTGCCCTTGCCATGAATAACCAGTGAAAATTTTTCACATAATTGGTTAACTTGGCAGATTCTCAGCCAAGTTTGGGAGGATCTGGAAGAGGCTGGGAGGGATTGAAGGAAGTGTGTCCATAGGGCTGAGCCATTTTGAAACTTCAACCAAAGCGTTACTGAACAAGTTCGGACAATGTGGGGTATAGACCTAAAGCCCAAGCCATTTTGCTGCACAGGGAAGCATAGCTTGGACCATTTTCTCCAGGTTTTTTTTGCCCTAACTGCTGTTGATCACCACAGAAAGACAGAGAACATTTTCTCCCAGGTTTCAATTATATGGAGGGTAGGGGACATGACAGTGAAAATGTGCTGGGGAATGGCATATAGGACTGACTGTATTAGTGTGATTTTTCCCCCAGTGGAAAGCCACTTATTTCTCCAGAAGCTTAGCTTTTTGCTAATCTGTTGCAACAAAGGTTTAAAGTAACAGTTCAATAATTTTCCTTGAAAAATCTGGCATCCCAGATATTTAAATGGAAATGAACCTTGCTTCATACCCAGTATATCTCAGATCATGTTTGCTTTAGCCAAAGAAGCATGCTTACTTAAGAAAAAGTCACTCTTTTCATAATTAATTCTCTGTTCAGTGACTTTTTCAAAAATAGCTAAAAAATCTTTTAAATTGATCAGTGTCTTCTTATTTACTGAGATGAAAAGCACAGTATCATCAGCATAGGAAAGGTGGGATAGTAATATTACATTCATTGGAAGATTGTAATAGTTCAGCTTCCCATTGTAAAAAATATAGGCCAAACTCCTTGAGAATGATTCTGTGAAAATATTAAACAGAAAAGGAGATAAAGGATCTCGCTGTTTAATGCCTCTAGAGGACTTGAAAAATCCCATAGGCTTGCCATTTATCAGTGTAGAAAACCAGGCCTGTGATAAGTTGTTCATAATGCATGTAATTAGGTTTTCATGAAAACCAAATTTTTTGAGAATCATTCTGAGGAAGGGCCAGCTAACCCTATCAAAAGTTTTCCTCAAGTCTAACTTTAAAATACAGTTAGGCTCTCTACCTTTTCTATTTAAGTGTCTAACCAGCTTCTTAAGATAGAGAACATTGTCTGAAATGTCCCTTCCTTTAATAAAGGCAGTCTGATTTGGGGAAATAATGGCATTCATAACTGGACTAAGCCTGTACATTATGACCTTAGAACAAATTTTGTTGATTACATTAGAGAGGCTGATTGGCCTGTAATCATCAAATGAGATAGGGGTGTCCTTTTTAGGTATAATGGTAATCCGGGTTGCAGCAATACCCCTTGGTATTTCTGCACCAGACATGAAATCATTCACTGCCTCAATCAAATCCAAAGAGATGATATCCCAGGACTTTCTATAAAATTAGGCACTATAACCATCAGGTCATGGAGAGCTACTTTTACTTAATGAGAATACAACCTGTTTCAATTCTTCCAGAGTGACAGGTTTGATAAAATCCCTATTTCGTTCCTCAGAAATCAAGGCTGGGATTTGTGTAAGAAAATGTGAGGCAAAATGGAGATCCTCTGGTGTGTGCTCACTAGTTAGAAGTTTTCTGTAGTATTGAATGGCTTCATTTTCAATATCAGCCATATCATCTAACCAGATCCCTGCATCACTCCTTATTTAGGAAATACTCAGTTTAGATCTTTTTTCTTTTAAGGAGTTTTGAAAGAATTTAGAATTAATATTTCCCTCCTTAAACCATTTAACTTGAGTTTTATATTTCCAGAAATGCCTTTGCTCCTTAATGATTTTTTTCAGAAGGGTCTTTTTGTGTTTGAGGGAAATTAGTTCTTGATCACATTGATTGTGATCAAAAATAATTTCCTGACCTCATCAGCCAATTCTACATTTTTGTGTATATTTCCAAAAACTTCCTTATTCGAAGCCTTTAACTCCCTATTTAATCTCTGTAGCTTTAGAAAGAACTTTAGCATACCAGATTCTGGGATGGGGAGGTTCCAGTTAGACTGAATAAAGTGTTGGAATTCTGTTCTTTTGTACCATGTAGAGATAAATCTAAATGATCTAGGTACAGATTGTACTTGTGTGTCTATTCTAAGGAAGAGTGGGGAAGTCTTGCTCTTTTTATTGTGACAGTTCCATTGCACCCACTCACTTAAATCTTTCAAGTCTTCTTCTAAGTGGGAAGCGTGAAGTGAATGCGTTGGGATTGCCGTCTGTGACAGCTTGCTCAATGCTTTCATACATAACCCGCCGTGTACACGCATCAAGCGTTGAGAACTATCTGCAATCAAGTGTCATTCATCACAAATACACAATAGAATAAGAATGTAGTGACTTCTCGACTTCCTCTTCCCCATTATTTCCAGCCTAACACAACTTCAAAACAACTAAAGTGCAAAACTAGATTAAATATTGGTCAAAATATTCAATTTCTAAACCTAACATTCAAAGTGCTCAATTTCTAGTACCATACATTCTACAATACCAAATTTCTAGGTTTTGATTAATTTCCTCCGTTAGTTCAGTAAATTTGAGGGGTATTTTAGTAATTTATATTAAAAAATCATACTTCATATTTTTTTCTTCGTATCTCCACACGAAAATCCCCAATTTCTCTTTTGCTTTGCAACTCACCGGCGCCTGATGGCTAAAACTGGTGTTCCTGTAGATAAATCACTTCACTTTCTTCTCCGTTAATCTCGACCGCTCTCCGATAATCTTCAATGCCCTCAAACTGAGCGCCCTCAAATCGAGTTCGTTTGCAGGTTGATTGAATCGTAGTTGTAGAGAGTGGAGAAGATGACCTAGTAGTATTGCAGAATTCAGTGTGTATCAGTGTTTTTGATTTAGGGACATTTGAACTGATCAGTGTTCATTGAATTAGGTGACGGTGAGTCGTAGAGCAAAAGAGTAATGAGTGATTTTCGTGTGGAGATATGGAGAAAGAATGGGAAGGAGGATCTTTATAACATAAATTACTAAAATACCCCCTCAAACTAACTGAATTAACGGAGCAAATTAACCAAAAGTCTAGAAATTAGGCATTTTTTAAATATAGGATACTAGAAATTGAGCATTTCGAATGTTGGTTTAGACATTGGGTATTTTAACCAATGTTTGGTCTAATTTTTTTAGTGACTTCAAAACTCTCGTAGCCAAATTAAACAATAAGGCACACACAAGATTAAGGTGCCATCAGCAGCATTAATAAGGGCAGGGGAACAAAAACATTAGACAAAGTTCACAAGTAAAATCAATATCGTCAAATGTCAGAGAAATCACTTCTAGTGCTTGGATCTGTTCTTCTCCAAAAGTGATTCGTCTTCACATTTGAGACGACATATATCATCTGGTCTGGTAAAGATAAAATCACCGTCTCCCTGAATTTCCCTCAGCACTCAATGATCAAAGAGGTCTTCATCCTCAAAATCCCGCTGAACAGGATATCTATGTACCATAGAGTCAATATCTGTAATCAGCAGAAGCACATAAGCATTGATAAGATCCCCAGAAGCAACGACAATCATCTAATAACTATCTAGAAAGCAAACAAAATTCCTGAAATGTAGGTTGGGTCAGTATAAGTTTTGGCTTCCTCTGTTAGCTGCTCCCTCCTGAATTTTATAAAGGGAAATCTAGTGAGCATATAAGTAACAGACCACCTAATAAACAATGTCCAATTAATTAAAAAGGCAGCAAAATACGGGATCTAGTAATAGAATCTTGACGCACTCATCAACAGGCTGCATCATTCATACTTAAAAATGTCATGCTCCATTCTAACGATTATCAACTCTTCATTAGATGGAAATCATCCGGGGCAGACCACATAAAGAAGAGCCTGTCTTGCTTGGTCCTCCATCCCTAGAATTAGTTCCAAGTACTTGATTCTTGAAGTAAACAGATGAACAATTAAATAAGAAGGCGGGCTGCCATTAGATTAACTTAAATTCATGGAAGAAACTAATTTACTATTCTACTTACCAACACAGTTACCTTTTCCAACTGCTTTCCCTCGCTCAAAACTCAAACAGTATCAAGCTCCCTCTGCATATCCCTCTCATCCTCCAAAAAAGACCCAAACTTGGGAATCCATTGAAAATTCTAGGTCAATCTAACTTAAGCTTTGGCTTCTTCTGCATGGTTGCAGCTGCTCCATCCTAGAGTTAACGATGAAAATCAAGTGAGCGTATAATTTTATTCCCAAATAAAGGCAACTAAGAGAAACCAATAACCAGTAAAACATTTCTATCCTCCGCGCCGGGTTCAGTAGAAGAGAATTTGGAACCACAAAATGTAGTTTATGTTTTTAAAAAAACAATTAAACCACCATTGGTGGGGGATTTATTTGGCACCCCAAACCAAAATTAGGCAATGCCTAAAGTTTGTTACAAGAATAGGGCTTAACCCTAAGAAGCATCTAAGCTTCTTCAAAAAATGAGTAAGGCTAATAACTAGCTATATGTGAATGATAGGGAATCTAAGAGATCTAAAAGCCAAAAGAGAGTAACTTAGTGATCGAGTAAACAAATACCGAAACACAATTAGCCACCAATTATTTTTAAATCCAAGATTATCACAAGCTAGCTTATATACATTAGGCACAAAAAAACCATAGAATGGTTCAAAAAATGGCCTTGTTGTAATAGAAATGACTGTGATTGTTAGGAGGTAAGATTTGCTTTCTAGCCTGAGCAGAAAGATATCCATCTGGCCTGAGCAGAGATGCTGATGAAAAATGGCCTGAACAGTAACCTGAGCAGGAGCTGTTTTGATCTTCTCCTTTTCTGAACTTTCTGACAGAAGTTGTGGTCCTGCTTTGTTGGTTTCCACTCCAATGTCTCCATGTTGCTGCCCCTGAAATAGAAAGCAAAACTCAGCAGTATCTCTAGCAATAAAATTCAGTAATTTGTCCTCACTGTAGGAGTGCCTAATCTGTAAAGAGTCAACATGCCTCCCAGATTATCTGGAGTTACATTAAGGTCAATAGTTCCTGAGATTTTGAGACTAAGACTCCTTTTGGCAAGATATTCAGCTGGAATGTTAGCCTCTCTAAGAATATGTGTGACACTGTGCACTGTATGAAGTGAGTGAAGTTCTGAACAAAGGCTGTAGTAATGCCAGTTGACACAGAAGGATTATGGATACCATTGACTGCAACTAGACAATCTAACTCTATATTGTATTGGTGTAGGTTCATATGAGCTGCTGCCAGATATCCCTGTTTAATGGCATTGATCTCTGAGTGTAATGGGGAATCACTAATCATGTAAATCATTTTAAGAAGTAGTGGACTACCACTGTGATCCCTCAGGACCCTCACTATTATACCAATCCCACATTGTCGATCTTTGAAATCTGCATCAACATTAACTTTAGAACCTATATCAGGGGGTGCCATTTGATGATCTTTACCAGTCTAGGCCTTTTTTGTTTCAAAAAAGTCACCAAACCAGCTGAGATCAAAGATTGGTTCCTGTCTATGTTGCCAAACTGAGGATGAGCTAAACAAATTAAAGACACCTGTTTAATGATATTTCCTGTGGTCACTTCTGCACTAAGACAAATATCATCAAATACAAATTTGTTCCTCCTAACCCACAAATTCCTGAATGTTATCATCACAGAGATTCTAACAATTTTGGTGTGCAGTTTAGTAGAGCCTTTATATGTCTGATAATAGTTAACCCTAGAGCTCAGTGTGTGGAATTGAGGGGGCTGCAGAATAAGAACTGAGTGATGGGCTGACCATATCTGACCACTAGAGGGGCATGCATTGAAGTAGTGTTCAAGTGTGTCATGGTTCTCACAGTGTATACATCTAGAAGGTAAATGGAAACCATACCTCACAAGTATTTCTGGGAATGGAAGTAGTTTGTTCTTCATTCTCCACATAAAAATGGACACCTTTTTAGGAATGAGACTGCTCCAAACTTGTTGCCAGATGGTGTTGACTTGGCTGTGAACTCTCAGACTTGAGTAGCCTGTTTTTATTGAAAAATTCCCATCTTTAGAAGGTTTCCAAATGAGTCTGTCAGGGTGCTCCATTGTGAGTGTTGCTTCCTGCAAGAGTTTGTGTGTCAGGGTTCTCACACAAAATGTAGTTTATGAAGCAGTACTTGTGTCTGCGTATCATCCTTTCATTGATATCAACTTTCATTGTATCATCCTTTCAGTATATAGAGTTTTCAGGTTATTTACAATAATCAAGTTAAGTTTGGGAAATTACGTCTGAGGTTTTTTCGGGGATCCTTCCTCCCTGGGGGGTCTTCACTGCAAGGTCTCCTGACTGAAAGTGAAAACTTGTTACTGTGTCCACTCTTTGCTCCTTCCTTAATGGTCTGTGGATTATTCCTTTCTCCTTTGTTTGATAGCGAACCTACAGATGATGTAATCTCTTTCTCCTTTCTTCTTTCAATTCCTTTTGTTGCCTTTGGTACTGCTTCCTCATACTTGATATGACTATCTGATAATTCCTCATGCTCCTGCAAATCGACAAGGTAACTATTAGCAAAACTGATAATTAGCCATTCTGCTGCAAATTCAAAGATGTTAGTAGCTGGCTTTGAAACATATCTTCTTACTGATATTGTACCTCAAGTGATAAATTTAACACTGCTCATCATCTACTAAAACTCTAACCACAATGACACACGGTTAAGCTTGACCAAAACAATAGATCAGAGAACAGTATCCTTATTCAGATAATTCAGAGTCTCATCTCCAATAGTTACTCTAAATGCCTAGTTTGCCCTCAATTTCAAATCTAAATTGATGCAATCGTTAATACTGAGAAATTAGGCGATGATGAGAAACCAACATTTGTTTCAATTCCACTTCCATCTATTACAGTTCAAACAAAGGCATTAGAGCATTTCCAATTAATAAGAAAATAAGGAGTGTTTTTTATATGTCAAATCATCACTTCTGATAGAATCTAAGTAAGGAGCAAATTCAACAATGGTATGATTGTTAAGTTCTACACATCATTAATTAATATTATTAAAAATAAACCTTTAAAATGTTGGATATTAAATTTGGTAGAACTCCTTAATTAAGGAGTAACTACCTAATAAGGAGTGCTCCTTTTTTTTTTTTGAAGACAAAGTAAGATTATCATTTCATTCTCCTGGAAAATGTCCAGAATCGGTTGATACAAAAAACGCTAGGGGAAGATCCCAAGAAGTGGAAGAAACTGCACTATATTTAGCAAAACGAGCAACCATGCGCGCTTGAACATTTTCGTATCAAGAAACCCAAAAAGGCATCTGGAAATCACCATGGAATAATAACTCCCTAATATCATCAACAATTGCAGATATCTCCATCGAGCAAGGAACATCACCCCGGATCATTTGTATAAGGCTCAAAGAGTCACCCGCCAAAATTGGCCGTATTGGAAGGGTTTGAGCGAGTATAACTGCTTCCCTTGCTGCCCATGCTTCCGCCATCAAAGGATCTGTAATGCCGTTCATTCTCCTAGCCAGCACTTTGATAAAACCTCCACCGTCATCCAAAGCCACCACTCCTAAACCTGCACCACTCAACATGATACCTGCATCAAAATACACAGTAGGATCATGCAATGGTGGCCTCAACAGTGAGGATGTTGCCAACGAGTCCGATAGCCGCCCAGGCCATGAATTTGCCCTGTGGAAGCTTTGCAAGGAGTCAGCCACCGACCCAACAAGAATTCTCCCATCCATGTGTTCATGGTCAAACAATTTCTTGTTCCGCTGGTGCCAAATAGCCTCACATAACATCAACAAGAACTTCGAGGTAGCTGAGTCAGTATCCAACAATAATTGTCGGAACCAGAGCTCGCCACGAAACTGCTTCGAGGCCTCAACTTGATCTCATAATCCAACAATGGTATAGACTTGCTTAGAGTACGAGCATCGGAAGAACAGGTGTGTTGTAAGGCCATCATCCTCTCCACACAACGGACAAGTGTCAGATGCATTAAGAGTACGCTTCCTAAGATTTTCCACCGATGGCAAAGAGTCAGTAGCAAACCGCCATGTAAAATGTAGTACTCGATTGGGAACCTTGAGTTTCCATAACATCTTCCAAAAACTCGTGTCACCAGGCAAAGTATGAGGCACATGATGCTGCAATAAGTACTGTGATTGCTCAACTAAAACGTGATACAGTGATCTAACCGTAAACTTCCCAGAATTAGTAAAATGCCAACGCCATCTATCCACGCCACCAGAAGGGTGCAAAGAAATTTTCCTAATTGTATCCACATCAGCAAGGTCGAAATAGGATGAAAGCAGATCCATACGCCATCTTCCTGTATCGGAATCAATCAAATCTCTCACAACACGTAAGTGGCTTGGAATGAGCATGGGGTCACGGACATAAAAGCCCTGACTATCAGGGAGCCAAGGGTCATGACAGATACTAATGTTCGAGGTTAAGGTACTAGTAACAAATTTCCATTCAATCCTGTCGAAAGCCTTGCTCATATCCAACTTGATACTCGTGTGTCCGAGTTTTGGTGCGGTTCTCTTCCTCATAGTGTGATGAAACTCGTGTGCAATCAACATATTATCAGTAATAAGATAAACAACAATAATAGGAGTGCTCCTTAAAAATCAACAATGGTAAAAAAATGAATAAGGAACACTACTTATTAAGAAAAGATTGTTTAAGGAGCTCCATTGGAGATGCCCTATCTCCAATGGTAAGGAAATTAGGAGTGCTTTTTAAATTGCACATCATCATTTTTTATAGAATCTAAATTAAGGAGCAAACTCAACAATTGTATAATTTTTAAATTCTGCACCTCACTAATTAATAATGATAAAAATAAACCTTCAAAATAGTCCAAATTAAATTAGGAAGTGCTCCTTAAGTAAGGAGTAACTATTTAATAAGGAGTGTTTCTTAAAAATCAACAATGATAAAAAACAAATAAGAAGCACTCCTTACTAGTGATTAATGGCATGAACTCGACTTTTGTATTTTGACCTTTTGCATTAGTGAGTAATCGCTATTTTTACCTTTTTGCCCCCTCTTTATTTGTTCTCTTCGCGCTTTTTGGATTTAATTTAGTTTTGATTATAATTCTACTTCTTCCATTTTATAGTTCGATTATGATCTGATTTTAATTTAGTTTCTTCTAGATATTATAATCGAACTGAAATCAAATAAGAACATAATTTAATATAATAATTGCTGAGAAAACTTGGAGATTGCATATATTCCTATTATTATTATTTAATTTTTTCATATTTTGAGAAAAATTTAATGTTTTAATTCTTTGAACTCGATTTCACACAAATATTTCAGAATACGACTAAATTTTAAAATTCTACAGTGAAATATAATCAAGACATCAGTTTGCCTCAAAAAACCTCGTGGCATGCGGCTTACCCATACTAATTCCTTAAAATTTTATTTTTTTAGAAAGAAAGTCTTTGATGAAATTTAGAGTATATATCCATTGGAGTGCAACAATTAGATGAACGGTGGATGAGGTGAAATAAAACTGAAATGCTATACATAATCCAGTTTTATATTCGAGAAAGTCTTTTGAAAATCCAACTTTCCTAACTTTCCATAAGAGTTTTTATACGTTTTAACTTATACAGTATACCTTTTAATTTGAACTGTAAAATTTGTTATTTGAATTTTATTAATATTTTAATGTAAATTCATGAATTTTTGCATTAAAACATGTTTTACTATATGTTCACTTTGATACTATCAATGTTTTAACACAAAATAGTATCACTTGACCTTAAATATATAGTGGTAATTTCATAACACTTAGGAAAGTCGGACTTTCTACAGATTTTGCCTTTATATTCAGTGTAGTCTAAAATATCATTGAGATACTATTAGGCCCTGTCCAGTTCAACTTATTTGGTGCTGTGCTGTGCTGATGAATGCTGAGTTGTGCTGATGAGTGCTATGCTGTGCTGATCTTGTGCTGAATAGTTTTGAAAGTATTGAATAGTGTTCATTTGAATTGAAGAAAAAATATAATGTTTATTACTTAAGAACTAAAAAGTTCACTTAATTAATATTATTTTTACAAAACATAAAGATAGTGTCCATTTAGAGCTTAAATGTGTTGAGGTGAATAGGTGCTGTGCTGATGAGTGCTGTGCTGTGCTGATGATTGCCGTGCTGCGCTGATGAGTGCTGTGATGTGCTGAAATGTGTTGCAATAAGTTGAACTGGACAGGGCCTTACTAAATTTCCAATGAACTTAACAAGCGAAGACTATTCGTAATTTTGACTACAATAACAACCCCCAAATAAAACTTTGTTAATCACGTTTCCATAGGAAACCATGGTTGATTACAAATTTTAAGACTGAAAGCGACCGACCGCCCCCAAAAGAATCTTACCCGGATCCACACTCTGAACACTCGAAACGCCCAAATCCCACATTTGAATAATCGAAAATGGGGCTGATCCGGTGGGATGGCATTTGAATATTGTCCTCTCCTGCAACAACTGAACTGGATCTCCCTCATTTTCAACGCATTCGTTCGTTGATAATGAGGGTCTGTTGTTTAAAGGTACGCCCAATGTGATGAATTGAATCCCCTTGTTGCTCTTGTTCGGATCTGCATTAAAGATAAGATAGCAGAAATGGAAAAGTAATTTGTGGGTTGGGATGAAGCGCAGTGTTCGGCCCTTGCTGAGCATGCTCTTCTTGATGCTTGTAGTCGCGGTCCTGTCGTTTCGTGTCACGCTGCGACATGAGCGCCCCTTTGTGGGGATGCTCACTGTGCCTTTCTTGAATCACACCCTTTTGAAGTACGCTTCTGCAGATCTCAGCGATCCCCAGCTGAACAAGGAAGTCGAGGCGCTCTTGGATGGCCGCTTTGCGAAGCAGCCTCGCCACAGATCCTTCTTGTCAGCTGGCAAGTACAGAACCGACGTCCGGGGGGCCTGGTTGAGCTTTCAAAGGCTTCTTCTTCATTGGTTCAGAAACAGAAGGTTTCAAGCTGACATTATGCTGGAATTGGTCAAGTTAGTTGAGGAGTTGCCGCTGGGAAAGAAATACAAGTCGTGTGCTGTTGTGGGAAACAGTGGGATTCTGCTCAAGAACGAGTACGGTGGACTGATTGATAGTCACGAGGCTGTCATCCGACTGAACAATGCAAGAATATCTGGTTTTGGAGCCAACGTTGGGAAGAGGACTACATTGTCATTCGTCAACAGCCATATACTGCATCTGTGTGCCAGGAGGGTGGATTGCTTCTGCCATCCGTATGGCGCTACTGTGCCGACAGTTATGTACATATGCCAGCCTGCACATTTCTTGGATTACATGGCTTGCAATTCTTCCAGAAAGGCACCTTGGATTGTAACTGATGCGCGTTTTGACATGTTGTGTGCCAGGATTGTCAAGTACTATTCTGTGAAGAGGTTTGTTGACAAGACTGGCAAGGATCTTGAGCAATGGCTTCCTGTTCATGACGGGGCTCTGTTCCATTACTCGTCGGGTATGCAAGCTGTGATGCTTGCGGTTGGAATCTGCGATAGAATCAGTATCTTTGGGTTTGGCAAGTCTGCTGATAGTAAGCATCATTACCACACCAATCAGAAAGGTGAGCTGAGTTTGCATGATTATGAGGCTGAGTATGATCTCTACACTGATTTGGTAACAAAGCCTCAAGCCATACCATTCATCTCAGGCAAGTTCAAGTATCCTCCTGTTGTCATGTATCATTGACACATTCCACATTTTCAAACAGTCAGCTTTTGTAGATCATTGTTTGGTAGGAGAGATGGAAACTAGCACAAAATTTGGGGGTGCTTTGATGGTTACAGACATGAAATGTATACTTGTGCCATAAAACTTTTTATCCCCTCTAAACTTTCATTTTATACTTGCCTGCCTGAATTTGAACTAGCTTTTCTGATATGTGGTGTTAAAACAAGTTGAAGCCAATAATTTAACAAAATTTTCATAAATACATTTCACTTCGGATAGCTAGAATGAGAAGTATAGAGAGATCATCTGATAAACGGAAAGGAAATACGATTCTCTTAAATTTATTACACATCATTATAGTTCACTGCAACTGGTAAGCATACACGTTACCATCTACCTCTAATATAGTACTGCTATCCCATTAGAGAGAGGTGGGTTTCAGAGTGATCAAACCAGCAAAAGCTTACATAGAGATAACAAAGAGCCCGGGAACTAGCCATCCTCAGGCCTGTACAAACCATGGGTCAAAAGTTGCAACATTCATGGTTCACCTTCTTAGTCCTCGACATCATACTCCTCGTCTTGTTCTTCGTACTTGACTTCCACCAAAAACTTAATGCACACCTGATTCAGAAGAGAACATGGATGTCAGCAAAGGTATTGGTGAAAGCTTTACATGGCTCTATAGTTGGTATACCTGATTTGGATCATAGACAGCATACTCGTTGTATTCAAGGTGGCTGTCTTTGTGTTCAGATGGAACGAGGCTGCCACGAGGAATGACAATGTCATCCTTCCACAGGAAGTGTTCTTCTTCATCTGTTTGCTTTCTACCAACACCTTTTACCCCGACCTTCTTTTCTTCAAGTGCCTTGGTATCCACTGGAGGTTCAATAATTTCAGCAAGGTCCTCTCCCAGAGAGGCAACAGCAAGAACCAGGAAGCCTTCTGGTCTGTCAACAGCTGTGAAACCATATCTTGCTGCTTCAGCTGCAGCATCCGAGCACACAATTGCTTTTCCAAACTGTAAAGAGAAATAACAGCGTAAGAAAACAGGGTCACATTTAATTCTGTAGTGATTGGGGGGCCGTAGCTTACCATATACCCAGGCACAGACAATGGACAAACGGATGGCAGGAATCCTTTCTCCATGTGCCTCAGTAGGTTTGAGCTTCGAGTTCCTAGTTAAAAAAGTTAGTGTTTAAAAGTGAAGCTGTACCAATTAATGGATTAGAGGGAGCATTGCAAAAACCCCTTACCACACCACAGCAGCATTTTGTTCTGAAGCTTATTCACTTGCTCAAAAGAAGGGCCAGCACTTAGCTCAACAGCAAAGATCCTCTGAACCGACACTCCATAGCTCTACAAAAAACACAAGTCAATTCAATGTAACTCTACTTGTACTCACCCTAATAAGTTAGGTAACTCACAGTTTCTTCAACAGTGTAAGGCTCATAGGTTCTCTCCAGATAGTCCACTATCATTTTGTAGTCATCGGAGTCTTTCTCCAAAGGAGTAAGTGAGCATCCTAGCTTCTTATACCGATCGGACAAAGGATCATCGAGAGTATCACCAGTCAGATCCCCTATGAGATGAGAGGCAGTTGTGATGTCCCTCACAGTCTCAAAAGCAGCTGCTGCCTGCAAAACATCATTCAAGAACTCGGTTTCAAAACCCAGGTAGTAGTTAACTTGCTTGTATTCAAGGAAAGAGCAACTAACATGTTCAGCAAGATCATTAATGTCACGAAAGCGGAAAGGTCTTGCAGATGGAAGAAGAGTAAACCATCTGGAACTGAAATCAGTCCAGAGCGCATCAGTTTTCGGCCCCGCCTCTGGGTTGGATTTCAGCTTTTCTACAAATTCCAGGAGGGTATCCTCACATCTTTTCAAATGCACATCTGAGACCATTCCAATAGGAAATTCTGGATAATCCAATCCCAACTCCATCAAAGCATACCTGTGACCAAGGGAATTGATCAGTAGCCAATCAAAGAAAGGCCCAAACGGAAGAAAGGTACCTATATATCTCCTGACTGCAAAGCACTTTGAGGAAATTAGCCACCGTAGGATCAAGCTTGGAATGTGCTGCTGTTACTCCTAGCTGCCTCAGGGCAAGGCCTCCATGCCTAACTTCGACGCCATCATCCATGTCGAGTGGGAAGAACTTGTCAAACTGCTTCTTGAACTTCTTTTCCCTCTCCCACGCCTCAAATTCGTTCCCAGTCACCTCCTTGAAGATGTCTGCGAACTCTTTAACTGCATTTTCAACGCTATCTCGTTCCTCCAGCTGATCATCTGCTCTGGCATCCTCCCCAATCCGGCCCTTCTTCTGGTACAGCTGGAGTCCCCTCTCAGGCACCATGATCAATTGCATGATGTGGAAGCTAAAATAACAACATACATTACTTGATATGATGTCTGATACAGTAAAGAACAAAAAAGGATATAGGGAAATACTCATTCTGTCCTTTTCCAAGATTGCAACGAGTAAAAGCACAGTTGTAGATGATGCCATCCTTTTCGAAAATCTTGCCGCCCTGATCCTGCAACTTGGTATCCTTGTGGACTCCCCTTTTCCCATAGAGCTTAAGCTGCAGCAGAGGAATATGTTCATTCAAAACAAAGTCAGTAAATGTGAAAGTCACAAGTCACCAACCTCCGCTGATATAGTCTCAATAGCCTCTTCACTTGGATCCTGCTTGTCCAAGGGAATGCCCTTTCCATCCACGCCCAGGTCGCTCGCAATGTCATAGGCATCCAACGGCTGTGCTTCATTTTTGTCGAAGCTCTCGATCAGCCAATTTTCACTCACTATAGGTATACCCCTTTCACTGCACAAAATGTTTCAAACTTGGACAAAGCTACAAGTTGAAAAAGCAAACATCTTTGAAACAAGGAGAGAATACACACATTGCTTCAGCCAATTTGGAGGAGCCACCACGGTCCCTCTCAGCAGGTGAAGCTATCAGACAAGTGACCCCTGAAATTGAATGTATATGCAATGAATGGTGAAATGATGGAATAAATGGTGGAATGAATCCAGAAATCCCATACCAATAACATGGTTAGCAACATTTCCTCCATGCTTCTGAATCTGCCTTCTCCAGTATTGCTGCAAGCCAAAACAGAAGACATCATCACATGAACTCTCAGATGACTAAACGAACCAAAAAACGTACATGTGTTCGAGAAAGGCGGCCAGATAAGGAGACCATCATTCCTGCTAGGGGTTTGTCAGCTAGCTTCAGCTCCCTTTGAACTCGCTTGCGGGGATCTTGATGTTTCTTGATAATCTCAGCAGCTGGAGAGTTTTCAACTGATTCGGGTATCTTGAGAGGATCATCCTTTCTGGGTGGATGCGTAGTGGTGTAGATGCAGCTGCACCATTCGCTGTACTCCCCTTTGCATGAGTAGCCTCTGCCATTGTAGTGGAGGGCAGACCCACAAACCGGGCAGCTTTCCAGCGGCCCATAAAACATCATATCCTGGCAGACGGGGACGACAGCGTCGTCGTTGACGGATCCATCCATGCCATTCAGTCTGAGAATTTCGCGCATTTGCTCCACAGAGAGATGCTCGCTTGTAACCTTGCGGAACTTGTCAAACTCGGCGGTGATATCTGAAGCTGACTCGCCGTTTTTCTGGTCATCTGCTTTTGCCTTCTTCGCCGCCTGCTCTCCTTCATGACCTTTACCCTCAGCCTTCTGTTTCCTCGTTTTCACCCCTTCCTCCTCATTCGCGCCTTTCTTCTCTTGAACCTTCATCACGAAAACAATATTATTTCGTTTACATGCATCTACAATAAGAGCTCATTGATTTTCAGACCACATCTAATTCTCAGACACTTCAATTCACCACTAACAACTTCAAAACATATAAGTTTCCATGTACCCAGAAAAAATAATTCACAGCAAGGAACTAACCTTCATCTCTTGAATCTAGAAGATAGGATCTTTTCTTTCGGGTGTTCTCAGGCAAGGTGTGTTGGTTTTGGTTTGATAAGGTGAACCATTGAGCGGTTTAATAAATAATTTAACAGTCGGTGGTGTTCAGGAACAGAGGCACGTACTCCGTTTTGGGGGGGTTATGTGGCAGCCAAGGAGATGGACAGGTGTCTATGGGAGCTTCATTACTTGCCACGAATGCGAGCACTGCCTCAGCTAGGGACAAGTGTTGCCAAACCCATGCAGCCACAGTATTCTGGAAAGTCGACTCAATTTCATTTTTCTTTCAACACTACTCCTACAGTAAAAATTAGAACAACTTATCAAAAATAAAACGACGAGAGAGATCATTGATCCCCTGAACTAATTTGGGGTGCAAGTTATGAAATTGTCCGAAGAAAATGGAAGGAAAGATCCATTATTGATTGCTGGGAAAGTTGAATTGAATTATTTACGGTAAAATTTGATGAATTGAATCGAATGATTTACTGTTTGAAGTGGCCAAAATTACGGTCAATTCATCAAATTTTACCGTAAATAATTCAACATAAAATTATTCAATTCAATTCAATGGCCGTAAAATTATTTACCGCTTAATAATTCACCATAAAATTATTCAATTCAATTATTTTGGCCAATACCATCAATACCATATAATGATTTACTGTTTGAATAGAATAAAATTAAATTATTTATTATAGCGGTGTTGGCCAATACCATCAATACCATATAATGATTTACTGTTTGAATAGAATAAAATTAAATTATTTATTATAGCGGTGTTAAAGTGGCCAAAATAATGGCGGTGACAAGAGTCATGATGGTATTGGAGTGGTCGAAATAGTTACGGTATGATAGTCAAATTAGTGGTCTTGAAATGACTAGCATATCGATAGTGATTAGAATTATAATGATGTTGGAGTGAATGCGATTATGATTGGAATGACGGTGATAGTAGCAATGTTTGAGTAGTTGGAGTCATGGCGATCATCTTGACTAGGGATGATGAATCCATTGAGCAGGTTTGAATCCGGTTCAACATATTTGTTATACTTTTCTCTAAAATAGCAAAGAAAAGTTAATATTCTCTATAAGAGAAAGCCAAGCGAACTGGTGATTGTGGCTTACCGCGAAAAACTATAGTGGCTTGAGAAAAGGTCCGATCCATTTAAGAAGAATCTAGTATTGGAGACTGCATACCAGGAGCTCGCCGGGCGGAATGACACTTCAAGAAAATCTAACTTGTGACTTGTGAGGGCACATGTTAGGTACGAATTTCAATGCAGTGTCCTAGGTGGTTATTAGTAGAATTCTATTTAAAAGTACTCAGTAAATAAGTTGAAAATAAAATAAAATTACATTTTTTCTATGTTAATATTAAAAAGTTATTGTCACTTTTTTTTTGTCTAAAATTTGGTTTGCTAATTTTTAGGCAAATTTGTAGCATTTTTTATACATACTTAATTCCTGATCAATTCGAATATATTCCTTCCTTTATAAAGTATTTCATCCACCTCATTTTTTGGATAAAATTTTAACATATTTTATACAAATTTAAATCCTAATCAATTTCTAACTTCTGATATACCTTTTATATTTCTATTATGATTTGGTTCATTAGTTCTCCTTATATTCGATTATAATTGAACTAAACTCAAATATGAGTATAAGTTAATAATTGTTGAGAAATTGGGGGGATTATTGTTTAGTTTCTTTGATATTTTGAGGACAAATTTAATATTTTGTTACTTTGATCTCGATCTCAATCTCCATCAGCACAAATATGGAGAAATATGGTCAAAATCTGAATTTCGCCAAGAGTATTAGTTTAAGTGGTTTATAATCCTCTCATACTAATAATTTAGCATTTATGATGTATCGAATTACGCATAACAGCATAAATATTACTATAAAAAACCGCGCAACACACAGTTAAACAATGCTAGTATAAAAAAAAGATAATATATAGGTTTCTGAGTTTAATTATATATATATGATAAACTCTAAAGCAGATATATTCTTTGATGAAAAACTAATAATAACAAGAATACTTTAGCCTGTTTGTCAGATTTTTTCTGTAAAGCAGTTCATTTCAGTTTTAGTAATTTTTAATTTTTTTCAATTTGGTTCAGTATTTTTTTATTTTTTTCATTTCAGTTCAATTTATTTTTATTTTTTCAGTTCAGTTCAGTATTTTTTTTTTCACTTCAGTTCAATACATTCATATTTTTTTAGTTCAGTTCAGTTTATATTAATATTTTTATATTTCTTTTCAGTTCAAATAAATATATTTAACATTTTTCAGTTCAGTAAATTTCTTATATATATTTTTTGTTATAGCTCTCTATTATTTTTTTTATTCAGTTCAATTTTGATCAGATCAGAAAATTAATTTTTCGGTATATTTACTTTTTGTTCATTTCATAGCAATTCAAATCAGTTTTTTTTATAAGTTCGTTGATGCTATTCAACCTAATGTAGGTGTACTATTAGTATTTAAGTATGTCTAAATCGATAAACCTTATTCGATCAAAGTTGTTCAGATGTAATATTACTCTTTTGTCATACATTTAATTTTTATTCAAATGAACTCAGTTTCAAACCTTATCAAATCAATTCAGAATAATGACATTTAGTTCACTTCAGTATTTTCATCATGAGGGTATACCCTGCAAAATTCTTGTTGCCATATTCAGTCGAACTTGATTCATTTCTTTCTTCCTTTGAGAGTTGGGCAATTCCATATCCGTCATTCCTTGAACTTTATCGTCATGCTTTACAACATGTATCCCAAGTTTATCCATTCGCATATAGTTATTAAGCGTGATTGTTGCTACTATTATGGTCATTTGCCACTCCTCCATCATTTGAGGCATCGCCTTAAGCATGCACCATCTATTCTTCAAGTTGCCAATTGACCTTTCCACAGTGTTTCATAGAGAAGAATGTCGATAGATAACCAGTTCAGTTCAATATATTTTAATTTTTTTTAGTTCAGTAATGTTCAATATTTTTATATTTTTCAGTTCAATTCAGTTCAGTATAGTATTTTTATTTTTTTCAGTTCAGTTCAGTTCAATATATATATATATATATATATATTTCAGTTCAGTTTAGTATTTTTTTAATTTTTTTCAGCTTAGTTCTGTATTTTTTTTATTTTTTTCAATTCAGTTCAATATTTTTTTACTTCTTTCAGTTAAATTCGATTTAGTTCAGCGAGAAATAAACTCTAGCAAGTAGGGACTTAATGCAAAAGGAAATGGAAATAGCAGAACACTAAAGGAATTTGGTAAAAAGGAGGGGTGAAGAAATATAAAGGCACGTGGTTATAGCCTTGAATATCAATAGTAAATTAATGGTAATGTATTTGGAAGTTTAGCCTTTAAAAGTGGATTTAATCGAAATTATCATTAGGAGCAAAAGAACATAAGCAAAAGAGCCATTTATAGAATTAATCAAGAAGAAATTTCAGAGGGTGAAATATCGAGCGTCAACATCACGTTAAAGATTCCTGGGTTTCAAGAGGTAATGTTGAGATTTAGTTTGGTGATGATGAATGTTTCAGAAAATAAAAAACCCCAAGTTCAGAAATTAGGGACTGCCATGCACCTACCTTGATTTCGAATCAGTAACCTGTAGAGATGTAAGAGACTATAAGTCAATAGGCTGTTTTGGAGTATAAGCATATTATTTACACTTTCAATCATTGTTGCATTGGTTATGGTGTGTAGAACCGTACGTGTCAATGGTCATAAACAATCCATATTTTAGTTTGTATCTATATGCCTATAAAGTGTTTGAATAAATGTCCAGAAGAGAACTTCTCTTGTTAGTTAGAGTAATAAACCTTTAGAGAGGTATAGATTGTTCAAAGCTTATAGTTTTATCCATTTTCAGAGCCATTAGCATATGCTCCTGGCAGTAACCATTTTTTTTAAAATAATATATGTGCATATCACGGAGAACTGGATCCTACAATACCCGTGGATTAAGAATAATATAAAATAAAATATAATAAAAAGGTGAGTGTTCTCACTCTTCAAAACTTTATAATTTTGAAGCTGCCATGCATATATGCTACATGTGTTATTCTTGTCGTATGAGAGTATATATATATATATATATATATATATATATATGGAGGGGTTCCATTCACTCTCTTATTTTTACTCATCTTTTTACTTAAGATCAAGACCCTTCCTTTCAATCTAATCTAATGTTTAGAATTAATTATTATTTCTTTCCTTTTTAATCTTTTTCTTTCCTTCAGAATTTATCTCTTTTTATTTTGAAAAAAAAATACAAGTGAGTGCATACGGAAAGAAGATACAAAACACACTGGATTTATCTTCTCCATTCGTAAGAAATAATTCATGAAGCGTGAAAAAACATCAAGAATCAATCATCACCATAGAAATAAAGTATGTTTTATATATGTCATATTTTAAAATCTAGACTTAGATCTTCTCCACCTCCTTAGTGCCGATCATAAATGCCTTGGTCAGGACATTATCCGGCACCGGAGGAGTGTGGGGCGGGTTGAGGCCTCCCGGAGCATAGTCGATACGAGCCATCGAGATTCCGAGGGTGTTCAGGCCGGGGATGCTCATCACGTTGGCATCGGTGACCAGAGAGTTGTTGGTTTGTTTCGGAGTGGCGATGGCGGCGGTGAAGAAGTCGTCGGCCGTCGCATTCTCCTTGCAGATGAATCCGTTCATGATTCACATTGGGCTTGCGAGTAAGATCAGCAACACATATATCTTCAAGGAGGCCAAGATCTGCAGAGACTTGAATGGCGACGGAGGCGAACCTGGAAGCATCAGAAACCGAGCCTGGTGAAAGGTCGCCATGTTTAGGATATTTGATTGACCTCTGAACCTAGAAAAGGAGGGGAGAACGAGAGAAAGAATTTGAATTTATCTCCTTCTTATCTCCCGTTATGTTTGTCTTTATCGACATTGACGGAAATTCAGTCGGTCCTTTTTTTTGATGTTTGGAATTCATGGCACAACACCAGTCATGAGTTGAACTCCGAAATCATAAATTGGCCTCCATATGGCGAGCTGCTTCCCAATCTGAATATCGCTGAATTTGTTCCACTGCCTCTTATAATATACATTTTCACGATGAACTCCTTGCCGGTATTGAGATTGTTGATCAGGAAAAATGAGCCTAAGATCCCGCTGTTGGTTGAGTTCATCGTTCTGCTCTTCTGTGATGAACTTTCAGGTTGCTGACGTGATAGCACGAAGACTAAATTGGGGATTATGACTTATGATCACTGATGACGTTCCGGTTAACCATTGCTTCGACACCGATCAGTTCCTCCTTCCTCCTCTTCGTGTTGATGGAAAAGGTTTCTAAGACGAAGAAGAAGTCTAGAGTTAATTGGAGCCGAAGAAGAAAAAAGAGAGAGGGGAAAATATCTCCAGAGGGTTATAAAAAGGAAGAAATTATATTTAATCAACAAAAGAAAGTTAAAAAAATAATTAATTTTGACCACTAGACTAGATTGAAATGAAGGGTCTTGATCTTGAGTAAAAAGATGAGTGAAAATAAGAGAGTGAATGGAATCTCTCCCATATATATATATATATATATATATATATATAACTATCGCTTTTATTTTTATTTTTGAGACTAGAGATTGAGAATGTTTCTGTTATGCTTGAGGTGCTCAGAACTTTCTCTATGAATATTTTCTATATGGACTGATGACTTGAGTGATTGTAACATGAATAACTTTCATTTTGTGATAATTATAATAATTTGATGTGACAAGAACTTATATGTATGCACTTCTTGGTGATATAATACTTTAGTTGTTGGGGCTGGTTTAATGAAAAGTAGGTTATAGAGTTTCTTAGCTGATTTAAATGTATTGATATTAGCATACGTGGTGGTGCTAAGATGGTTGTGTCTAATGAGATAATGGCTGAACTTTCAACTGTAATCAAAAGAGAATATAAATCAGATTGTCTTTTTATTAAATGTTGAATATTAATATATGATTATTAATGTTATAAATATCAGTTCGTGTTTGCTGTATTTGTGCGATACCATGAGCAGTATACCACTTCCCTACAAACAGTCACTGTCGAGATATGGTTCTATGCAAGAGTATGTTGTAACCAGGACTCGTATGGCTAGGTCTTGTGTGCGGCCAGTAGTCATACAAGGCGTAAGCAGAATGCCACTCGCTTGTGCGGCCTCTTCTCGACAGAGTGGTTTTCACGTACTCGCGGGAGCATTTTGTGACCAGGACTTGCACGGCTAGGTCTAGCGTACAGGAAATAGCCGTGCAAGGGGTTTTTTATTTTATTTTTAGCTATATAAAAAACTGAGTGCTACGTACGTACGGAAAGGCATCTCTTGAATTCCAGCTTGACATTCTTGTTTGCTTGTGTATATATATTTACATGTGATTTCTTTTCCTGCCTCTTTGACTTGTTTGTGTGAATTTCCCTTCCTTGGAGTTATTTGTTGTTTCTTAGAGTTATTTGTGTAGTTTTGTTAATAGAGAGCATTAAGGTTTGACAAATTTTAGAGAAAAAGGTGATCATATATATGTTAATTGAAATGATACCTGACTGTACTTATTGAGCTGAAGAATGACGTGTGCTCGATTTATGTGCTTATTTGAATATGGCCGGTTTAACTATGTTTGTAAGTATGATGAATTAAAAATCTAAAATTTTGGGATGAACATGGGTTTCAAAAGTATTCCTTGAGTTACTGTGTTTATATGTCTTTCTTTTGCATTTTTTATCCTATGGTGTTCTGTCAAACAAAATTTAAGAGTTTAGGAATGGGGTTATTGTGTTTACATGGATGTTTTGATTTGAGAATAGAATGGTAACCAGAATGAGGGTCACAAAAGGTAGACTGCAGTAACATGCCAAATAGGTTTATGAAGGGCAATAGAAAGAAATGTGCTAGAAAATAAATGTGTTGGTGGCTAAAATCCGATTAAACGCAATGGCATAGTTGATTATCGATTGACTGTAGTTATTCATGAAAGTGTTTAGGCTGAATGACTAAGAAGGATCATCTTTCTCAGAGGAATATCTGTTTGTTATTTGAGGTTTTGATTTTAGCTGTATGATTGATATATGACACTGAATCCTTAAAATAAAGAAGAAAAAAAAACATGTATATATATATTCACATATTATCTCTCTTTCTCTAATCTTTTCTCCAGGAATGCATTATGTGTAAAAATGGTAATGAAGGAATGGTAGGTTTTGTTGAATGAACATCTAGTTTGGTTTATAATTTAGTGAACACCAGAATGTTTAGTCAATGAGTAACAAGCTGCTTGAGTTAAATTACAATAATTAAGAAACTTCATATTTCGTTGTGCTAAAGTGATTATGTGGTAATGTTTATCATGTTGAGTTTGAGTATGTTAACTGGGGTTATTAAGGGGAGACTTAAAATTGTTCATGACAAGAGCTAACATTTGTTTTTCAATAATGTGCAGATAGGATTTCATTATCTGAAAAATGTATAAATTATGTACTATGCATGCCAGGAAAAAAATGAAATTGCAATTTGTACAGAATTTAGAGTCTACTTCAAAATGCTTTCTTTTCCTCGTCATTTTATTAAGAACTTCACAGAGCAAAAGCTCATTATGTGTACTGTGTTGGCATGGCAGACCTAAAGGGAATAAAACTATGCTTTGGGACAGAGCGTGATATTTTTGTGTGCTTTTGGTGGCGGTTTTGTGCATTCAGTATGCTGGGGTTTTGAATGCAACAGATGTAGAATAATTCATATATTTATGACTAAATAAGGGCGTGTGTGCCTATCTTGTGTATAATAATAGATTTAGACCTTCTAAAATTATGTATCAATAATATATTATTATTGTTGCTTATGTTATCCAACTCTTTACTCGTTCTCGAGTCCTGTTGTGAACCAGGCATACACTCCTATATTAAGCGTTCAGCTATATGGGGGTGTCATAGAGTGGTATCGGAGCGCTGTTCATAGGACGAGCTCCAGAGTCTTTCTGGAATTAAATGAAATAAATATTCATAATAACTGATGTAGGATGAGTTCCGAAGTCTTTCTGGAGTTTCAAATTACATGGTATAATGGTTTAGAATAATTATAGCGGTTAGTGTCCTGGTCATATGAAGTAATATTTATGCAATCAATAAGTAGCGGGACATCTTAGGAGGGTATTGGTAGTATTATCATGTACCAAGATGGTATTCTGAAATTTTAGTATAAAAATTCTATACATGCCTAAAAGATGATGGGATTTGTGCATAGATGGAGCAGCCAGAGTCTGGGGAATGAGTGATGAGCATGATCATAAAACGCAAGTTGCCATGGCCCTTTGTCGTATCACTCAACTTCTACAGAATCAGTCTCAAGCGAGTCAAGCCAATGTAGGGGAAAATAGACGACTTGAGGAGGAAGATGTTGCTTTGGAGCGATTCCAAAAATTCCATCCGCCAAAATTTGATGGAGATCTCGATCCAGAAAAAGCCTAATCTTGGCTGGAAGGCATAACTAATATCTTCAAAGTCCTTCACTATACCGATGAACGTCGCATAGCCTTTGCAAAGTTCATCTACAGCATGCCTAACCACACGCCTCCTCAACCTAAGCCTTGCTTCTAGTTGTGAGGGTGGATAATAAGGCCTTCTTTTTTAAGATGATTCTTCATCCCAATTGGCTGAACATGAACATTTCTTGTTGTTCCAAGCTTCGGTCAGCGTTTGGAGCACATAAATTCTTGATAACGCATAAATTAAGTCAACAAAACTAGGCAAGTAAAACCCACCTTGCAAATAAAGGCAGAAAGATTGTTAAATAAACAGTAAACACACCCTGATATGGCACATAAGGTTAGATTCTGAGCACACATATGCCTAGATTTAACTTCGCCACTATATTGCTTGACTTTCCTGATGGAGTCTGTGCAACAATATCCTTATTTGTTTGCCTGCAAGAAAGAGAAATTTCTAAAAATGAGATGACTGAGGAGGTGGTGGTGACAAAAATATGAAACTAAGAAAAACATAACAAAAACGTGTTTAATAGCCTTTGTCTCGCTGTGATTGTTGAGCCTCATATTTGCGCTTCAATGTTGGAATATTTTTGAGAGAACAAGTTTCTTCTTCTTACATGAGGTTTGTATAAGTGGCTTTTCTGGGAGTGGAATGGTATATCTGCAAATTCCAGAACAAAAACGTCACTTATCCGAGTGTTTCCAAAGAAAGGAATCAGACACACATTAATCATGATGGTATACCTACTCTATTACTCTTCCAATGCAGGCTGAGCCTTATTCATTTTGAAACTAAGATGGAATTCTCCTTAACCCCATCATAGGACCACCCTTCATAGACGCTGCCTACAAAAATTAACAACTAGTCGATTTCATGAAATGCAACCATTGGGCACAATTGGTCCAAGATGAAATAGTACAGTATGAAATTCAAACATCTGACTAGTTGCTACATTTGGGAAGTTCCAGTTTAACAGTTAGCATATATTCTTCAAACTTTCAAGATACTATTCTCAACCTTCTGTTAACCTATAGCACAAAATTGCACAAAAAACAGGCAGGTCTACAAAAAACCCTTAGTCAAATGATGTTTAACTTGCTGAGCTATATCAATTTCCATATCACCTGCCTGATTAAAAAAATATCACCTTGTGATTGACCAGCAGCTGCATTTACCAGAAGTTGGGCACGGAGGCTTCTGACAAAGAAGCATAAACTAGACCAATGCGAATGGATACAAAAAACAAAAAAAGATGAAAAACAAAATCTTATCAGCCTAATAATTGACAAAACAATCTCTGGAGGCAAATAGAGTCCCAGATTACCTTCCCTCCCACTGCAACGCCTCCTCACATGAATGCTTTCCCATCATCTTGTTCAGGGCTCTTATTGTAAGGCAAAGCAGTTTATCACTTTAGCAATGAGTTGCCTTCTAAATTCACTCAGGAGCAGGACTTTCTCCAACAGATCACCATCTATTGTTTCAACAACATAAAAGAGAACAATTGTGGTCAGAAATCACAAAAACAATAGCCAAACAAAGCAGTATTAGTAATTAACACCAACCTGGCCAGTTGAACATATATTCTAAAGTCTAAACATAATTTATGAAGGAATTGTGAGGACCTGAAGAAAGGTACGAGTCACATTAGGATAATTTTAAATGGTTGCAAGTAATTTTATGATGGAGTTATTAAATAAATGTATCGAGTGATTAGTAAAATGATATTCATATGAAAATATGAATGTCGAGATAAATTATAAAGGTAGGATTAGTTTGGAGTTAATATACTCAGCGAAAAAGATATTTCTGAACTAAATTATACCTAGATTTTATATACATATATATAAAAATTAAATTAATATTAAAAAAAAGAAAAGAAAGAAAGATGGTAATTTAATTTTCATAATATAGTACATGGAAAACCTACACGTGGCAGTTAAAGGAAGTAAAGTGAGGGTCAATAAGTAATAACTAGTTTTAATGTCCGCCGTGCATTGCACGGCAACCATCTTTTAGAAAAAATAACATTCCAAATTATATGACCTTAGCATGAATTAGATAATATATTTGAAACATACTTGAACACCCTTTTTGGTGATAAAGAAATTATGAATATCATCATAATAATAAGTACTTGTCATCAAATATATAAAAAAGAATACGTGCTACTAATCACATTCAGAGACTAAAGTGAAAATCTCACTGAATACTACATTGATAGTCTTACAATCAGATTTTGTTTCTCCCAAAGTTGGTGGCATGATGAGAACTCTTACACACTGCTTTGTTCTTGCTCTCGACAATGCAACATATAACTGTCCGTGCGAAAATACAGGTTCCTTCAAGTAAATTCCAACAAAATCCAGTGTTTGTCCTTGGGCCTTATTTATTGTCATCGCAAAGCACAACCTGACTGGAAATTGAGTGCGGATGAAAGGTATCCCGTTTATGTCACTACTTGAGCTCTGAAGTGGTATCTTCGGTATGAACACTTGTTTTCCTATGTGCTGTCCTGTTGCGATTTCTGCAAAGATGGCAAAGGAAGTAAGCTTCTTGCAAATCAGACGTGTTCCATTGCATAAACCATCAGCTGGATTTAAATTCCTTAGAAGAATGATTGGACAGTTGTTCTTCAACTTGAGTTTATGTGGTGGAAGATTCTTGGGATTCATGGAGTTAAGAAAATCCTCATAGTCACCCTGATGTCGCTGATCAACGGTCGCATCATTGCTTGTATACTCAAAAGTCTCTCCCGGAAACCTGCTTATCATGATTTGATTGATGTCATCAACAAAGCTATTTTTGGGACAAAGAATGCACCTATTTATCATCTCTTGTGCATTATATGTGTACTCATTCAAATCCGGGAATACACTTGTGATCAATCTGCAAGAGACGGAAAGAAAAGAACAAAAATTCATGTTAAATAGTCTCATTGTCATTTTAAAAGTAACTTATATATAGGTGTTCTCTATAAAGTGCACCAAACAGAATTTTGACCACTACTATAGGCAAATGTAGCATTTTATATTTATTTTTTTAAATCTAGATTCATATCTCAACTAATGAGTTACATGTTAAAAGACAATAAACATGCCACATGATTATCCTAGATATATTTCTAGCATCCATATAAAAAAAAAAAAATTCAGAATCCAACTGCATCTGTTAGCTAAAGTCATCAAACATAATTTGAATTGTATAACATATAAAAATGTTATAAAAAGGGTAAAAATAGCAATCACAAACAAAGACTGACCTTTCAAGAGATGATTCAATATTGGTATATGGAATAACTATTTCTTCTGGCAAAACTACGTTGCCGAAGTTGTCACTTGGCTCTAGTCCTTCTCCAATCCTGAGCAAATACTCTGAGAATGTAGGATCTAGTAGTGCACGCATATTCTCTGTGAGTCTTAACACTTTCATTGACTTCCACAGGCTTGAATTAACAATGCTTGCGGTTACTTGATTATCCCGAGTACCCTTGCTTATTACAGGCAATGTTTGTCTAAAATCACCACCAAAGACAACAGTTTTACCACCAAATGGCTCTTCACTGTCCATCAAATCCCTTAGCAAGGCTTCAAAAGCTTCGATCGTTTCTCTCTTTGCCTGGAAGCTTCATCCCAAATGATGAGTTTAGAATTAGCTATGAGGGATGCAGTTGGGCTTTGCTTGCTAACCTGTCATATGCCGGTTATTATTAATAAGCAATATATGCATACACAATCCATATTATGCGATAATGTGGCTGTGTAGAGGAAAATTACAGCTTGTATGCATTAGTAGTTTATACAACTTTGTTCAAGCTCGATACGATGCAAGAATCCAAACAATACAGTATATTTAGGGGGTGAGAAACGACAACAATGTAAAATACTCTGAATGATATTATGTTGACTTTTTTACTATGTCTGACTGATATTTTTAGTTTCTGTAAACAATACTGAATTTTTATGAGTGCATGGCGATGTTTGAATAGTTTTACTAATGTATGGTAATCAGAAGGATCAGATTTTGATTTTACTCTAACACACAATGTTGGGCTAATCACAAATTTGCAAAAACATATCACAACGTTGAAACCAAGAGATACATCAATTATATATCTATATTATGATATTTTAGATGCAAACAACTGCAGCAGACTCTATAAAACATGATTTTGCCTTAGAATATTTTTTATGTAAATCGAACATCATCAAAGTCTAATTAGCCTTTTTATCCCCACATTTTTTTCCATGCCTAAGAATTAATGAAAATAAGGAAGCAGTTGGGATCCTGAATCAAAATGAAATTCGAGTAATCAGTTTTTTGTTTTTATCTGAAATCCGAGTAGAAACCAGAAATAATGCAAAGTAGGATCAAAACTATGCAACATCTAAAGTATGCATCACATGCTCAAAAGGATTTTCGAAAAATATTTGTGTAAATAAATTTCTGGTTAAGGTACAATATCCAGATTCATAAGTTTATTTGCCTAAAAACTTTAAACAGGAAAGATAGCATGGTTTCTTTAGACACGAACCCTGCTTGCATGAAATATTTCCAGCTTACGATTTTATAACAGTTAACATGGTTAACCAAATCACCCCAACAGATGAGACATATCCCGCATAAGGAAATAAACAAAAATATTTATTTTCTTACATCATCTATAAATCAGATCAACTTATTCGTTGGCATTTCCTGATGATTTTCTACAGTTTTTATACATTCAGTGATTCTATTAAGATAGGCATCAATGATTTTATTCCGAGATTTTTCAATTCATGATCAAATGCCAATATGATTCTTTCTTACATTAAACCCCTTATCTTTTGCCCTTTAATCTAAGCATATAAAAAAGAAGTTATACTGTGAAGGCAAGTCCAAATTCTCAGTCATAATAAGATCATAATAAGCTCTTTTCAGCAATATGATGGACCTTTTGTTTCATAAAGCTTGTAAGATAAAACTCATCTCATAATAGGAGCTTTCAATGACCAATAATGATCAACTTAATTACATAATATAGCATTCTATCTGAACCATAATTGTTAAAGCACAACTGTTTTTTTTACAGATTACTAAGAAATGTTACAAAGGGTTTTCAAATCTTATGGATCAAAATTCAGAGAGTTTTCCTCAAAATTAAAAACTCCTAACAGGATCTTCCCTAGGACCCTCTAGAGTAGCAACAACCCTCTTCCGAAATCTAATTAAGTTTAAGTTTAAGCTGAAAACAAGTCCACATAAACATCACTGATCAAACTATTAAATATTTCAAAGAAGGGGAATATGCCATGATCAAACTATCACTCTATAAAACATGATTTGGCCTTAGAATATTTTGTTCCACCTTTTTAACTCTTCTTCATCAAACACACAGTAACTACAGAATTTTGCCAGTGTGGTTTGTACTTCATAATAAAAATACCATTCTAATCGCAGTATGAATGCATCTAATTGTCCTAATAATTTATAAAGCAAATGGCATTGTAATGAGATGGTTTTTTGTTTCTAACGTTTGTTTGAACATCAAAATTTTGGTTAAATATTAGTATCAAAAAAATAAATAGGTATGAAGACTAAGTTGCTAACCTGACATGTAAGCCCGGTTGTTGATTCAACTGGAATTTTGAATCTCGAGTGTGCTGTTGTTCCTCCCGGCAATATTGCAGCTGCAACGCCTGATGTGGCTACAGCAATTGCGAGGCCACCTTCATTCTGGATTCTTGCCAATAGACTACGATATAGAAAAGTTTTACCGGTTCCTCCAGGGCCATCTATGAAGTAAACTTGTCCCTTTCCAGAATGTACAGAGGACAAAATTTCATTAAAAGCTACTTTCTGATTGGCATTCAAGTTGTTGATTGATTCCAGATCCTGTTCAGAAGGTGGAACGTACATGTCATCCTGAGTTGTGTTCAAATCTGTGAATGCTGCATCAGAGATTATATGATAGTCTGTAATATGCTTCCCCATCTGCTCTAGCATCCTAATAATATCTGAAAGGACAGCTCCTCTAATTCTCTCGCGATTAAGGGCAGAAAATCCATGCGACCTCTCAAAGTCAGTGCTGAAGTGTGGCTCAAACCTCTCATATAATTTCTTTGGATCATTTGGTGAACAGTAAACAAGAAGGGTAGCAAAAAATGACCTTAGAGCTGCAGGAAACTGGAAGTTCGATGCTTCATCAAGACTGTCTTCTATATACGTGTCTGAGTTTAGAAGTCCGTATCTTAAAGCTGCATCTCGGTATGTTGGACATTGAAAACCATTGACAGTTAAGAGATCATCAAAAGACTTGGGACAACGAATATGATTTAGCAAAAGGCGTAAATAGTAGCGCTCACCATCTTTAGGGGATACACTGACAAGTCTGGCCATAACTTTTCCCACGCCTCTTTTCCTCTTAGACCAACACTTGTTCTTAGAATTCCAAACAAAATGCTGAGGAAATTCTTTGTACAACAAGTTTTGATTCTGAGCCACTGAATCTAATCGATTCATGGCAAAAAATTCTGTAAGCATTGTTCTTGTAAAATCTGAATCACCAATCAAACTGCTAAGGTCAGTGTCCTTCGGAAAAGAAACCATCTGATGGCCATCTAAATGTACCTGGAGAGTGTAAACAGCGGGAGACATCCTATTCAGCAAGAAACCATAAATCCTCCACATGGCTTCTGATGGACCAACCCAACGAGCACTTTGGAAGTCCTTTATCTCATCGATTTCCTGGTCATCACTAACTTCTCCAATTTTGAAGCTGACACGATCATGACCTTTGTATATGTACTTATACATGTATTTGACCAGTTTCACAGTTGAGCAAATTTCTACATTCATGTGACAGTCAAATAGAGCTAGGAGATAAGGATTGTGTGGTATGACCCAACGGTTATCCAAAACATGGTTTCTCACCATAACAACACGACCATTCTGGAGTCTCCGATACCAAGGATAACCATCTTCAGCATGAGAAGTCTGAGCTTGAAATGGTTTGGGATAGTGATTCTTACACATACCTTTGTTCATACAAGGATTTGTTGGATTCATAACTCCGCAAGGGCCGTGCATCATATGCTTCACAACCAAACTATGCAAATAAGGATTCAACTCGGGATCGGGTAGCTCAGCAGAGACTATATTGTCATAGGACGCAGGGTGTAATGGCTTGCTACCAGGCTTGAGAATGAGAAGCACATGTGCATGAGGCATTCATCTCTTTTGGAATTCAATGACATGCACACATGCATCAACTTCACCAAACAATTTCTTCTTCACCACCTCGTCTCTAAACATATCAAATTTTGCTTTAAAAACACGTGACACAAGGTCGGGTCTATCAAAAGCAGTCTGACCGTACTTCAGGTTTTCCTGAATTTCCTTCCAGTTCGGATTACACGTCATCGTCAAGAAAACATCAGGTTTTCCATACCTCTGCACCAAAGCCATAGCATCCAAATATCTGTTCCTCATATCTCGTGGTCCACCAACAAAAGAAGCAGGAAGTACAATTCTACGTCCAACATTAGCTCCCTGATACTGACCGATAGAAACACTATCCCGTATTCCTTGTAAAATTTCAGACCGCACCTCTTTTTGATGCCTCCTATGAAACTCTAGTCGAGCAGACTCTATTTTCACATACATGTCAACCACAAATTGTTGTAACAACCGTGTAGTGTGTAAGAGCATTGTGTTATCCGAATCTCTCATCTGAAACTTGTAGCAGTAATACTCTCTGGCTGTCACATAACTTTTCCTTTTCCTTCCTGCTTCTAAAACTGCAGCACAATTCAAAGTATAAAATTAGTAGAGCCTGTATCAAATAAGATGACGTCAAGATTTCAAAAGGCATTCGTTGAATAGTAACCCGTGTTAAGATGACTGGAAGTGTAGTAGTCTTTATTTAATTAGAGCATGTATAAAAGGCATTCGCTTGGAAACAAATTTTATTATAGGCAAGTACAAGTTGTATATAGTAAGACCTGTAGTTATAGTCATCACAGGAAATCATAATATATGGGCAGAATATGCCAATATAATAATACTTAGGGACTTTTATTAAAAAAGTGATATGAGAGTGAAAGCTTGCCTTGTTCTTCCAAATCCACCAATTCAGTTGCTGAATTAATGAGCCACGGATCATAAGCATTGTCATGGTTAACATCAGGATGGATGGACTGTTCAACATCTCTCTCTCTTCTATCTATGGTGGGGTGCCATCCGGATTCTCCTCGAGGAAACAATAAAGGATATGACAGGCTATCATAACATGCATAATAATGCTTGATGTGGAAAACAATGTCTGTCGATGTATACACTTGAATGTCTGCTGATCTAGGTGTACTTTCATCAACAAATTCATTTTCACGGAAAACTGCACCAACCTGGCTCACACTTGGCAAATTATAGCGACGCTGATCTAGTTCCGGGGAGCCATTCAAAATCACTCTGCGGTTATCAAGGTCTGGAACATCACGAAGACTTTTTAGGAATTTGCAGTAGGGATTCTCTCTCAGAACAGTTGTCAAATATCGAACAAGAGTTTCATCCAATTTGTCAGATAAAAGTAACCTCTTCTTGACTTCCTCTTCAGTGTCATGGAAATATAAATGTATTCCAGGCTCCTCTGCAGTAGATCTCACGTTGGTTATTTTATGATAAACCACCCCCTGAACTCTGAAAGTGTACATGCCTCTATGATTCTTTGTCATTTCTGTATCATATCTAGCTCCCAGAGAAGTGAAGGAAAGCTTATTGTTGTACGTGCGTACATTTCTTCTGAAATCCCTGGATGCTGCATCGGTGGATGTAAATAAGTGGGCCAAACTAAATGGCATGGGTGGCAAGACAACAGAGACCGACCCATCTGAGCAGCAGAAGTGTTTAGACTCCCCTGGAAATCTTTTGGCATCACAATGATGACAATTTGGGGCATCGGGCAGCTGAAGTGGTCTTTCAGGAATTGGTTTGTTTCTAGGACCTGAATAGCACAGAATAACATGTAAGGAGTTTATAATAATTGATATCATAATGCTGAAACCCTTTACACAAACATGAAGTATATAAAATGCTTAAAACTGAATTAGAGTAAGATTAACCTGAAGTTGCATTCGTTTGCCTGGACGGAAGATTCTCATGCACGGAGATATCTGGTATTGTGCTACTTGAAGCACCTGAAATTAATAGATGAACTAAATATCACTATTAACATTACTGGGCATGGAAATAAACATAAAGCTGAAGAATATAAAATGCTCTAAAATTAATATGAATAGGAATTACCTGAATTTGCATTTTGTTGTCCAAATTGAGCATTCTCATTTACAGGTATATGTACTGTGCTATTTGAAGTGCCTGAAAGTTACAGAAAATATAACGTCAGCATCAATTTAATGCTTATATAAAATATAAAGATGATTTTGCTTAAAATGTTGTAGCTTGATTCAAGTAACATTAACCTGCAGATGCATTTGTTTGCCGCGAATCTATTATAGGGGTATTAGGAACTTTTCTTCTGGAAGTACCTGAATATAGCAAATAAACTCATCCTCTTAAATGTGATATATGTATGTAATAACTTTGGTGAAAGTACCTGAAACATATTTAGAATCTGGAACTTTTGAAAATTGAACTATGGTAACTATTAACCTGGAGTCTTTAACGAAGCTTTTCGTTTGTGATAATACTCCCTTTTGCGACGAAGTTTTTCTTCTCTGTCTTCGCTGGGCATAACCTGCTTGTGGTTCGGCTCGTTTCCAGATTTAACCATCTATACACACCTTAAATTTAGTCACAGTATTGTTGCAGGCAAGTTTAACTGCCAAAAAGAGACCTGAAAGACCATGCAGTTACTGTGATAAAGAATACTGTGGGGCGAATCTGATTAGACTAATTGGTATTTGTATAGCAAGAAACAAATTCCAGCGCTCAAGATAACAAAACACTCACAGAAAAAGGATTACATGTTGATTCTGGACACATACAGTGCCAGTCATGATATAAAATAGGAATACTCACTGTTTGGGGAATGGATAACAAAATGGTATTTTTAAAATTGGATAATGGTTTGAAGTGTTTGTTTTTTTGGAGTACATGCGTTTAAAAAAAGGTGGTTATTGAGAAAGTGGGTGCAGGTTTGACAGTTTTAAATTCAAATGGTGATTTTTAGGTCTGACTAATTACAGTAGTTAGAGATAAGGATTTACAGATTATATCTTCATAAATATTTTAATTGATATTATTACCTTTGGCAAGTTACACAAATTTTTTAAAATTTGTGTAATAAAATAGGCTTTCCATTGTTAACCCCAGATTAATGTATGTTACACCATCCTGGCATCTTTTATTAAACCAAACAAAGGTGATCCTACAAAATGTGTTTATGCATTATCCAGGAACATAGATAAACCTTGCAATGATATGAAGCTCATACAATAACATAGTTTTGGTCAGGACAATTTTGTATGATCACCTTTTTTGCATGACAGACGAACTGTGTGAGACTAAGGGAAAATGCTGGGGCTTTTATGCTTTTGAAATTCAATGTCAGGCAAGAGAACTGCATAAGAACACAAATGTTATACTAAGGTCATTGTATCATGTCAGGCAAAATTAAGGGAGACACAGCAAAATTATATGTCAGGCAAGAGAACACAAATTCTCGAACCTGTATTTTCTTTTAAACTGGAAAACTAAACATTTCTAGACAAAATGCAAGTAAAAATGATCAGAACCTGGGGCAAAATTTTGGACATAGTCCTATAGAAAATTGAATGTTCATCCGATTTCTAGGCGTTGTTGTTCAATTTTGGCCTTGGGTATATATGGCTTCTTTATATATAATTGCAAACAGACGTGCATATTCAAAAATAAATAGTTGCAAATGAAAATTGATTGATGAGTATTTGCTTACTTGTGCTGTTGTTTAATCCATGTAATGAGGTGGTAAAATACTGACGACTGATTTATCATTCCAGCAGAGTTCTTGGTCTAAAAGAGCCGTTGAAGTTGACAGTCCCCGACCAATGTCTCCATATGAAGGTTCAGCAGACCCTGCTGACAGTACTTGTGCGCTGGTTATTCATTCTAAGCCAGAAGTGGACAGCATTAGCTGGGTGCCAACAAACGCCATAAAAAAGTGTCAAAAACAAAACAACTTATCTGGTTAGATTTCTTTCGTGAATAAGCAGTTGAACTTTTCATTTCATTGCTGTCAGTTGCCATTTTTTGAATGAGCATATATTTCTGCAGACAATATGGCAATGGGCAAAGATTTGACGATTGGAGTCCCTAGAGATACAGATTTGCAGAAGAAAGGCCCCAGCAATGAAGTATTAGCTAATGCTACACATATTGAGAAGGGCAACTGTGTTAATGCAGATCTGGAGAAAGTCAGAGATAAACTTAGAAGTTTAGAATACCACAATGACACACAAAAAGGACAAGTTTCTGGGCAAAGACTGTGATCTAATGGGTGCTAATACAGATATGGCTCGTGGAGGGAGTGCAGGAAGTGAAGTACCAAACGACTCATCCAAGAGTACTACCAACCTCAAAGACATGGCCCCTGGCAACACAAAAGAGCTACCATCAGTTATGGCTAGTCTGAAAAGACCAAGAGAAAGCAATGCTGGAACCACTACCCAAGAACGTAACGTCCTAAGGCACTCAGATAATTCGGCATTCTCCAGGTATGAGTGCTATATTGCAAGAGCTATACTGAACTTGAATATTCACCTCTATCTGGCAAAACTGATTCTATTTTTTTCTGGCCAGGTACAATACTGTATCTACTGCAAATCAGGCCACAACTGCAGTTGTGGGGAGAGGTAGGGCAGGAAGAAGGGAAGGCCAGATGATGATTAGTTAAAAAGGGATTCACCGATCTGGCGGCATGACTTAAGAACACCGACATGTTTCCAAGCTTCTAGTTTATAATTAAACACCTTATGTGTTTATTGCTTTCCTAGCAATAGAAATCAATGTATTGATGAAAACTAATGCAAGAACAGAAATGCACTTCTAATGAAAGCTTTTCTGACTCCTAATGAGGTGATGAAAATAATGGAAGAACTGAGTTATTCAAACAAAGCATCTACATCCCTGTCAAGTTTATAATTGATCAATCATTCAATCTGTTAATGAAATAGCACCTAATAACACTAAAGTTTTACCTTCTGTACTGAAGAGGTCAGTCTGGTTATAGTGCAGAGCTTAGTCTGGTCTGCGGGAAGCCTGCACCAATAATTAATAATTTTATCATCAAGCTAATATTAAAATCCTTCTGCAGTGGTGTGTGTAGCAAATGTTACTGAGCTGAAAAAGGCGGTTGCCATACCAGATCCAGGTTGATAATAGAGACAACAAAGGCCTATCAAACGACAAGTATGAACAAAGGTTTGTTTTCATCAGGAAAAATCTGTAGAATACATAATAACAGAAGTAATATATGAACCTAAATGTAATCTGAAATAAGGCAATGAGTTTGAAGTAAATGCTTAAAACAGAGTTGAAGGATGATTGTATCAATATAAAAAAAACTGAAATGTACAGAGTTATGAAGAAAGATGAAATAGTTTAAAAGCCCCTAAAATGCTGAAACATGAAATCCTAAAACAGAAGTAGTTTTAACTACAAAGCAAAGCTAGAGAAGAAACTTGCTGCATATGAATTCGTCGATCAGTTCCTTTTGTTCCTTAATTTCTTTGTCGTCTCTGATGTAGCATCCCTCTTCATATCACCCGAAGCTTGAGTGCCTTCAGCTGCCGCCCTTTTGGAAGACCTCGTAACAAGTGAATCATCTGTAAGATAAACACACACATGTTACATGAGGCACTATAAATATAACTGTTGTTACGAAAGCACAACAGTATATACTTAAAGTAGGTAATAAAATGGTTTCCTAACCTTCAGCAGCAACCTCATCGAATTTTTCATGGAGATTAATTGTTGTTCCCTCAATCTCAACACTATCAGAATTTGCATCAGAATAAAACGAAATAATGTAGTGCTGCTTCGAGTTAGGACGCATCATCTTTGCTGCCTTTATCTTGACAAGTAACATCTTATCATCAAATTCATCTTGCAATGAAGCTAGATGACTCTCAAGTGCCTAAAAGTAAGTGAAGTGAGAACAAGATATAGGTTTTAAAACTTATCACACAAAAAAATATTTCAACATTACCTCGGTTGTGGAGTTCATAACATCAACTGGCTTCATCTTCAATGCTTTTTCTGCAACATCTCCAAACAACATAGCCGGAACTATATCAGTGTCATCGATCAAATCAGTGTCAAGGCGGCACCTACAAAGAAGAAAATCCACATTACTTTGTTGATAGCCTACCTAAAGAAGTAGCATGTACATGATTAGGTTAGTATGGATAAGAATACCTAGGATGAGCCTTTTGATCTGCCCCACATGCATTGCAGTTGAATTCATCTTCATAAAGAGCTTCCGTGGCAGAATGACAATTTGAACATGCCATGTACCAATACTTTTGTGGGAGACTTTTAAAACTAAACATAACTTTCACCCAGGTACCCTAAAAGAAGGTGAGGGTGTAAGTTATAAACGATCACTTGTAGAATCTGAATTGATGATGTGAACTTATGGAGAACTTATTTACCATGTACTAACATATTAAAATTAAATAAGTGTAGAAGACAATTGCCAAAGGGCCATGGATGCCAAAGACTGCCATGCATTAATATATTTACTTGATCAGAAAAATACACTTGTCAAAAAAAAGGTTGTTAAGGTCACAAGAAAAAGGTAGGGGATAACAAAAATCTTTGTAAGAAAAATGCCACGTCTAAGACCATCTGTATGTGTATTCCTAATACATTTGATTCTGCCATAAACTGATTGGATGCAAATGACAGCATCTGCTGATTCTTTATATTACCATCAAGTATAAATACAGCAAGTATTAATTTTTTTTCCAGCATTCTTAGTTTCAGCACCATTTTTCGACAGAGCTATCAAATACAATAAACCTGGAACCAATGTGATCATGCGAGACATAGAAATATGCAGGCAAAGTTATGATAACATGAGAAACTGTGCTTATGGTCTAATTTTTTTAATAATTATCATCAAGAACTAAACGCAATGGCCCAATTTCAGAGGCAAAGCAAAAATGTGAAAGCACGCATCAAGTATAAATGTCAAAAATGAGTTAAAACAAAGTATCTGTTCTATTGACTCTTTCATTCAGCAGGTAACCAAAGCAAAAAAAATCTCAGAAACTCTTTCATTCATCTTGGAATTTATCACATTGGAATTTCAGATCAATAAACTCTGCTGATTCATCCTACTGTATAATTTCAAATTCTCATTTTTTTTCCAGCATTCGTAGTTTCAGCATGAACAGCAATTATGCTAAAAAATAATTGTGTTCAAGCCTATAAAATAACTGCACAAAAAAATCAGTAACTGAACCAGTGAAGACATATTTTGTGAAATCAGTAATTGTACTACATATTCTGTGAAAAAATAAAGACATTTTATAACTATGAAACAAACAGATCAATATGACAAACAAAAAAACAGGTGCTTCTAGGTAAAAAATAATGCATCTAGCACTCCAATTTGTCATAGCAAAACGCTTCTGTAAGTGTCCAAACATGCAAGGGAGAGAATTACATCACACGATTCAGGTCCCCAACAAAACAACAATAGAACCTCATAACATAGACACACCTATGAAAAACATAAACCGCACTAAAACCAGAAAAGACAGATTTTTAATAATTGGAAGTCAAAAACTGAACGGTAAAAAGGATATTTACACACACGTGTTATAGGCGTGCATTATTTAGCTAACATGTTAAAGATTAAGATACGATACCATATCTGAAGAGTCCACATTGGACAGAGGAGTGATGTTCAGAGGAGCTTTAATTTTCAAATCGACTTTGCCAGCTTGGTGTCCTTTGTTTCTCACCAAATCCCTAATTGCTCCTGAATTGTTGTGAATCCTGCCAGGGTTTAAAATGGCGACCAAATTAGGGAGATATAATATGTGTGTATTACATGAAGTGCGGGAATAAAGTATAACCAACCAAGTTTTCAATTCAGATGCCTCTTTCACTTCAGGATTCACAAAAACATGGGTATCAAAGCTTGTCTTCACAGTTAGTCCTGAGGCATAGGAAGTGGTTTTAAATAACGAATTGGATAACAACACAAAATGGGCACTAAAATTATGTATGTTTTCTCACCATCAAAATAGGAGACATAGACACGGCGACATAAAACAACTGGGAAATTCTTCAAGTCATCCACAATATGTTGACCTTCATTTTGTGCGAATGAATCCCACAAAGACAAGCGGATTGTGTTCATGCTGAAATGTACATGTTCAATCATTAAAATATGCTCCAAAATATATGATGAAATGTTATACTAATAAAATATGCTCCAAATTAGCCAACTTACTCTTTCTGAAGAAGATGTATGGACCGGACTGGTACGCGGCGGCCATTTCTGAACAAAGACTTGACTGGCTCTGCTTCTATTGCAACAGCTAATATGTCTAGGAGGCAAACAAAAAAGCAAATATTATCTACCATATGCAGAAGGATAGTTGAAACTTAGGGAAGATTAACAAACTTACCAACAGGGTTATCCTTGTCATCCATGAACTGTGTGAGATCATCCATGAACTTGGAGCAAAACATATGAAACATCAAACCGCATAACATACTTTTGTTCTCAAACTTGGTACCCAAAAACTGAACAGTTTTTGCACAAGAGAAGCACGAAATAAAACAATAGAATGATTCCGGCCGATTGAAGCACCTAATACAATTGATCAATAAAAACCGCAAAATAAGAGCCTACAGTCACACAATTGGTGTTCAGTTATCCTATAACTGCGCCCCGTTATAGGATCAGATTTTGATTTTACTCTAACTCACAATGTTGGGCTAATCACAAATTTGTAAAAACAAATCACAATAGTTTCAGCACCATTTTTCGAACACCAATTAAGAACATTAAATCAACACCGAACACCAATTAAGAACATGCCCAGAAGAAAAGAGAATAAATTACCTTTTCGTGACTGAAATTCCTCAATCCCATGGCTTGGGTATTTATAGGAAAAATTGGGAAGTTGGAGCGGGTTGATGAAAACTGTCCAGACATTCGAATTTTAAGAGTGGGATCGTGGGTGGAAGTTTGAAGCAGGGTTTGGACAGGTGTGGTGAATGGAAGGAGTGATCTCGGCGACAGGGGCGACAGGGGGATTTTCAGACTGAGAACCTAAATAAAATGGAAAATAGTTAGATAATTTTCTTTTTTAGCAAAATAACTATAATTAGAAAATATGGGAAAAAGTCAAGGAATTTCTATTTATGGGGTGGGATATTCTGTAAAAAATTGCAGCCGTTGGATTAGATCCAACGACTGACATGGATTTGGCTGGAAGATGTTAAGGGGATTAATATAGTAAGTTAGATAAGAAAAGAGGCAATTCTATATCTATACTATATTGAAAGCGTAAATGAGCAAAAAACACTAAGTTCAACACCGGTTGTCAGTTTTTTCCCCGTTCAGTTTCCGTCTCCAGCCTGCTTGCCGTGTCTGCTTCCTTCGCCCAGGAAAACCGGCTCCTTTGGTACAGAACAGATACTCGGTTCCGCCGTTTTTCTATACTATATTGAAAACGTAAATGAGCAAAAAACACTAAGTTCAACACCGGTTGTCAGTTTTTTCCCCGTTCAGTTTCAGTCTCCAGCCTGCTTGCCGTGTCTGCTTCCTTCGCCCAGGAAAACCGGCTCCTTTGGTACAGAACAGGTACTCGGTTCCGCCGTTTTTAGAGACGAAGACCGCCACGTGCCCTGTTTCTGATTCCTCTCCTCAACACGGTTGACACGCACCTGCCCGAGTCATCGAATTGGTCTGGGCTCCCCACCCAGGTGCTTTTGTTATTCAACCCACCGAATGCTTCTCAGTTCATCCGCTCCGAATTGATCAACTGGGGCAACGTGGCTTCCGCTCCGAATTTCTTCCTGCCACTCACGGTTTTGCTTTTAGGTCAGCTTTCCTACAAAGGCTCAGCCACTCGATCCACACGACAACAATAGCATTTCGTGGCTCCGTTTCCTGGTCGTTCATCTCCGCCGCTCGATCCGCCACCTTCCGTGCACGTCCGGCGGCCCCCGCATGCGCACTCATCTCCCCGCCCCACCTCCCCGGCGCCCCCGCGGCCTCCCTTTTGCTAATCCAAGGTTCATAAAACTAAAACCTCCATTATTCACAATTGAAATTTCTCCATTGAAATTTGGAGTTTCTGATTGTAACTGTGATTTACTTGAAATTGTGAGTACCAGAACCATGGGTAAATTGGGATACACTCAGTCGATGTTGCTGCTGGGGGGGGGGGGGGATCTGCGGGGCGTCTCATCTGGCGATCAGAGCACAGGGTTTTCAGGGAAATTCCTGCAGACCAATCTTTGGTGACTTGAAGGAATTGGGAAAGATGATCGATAAATCAAAATCTCAGCCTATCGATATTTCTGACGATATTGTGCCCCAGGTTCTGCCTTTTTTCATTGCAATCATCAAGAAATATGGTACTTCCTCGGTCCAGTCCCACCTGAATAATTGAAGTTTATTATGTTATTGTCTTACGGTATTATATTCTGATGCATATTTTATAGTACATTTTTTTTTCAACTTTTAATTAGATAGAATTAGCACTTTGGTATTCATTGTTATTAGAGAGCATGTTGGAAATGGAGTAGAGAGTTCTGTGGTCTTAATAGTGATTTTAATGTGATATTTGATCATCCAGGTGTAAATGCTATGTTCTGGCTTGGTTCGAAACCTGCAATCACCATCCAAGACCCTGAACTTATGAGGGAGATCTATCTTAAGCCGACGATCTTCCAAAAGACTCAGTGTGTGATATCAAGGCCTGCGAAGGTAAGCCTATGAGGACCTCTTTCCGTAATGTCAATTCTGATGCTTTTTAAAGCATTCTGTAGAATGATTCAAACACGTTACCATTCAATTTTCATTTTTGCAGGACCAATGCAGATGCCGGATACAAGGCATATTGAGCTGCCTCTGAACAAGGAATATTATGAGGGAAAGTGGCAGTATGAGTTATTAGGAACTTTTGATGTAAGGACCTGCAAATGCAACCTCAAGAGCGATTTGATGTCAAGCATCTCAGGGATAGGGAGACTGCAGGTAACTTAACTGACCTGAGTGCCTTTATCAAAATATTTGGATCATAATACTAGACGATAAAGCTTGCTGTTAAATTTGCATTTTGAATCGACCTCTGAAGAACAAGAAGAATAAACGTGAGGAAGATACCGTGCTTCTTATGAGACCAAGTCTTGGTCATGATTGCTGTTAAATGGTACTAATCATTTTGGATCACCTCTTAGTCTACTATAGAGAAATGTACTGTATGCAAGGTATCCCGTAAATTTGCGAGTTTAAATTTAAATTGAATACAAAACTGTATATTCATTCATTTTGTTTCATGTTTGAATGGGATGAGCAAGTTTGTACTGTTCCCTATGCATAATTTGTCACTTGACTCAATTCTGACGAGACATCTTGTTTAGCTTAATGCACGACGCAATGTCATGCTTGGTTTTGATAATACTGAAGCTTGAGGAGGCCTTGAACTTGGCGAATTCACTGGAGGAGCATAGAAACGGGTACTACTCCACTTTGTTTTTCGACAAGGAGTTTCTTCTTCACCTCGTTGTCCAAAATCCTCTCCATCGATTTTGTAGAGCTGGTGAGTTCCTCTTATTCTATTAATCTATTTTATGATCCTAATTCAGTTTGCTGGTTTTCTAATATTTGCTATTTGGTATGAAGATACCTATTGGAGGAAAGGAATAGTGGAAAACATCAAATGCCATTTAAATGCCTCGGTGTTTGTCTCAGTATTGATTATATAGATATGTCGATTTTATGTAATGTCTAATTGCTGCCTATTATAAGAAGAGGTGGAAGCTGTATTTGTGAATGCAAGTCTAACTGGTGTTCAGCAGAGGAATTCAGTTGTTTAAAAATCTGAGCTTTGAAGGTCATTTGTTTTATTTGTTTGTTAGTGAGATATACTGATTTATGGCAGCGTATTTGGGGGAAAACTATTTTAGATTGAGTGGGTCTTATAATGCAAAATTTCGCCACTAATTATTTTCAATGAATTCTTGGCTGTATTCCGTTCAGTGTTTTGATCATTCGTTGGCCTGCAGGCAGAGTTAGAAGGTACAAGAGGTCTAGGCTTGTTCGTGTCCGTGGTGTTTTTGGTGAATCTGCAGAGGTATTTAGTGCTAGAGGGTGCGTAATTTGTTACAAACCCTTATGTTTGTTATTCTGTGATGGTTTAATCTTTTTGTGGAGTTTTTAGAAAAAAGGAGCTGCTTGCTGCTATGGAAGCTAATAGTTTGTATTCTTTGTTTGTTGGTCATTGGTTTTTTGGTCTGATATTCATAGTGTTCAACTGTCTTCAAAATTCTGATTTCCTTCTACAGATGTCAAGAACGAGTGGGAGAATAGCTCTTGGGGCGGAACCTGATTGTCCAGAAGAGGAGGGCCTCACTCACCGTCTTTGAGAGGTCCAAGCTCATGTTAGCCAAGATCAAGGTTTGAGCCATTTATGTGTATTCAGTTGTTGTTTCAATCATTATATTCATTAGTTTGTTGATACTCCTAAGTATGCTTATTTTTGTGTAGTTAGATTGGCTTTAGTAGATTTCTATGACTTTTTTTAGGGTCTTCGTATTTTCTACTATTTGGTGCAGGTATACATGTGTGTTATTTTTTGATGCAGCAAGTTATGTTCTGTGTTTTAATGTAAGAAGAAGTGGAAATTATCTTGTCTACCATTTTGTTGTTAATATGCTGTGTATCCATGTACTGAGAGGAGAATCTTTATTACAGACCTGAGCTGGTGCAGGGCTGGCTAATGCATCATCTGTTAGATATTACCACACCATGTTTAGCACTAATTGACAAGCATATATGTTAATAGTGTTTTCTGTGCCTGCAGGTATTGGTGGTTTTTTTGAACCTAGGACTACAACATGTGGTAATAAGTCTATTTTATCTGTCAATGAGTGTCCTTTGTATGATATTATTTTCAACTCCTAGATGATGTAAAGATGGTGTTTTTACACCACGAGCCTTCATGTTGCTTTCATGTGACTTGTTGAAATGTCAAATGAGAGTATTTTGCTAATAGTGTGCTTCTTCTTTTACTTGGTTTTAACGGTGCTTTGTATTGATAGTCTTGAACTAGGATATTTCAGTAGTGTATGTAGTACCTGTTACGCTGTTTCTGCTTAAGAAACCTAGAGCTCTTTGTTGTTTTGGAATGCATGATTATATAGTTACTTAAGTGGCTTTTGATTATTACGAGTTCTTTTGCTGATGATTTGTTGCTGTCATCCATTTGCAGGATCTGAAGTGCTTTGTGTTCTCTTAAATCTCCCTTCACTTCAAGATCAAGCCAATGTAAGTAACATGCATCAAGGCTGTGCTACTGTATTTAAATAGCTTTATATTGTAGATTAGTTATTTTGTGGATGCTACTCATGTTTTCTAATTCTTAATGATTACTAGGTATTTATTGACGTTCCTCCTAATGGAGAAATTTCCTTTGAAATATGTCTTGATTTTAAAAGAATTTTTCCCTAATCACGCATGAATTTTTAGCACTTTACTTTCAGTTCAGACGAAGTCCGACTTCCGATCAAGAGTACGGGTCGAGTTTGCACAAAGTGCTAATCCAACAACCTAGTATATGTGGAAAGATGGGATTCAATAATATAAACCAACATGGTAAAAGAAAAGGTTCGGACAGAAGAAAATTCAGGGAAAAACGATACAAAGAGTAAGGTTTCAAGAACTTGGAACAGAGAGTAAGATTTTCGGAACTTGGGAAGAAACGAAACATGGAACTTGAGGTATTTTCAGAGTTTTGAGATTCTTAGGTATAGTTAGTAAATAAATTATCATCTCAGCCCTCAGAATTGATCATCCGATGCAATAAGCTTGGATTGTGTAGTTTCTCATCAATAAACATGAATATGTAGGGTACTTTGGGGGTATATGAACTGTAATCACCCATGTAGTAACATATGTGGTGTAGGAGAACTCAATATAGGGGTGTGGTATTTTTGATCATGAAGGTGTTTGATGAAATTACTAAGAGAGAGTATTTACTACTTTTGTTCATTCCAACAGATTATATACCGAATGAGCGGTTTGAAAACAAAGTTTATGAATTGAATTTCATTCCTTTTCTTTTTCAGGGCCATGAAAATGATTGTTTTAAGTAAACGGTTTTCGATTCAGAAATTTAAAACAACTGACATGTTTTCTTTTTTACTTCTTAAAAAATTCTTTAAGTTTTTTGCAACTAATTTCTGCATCATGTAATTTAGCTAGGACTGTAGCACAATTAGCATTATGTAGCATAATCATTGTAAGAAAGAAAAACTCATGTAAAGAATTGAGTGTGCTGAATTGTAGAGATAATGATCAAAGGAAATAATATAAGCAATTAAAGAGGGCTGTTTTTATCGAATCTCCTTGATATTACTATATAATCATGTAGGGTGTATAGGTTGATAAGTCCCAGTGTTAACCAAGTAAGTATATTATTGGGGAAAAAAAGAATAACAGCAAAGACCGGTGAAGGTTGTTCTGACAAACAATTTGATTTTTAATTAATCTAGCTCATCTTATTAGGAATCTAGTTTGTTATTATTATTTAGTATTATTATTTTAAATTTCAGACCCTAGAAAAATAGTTAAGTAATCAGTAGATATACTTCTGGTGCAGATTTCAGCGAGCATGACCATACAAGGCCTACGGACTGAAGTGAGTATTCTCACTTTTCTAAAAAAATATATGTACATTTCGAAAACTGCCATGCTTATATGTGTTATAACTACTCTTTTACTCCAAAAATTAATATATAAAGATAGACATAATATATGAGTTGTGATATTCTTTATTATAGATGATTAGAACATCCTTGAAACTCAAAGTATGCTACTGTTCTGTGTGCTGAAGTTAAACTAAAAAGGGTTATGACCAGTCAAATTAAAAGTGTGTTTCTGATTTGCTTACTGGAATTTATGTGCTATTTGTGAATCTTGGTTGTGTTTGAATTATTAGTTGAACTTGACTATCATGAGCAAAATACCACTCGCTTGCACACGGGGTATGGAGTTGTGTGCATGGGAGAGTATTTTGTAACCATGCCTCGTATGGCTAAGCCTGTTGTGGCTAATAGTCCTATAAGATGGAACAAACAATATACTACTCGTTCGCACGGCAGGAGGTTGGTGTAGTGGGAGTATATTGTGTCTTGGACTTGTATGGAGGTCAGTTGCGGCCAATACTCCATATGAGGTTTATGTTAAAAAAGGGACCTAAGTGCTACGTACGTACAGGAAGCCACCTCTAGAATCCTAACTTGACATGATGTGTTTGCTTGATATAACTTTGAGTGATGTGCTAATTATCTCAGTGTTTCTGAAATATAATGTGCTAATTATCTTAGTATTTCTGAAATATAAGGTGCTAATTATCTCAGTGTTTCTGAACTATAATGTGGTAATCAATAATGTATTTTTCTCAGTTTGAAATTTGATTTCTATGGTACATAATTTTGTTATAAAATGATATCTGGGAACTTATTTAATCTGATGAGTCCACATGGCTGATAGTACATTTAAAGAAAAGAAATAAGATAGAAATAAATAATTAAACCGATAATTTTGTCATATATTATTATGAATTACTGTATGATTTAAGTGAATAGACATGAATGGGTTACTGGTTTTTTATTTTATTTTTATTAAGTTATTGGTTTTGTTGGGGAAAATATAAAGTAAATGAAACGATAATACTTGCGATATGTTATTATGAAATATTGCTTGATTAAAGTGTACAAACATGAATAGGTTACTGATATTTTTATTGAGTTCTTGGTTTATTGGGGAAAATATGTCTTCGGGTGACTGATTCTTGATGTGTGGTTAAACTAAGTAAGTCAAAAGGGTTACGTCCATGTTTTGTTGATCGGAACATTACGATGACATAGAATGCTTTGAAACTAGAAACATGGAATGAAGAAATCTGGGTTTAATGAATTTTTTTGTCATTTTTTGTTATTTAGGGTGAAACCAGATAATAAAAACTCATTTTATAATTAATTATTCAGAGAAAATGTACTTAAGTTCTTGGTTTTGTTGGTATTAATGGGCATACGTGTGTTAGGAATGCTTGCTGAACCCTCTGTATATTTCCATCTAAATACTTGTTGAACCTACTCTATGAAACTCAAGTGCTATTAGCTTAGCCATGGCGTGTGTGCCTATCTAAAGCAAGTATTTTGGTTCCTGTAATATTATCAACTGCTACAAAAGACTCATGTATTTCTGTTTAACTAGGAGCAAGTGTGTGATTTCTTTTGTCTTGTAAATAAGATCCAGAGTTATTACTATTGTAATAAAGCATCTCTTGTACTCTGAAACTAAAACTATAACCGTTGTTGATTTTTGGGACGTCACAGGAATGGCCACTAGAAAAGTTGCTTACATGTTAATAATACCACGCATCTCCTTTATTAGCACACTGCCTAGACTTCTCAACTTCATATCTCAGTAAGTTAGTAGAATTTGTAAAGCTCCCTCCCTGGAGGTGACTGTGAACTCATTAGTCACATCTGCATCATCAATGCCAACCATCCTATCTCCATAATTCAACACAACACAACCATGGGCAACCTTGCTTATAGCAACACTGAGTGGATGTAAGGGTCCGGTCTTTCTCGGGTTTTGACTTCACCACAACCTTCTCCAGGGCTGGATTCTTGATTTTATTAGCACCTGACATGCAGAAACTAAGTAAATAAAACTAGGGCACTTAAAGCAAAATTGATCTCATGACAGGCATTTTGACATTTAGGGCTTTCCTTCAGCCACTAAGCAAGCAGTGACTGGACATCCAAGTGCTCGATGATTCATGCTTCTAACACCAGTCATCCTCTTTTGCTTTACTAAGCCTCCTTCAACAAGAAGCTGATACATCACCCCTGGAGGGTGACACCCTCCCTCCACGTGTCAAGCAACAATTGGTTGCTTTGTTGAATTTAATTTAAGTTTATTTTTGTTTTTCACCAATCAGGACCCATGTGGGGTCCTATGTTTCATGTTATCAACATTGACTGAACTGCCGTAACTTTTACTATTTATGTTTTATCCGAAATTAACCAACGCGACTAATATATCACATGTCCTAGATTTCACCGACATTATTTGAATATAACTTCTCGATCAGCGATCCACCGACAATACAGATCTCAAATCCATGTCAATTTTTCGCCAGGAAGTTGCAGGACACACTTGATTCTTGCTGTGGATTAGTCTTGAGCTGCAATTTAAGATCCGTCGACGCTCACCTGGTGGTTGCTCGGTGCTCGCTAAGCGCTGATTATTCTCCAGGCAATGTCTGCGTGGTCTGCGTATAGGTAAGAAAATTAAATCTTTTTTTTGACAAACCCATGCTGTAATACCCTAGCTCGCAAATAAAGCAAATTATTTGCTCCATCAAATCATGGTTATTCGGATTTGGGGGTTTATAGATTCGGCAAGGGATATGGTGTTTGATTGTTTAATAATTATGTTGATTGTTCAGTGAAGTTGTGAAGTGGTCGGTGTTGGTGGGGGGCTAAGAAACTCGCACTGCTGGGGAAGTTTACCGATCAAAGTTTGAAGATCTTCTCGTTTCAAGTTTGGGGCTTGCGGCTTGCCACGAGAGCAAAGTTTGCCGAATGTGTTATTTTTGAAGCTGATTTTGGAGTTGAAAGAAGGCAATTCGTTTCCGGTAATTTGTTTTTTGCTTGTTTTGGTTTGATTTCCGAAAATTGGGATTCAGTTTAAGCATGCTGTATTCGTCTACCATGATGTGTTTGATCTGTCAAGATGAACTTGAGTGTTTATTGAAAATGTGGTCATAAACTCTTGATTTTACTAAGTGATAGTTGCCTGTTTAGGTCAATCATTCCACACATCATCTCAATTTCCAGTGAGTACATTGTTGTTGAACCCATCATGGGACATGATTCATGACTTACATGAATTGAATATACTGAAGTGTTTAATTCTGTTACAGTTTTAAACTGTCGTACGTGAACTGATTTTTGGTGATAATTTGAGTGGTTCTGTGTTTATCCTTCAGTATTGTCCTTTACCTACTACCTCAATGCCACGGAAGGATTTGCGTGGGTTTTATTTTAGGTTAGATTACTAAAACAAATGGAGAAAAATTGTCTGAGTTTAGATTACTATTGTAGAAATGGATAATGGCTGGTAAATTTGTAAGTTAGCATTCGTCTAAATACTTTACTGGGATTTCAAGATTTGTTTGTGTGGAATCGGCATTCAAATGAAGGTGTCTCTAAATTGTTCATAAGCTCATCATCTGATTGCTTCAAGCAACACCAAAATCACATCTAAATTTTTAATTTTCTTATGATTCTGTCGAGTGTAAATTTTGCATTTAATTAAGGTTGACATGCTTTCGATGTCATTTTAATATGAACCATTGTAAACCATTTTCTCCATGCTCTAAGTACTTAAGCGTAACTATTACAGTCGGTAGAAAACAAAATTTACTTATTCCTGTTTTCTATCAGTGTGTCTCAGGAGGGATAACAGGTATAATGTGTTTAATATGTTGACCTTTGTTTTTTACGCTTGTATAATGTCTTGTTGATAACAAGTGCATACAATGGCTGTTCCGTCTACATGAATATGTGTTAACCTTTTTATTTCAGTTCTGGATTTTCTTTTCCAGTGCTCATTGGGTACAAGTGTTGTTTCTGAGTGAATGAGTACAGTTGAAGCAACATTTGCAGCATGTATAGGATTTGGTATAGGAGCATGCTTACCGGCTTCGTAATCATTTGCACTCAGGAAATTGATTTGATGTTGTATTTGTACCCCTTCTGATGATTTCAAACTCTACTTGTCCCGAACTGAAATATGTTTCTGAATTAATCGGATGCAGGTGATGGATTCAAATGTGCAGTATGCAGAAACTGATGGGGATGGGAGCTTTGTTGAGATAATAAATGGTATCCATCGTCGATATGTCAGAAACATTAATGCGGATGAGGTTGAAGTCGTTGAAATTGAAGATATAGATGATGATGAATCTGACGCTCCTGAAACTGTTGATGAATCACCGGTGGAGGATGTGGATTTGCTGCATTGTAATAGGCCAGGAAATGATGACGATAATAACGTTTGTGTAGTGGAGGAAGTCAACGAAGAAGGGGAAATGGTACTTAGGTATCTCCCGTACCAGGATGGAGAAGATAATGAAGAGAATGAAGAGAATGAATTGATACCGCCACCATTAGTAAGACCAGTGATTTTTCAGAGGTTCAGCTCCGGCGGTGATTTCTTAGAGCAAATGAACATTTACGCTTACTCATCGGGCTTCACAATTACTATTAAGGAGCCAGTAAAGAACCAGAAAGATAAGCTCCTGAATGGGCCTGCTCAGGATGTTGATGACTTGTTTACTTTTGACTTTGTCAGAAAGTACAAGAATCATCGCAAGCTAAGACTGCAATGCGGCAAGGCAGGTGCCCCCAAATCCAAGAGTTCTAATCCAAACAAAAGTACGACATCCCGAAAGACCATGTGTCCGTGGAAGGTAAATGCTTGTAGGTCACCTAGTAGTGGAACAAGCTGGAAGATCACAATATTGAACGATGTGCACAACCACACACTGGACCCAAAACTCAGTAGGCTATTGTGTAAGTACCGAAGGATCTCAGTGGGAGATCAGACCAAAGCTCTGGAATTGCACCGAGGTGGCATTGGGATTTGTAAGATTTATGGTCTATTTGTCAGTAGGTATGATGGGATTGACAAAGTACCGTTCTTGGAGCGGGATCTGAGGAACTTTCTCAACTTTTCTGCCGGTGAAAGATTGAAGGGAAGTGATTTTGTTAAAATGGAGACATACTTCAAGAAGATGAGCCTGAAGTCTCTTGGTTTTTTTTACGAATTCGAGACCAGAACTAGTTGAAGAGCGTGTTTTGGGCAGACGCTAGATGCCGTGCAGCTTTCAAGGTTGTTGGCGACACCGTTTCATTTGACACAACATTTTTGTGTAACCGGTACAAGTACCCGTTTGCACCATTTTCTGGAGCAGATCATAATAGAAACACCATTTTGTTAGGATGTGCGTTGCTGTCGACAGAGCATGAAGCCAGCTTTGCGTGGCTCTTCCGAACCTTTAAAAAATGCATGGGGAAGCAACCAGATAACATTCTCACAGATCAAGATATTAAAATCGGTAAGTCAATTCATTTCTCATATTTTTGAGTTAGTGTTTTTATTTCATCCCGTCTCAACTAATTGTTGGTAATAGTATTAACTGGTAAAATATTGTTATTAGCTTTGAAGACGAATTGTTGAATGTTACAGGTTTAAAAAAGATGGGAGAAGCTAAATGAACAGTATATAGTCTGATGTCCATTTATGAAGGACGCAAAATTCAATAGCATAGTTGTGTGTCTGATGTCGGCTTGTGATCACTGATTTATATGTCGGTGAAGCATGTTTGAGTCACAGCTAATGTGTGTTGCAATTGTCATGGTTGTATGTACACGTGAATGCCTAATTTAATTAGTGAACCTTAGAAAAGTATATGAAAACATATGGGATTGGTTGCTAAAAAATTAACATTTATAGAACAAATAATCATTATGAAGCAAATTTTAATCTTCAAATCTAAGTTTTGATTTACATAGTCAGGTGGGACTGATTAAATTCAAAGTTAATACAGGTGCTGATAAACAGAAAAGCTTGTAAACGTAAAAGACACTTGGCATTAGAAAATATTTTCATGTTAGATCTTATGAAAGTGCCACATGAATATGTTTAATGTAACAATAATGATGGATATTAGAAGAGTGTTGCAAGAGAGTCTTGCTCAATGCGGAAAACATTTTGTTGCAAAACACATGCAGTTTTGATATATTAGTATTTTAAACAACATGTTATTGAATCTTTGGATTACTTTATCAACCAGAAATTATATTTAGTTGGTTCATAAAGGATTAGATCAATTTAGAAGGGGATCTGAAATATATATGAATTAAAATATATATTTTAAGTGTATGAAATAGTATTTCGTTGGTGGAATTTGTAATTATAACCCAGATTATTTGCAGAAAAATATAAATAATAGCGAGAAAGCGTTACTTTTAATGTATTTGTGAGCCTTGAGGTAATACCACTGTAGACATTCATTGGGAATGGTGTGGCAGGTAAAACAGTGGAATATGAATTTGATGTTGAATAAAGTAATTGAAGACATGATGTCACGACTTTGTTTTGTATTGATCCTCATAATTGACTGTTATCTTGTCCGGACTTGTTGCTTAATCGTAGGTAATGCGATAAAGTCAGAATTTCCAGATGGTGTTTATGGCATATCAAGCAGAATGCTAGGAAGCACCTCGGAATGTTGCCTCAGTGGGGGGAAATATCCGATAAACTGCAGGATATTTTGCATGATTCATTTTCTGTGGAGGAGTTTGAGTGTGAATGGCAAGTCTGGGTAGACGAGTTTGGAGTTGGTGGCAATGGCTGGGTTCAGAGGGCGTATGCCGACAGGGAAAGGTGGGTGCCCGTTTACTTCAAATCCATATTTTGGGCTGGCATGTCTAGTACGCAGAGGAGCGAAGGGATGAACATGTATCTGAAATTGTTCGTTAATGTTAACACAAGTCTTGGAAAGTTTGTGGAAGAGTATGGAAAGGCTGTCAGTAAAAGAGTGTTTGAGGAGGTACGATGTTCGAAGATTGGAAAGGATCGGTCTTCACGTAAGACTAGCAATCACCCATTTGAAGATGCCTTTGAGAAAATGTATTCTCGGAACCAGTTCTTGAAAATGCAGGAGCAGATGACAGATATGAGACAACGCAGCCAGCGTCGAGAAAGTGACAGATGATACCATTGTTGAGTATAAAGTTGTGGTTAAAACTTTCAGGGAGGGATGGATAAAGCGCAAGTATTTCAGGGTGGTTTTTGATCGTAGTACTGTTGGTTTAAAGTGTGAGTGCCAGTTGTTCGAGTTCACTGGTATTATATATTGTCACATGCTACGTGTATTTTGGGAAGAGGACATTTGCACTGTTCCCGAGGCGTACATTTGCGAGCGGTGGAGGAAGGATGTTGTGCGAGAGTATGAAAGTATGTCCTATCCTATGGATTCAATAAGACCTCCTGTTAGCGCTTAAGTGAAAAGGTACAATGAAATTCAGAAGGTTTCCGAGAGCATTTCTGCAATTGTGATGTATGACGCGGTAAGACACCGCGAGACGCTGGAGAAACTAAATGTCATTCATTCAGAATTGAAACAAAACATGGCTAATGTAGAGGGCGACGCATCCTTTGGGGTAGGTAGTGTTGGATCTAGGTATAGGGCAACAGCGAAAGCTAGGGAAGCTAAGGATCCTGATAAGGAGCTGCCGGTGGATCTTGAACCTTCAGACCCGCAGGTGAAGGATCCTGTTGACAAACGAGGGATGGGACGCGGTGCTGCGAAGAGGAAATTGTCTTTTGCAGAGAAGAATAAAGGAAAATGGCGCAACCGGAAGAGAGGAGCCGGTAAAGAAACAACCGGGAGTACTCCTAACACCCCTCTGAAACATGTGGAGGTAATTTACGTGGACAATGTCATTGTTGATTAGGTATTGCACTCTCTTCATCTGATCATTTTCATTTTTTGCAGACTATGTTTTGCCGACAATGGCAGCCTAGCGCAGCTGTGGCTGGATGGAAGCCGGGTGTGACGGTAACGGGAACCGAAAAAATCCCAGTTGCAGCAAATCCATTCACACAAACTTGATGCAAAAAACCTTCATTGATGCTCTAGATTATTTCATGTTTTCAGATTTGTTGGATTGATAGATTGTGAATTTGTGATGTAGTGGTTCTAATTTCTGTTTTAATGCATGGCAAGGACAAGACTTATCTAGTGTTTATATAATTAATCAAGTTGTTTTAATTTATTTTGAAATGCATCGAATAAAGTAAGTCTCACTCTTAACCCATTGTACGTTTTTGTTTCAGCCCAATGTTATAGTGGTCTGAATATTTAGGAAGTTTGGCATAATTAATGTATTATTGACTTTGTGCCTAATTGCTGACTTGTGTTGGCTTGTCCTAATGTATAATGATTAGTCCAATTAATAGCAACAGTAAACGGATTTCGGTGCTAATGATTGGTAGCCATTTAAATTGTATTAAATTCAGCAACTTATTTTAATGCTTGCTCACAGCTTCTGCCAGCCTTAAATAATATTTTTTTCATGTCTGTAGTTTGCTATTTCATTCATACATTCCAAATGGAAATTGCATGTGTGGCTAGGAAAAAAATTGTGGCAGATTAAAAATAAAACATTGTTATTTATAATATCAAGGAAAATTTTAAAAAAATCAATGCTAGACACAGATGGTGTTTGTGGGATGTCAAGTAATATGAGTTCGGAGTAATGGTTGCATTTCTGTCCAACTTGTCAATTTTGGTACCTAATTCTTCAATTTGTATTTTTGAGTAACGGTAACTAAATGAAATAGGGAATAATATGAATAAATATCAGTTATACAGATGGATACCATCCTTGCACACATTTTCAAACAAACGTCGAACGAAAACAACATATGGAAAAGACTGGAATTGATGAAGATGGAATAACAGATCGCAGTACTTGTTGGGATTAATACTGATGGTCAATCTTGACATATGGTCTGATCAGATCATCGGTGTCCATTGGAGCTGGCTTCTGTAACGTTTCACATCCTCGCTCGGGAAGATAAGATTATTGCATTTGAGTTCCACTAATCTGTTAGCCGCTTCAATCACTTTCACCCGCTGCAAGTTTATGGTTGTAGAAGCAATGCAAGCGCCGAAATAAACACGCTTCATCACACGAATGTGTTCCTGAAACCCAAGTTATTTCAATTAAAATTACATAGTGTTTTTGTCAGTCCTTAGATAGATTAACATTGCAACCACAATTTAGGTACCTCATTTAGGCAGATAGTGGGAGACGAGAATGGTGAAGCGGGACTGTAGCACTCCATCATATGCATCACCGTTACACCGCTGTCCTCATCATGAATCGACCGGCTCCAAGGAGGGTAACTGAGCTGCATACCATACCTGATGAGTTGATGTTTCATATCGTCCCCCAGTGCATCCAGTACTTTCCACAAACACACCAACTACGATTGACGATTTTGAATCAAGACATTCATCTCATAGCCAGGTAAAAAAATAAAAGCACGCGGTATACAATGTATATGTATGCTTACTAGCTTTGATTCCATGACTTCCCAGGAAGGATGAGACGCCATGTACACCATGTCGATGGAAACTATTTTCTGATTGAGGAAGTCTACGATCATGACGGTGTAATGAGATCCTATCAAAACCGGAATGAAAATCTGGGGAACAAACAACATTTCTGAGATTAGCATTTATGAAAGTAAGACTAACATTGAAGATGGCTGAATTGATTGGATGTGCAAGGAGATACCATTTCTGGTTTCCGAATTTGGTGTCTGTTGTTGCCCGCTGCAATCCATGAGAACCAGTGGTCAATCTGCTCATCCTCAGATAGATTTTTATCCTGCAAAGAGAGTCAATTATGATTGAGTGCTTAACATTTTTGGCGCTATACAATGCTGATGTAAACTTATGACACAGTTCAAGGACAGTAAGGTGGTGCATTGCAGCTGCCAATTATTACGAATCACAAGTATATCATTTATCAACACATATAATAGGTGTTATTGATTTGATTAAGTAGGTAGCTAGTTCTACATGGAATTTTGTGGGAACTAACCTTTACAACAACGTCAAGATATAGCTTCTCGGGAGTCCCGAGTGTGCTTGTTGTCTCCATCAGTGACCTTGCCCAAGCGTTAACAACCGAAGGGGCAATTGGAAGACCGATATCCAGGGTGCGCATGTCTTTTCTGAACACAACTAAACCATGAACATCCTCGTATATGGACTCACTGAAAAGATCAAAGTCAAATAATCAAAATCATACGCATTCATGGTTTGTGTAATTGTTTAAAAATGTAAAACTCACAAATGAACAATCTGAGTACTCACCTGTCTACCAAGTTAGCATTATTCAAAATGCAGTAATCAGCAACGTCAGCGTAAGATCGAGGGAGACACTGAGTGCTGCAGTTATATCTGCACAATAATTTACTTAGAAACAGACCTTTGTAATTCTTGCCAACCAGATTCAGCAGGGTTTCACGAGCTGGATTGGGTCCGTTTACACTACAGTTGACCGTGATTTCATTCGCACCATCTAAAACGGAGTTGACAGCTTGCCTGACGGAGATCAGTTTATTTATCACCTCAGTTAGTCCATTTGTTAAGGAGAATGAGGGTCCTAGACGATCAAACGACACATGAGTGTTTATCGACCTCAGCTTCGGCTCGGTCATGCACAACAGATGAGAACTCAACACAACTTGCAGATCACGGGCCAGGAGGATGACTGCCCTCTCGTCGTCCTATACCCAAAACACAATGAAGAAATTCAGGCCAGCCACAAACAAATCAATAAACACGGTTTTTCCTATTCCGTTTAGAACGTATATGAGCATCACTGGAATTGATAGGCTATATCGGAACCCTAGTTTATCATTTCCATAAATACAAATGTTCATAGCCAACGGTACGTTTCCTATTTAATTTCAACTCAAGTGCTAGAGAGACGTGGGCAGATAAATGTATTTGACAATACACATTTTACATTCCAATACAAATCAAGATATGCCCTGCAACACAACGAAAATCATGCTTAATATTTGTGCCTAAACTTACACAATCGAAGATGTTCTCCAATTCACGGTCGCCCTGGTATGGTCGGTCCAACGGAAACCATATGACATCATCGTCGTCCTTCATATTATCCTGTTCAATTTCGGATGTCCCTGCTGGGGTTGTCTTCCCTCCCTTACCTGACATCATTGACATGGCATCAGGTATCATCTTAATCTGTATTAATCATGTATATTCAACCTAAAATTGAAACCCCACAAAACTACCCCAATAACCCAGAGGCAGCAACAACACATGCAGAGAAACAAATTTAATGAAGGACTATGTAATGAAGTTTAACAAATTTGACATGCTCAGGTTCCTCAATCTACATTTTCTTTCTTGAATACATTGTTAAAAAAAGGAGTAATCATCACCTATGACAGATTCCTCGATTAATTCAGCGGGAGCCTCTTCAGCCACACTATTTGCAGAGTCGAGCAGACTGTCAGGCCAATCGGGCACTCCTTCTTCGTCGTTGTTCTCACAGCTGAAGCGGTGGACGTGACCAGCGCTGGTGGAGTAGCTTTGATATCCACTCATTCCACTGCTCGGCATCTTCGGCGAGTTTTGCTTCTGGTTTCTCCGGAGTAACTGTAACTAGGAGGAAAAAGGCTTGAACAGGTGAAATGGGGACTTGGACTTTTCCCAGAAAGAAGATATGGTTTAAAAGGTTGAAAAGGAGTGGTTAAATTCCAAACTCATCCAAACCGTAGATTTGAGATTTTTAATCCGAACTCTTCCTATTAGGTGCCATATTGCAGAATATAGCCCAAAATATCAACCATATTGTAGTTTACACCCCATATTCCCACCAAGTGTGTGTTTTATTTATATTATTTGAATATCATGTGTTGTATTGACTTGAAATTGACATATACTAAATTTACTCATCACTATCCCGAAAATGAGATACATTTGTAGAAATTTAATGTGTAAGATTATATAAACTTGAAATTTGGGGTGACAAACATACCAACTCCAAAAGTAGTTACATTTAATAAATATGTGTAAAGTAATTCAATCCTTAATCAAACAACCAAAAATGTAATATTGATATTTTTATCTCAAGTTCCAAAAAAATTTATTTTTAGCTACTCATATTATATTATGTTGTTTATTTCCCAAATATTGAGTTCTTCTACTATATATAATAACTAAATAAAAAAGAAAAAATCATTTTGGTTTCGTAGGTCAATGTTTGAAACACATGAAAATCTCAAGTGCAGGGCACCGCCATATTAAGATTACTCTGACCAAAAGATATGCTCATAGGGATTAAATTGAATGACATGTTAAGAAGAAAATCAAGATTTAGGGTTTCACAGCAAGACACCGGTACCCTTCATATGAGGGGATGCAAGTGATTATATCTATTAACATCCGATATGTGTGTCATGAAATTAAGATAGAAAGTGGTATTATAAGTTTGTTTGGATCATGTCAGATACGTGGGTGCTAATTGACTCTGACAACTCGGGAGTAATTCGAGATCTACTAGTTGAAACTCGGTCAATCCCGACTCGAGATCGACTCGACTCGAGAGGTTAACGAGTCGAGTTTGAGTAAAGTCTAAGACGACTTGAAAAAGTCGTGATTAACTCGTCGGGTATAAGCAGTTATAGTTTCATAATATTACAAGTTTAACCTATATAAGCTCCATCATCTAATGTAGTTAGTGTTCATTTACTACTCAATATTTTTAACAACATAATTACTTGCATTGGTATGTACATAATTATTTCAACAAGTTTATGTAAAAGCACAAATTTCCGGAGTTGAAATTTTCACAGACCATTCGGGTTAAAATAGGACATCGTAGTATTAAAAATTATTTAATACGTTTACTACAGAATATTGTTAGATGTAACACAGTAAATAAATTATGAATTTAAAATAATATAAACATATATTATGTATTTTTTTTATTGACTAATTTATATGAAAATATTAATTTGTTGAATAATTAGTTTAGTTTCTATTTAAAATGGAAAATGAAAAAAAATTCGTTTTCCAAATTGTGAGACCAGTCGATCATCGATAAATAATAAAGTGTTCGATTTGAGCATGGTAGCACAATTTTTGTGAAAACTATTAATTTGTGAAAAATTAGGTAAAACAATTAGACATTTTTTAATTAAAAAGGGAAAAAACAATTTGGTTCGAACTCGCGAGTTGAGTCGATTCTCGATAAATAATACCGAGTTCGAGTTGAGTATAGTATTATTAAACTCACGAGTTCTCGAGTCGAGCCGAACATAGTAAATATAGTTCTCGAGTCGCGTCGAGTTACGCACTACATACGATCGAGTCGCTCGATTAGCATCCCTATGCATGACATAACATACTCCCTAGGCTGGAAACAAAATAGAAATTGTTCGCAACCCAATCACATTTAGTAGAAATGTACCGAATTCTATTGAACAAACATACATTTATTAAAAAATCCAAAAACTAGATGTATATATAATATAATTTATGGGATATTAATTCATCCTAACATAGATTATCCTATTCGAGATTACACCTGAATTAGCTGAAACTGACAGGGCCATAATTGTGATCATACTCTTCATCCATCAAACCGACAAACGTATAATTACAATTCTAGGGTAATCTTAATAAAGGGCATATTCATATGGGGAATTTGTTCATATGGCACACATTTTTTATGGAATGCATACTCCAGTTACATATAATGTCGGTTGTTTTATGAAATTATAAGGGCGAGGGGTTATGTAACAAATTGTATCAAATATGGGCAATTTGTACATTCTATCTTCTCCGTTTTTTCCACTTTTCCAGTTCGCAAACACAAAGGCCAGTGCAGACGGGGTTTGGTGAAAACTGAGAGCAGCAAATGACCACTCACTGACTTCCACTAGTCATAGGTATGTAAGAAGCTACTATTCTGCCATCAACAACTGTCAGAGCCTTTGTGTCTCGAGGGTGGTAGCGTATCACTTAAAATCTGACACAGTGTAGCCGTTGTCCACCAGAAACAAGGCTGTTGCGTTAATGAGAGAGTCAATGGTTTGCAAGATTGTCAGAATTTTGCATGGGGAATTGTTGAGGTATGGGCCAAAGTTTCCGATGTGTTGTCAGGGAATCTCATTGTTGGAACCGAACGAACTTGAATTCTCGTAAATGGAAATGAGGTAACTGGATGGTGCAACAACAGAACTACACGCACCAACATTATTTATATCCTACATAATACTTATTTAAAGTTTTGATTAAGGTGCATAACCACTATATTACAACTAGAAATACAGGCGTAATATTATTATTGGTTAATACGGACAAGTACTGGCCAATTTGTAAAGAACGTCGAAAAAAGATGGGTGTTGCTAAATCACGCCCTGTACTTTTCTTACTAAAGGGCCCTATTACGTATAAATACATAACATATTTATCTTGAGGGTAAAACTAGTGAAATATGTACAACTGATTATAATAAACTAAATCAACAAAAAAATTTAAGTGAAAGGAACTATGATCCGAAATGTTCACGGTAAAGCCACCGGGAAAGTTACCGGAAAATGGTCAACCGAAAAATTAATCAGACAATTAATCAACATAGGATCGTTCCGGTGGCTTTTCAGGAACGAGGAATTCGAGATCGTTCCGGTGACATGTTCCGGTGACTTTTCTGGCAACTGGCAAGCCGGATTCGATATTCTTTCCTTTCAACAAAAAGTCCGACACACAATTTCAAACTTCACGGGAAAGGATGACGAGAATTCAAAAAAACTAACCACCTTTATTATAAATAAATATGGTCAAAATTAAGTATAAGTATGTTAATAATATAATAATTAGCATTATAAGGTAACTGTATTTGTTTTTATATAAATACACGGCGTTTGTAGAAATAATACAGGGCGTGAGTTCGCAATTCACAAAAATGTTTAGAATTTATACACCCATGTACAGAAATCCGCTCTTTATGTTAATCTAGTTTCGTTGACAAGATTAGAGTTAATCTTGTCTCAATTACAACATTTTTGAAATGGATATTAGACAATAAACTTTTCTCCGTTATGGATTCATATTTTATAGTATTCTCTTCACGTTTTATTCAACACATGCTTGCGAGTAATTGCATCCCGGCACCCAATTGATATCGGTACATTTACACTAACAGAGGGTGGCAATTGATAAGGTAAATATGTATGGATTTTTGTAGATACACAGGAACCTTGTAAGATTAATACAAGGTTTGATTTCCTCTTCCCAATGCACTATGTGCAGAAGATGAGCCTGGAATTCAATATTGTGTGATAAAATTAAGACATATTATGGGTGCCAGTTCCATTTTCACAGAAAGAGTGTGGAAACATTATTACTGTTTATTATGTACATGGTAAAAAATTTAATCAAATATTTGTTGGGTTGCATTTGCCACCCAATCTGAGGCGTAGCTCCGCCTCTGACTATGTCTCTGGTTTTGTTTCACTTACCATCCACCCTCTAACAGCTATAAGTATAGTTTGTGATTGCAACGCGTAGTAATAATGTCACAAATGTACGCGGAGAGGAATTATTACTTCCATTTCTTTATGTTGGTATTATTAACTATTTGTAACACTACCATGTCAATGATAAAGGAAGCCAAAAAAAAAGTTGTCTCACAATGCCCCTTCAACAATGATAGTAAAATTATCAAAGTCTTTATTTAATTTTAATATTAATGTTGTCATTTAATACTAAAATGACAATTGTTGGACTTAACTTGTAATTGAAGTCGACATAACAAGTTGATAAGACGCTAGTAGAAAAATTACATACATGAATATAAAATTGATTCATCGAGTGCACTTGTAGCTCATATTGGGTTGATAAAAATTCAGAATTGATATGCTTTTGTAGAGGGAAAAATATGGCGGGAAATTTTGGAGGGAGTTTTTCAGCTATAAAATGAGAGTCCAACCCTTCATTGTGGTTTAGGTCAACATTAGCATATCAGCACAGACTTAAATCCAGAAAATGGTTTGCACTAGGTCTTCGAGCCAAGCTTTGTTCCAGCTCTTGGATTCCCCACGAAAAAAACAACTACTCTTCTCACTGGTTAACAAACAGAAAATAAACCCCAAGCCATCACTGAACACAATTCCAGCCAGTTTCCGATCGGTCAAGCGTGTGTCAACGGCTGCATCTCCAGCCAAGCCTCGCCGCCCTGCAAGGAATGTCCATGCTAATCACCCTCCCCCTGCATCAGCCCCGATTTCAGCCACGGCCGCTAATGCAGTACCAGATCTACCTCCCGTAGATGTTCTGGTGGTTGTTGATGCCCCTGAGGCGATCCATGAAGCAGCAGATGAAGAAGTCCCCGGTGTCACCGCCGCCGCTGAAGAGGACTTTATCCCTCCACCACCAAATCCACCTGCACCTCTCAATTGTGTTCCATCAGGGCAACATCTGCGTGATCTCCTTCAGATGAGATGGCTTGCCCGAGAGGCCGTGGAAAAAATTGGGTGAGGCGGCAGTCAATGACTTAGTTGCAGTGGTCAAATATCCATTCCCAACGGTTAAACGTGTTTTCATGGAGGAACTTCATAGCAAATGGATTGCAGATGGTGAGTTTGGTAAATTCGAGGTTAGAGTAGATGGTACTTTCATTCGAGCCGTTGGAATCGTCGACGACTCCATTGTCAGAACAGAGGAGCTGAACCAGATGATTTGGGTTCCAACTTACCCGAACCTTGAGAATGTGCTTCGGGTTGAAGACTTTACTGAGGAGTAGGGGTCTGTTTGTGTTTCCATTTTGACCCCCGTTTGGGTTTTTGTATGATCAATGCCATACAACATCAGTAGCCACACCAAACGGGGATGTATTCATGGCAATTATGATTATTATCTATGTATTTTTTAAGATGGAAAATCATTCACCTAGATTTGTAAAATCAAGTTCTTGAAATAAATCTGGTTTCATTATTTCACTAGCACTGGTTATCCTGTGAATTGTCTATGCTATGTTGGTTATTTTTCCAACACGTACCCTACATGAGGGTGATTTACTAAGTTGTATGCGTTTTGATCCCAGGCACCGGAGTTGTTAAATATTGTCTCCTCTTTTTTATTGAGGCAACTAGTGTAACCGTGTTAGTAATTTCAAAATCATTGTTTGTACACAACGGAAGCTTTAGTTGGACAATGTAAACACAATGTTGTCAAATCAACATATGTGGCTGTGACCTAATCCTTAGCGTGCACAGTGTCATCGAGTAATTTATACAGGCTTACTTACTTTCTCTCTACATAAAGGAGGGCATGGCTTTCTTGGTTGTTGTTAAATCACACCATTTGGTCTGCTCAATAATGGCTTCATAATTTAATTCCATTTTTCGTTATGCAAATTCCATAATTGAACATATTTTTGGTAGTGTTGTCGATTGTGCAAAAACGTTTATACATAATTAACAATCTAAAACAATAACTATAGTTTATATTTATTATGGTTTCTCAACACTTTTCAGAAGAAATTAATTTTAGTAGCATATAAGTGGTATTTGAAATTTATTATTGATAGTAGGTACCACCGAAACAAGTCATTAGCTAGTTTTGTATATGGGTGGTTGTTACAGGTGTTAATTATGGTCGGCAAATCGCGAGTAATTCGGGATAAACTAGAGCATAACTCTTGCCAAAGTCGATTCGATATTGCTCAAACCGCGATCGTCTTGGCTAGAGAGGTGAACGATTCGAGTTTGAGCAAAGCTTAACTCGACTCGAACAACGCCCAAGCAGCTCGAACTGTTCAATCGTTTATGTATATTCAATTTTCAATTTAACAATCAATATTTAACTAACTAAACAGTTGAACCTAAATATATGAAATAATAATTTGTTTGTGGATAATAAAGGCACTTACACACAATTAAAATTTTATTAAGTACAAACATGTTTAGACTGGTTTCGAGTAGAGTTACGTACTACTCGCGATCTAATCGCTCTTTCAGCTTGCCGAGCGGTCATAAAGCCAAAAGAATAATTAGCATCCATAACATCAACTTTTCCATTTTCCGAATATACAAGTGGGTTTTAATTGGAAAATTAATCGAAAATGTAAGCAATTGATAAAATTGATTAGTGTTTAACAACTGAAAATTTTACGTTAACTTTTCATGTAACTTTTCGGGCAACCGGCATGCCGGATCCGGTAATCATTTCTGTCAGTGAAAAATCAGACAATCAATTACTAATTTTGAGAAAATACTTGACTATTGCTCAACAAGTCTCACCATTTTTATTATAATTTAAAGTGATAAAAATTAATAATAAGTATAGTAATAATTTACATTATTTAAGAGTATAAGGTAAATGTATCTATTTCTGTATAAATACATTGCGTGATTTAGCATATCACAATTTTTACTACAACTTGATTTTTTCACAATAAAACACTTTCAGGATCTGGCCAGCATTTTATCTCATTTTATCAAAAAAAATCTTTGAAAAACAACACTAAGCATATAATAAAACCAAGGTAGATTGATTGGGTGATAAATAAAACAGCTTTGAAAAGATAAATGATCCGGTCATTATGAGTGATGTAACACAGTACTTCACTAGTAAGTCACAGATTTGCATTACTAGACACAAGAACAACAACGTCGCACACACACTTCAAAACAACTAAGTAGGGGGAGATATAATGTTCTGATCATCCTCAAGGAGAGTTGTAGCCACCGTCGATGTTGTGGCCATTGCAGCTTTTCCTCCAACGTCCATAGCAGCATAACTCCATCAAGTTCATCGGCCAAGAGCCCAAGTGGAGGATCTCTGACAATGGTTTGCTTCAACAAGTTCCCTGCGCCTTGATGAATAAGTCGACGGAAACACTCCCTCAATTCCATCTTCATCCTCTGGTGTGTGTTTGTCATGCCTTGGTACAGGTAGCTCATACCAGCAGGAGTCATCTCAACGTCTGATAAACCTAGAAGGGGGGGGGGGAGTTGGTGCGACGGGCGGTGGTGCTTCGAATTCATCGGCGATTTTTTTCGTGCTTTTACGGGGAGGCATTGCAAGACACTGAATGAGCTGTGTAAAGTTTGATAAAAAATAAACTCAACTCTAAATTATATAGACCAGGAACCAGCTGCGGCAATAGTTAGGGACTACTCATGTCAACACACCCATGCCGCTGGTATATATTCTCATATTTCAAATAACCATTCACATGAGTCAGAAGTGTGTGAACGGTAAGGTTGTGAGGCCCCATCTCACGCGTCACTAGTTCAAACCCTGCTTGCATCACTATATTTTTTAAAAACGGTGATTTATTGGGCTGAAACAAAAGTACCTAAAAAATCTTTCTACATCTCCTTTTAGTTAATGTATGAAGATAGTTTGATGAGAATTGAACTTATTGGTTCCGTAAACTATGGTTACATGTAGAAGACCATGTCCATGTTCTAAAATACTCAATTTTCTTTCCTTTGTAGTTGTCCATTGCTTGATCCGATCGTAAAATAAACTTGTGAAGTGTGTGTATCAATCGTTAAAAATTTCGCAATGGTGTTCAACGCAACACTTTATATAATAATATTGACGACCTACTATTTATATGAATTATACAATATACGTATGTAAAATGATCTGTATAGTAATTAACATCTAATTGTAAACATCATATTGTGCACCCAGTTGTTGTACCAATAGTACTCGCTACTCACAAAGTTTACGATCGATAAATACAACAACTTTTAATGTATGTATCTCTTGTATCTCTTATAACGTAGAACAAATTTAAATAGTCAAACCTTGCTAAGGGCAGATATCAAAGACATCCCTAATGTTTACTCAAAAATTTCAAATGCAACAAATTTTGGGTTTCAGTTTTTATTGCGACTACTACAACAATAAGATATCCTACTTTTGTCTCCCATGTATCTTGCATTATTTATCAATGAGTATAAACATTTTCCCCTTGTCTTGGTAGAATAAACGTTGTGATATGTACTTGTATACAGTTCAAACATTGATATTTTTAATTTGATAAATCTTTTCATAATCATAATTATATAATTGTTTGATAATAAAATTGTTCAGAGAAGAACATGGTTTACCATTTTTCCGTTTCTCTCTCTATACTATTACACACTTCCCTAATCAAATGACTATGTTTGATTTCCCATAATGTGCAGTTTATGTTGGCTTAATCTGAATCCAGTATGCAGACAATAACCCAACATTTTTGAATTTTCATTCACTTCAACCGATTTGAACAAGTTCAGTGTATTATTACAAATGTACACTTTTTGGGTTAAATGTGTCCCAAAAACAGTGGAATTATGATAATTACACTATAAGTGAAAAATAAAGTCACACAACCAGAGGCAGAATAAGACTTGACAGAGGGACGGGACCTTGTTCAAAAAACTCCTACTATAGACAGGGAAATTTACACAAAATGATGACACCAGTGTTTAGTCGTCAGACTGTAGACACAGCCGGCTTACACTAATCTCAAATCATCTTATACAATGCAAAGGTACCCTAAATTCGGTCAACATGCTCAACAAGAACAAGAAAAAGAACAAGAACATGCTCAACATGTTCTATCATGCTAGATAACTTTCAATGTTTTAAGTTAATAGAATATATTCACTCTCACATATATGTTAGTTTTTTTTAAAAATCACGATTACATACTATGTGAACACTATCATTAACAATATTAAATAAGATTGATTTGTGTCGTTTAATTTTGTCAAAAAGTGTAATTACCAATTTTTAACAAATTGGATAGATCCAGCAATTATCCTTCAATTAGTTCAACAAATTTGTCCCGTACCTCCAGGCGGATGGTTTGCACCGCCCGGGAATAATTCAATAATGGAGCGGAGCGGGGTGGGAGGAAAAAATGCACTTCCATACAATAAACTAGAAATCTAAACAGATTGAAACTTAAATCAAATGATAACTAAAGTGTTTGATTGTCAGACTTTTCTCATCACTATTGTTCTCACTCAACTACAACCCATTTAAACGAGAGCTGATACTCCATGATTTTACCTCCTAACATTTGTTGGGACTCATCAGTCTGAGTCTGACCTACCTGTTCCTGTTGAACCTGTTGCTTGCCTTCATAACTTCACAAACCAAACAGTAATCATTTATTTTTGGAAAATGGCAACGGGTACTTCACTTATTGTTGTGTATGCTTAAAACCCACCTGACAACAATCAGGTACATTTTCTTTTCCAATTTCAATTGAATTCACAATAAACAGGCCGGGGAATGTGAACTAGTCCATGGAAGAATCGCTTATCTGTTTCATTGTTTAGAAAGATTAATATTAGTTACAACCATACCAAATTACAAAAGTTATGATTTTTTTATGTTTATTCTCGTATCTTAAAATAATTAGGTCATTGTTATATGCAGTCCAGTACTTACTTACGCAGTCCGTATTTATTGATGAAGTGAAACAATTCAGAGCATACTTTATTTCTGAAACAAATCACAATGAACTGACTATAATGAAACAATTCAGAGCATACTTTATTTCATTGACGGCCCTAGTTACCCATTTAAAATTACATAAACCTCGCAATTCAAATGCGATCTCGATACTCAAATCGTGAACTGATAAATAATCACGAAATTCAACCCAACTTGGATACTATTAAACTAAGCGACTACTACTCTTGATCGGGATGTGCATCTGTTATGGTATCGGTGCATATGTAAAATCAATACATGCAGCACTAAATTAACATGGAATTAAAGTTGATCTTCCAAAATATGCCGAGATCTGGAATTCACTTGTATAGTATGAACATTATGTTATGGTGCTCTGCAGTAGTTAATGAAAAAAAAATTGTACATGCAAATACATCTCGACAAATTTGGTTTTTGGAATAGTTATTGTGTTGGTAGGTGAACTAATGATTTCTTCAAAATATATCATAACATTATTTTAACTATAGATATTAATATATTAATTAACACAATATTAATAATAATTTTATGTTTTCATCTTCCATTTTCGATCAAGACTAGTTCAGCATTATTGTGGAATTCAGATGGGTTTAATGTTTTCATGATAGTTATAATCATATTTAATATACTTCTATTTTTTTTAAAAAGTAATTTCAACATGAATGATATAATAATAGTCTAAACTTAACAAAAAGGGTGTGAAAAGTTGGCTCGATTAAGGGACACAAAACGCAAAAGATTTACAAAAAATTGTTGATCTTGGAGCTTGGTCAACAAATCGGAAATCCAAAAACCCCAACAACTAGGATCACAAGATATATGTGAAATATTCAACATATTCTATATTCATGCCTCCTCCCTAACCCTAGCGTTACAGCACTATAATTACTCATTCACCCTCCATGTGCCATTGAAAGGCATCAGTGGTCCACACATTTTCGATTTTGCCTAGAGCCAAATCAAACCTGAAATCAGGAGACTCTTATGCGCACCGACTAGGCATGGAAACAGCTGTCGATCGAGAGGCGAATCGAAGGAGAACACTGGATGAGAAACTCGAAAACATGAGGGGGGAGCTCCAGAAAGGTTTGTTGCGTAACGCTTATCATTCTATTCATATTTCCATGAAGTTGAGCGACGTTGTACGTTTGTGTGCCATGTGAAACACAGATCTGGCCGATATTGAATATCAACTGAATGTCAACCAAAATCGTTGGATGGAAGCATTTTGGGTTCTTGAAGCACTGAATAAAAATGACTTGACTACCAAGGAACAATTCCACAACATGTATAAGGCGATCAAGGTAACTCAATATTCATGCATGTTGCGAACTCGAAACGTTTTCGGATCTTCTATCCAAAAAAAATAATCTGGCTTGCAGAAAAAACTTGATGAGATCAAGGCAGGAATACTTGGTGATATGGATGCGTTGGAGGAGGATATTCGTAGGTGCCACGACGCTTTTGAAGATCGAATTGGGGAAGGCGATGACCGTTCTGAAAATGAAATTGTCATGGATCTCAGCCTCAACCTAGGACAGTACTATGAGTTGCCTGACCTAAACTGATTACTTTACCCTTTCCTTAGAATAATTTGATTTCTACTTTGTAATGTGATGTTCGACTTTTTTAAAATTCTTAATTGTCTGCATTTAACATTGTCTAAGTAAGAATAAATTTGACTAATCCTGTGTTCATATAGACCAAAGGGAAGCCTGTATGCCACAATATTTTACAAATGAAGTGATTCAAACTTATATTTCAAACGACTAATCTTACAGGCTCATTCTTAATCCGTCCACCCATTCGTTATATGACTATGCTAAATGTCAGTAATAAAGTCAACGACCAACACGCTTTGATTAAAAAAGAGTACTCGTCTTAATTCTACATTGCATATGTGTTTTTTTATTTGTAACAATATAGGGATTTTGAAGTTTATTATGCACAAATAGCCGCTAGTATATACATGACACCAACTAGTGGTAACCAGTACATGTACAATGTACAATTTGTCAATCAAGAAAGTGAGATGTTTCGTCATTGCTTATAGTAATTGAATTCAGGTCTAATCAGCAACCACTTTGCAGACAATACACCAACACTGTTGACAAGTCGTTCCATACGCCTTATACACTCAAAAGATTCGTGGCTTCCCCGATTTTCAGTTGGTTCCCGTGCTGGCAACTTTGTTGGGAATCAAATTTCTGACATCAAATTTGTAGGGTTCCATCCTACTATCTTTCTTAATTCTAAAACCGTGTTCAAGCATCCTTGTTTCTTGCAGAATAACGGGTAGATATCTTTTCATGGTAATGGGTAGAACTTCCATATAAGAACAATTCATCCTTTATACTACCATTTTAGTTTTATAAAAAGTACTCAATTCCTGGTTGTTTTAAATCTAATAAAATGGATGAATAAATAACAACAAATACATTGTGTGTGCAAGGTTCATGCATTATTGTAATATGACTTTTAGACCATTTTCTTTATTTTAATTTTTAATTGTTTTTTTCTTAATTTTCAAATTTTTCACAATTATTAGCAATAAGATTTTTTTGAAGCATATAATGTGAAAGTGCTCTAGATTGTAGCTGCTACATAATGTACGTGCGGGTGCTACAAAATGTATCCGTAGATGCTTCAACTATAATGCGAAAGTGCTTTAAAATGTAGGTGCTACAAAATGTACGTGTAGGTGCTACGAAATGTTTCTGTATGTGCTTCAACTATAATGTGAATGTGTTTTAAATTGTAGTGCTATGAATTTAAGTTGTAGGTGCTATGAAATGTACTTATAAGTGCTTCAACTTATAATACGAAAGTGTTTTAAATTGTCGAATTTTAAAATATTTTAGAATTATTACATGTAATTTAAAAATCCAAATTGCACACAAAATTATTAAATTTAGTGTTTTAAGAATTCAATCATTATTCTAATATTCTAGATATTTGTTTGTGACTCCAGTCGCACTATTGGGTATACTTGGGTGATTAGATGGCGTGTCCTACACTAAGTAAATAAACTGAGAACTAGAATTACTAATGCATCTGAAAGAATTTTGAAATTTTATGTAAATAAAGGATAAATGACCTGGATTTTTTAATTTTAGGACTGATAAAAACCAAAAACGGGGAATGCGGCCCGCGAATGGGGAGTCTTGATTTACGATTGGCCTCTAACCCGCAAAATCTTATAACCCGATTTGCGGCCGGAACAGATCCGCGTCTTTTACATTTTATATTATTATAATAATTTAAAGTTAATCTTAGCCGCCCAGGTCACTAATTCAACGGTAGAAATTGTGCCACACTTTAAGAGATCTTCCACAATAAATTTACCTTAAAATCTATGCAGGTTTAATTTGAGCCCACGTTGTTGACAATGGCCCAACACTTTTGACAGTTCATCGACTCCAACATTTCAATTTCTTGACATTCTTAATCTGATAAGTCCCGTTGTCCATATCAGTAACTATCAATTAGATATTAACTACATTAGTAGAGTAGCAAGATATGAAAACAATAAAATCCATCAAATGAGATTGGATTAAAAAAATTTTAATTAATCCGGTTTTTTTGTCTAACTTTTGTCACACCCGGGTATTTAACCACTTAAAACACTTTCGGAATTGGCAGCTTCTCTGAATCCAGTCACTGCAGTACGGACATGTGTTGGGACTCATCATTCTGACACAACATTTCTAGCAGCTGGTGCTACTTGCTTCTATCACTCCAAAACCACCAAAATCCCATATTTTTTATAGTAATTTACACCGGGTAGCGCATACTTCTCTATTTGCTTTTGTTTCTAAACAACCTTCTGACAACAAACTGTCAACATTGGGCTAGCGATTTTCTATTTTATCCCTACCAACTGGCCGTTGAATTTAGAACCCCGTATATTTAATCGAGTATACTAGGAGGGAGTATGGGTTTTGGCGTGGGTCTTGCTATTATGGGGTTTTGGTGTGGGTCTGAATAGTGGTCAGGGTTGCTATCATTTTAGGGTTTAGGGTTTTATTTGTTTGCGCTAAGGGTTTATGAAATACGATGCAAATACTTGGGTTTACGTCACCTTCCACAATAATTAGTCCAAACATACACATAAGTTTCCCCCGCCTCCATCATGGAAAGCTCTCGATAACAATATTTCATTTGTATGGTTCCGGATTTTTATTTACAAAACGTAACGTATAATTAAATTTGAGACGTGTTAATTAAATGCCTTTGGAATAAAAATTAACATTTTTCGGGATATATTGCATTACATATTAGCACATAATCTTATACAATATCTGAAAAGCGCTAGTGTAATAAGCACTAGTATACTACATACATAAAAAAACATACCATTTATATATTAGTATACTACTCCTTATTATACTTGGAACTGTGTGTTGTGAGGTACATGTGGGATTTGGATCTTTTCATTCTGCACATTGTTCAACCACATTGATTTACAGTGAATCTTGCAAAATACATATGTAGCAATCCCTTACATGGTGTAGAGATTTTGTTTTATGGTTTGCAAGTAATTTGTATAAAATTTCCAATAAACTGCCTTTATCATTTTTTTCTGGATACATATTTTGGAGTCTCTGGACTTATGATTTGTGAACATTATGTCATTATATAATTTGAATAAGTATAATTCAACTTGTTTTTATTTTGTTATTGATAAACCTCTTTTGTATTTTCGATCTATGCAAGCTTACCATTATCTATAAAATTGGATGGGTAAAGTAATTTGGAACCGCTGACTTACTTCATAAAAATGTAGAGTGGATTTTAACATTATTTGGCCCTGCACAATTTCAAAATTACATATTTGAAAATATAATGTGATACTATTGTTTTCAGGAGACGTATAACACTATTTTAATATGTCACTGTTAATTCTAAACTGATATTCAAACGACTAATCTTATCAAGTCACTGTTAATCCGCCCACCCTGTCATTATATCACTAGGCTAAATGTCAGTAATACATTCAGCATCCAACCCACATTCATGTGAATGAGTACTCCAATTAATTCGACAGTGCATATGTGTGCATTTATTTGGTACAGAACAATCTATAACAATTTTATTTTGACCACAGAGCCAATAGTGTAAACGTTACACCCACTTGATTCAACCATTACATGCACAATTGTAATGAGTTATTGCCTGATTGGTCACACAAGAAATTCAATGGTTGATTTATTGGTTATAGTAGTAACTGAGGTTAGGGCTCATCAACAATTTTGCAGACATTAAACCAACACTCTTGACCAGTCCTCCCATGCACCTTCTACCCTAAAAAGAGTTGCAGCAGCTCAAATTTTTAGTAACGCCGGCAGGGGCGGAGCCACCCATGATGCAATGGGTGGCAGCTGCCACCCCTGGATTTTTTTATTCCCTTTATATAATTGAATTTTGAAAAATATAAATATTGCCCCACTACTTTTTGGAAATTGTTATTATGCATATAAAATTCAAATAAATTTCTTTAAATTCAAACCTTATAAATTTAAAAAAAACCCAAATGTAAAACATAAATTCTCCATCCCTGTCCTATTATATCTTTTTTCTACTTGAATTATTGTAAGTATCTAAAAATTCTTCCTCCATATTGTAAGTATGAAAAAAAATTAACGTAAATTGCCACCCCACGCGTGAAATCCCGGCTACGGCCAAACACTACAGGAGTATGGAACCCGCTTTTATTGAATTCTTTTGACGGTAACGGTCAGAACAACAAATTAACATCAATGTATCTCTACTCCAATTCTGTTTTTTGAATAAGCACTTAGAAAGTAGATGTTATGAAATTAGACTGTACAGTGATTGTCACAATTTACCATTCTGATGAAATACATGAAAATGGAAAAACTTAGATTTGACACGCATTTTACTCAATTAATGTCTACAATCATTTGAAATTTAAAATTTAGTTTTTCAGTGGGACCGCGCTCGTGAAAATACTGGAATGAGTATGAATATCACGTTATACAAGTTACACGTAATAGTTATGCTGCAAAGTTTATAATTTAGTAACACAATCTCTAAAGCAAGGCATCAAATACCAATGGAGGACTACATGAATAGTTTGGAGATTGGATAACAAAGTCAATAGTAACTCTCATTAGATATTTACTAAATCATGTAACATAAACTACACATAACGTAAGAACAATGCTCATAGACTTTGATGGATGTACCAGTGCAGGATGTACCACATATTCTTCACCATGACAAATGCCTATGCTTTAGGTTCATTTCGATGATGATTCTTCCTTCAACTCAAGGGACACTGCATAATCATCAACCAGTCACTCAATTACTAAAAAGCCAAACTTTCATTAATAACATAGAATCAACAAATATATATAATTAAAACCAAAACCCTAAAGGAGGGATACTTCGTTAAATCTGGAATGAATGAAAAGGCGTATAAACGAATTTCTCAATGTGGAGATATGATCACGGAGGCCTATGAGGATTGTGGAGGTTGATGTTAATCCCATCCTCAAAAGGTTTATATAAGTAGTCTAGTAGTTATATATGGAAAATACTGGAAAATGAATTATTGAAATTAAGAGCATTGAAGCATGAAGAAGAATGAGAATTAATGAGATTAAATGAATGAATGGTTGAATACTAAATTCATGAACAAAGAAGATGATCAGTCGTAGAGTTAAGCACGAGTTTAGGACATCAAAGGGTGTTTTGGAGTTTATAGGCTGTTGTTGTGTCGGATTAAGCTTAGAGGAAAACATACAGCACAATTTCATTAACAACCTAATTTTAAGTTTAGAATCTGATTCCTGGAGTACTAGTGTTGTAAACAAGCCGCGCCAAGCGTCAACAAGGCATGTTCAAGATCGATCTCAGGGGGTTTTGTCTGTGCATGATCGAGACCGAACTCGAACAAGATACATTGTTTTAGCACAGGCTAGACTCATAAGCTCGATCAAATTGGAGTTCAAAAATTTGCTCCACGGCATAAATAAGATCAAACATATGTTACTAAAATAAACATAATGTTTTTACTAGAACAGGTCAACAAGCCATGAACATCCTATCTTTAAAGTGTTCTAGTGCGAACTCGGACATATAAGGGCCACTTGGGGCTCGAGTCGAGCTCGGTCAACTCGAACACAAGATCGAGTTTTCACCGAGTTGTTCTCGAACCGTTATTGAACAGCTCGATTTGGTTTCACACCTAGCCAATTTTTCCCCACCACTAAAGCCTTTTCAAAGGTGGGCTATCTTTAATAAATTGGCCCATTTCAATTTATCAGTCGAAGCCCATACAACTTTGGCAATTATACACTTAAACGTTTCCTTTGCCCCCTCCTTTTAAAATTTAAATTTAAACAAGAATATTTTCTGGCATTAATTAAGTTGCCACCGGTAGAAGCCAATAGGAATGCATGCAATGAGAAGTTTGTCGGTTCTAAGCTTAAAACTGTAGACACTTAGTTAATGTTGTATTCATATCAATTTAGAACCTCCATAATACCCCTTCCCCTCCAACCTCGCATTCATCCTTACTATTCAATCTCAGTTCCCTCTTGCAAACCAACCACCCACCGCCAACGATGTCCGGAGAGGGTTTTCCTAGAGAAGGAGCCGAACAGAGCGGCCGATACCCGGGCATAGGCTGTAGAACAGAACAAGAGGAAATGCAGACGGGTGGTGATGTCCTCTTCTGAGGAGGATGAAGATAAGGATGAACTTCCCGGAAAATCAGTCGATCCAGCCGGCGAATCGTCGGACAGTGACTGCCAAATCCTTGACCAATCCGGAAATATTGTTCGGGAAGGAGCAGCCAAGGCTTCATCGTCAACACCCAGCTGGAGATCCGCCGCATAAAAGGGTAAAGGTAATATTTTTTCATGTCCTTACATTCAGATCTCAAACATCCTAGTTATATATGAATTCGCCTATAACGATTATTGTTTTGCTGTAAAAAATTATTAATAGAAATTGTCAATGTATAATGCAAACTAGAAATCAGAGGACAAACGGAATGCTAAAAAGAGGAGCTTTCTTAATCTTTAGGACATTCAGTCCCAGTACATAATTTGGTTGGTCTACAAAGAATTATTTTTATCTACTATCAAGTTTAATGGAAAATTAACTATATTTTTAAAGGAACTCATAATCATTTATCATGTTCTAACTACCACCTAATTAAAAATATGCATAATTCCCCATACCTTAATTATTCATAGAATGCAGTACTTCTATTTACAGTCACCTTTTATCTCTGTTTATATGAATGGTAATCTTTCAGTTCATGGCCCCTATCTAAACCCCTATTCATTTGAACTGTAAAATAAAAGAGTACTGGACAGAGATAAAATGAGTACTGGACAGAGATAAAAATGAGTACTTGACAGAGATAAAAATGTGTTAAATTTAGGCATTTCTTCCATGCAATAAAACCTTGTTTTGGGAAACAAAGTCTGATTTGAATAATGCCATGCCCTCTTTTCCTATCAAAATGTATCATATAGGTTTCAAATGCATTGTAATTTATTACAACATATAACAATAAGTCAATATGACTTCACTTTAATCGACATATAAATCTTGTTGGTAGGAGCAGGCAATCTTGTTGTCAGCGACATACAACCTTTTTTCTTGCCTGACTACTCATTTATTTTGTTCATTACTACATGCAGGGAAGCAGGAAACAGAAACTGCACAGGATATCATGCTGATTGCTTCAAAACCGGGTAAACTGTTTTCACTATGCTGTGAACTAAATGAGCGACAGCGGTTCAGCATCATAGACGCTGGTTTTGGAGGTCTTCTTGAAGTCCAGGTCCAGCACATCCCATCTGATATGACTGAATGGTTGATCAGTGCTTTCAATCCAGAAACAAGGGAGATAACTCACAATGGAGGGTGTGTTCACTCTAACCCCAGCAGATGTGTGCGACGCTTTCCTGCTACCGTGGCGCCCTTCCAATCCAGTAACCAACACAAGAACTGCAGCATACAATGACCTGAGAAAGCGATGGGAGGGACAGTACGGTTTCAAAGCGACCCGTCAAAACTACACCACTTCAATAAACAGGCTTGAGATGAAAATGAAGGAACTGGACGCCGGGGAACCTGACTTCATTCACATGTTCTTGGTGTATGCAATGTCGGTCTTTCTAGATCCAGTCTGCAGCAACCGAACAGACTTCCGCCCGTTGATGAGTGCGGTGGATGTTGAGGTGATACGGACTTATGACTGGTGCAGCTATGTGTTGGATAGATTCTGTGAGTCAGCTGCACGGTACAAAGGAGATCCGGATCAGAAGATATTTTCTGGATGCTTAATGCTGCTGGTGGTGACTTACTTCCACATGATGGGTGGGAAGGGGGTGAGTATTCCAGCTGCAGCAGCCCCTCTTGTGAAGAACTGGAGAATGTGGGGTTTGCAGCGGAGGATGTCACAGGAACTAGCAAGAGGGTACGGTCGCGGCACCTCGGACAACATCAATTATCCTATACACAGGAGACCACATGACATGCCGGCGGCTGAACCCCAATCCAGCATCTCCTTCTCTGTCCCAGCTGATTATCACACTGACCTGCAAATATATACTCTGCTCCCAAACGTAAGCACATCGCCACTCCCCTTAAGAGATTTGTGCGCTTTTTTCAACCATCATTTACACTAAATAATTACCATGCCCAACAGTGTTCACTTTTTAATAATCTGATACTCTTTCAACTATTTCTAACCTGCACCATTAATTGTGTCCAACCTAAATGAAATAGTTTTTTTTTCGGGATATCTCAAACCCAACGTTTACATTTTTTTGAATATGTACTTGCTGAATTAAACTCCTATCTTCCTTGTTCTTGAAGGAGTTCCAACGGACTGTAGCCACTGTGGCAAGGAATGTCAACATTGTAATCAGTCCTGCCTTGTCCACCCTGGAACGGATGGAGGATATCAGTATGAAGGAGAGCTACCCCAGATGCATTGAGGGCTTCATGCCTTCTGTGATCGATAAGGCGAAGCGTGCAATCCGACTTCTGACTAAATCTGTGGGTCTCCTGGAACTCCATCTGCATAACAGCCAGCAACACTCCTCATCCGCTTCAGACGACACAGTGTCTAACAACAACAATGAGGTGCCATCAGCAGAGAAGCCTCCAAACAGCCCCCCGACTCATGTACTTGCTATAGCTGAATCCAGCGTCGGGGACAAGGAAACTTCAGATGGAGGAAATGCAACTGTCCAGGATATGGAGATGTTGGAGCACGTGGTCGCAGAAACTGAAATGGAACCACTTCCCAGCTTGGAAGTTCAGAAGGGATTCGACGCAGACAAGGTACAGTGTTAAAGTACTTTCTAAATTCTACGAACATTCTTACAATTTGACATTTGACTATACAACAATATGGTTTTCAGGTGGGTGTAGCTCGGTATGTTGTGGATGAACAGATCTATGAGGCGCTTAAGACTCCACCACATGCTCTTGTTGGCGCGCTGACTCGGGATGATGCCATGTTTACTATCAACAGGGATGAGGTATTTAAATCATGCCATCTTTTCTATTTAATAAATCAGACAACTTTTCTAATACTTCTTTAATACCTGTCTCAGATTAGGAAGATTGTAATGTCTATGCTTCCATATGATCCTGTCAGCGAGACTGAACCAACTCCGGATGCTGAGCCTACCCCGGATGCTGAGCCTGCCTCTTCTTATCAAGATAATCACTTTGAATCGGAATCTGATGAAGACTTAAAATTGGTTTTTGCCGATATTGATGCTTGTGAATTGTCAGAAGAGTCCGAAACTGAGAAGGTTGTCAGAGAGAGAGCGCAATGAAGAGCTTCCTATCTTGCTGCACGTGGGAAGAGAGTTCAAGCAAACAAGGTGCACTCTAATTGCAAAGTTATTTTCATATCATGATTTGTTATTTTTATCAGCGTAAATGCTGCTACTGAATGATTAACCAACTGCAGGTGGAATCTGCTTCAATTGAAGCAGCTTGTACTGTGGTGCCCATCACGGGGGTTGAATACAGGTTGACTCTGGTGATGTTATTTTTTCCAGAACAGGCCAAGGTACAATAACTGGGGATGGGTGCTTAAACCTGAAATTTTTAGTGGCTTTCTAATGTCTTCTTACATTAGACTTTCCCCCTATCCAGGTTCCTTCACTGTTGAATCCAGCATCAGCTAAGGGTGTGAATGAGAAGAACCCGCCTCATAATTTGATAAACAACAAGGTGATGTTACACACTAACATTTCTTATTAACAATTCCTGTATTTATCATTCCTAATTTAATCACTAATAATTCTTCCGGTACTGCCTTATTTTACTAACCTCTTACTTACTTGTTTTTCAAACAGGAGGTTGGCACTACCGCCCAAACCAAGTCCCCAGATTGCATGGAAATGGCTGTGGCGAATAGTCAGATTACGCTGGCTCTGGATGACACAAGTATGGAGGTAAATTACATTCCCACCATTCATTTTCACGATACTTTCTAAAGCCCGTATAAATTCTGGATCTTACAATAAACACTTGCATTAGGTGTTCTAGTATCTCGTCCAACTACTACATACAATAAACACTTACATCTTTTTTTTATTCCTACTACTAGATTACTGCTCTCTCAGACCAAACTCCATATATAAAATTCAGTTCAACATGTTCAAAACAATTATAAGATCCATATTCCAGGGATTCAATTTCATTGGATAATTGTTAATTCATTATTACTATAATTCTAACATTTAGACCTTACAGTAGGAATTTATCTTGTACAGTAGTGACCACATGAAACTAACTTGGCTACCAATGAACTAAATGTTAAAAAGGAACTCAAATCTCTGTTCTTACCGTAGAGGGAAAAGTGCTTGTTTATTACTCCAAAAGGCGATCTGTTAACGAACAACTAACAGTTACGTAAACATATACTTGACATGAATGTACAACTTACAGTTATTGTTTACCTTTGATGCAGATTGAATCTGAAGCAAAAACAACAGAGAAGCTACAGGAACTAGAAGGCTGTCCAAGAGACGGTGAAGAAATTCCTGAAATTATGAATGATGCGGAGTTATCTCCAACCTCAGCTCCATGGTACATCACCTGTCCATTTTGAGCTAAGGTGTTAATGAAAATTGGAATTTCATTATAATGTAGACATTAGTTTTATCTTATTAACTTCCTTCTGCAAACTAAAACATTAGTTTACCCGTTGTCGTCAAACTTCATTTTGCTTTTGGAATCTCCATAGATTATGCAACTATTACATTGATTTACCCAGCTACATTACGGCATCAGCAGAGTACAAACTGTTTTTCACTATAACTGCTCAAAGAATGTCATTTTTATACTATCTGATTTAGTTCATCAAACGCTATTGCATCTACTTGAACTTCATGTTCATGCTATAACCATACACAGTATATATGATTCTTTGCGGTCATTTCGCAAAACATTATTTACAGAATAGATATTCCTAGTTAACGGAATTACACGCCTTACAATCATATCCTAGACATCGGGATTGTTCTATCAAACAAAAAATTAACAACACATAAAAACAGTTTTAACATTCGACAATTAAACTATAACAACAGTAACGGGCTGCTCTTCAGTCCGACAATGAAACCAACATATAACTACTGAAGACGATTGCTTTGTCTAATCTCCAGCAATTTTCTGGAATGCCAGTTTTCATCGTCTTTTTGAATGACCTTCATCTTTTAGAATGGCATTTTTCTTCAGCTCATTTTTATTTCTTTTCGAAGAAATTTTCTCCTCTCTCTTGAGTAGGAGGAAACTCTAATCCAATGCCTTAGATTTTTCACTCAGGCCCTCCAGTTCAAGCATGAGTGAAAAATCATGAATGAAAAATCAAAGGCATTGGAAGAGAGTTGCCTCCAGTCCAAGCTTTGCACTGGAAAAATGGCTCTCAAAAACCGCATAATTTGCCGGGACATTCTGCATATTTCCTATCAAATCCTGCAATTGATAAAGAAGAGCATATTTTTCAATAAACAAGAACCGATTTCTTTCCCTTTAAATATTGGCACATCACTTCCATTTCCATGACGCTCTATGGCCCGATGCTGTTATACATTCAACAATTAGCTCAGACAAAGATTTCTGCACGATATTTTTGCCCGACCATTTTGTGAAATAAGAATTGAACTACTGATGAGGATGACGAGGAAGTGACGTGAAATCATAATGGTGGATGATTTGATATCAATATGATGATGAGATTTGATTTGATTTTGATATCTTTTATATTTTTTCCTATTATAAGTATTTTATTTCTGGTAGGATTAGATTCCTCACTCTATATATTTTAGTTTGTTTCATGTATTCAGACAGTTTAGTTTTTGATGAAATAATATTTTGAGAGTTTTTACTCTATTCCGAACTTGTCTCTTGCGAGAGAGAATGTTTGAGCCTAAACCCTAGTATTCTCAGAATCAATAAGATTTAGAAGAGGATCATGCCTAGGTATTCTAAGAATCAATAGGTTGAACCTTTTTGCTACGCTTCACACTGCATCAGAGTTGGTATCAGATTCCAAATCGATCCTAAGTTTTGCCGCCTTCCCCGACGAGGAACCCGCAACGGATCATGGGTGTGATGATGAGAAAAGATGAAGCTGTTGCTATGCGACAACAACTCAAATTGTTGACCCAGCGGCTGGATGCTCTTGTCAGTCAAAGAAAACCACATGTCAAATTCAGTGAAATCGCTGATGATGAGGGTGATAATGATGACTTTGCTGCTCTAGTGTTTGATGTTCCAGTGTATGACGACTATCCAGAACCAGTTTATGACGCCTATTTAGAATACGATGATTTTGAAGATGGCGATTTTGCTGCTCCAACATATGAAGTTCCAGTAACGATGTCAACCCTGAGGATGAAGTTAAAGATGTGATAATTGAAGGTGAAATCATTCCAGCAAGTCAAGAGGAAACTATGTGTCATGTGAAAGTTGGTGATGTGGTGAAGATTGATGAACATGCAGAAAAGTTTCAAGAAACTTTTCTCTGCTCAAATTTTGAGTTTAAGAAACCACACCATGGAGGTACAACTCAAATATTTTTGGAAGTCCAATTAGAATATGATTTTGTTATTATTAAATATGGTGATAGTGGTGATGGTAAAGGCACTAATGCAATAGCATCAAGTCGGCTCATTTTACAAATTATTTTGCTTCAAAAGAAGAGGGTTAAGATGAAGAACATGGACATATTTCACAAATCAAATTCGTGGACGAATTTTCTCTTCCGAGGAGAGAGTGATGAGGATGACGAGGCAGTGACGTGAAATCATAATGGTGGATGATTTGATATCAATATGATGATGAGATTTGATTTGATTTTGATATATTTTATATTTTTTCCTATTATAAGTATTTTATTTCTGGTAGGATTAGATTCCTCATTCTATATATTTTAGTTTGTTTCATGTATTCACATAGTTTAGTTTTTGATGAAATAATATTTTGAGAGTTTTTAATCTATTCCGAACTTGTCTCTTGCGAGAGAGAATGTTTGAGCCTAAACCCTAGTATTCTCAGAATCAATAGGATTTAGAAGATGATCATGCCTAGGTATTCTAAGAATCAATAGGTTGAACCTTTTGCTACGCTTCACGCTGCATCAACTACACACATTTTATACCATTTCAACTTTCTTACAACATCGTTTTGAACATGTATTCAAAATAATCATTAATTTGGCGTCTTTAAACTTGAAAGGGACCATCCGTTGACATTCTTTTTGATTTAGGCCACTCTTTAAAAATAAAATACTGACCCCACTCTTGCGGGGAGATTTATACATGGATGATATAGATAATATGTTGACATCCCCTACGGCAAAGTAAGAGATAATAAGAAAATTCTTAGATGCATATTATATTCAAAATACACCCAAAATTACTAAATCGAGCTACTTTAGCTATAACCTTCAACATGTTGAATGTATATTAATCTCCGCTATTTTTAAAATAATCTGGCGTACATTATTTTAGCACAAGCTCGAGTAGCATGATATTTATTTTGTTCGACATCGGCTCAAAAACGCGATCAAATTCGAGTTCTAACATGAGCTCTTAAATAATAAATATGTAATTTGTATTAAACTCAAGAAAAATATAATTATATTCATAATTGATATTTTGTCACTCAGGCGGCTAGTCGGGTCTATGGAGCTAGCTTCAAATAGTTCGATCTCGAACTCATATATTTAAAAACGAATACGACCACGAGTCGTTCTCGGTCAACTCAAACACGAGTTCAACTTTCGACCGAGCTATTCACAACCTGTGCGTGAACAACTCGACTCGTTTGCGCCCCTAGCCTAAACCATTCAGTCCAAATACTTAGCATCTTTTTTGTCTCCAATTAAGGAATTTTGAAGGTGGGCTTACCTTACAAAATTGGCCTGTTTGAATTTTCAATCGCAGCCCATGTTGAGTTTTCAATTACATGCTGAAACGTTTCTTTTAACCCATTTCTAAAATTTGAAAATTAGTCAACATTATATTATGACATTTATTGAGTTGCCACCATAGGGAAGCCAATAGGAATGCATGCATTTAGAAGCTTGTCGGTTCCATCTAAAAACTGTAGACACTAAATTAAAACCATATTCATTTCCATTTACAACCTCCTCAATAACCCTTCACCTTCAACTTCACATTCTTCCTTACTGTTCCTTCTCAGTTCCATCTAGTCGTGCCCCCATCCACCGCCGACGATGGCCGGAGAAACATTCCCCCGTGAAATACCATTCCTCCGTTCGGCGGCCAAACGGGAGGCGGAAACCATGGCGCGAGCTTTAGAACAGAACAAGAGGAGACGCAGACGGGTGGTCGAGTCCTCATCAGAGGAGGACGAAAATGTGGCTACGCCTACCGGCAAACAAGTGAATCCAGACGGTGATTCGACAGACGATGACTGCCAAATCCTTGACAAAAACGGAAACGTTGTCCCGGAGGGAGCACCCAAGGGTTCACCGTCAGCACCCCGCCGGAGATCCGCCGCACAAAAGGGTAAAGGTACTATCTTTTCCATGTTATTACTTTTACATCTCGAACCTCCTAGTTTTATCTGTATTTGCCAGTAACTACTATTGTTTTGATGTAAAAATTTTGAAATCAAGTGTATGGGAATGACAGTGGTCATACATTAGAAATCATGGATGTGCCTATAATGCAAAATACAGATAAGAGGATAGACAGAATGCTAAACAGAGAAAGTTTTTAATTCTTAGGGAGATTCAGTCCCAGTAAATAATTTGGTAGGTCTCCAATAAATTATTTCTATCTACTCTATTTTTAAAGGTAAATACACCATATTTTTGAGGGAACTCATAAGCATTTATCATGTTCTGAATTGCCACCTAATTAAAAATATATATATTTGCCAATACCAAAAGTATTCAGAGAAGAGAGTGTTCAGAGAATGAAGTACTTTTATAAACAAACACCCTTTTTTTTTAAAAAAAAGACACAAACAACCCTTTTATCTCTGTGTATATGAATGATAAGCTTTTTCATTGATGACACCTGTTGAAACCCCCATTCATTTGCACTGTAAAAAACTGAGTACATTACTAACATTTATCCATTTCTTCCTGGTGATAAAACCATAGTTTGGGATGCTCCCTCTGATTTGATTAAAGCCATGCCCTCTTTTCCAATCAAAATGTATCATATAGTGTACAAATGCTTTCTAATTTATAACAACATATAGCAATAAGTCAATATGTTTTCACCCTAATTGACATATAAATCTTACAGTGTGAGCAGCCAATCTAGTTGTTAGCGGCAGCCAACCTTTTTCTTGGCTGACTTATTTATTTTATTCTTTACCACATGCAGGGAAGCTGGAACCTGAACCTTCACAGAATGTCATGCTCATTTCTTCGAAACCGGGTAAACTGTTTTCCCTATGCTGTGACCTGAATGAGCAACAACGCTTCAGCATCATAGAAGCTGGTTTTGGAGGTCTTCTGGAAGTCCAGGTGCATCAAATCCCAACTGACATGACTGAATGGCTGATCGGTGCTTTCAATCCAGAAACAAGGGAGATAACTCACAATGGGAGGGTCATGTTCACTCTAACCCCGACAGATGTGTGCGACGCTTTCCTGCTCCCGTGGTGCCCTGCCAATCCAGTAACCAACACAAGAACTGCTGCATTCAATGCCCTTAGAAAGCAGTGTGAGGGTCAGTACGGATTCAAAGCGACGCGTCAAAACTTCACCACTTCAATATCCAGGCTTGAGGATAAAATGAAGGAACTGGACGGCGGCGAACCTGACTTCATTCGCATGTTCTTGGTGTATGCAATGTCGGTTTTTCTGGATCCAGTCTGCAGCATCCAAGCCGACTTCCACCCGTTGATGTGTGCGGTGGAAGTTGACAAGATAAAGACATATGATTGGTGCAGCTATGTGTTGGATAGATTCTGTGAGGCAGCTGCGAGGTATAAAGGAGATCCGGACCAGAAGACATTTTCAGGCTGCTTAATGCTGCTGGTGGTGACTTACTTCCACAGGATGGGTGGGGAGGGAGTGTCAATTCCAGCTGTCGCAGTCCCACTGGTGAAGAACTGGAGAACGTGGGGTTTGCAGCGTAGGATGTCACAGGAACTGGCAAGAGGCTACGGTAGCGGCACACCGAACAACGTCAGTTATCCTATATACAGGACACCACATGACCAGCCAGCAACTGGACCCCAATCCAGCATCTCGTTCTCTGTTCTGGCTGATTATCACACTGACATGCAACTGATAAATCTGCTCCCAAACGTAAGCACATCGTCACTCCCCTTCATAGAATTGTAATGAATTATTCAGTCCTTAGTTACACTGTCAAATTACCATGCTCACATGTGTGCTCTTTTTCATTATCTTATACTAGACCAAGTATTTCTAACCTGCATCATTTGTTGTGTTAAACCTAAATGAAATACTTTTTACTTTTTCGGGATATCTCATACCCAATCTTAACATTTTATTTTAATATGTGTCTGCTGAATTTAACTTCTACCTTCCTTGTTCTTGAAGGAGTTCCAACGAAATGTTGCGACTTTGGCTAGGAATGTCAACATTGTCGTCGGTCCAGCTTTGTCCAGCTTGGAACGGATGGATGAGATCATTTTGACAGAGAGCTACCCCAGATGCATTGAGGGCTTCATGCCTTCAGTGATGGATAAGGGTAAGCGCGCCATCCGGCTACTGACTAAATGTGTGGGACTCCTAGAACTCCAGCTGCAGAAAAGCCAGCACCCCAACTCATCCGATTCCGAGGACACATTGTCTGGAACAAACATTGAGGCGCCATCAGCACAGAACACTGCAACCATCACCCCGACTCATGCACATGCTAAATCTAAATCTAGCGTCGGGGTGTCATCAGCAGAGAAGCCTTCAACCATCACCCCAGCTCAGGAACATGATATATCTAAATCTAGCATCGGGGACATGGAAACTGCTGATGCTGGGAATACAACCGTTCAGGAGACAGATCAGTGGGAGCTTCAGGTCTCAAAAACTGAAGATCACCCACTCCTCAGCATTGAAGTGCAGCCTGGAGTCGACGTGGACAAGGTAGAGTTTTATTGTAATTTGTAACTAAGCACAGTATTATACTTTGTCACTTGACTGAACAACATTATGGTATTCAGGTAGACGTAGCTCTACCACATTGGTATGTTATCGATGAACAGCTCTACGCGGCGCTTAAGACTCCACCACAGGCACTTGTTAGGGCCTTGGCACGGGAACATGACATGATTACAATCAATTCGGATGAGGTATGTAACTCATACCATCCTTTGTGTTTAATAAATCAGTCAACTCATCTAACACCTCTAATACTTGGCTCAGATTAGGAAAATTGTGAAGTCCTCGCTTCCAGTTGATCCGGTCAGCGAGACTCAACAATTTCATGAACCTGAGCCTGCAGCTGAAGCTGAGCCTGCTTCTTCCTATCAAGATAATCATGTTGAATCGGAATCAGATGACGAATTAAGATCTATTTTTGCTGAAATTGATGCTACCGTCTTGTCTGATGAATCCGATTCTGAGGAGCGTGTCATAGAGAGGGCGCAACGAAGAGCTGCTTATCTTGCCGCATGTGGGAAGAATGTGCCAGCAACCAAGGTACACCCTAATTACAAGGACATTTTCATATAATCATTTTATATTTTATTCACATAAAATGATATTACTGAACAATTACCCTACTGTAGGTTGAATCTGCTCCCATTTCACGAGCCTGTACTGTGGTGCCCATCACAGGAGTTGAAGAGAGGTTGACTCCAGTGATGTTGTTTTTTCCAGTACAATTGGGGGTAGGGGTTGAGTCCTGAACCTAACTTTTTTCAATCAGTTCCTGATCTTCTTACTTAACAGTTCCATTAATTCTTACTAATTTCCAATCTCCAGGATTCTTCAATGTTTAATCCTGGATCGGCTATGGGTGTGAATGACAACCGTACAACTGCAAACAACAAGGTTCGATCCATCCTCCATACAAATGAATTTACAAACTATCATTACTTAGCCATAATGCCTGTAATAATCATTCCTAAATTAATCAACAGTTATTCTTTCGGTACTGCCTGGGTTTTACAACCTCTAACTTAGTCGTGTATCAAATAGGAGGTTGAGCCTACCCACCATACAAGGACCCCAGAGTGCATGGAACTGGATGTGATGACTAGTCAGGCTATGCTGGCTGCAGAGGAGCAAAATATGGAGGTAAATTTCATTTCATCAATTACCACCATTCATTTTTCCAATACATTCTACGCATCATCTGAATCCGGGATCTTTCGATACACACTTGCATTAGATGTTCTACTCTCTCATTCAACACCATCTTATTATGATGGTGTTCTGATAGCTTCCTGCTCTCTCATACCAAACTATTTATATGTAATTTAGTTCACCGCATCCAAAAAAATTATAACATTAACATGCACATTCTAGGGATTCAATTTGATTGGATAAATGTACAGATACAATAGGACTTTATCTGAAAAGTAATTACCACATGGCCATAACTTGCCTATTACATGCTACGTAATGTTAAAAAAGTACTCAAATCTCTGTTCTTATAGTTGATGAAAAACTACTTGCTTATTACTTCATTGTTACATCTATTCATGAACAAGCTAAGACTTGAAATGATGGTACAACTTACTGTCATTGTTTATCTTTGATTCAGATTGATTCTGTACAGAAAATGACTGAGCCACATCAAGATCAAGAGGGCAGTCGCAAAGACGATGAAGAAATGGTTGACCTTGTGAATGATGCGAAGTTATCTCCAACCTCGGTTCCATGGTACATCACCTGTCCATTTTGAGAGAAATTGTTCCTCAAAATTGGAATTTCTACATCCTTCAGACACTAGTCCTATCTTATTAACTTCCTTATGTTTTGTTTCTTTTGTGATCAAACATTATTAAGCTTTTGGAATTTCCATTGCTTTTGGAACTATTACTGTATTTTATCCAGCTACATTACACCATCAGTGGTGAACAAAATGTTTTCAACAATAAATGCTCAGACAATGTCATTTTTTACGGTATCCGATTGAGTTCATCAGACCCTATTGCATCAACTTGGACTTTACGTTCAAGCTATAACCATACACCGTCTGTATGATTCTTTGCACTCATTTCCCAGATCATTATTTACAGAATATATAATCTAATTTATCGGAATTACATGCCTTACAATCATAATTCAAATAGATGAATATAAAAGGGTACATCATGAACAATGTAAGCAGAAGCATGTTTTTCGATGATATAATCAATTTATAATATAGCCAATCAGTCTATAACAACAGTAAAGCCCATCTATTCTGTCCTCAATTTCATCATCAGTCCATTTCTTTGTCTAATATCCAGCACTTTTCTGGATATTAGACAATTTTTCATCCTCTTTTGGAATTACCATTATCTTTTGGAATGGATTTTTTCTTCAAAACACAAACAATATAAACTTAGTCCATATTTTGATGTGCTACATGATAACCATGATTCTAAAATTAGTAAGGAGCCAGTGCAACAGATTTATTTTGGTTTCTTCTCCCTTGCCCGCCACTGCTGCTACAAGGTCTGCCTCTATCTGCATAGCATCAACATTCATACATTTAAACATGATGACCATATGCAGTTCTATATCTAGACATCCATTGTGAAGGGTTCTTTTACTTCAAACTATCAACCATTAATTCAGTACTATGCAAAGAAGAACATAGATATATGATGCATTCTTATATATCTGGACTGCATCAAATTTCATTTGAAGATAAGTTCTTCCCTGGTGCATATCTAAACTCCTGCTTTGCTGCAATTTTCAGAAAAGTTTCATGGTCATCTTCAAGTTACTCAAAATTTCTGCTTCCCTGCAACCTACCATCCATGACATACTTTGTAATATCATCAGGACCCTTACAAACATCGTAACCGGGTTGTGTGATGATGAGCATTCTGGCATCAGTGCACAGACAAAACTATCTGCTGATTATCTAAAACATTATAGTCTGAAATCGCTACCTTCTAGTACTTCCTGCATTAGCAGAAACAACAAACTAGGGTTCCAAAACATCTACATGTTTGCTGGAAAAAAACTCTAAACGCTGTGATAACTGATAACCAATTTATCAGTATAGAATAATCACACGTATCTTCATCAATCTAAGCTATCTAAAATAAGGCATCCAAGGCGTTCCCACCAGGTTATGTTCATTTAATATCATATGTTGAATGATTTCAGCTCATCGGGATTCTGTGCTTAGCTGAATTACCTGAGATACAAGAACATTTAGGCCAGCATGCTACTTATCCCAAGCAAATTCATTACGGTTGTCTTCAGCACCCAACGTTTTACCGTTGTTCTGTATGTAACTTAGACAGTAGCCACCTTGAGTTGCCTTCCTCAACCAAGCTGCCCACCACAGAAACTCATCCAGGGTATTCCACACAGCAAGTCAGCAAGTCATCCTGCACCCCACATCAACTCATCCCACAACAAGCTTTTTTTTAATTTTAAATTTTTTAACCAATGCTCTGACAAACAGCGTGCCCATGACATTTAACAGCATGTCTCTGATTTGAAGCTCCTGATCAACCTGCGTTCTAACAACAGAATCACCCAACAATGAACACAACATTCACAGATCAACCATATAAGAATTCTAAATTAATTTGTCACAACATTTTGCTTCAAGATAGTGAGAGATTGATCTCTCTTCTTTTTCGAGTAAATAATTAAAAAGAAACAATGACATAATATAAAACAACCATCACATAATAAAGACCGTTACGAACAACATGTTGAGTTGGAAATCTAGAAGATTTTGTGAGAGACCTCAGAGCATTACACTATCGCTCTCTCTGTTGTAGAATTTTCCTTTCTTTCAAGTAATTTTGTGCCATTTTCTTTTACTAGTAAGTTTATATACGTTTTAATATTATTTGCATGTGACTGAGGGAAAACAGGTGCAGAAATGCTGTGCAGCCTAGGTCGGAATAAAACAAGGAGATTTGAATTTCAGAAGCCATTGTCTATCGTCCTAATGACCGCAACTAGGTTGAAACATACAATGCACAGGGCACAGGCAGATTACAAAGATTAGTAACAGACAATGCAGAAGGTAATAACAGCAATGATTATCGTAAATCAGTCAGATATCCTTTTCAAAGAACTATTTCAATACATGTAACTCATTTATCCATCAGTCTGCTTCACAATTCCTTCCCCAGCGGCTTTCAAAGTACGCCTTAGATCACCATCCGTGAACGTACCAAGCAAGTGGTCAGAACTGTCCACAACAAGCAGGCAGACAAATCCTTTGCACTTCAGCTCCACCTGCATATCCATTATCAACTCCCCTTCTTTGCAAACAAGATGGTCTCCCTTCTGTTTCATAATGTCCTTCACCTGTAAAAAAAAGCCACCATACACATTACATCAAAACGCTATATGCAATTCATCCTACCTATATTGACAAACCAAACAATTCTACATCACGGCTGTTTAACAGATTAAACCACAGAAACATAATCAATACATAAATTTTCCAACATCCATACCTTAAAGATCAAGGTCTTCCCAATGCTTCCAGCAGGATGATTAGCATCATACATCTCATTGCTAAAATTCTTGGAAGCTGATCATCGCAATGGCCACGGTGTCAATGGTCACAGGGTCACAGGGCCAATGCGTAGCTACAAGGGTCACAGGGTCAATCACAAGCATAGCTACAAAACAAATCCGATATTCAAAAAACATCGCTCAGTCAAAGTTCTACCCATCAAAACAATCAAAAACAGCAACTTTACCTTCAGTTAAGTAACTAACCGGCGAAAATAGCTTCCTCCCCGACTCTTTCGGAGATCCGCATCAACTCCATGGTCGCCGGCCGGTGAAGGGAACCTTCGAATACCTACCCGCGATAGCTTTGACAATACGGCTAAGCCGGTTTTCAATTGACTGTATTTATAAGGGACTGAGACTCGAAGAACTTGAATTTAAAGAGGGGTTTTACGGATCATCCGTATTCATGCCTTCATCTTTTGCGCCGGGCGGATTTTCCGGCAAGTACAATACAGAAATTTTCATAAAATGAAAGAAGTAATAAACGACACCTCGCCCTAATCGCATTCTTCCTGGGCTGAGCCAGCTAAACATTTACCTGAAAGCACTTAACTCTTTTACCCTACATGGTGAATTTGAAAAATATTGGCCCACGAGCCCAGTACGGGACCAACATTCGGGTCCAGCACATAGTGGGACCGACAGGGAGGGCGGCAACCTTGGAGGGTGCCGTTGACATTTTGCCTTCAACAACTTCATCAACTATACAAGAAAACCAATCTTACATCATTTCCAACAACACATTATATTAGAAACATTAATTATTTTTTTCAAGAAATTGAAAAGCTGAAATGAGACAAAAGCAAGAGGTTTACCTTTTACAAATGATTGCTATAAAATTTCACCTTCCAGACATTTAACCTTGTGATTGACAGAATAAGTTGGGCAAAGAAACTTCTGAAAAAAGCATATATTAGACCAATACAAATGGATAAGCACAAGAACCAAGAAGATATGAAAACAAAAGCATATCGGCCTTGCAATCACCATACCCATCTCCGGTGCCAAATAAGTCTCACAAATCCTTATCTTCTTCCCTCCCAAAGCAACACCTCACCTTTGCAGCTGCTAGTTCAGGGTTCTTACTCTCAGTCAAAGCACTAGAAACCACTGATCATTGAGCTTCCTTCATAAATCCTTTCCAGGAGCAAGACTTTGTTGATAGATCACTATCCCTATCTTCATTAACATAATAACAGAGAATCATTGTGGTCACAAATCACCCAACCAATAGTCAAACAAAGAAAAATTAAAGATGAACACGAACTTGGGCCTGGAAATTGAACAGAGTTCTTGTTAATACATTTATCGGTTTATCATCATCTTGACCTCTCCTGTACTCAACAACAGCAAGGGTAGGGTCATGCTCCTGACAGTAGTACATTGCTAACAATACTTGAATCAGAAAATGTGCCTCCACGATTCTACATAGCCACGGGCAACCTTGCTTCTATAAGTGAGAGTGGATGTAAGAGTTAGGGCTTTCTTGGATTTTTTGATAATTCCATGGTTTGTATTCCGGACCTTATTCAGTCTCGGACCAAGGTCCGAGAAGGGACGTGGGCTCGAGTTACGCGGAGGATGGATCTACGGGTCTATCAATCCAAATTCTTATAAGGCATGTGTATATTCTGAATGTCCTACAAGGAATACACTTCCTTTAAACATGGTAATACAACCATGATTGAAAATACTTCTCCTATACATGGTAGTACAACGGTTATCTCCATAAGAGTTGTATTAATACCATAATTATGTCTCTTACCAATCTTCGGATAGTAGCTCTATAAATACTAAAGGTTTGGTAAACCTCTTTATCTATGATGTTACATACAATACGCCTCACGCACATACTAACTTGAGCGTCGGAGTGTCTACCCCCTGGACACCCGGGGCCTTGTCTTGCAGATCAGTTCGTGAGCCGTGTTTGTGATCAAGTGCGGGTTCCAGACATCCATCAATTTGGCATGCCCAGTGGGATCCGCGTGTCGATCTTGATCTAAACGACTTTCAAACTCATGGCTGATCCAGCTGAAAACCTTCGTGGGAGCACACGAATCCGTTCTCCAGCCCCGACAGGAGTAAGAAGCACCGACGCCAACCACCTCCACGACCACGGCGAAATAAGCACCACAAACAACCAAGGAGCAGGAAGAAGCATCAACGACATACACCGATCGCCAGAAGAAGCCTTTCCTTGGGAATGGGAGAGCAAAAGATCTCGCCTAGACGAAGCTATAGCCTTTTCGTTGGAGGATGCAGTTCCTAACCAATTCCCCCATTGAGATCCTTTAGTGATTACTGTCACCATAAATCAAAAACATAATTAAAAGGGTCCTGGTGGATGGGGAAAGCGAGGTGGAAATTATGTTTCTCGGTTGTTATGAGCAGTTGGGATGAAAAAGGAGTAATCTCGTACCTACAAACCTAATCTCGGGGTTTGCCAGTGATCCCATTATTCCTTTAGGAGAGATTACCTTGCTGGTACGAGTTGAGGACGACCCCCAGAGTATAACCCTCCGTTGTACTTTTGCAATAATCGACTCCATGGTGCCATACAACATCATACTCGGCCGGTCATGGATGTGCCGAGCGAGAGCCATCTGGTCCCCTTACCATCTGGCCATGAAATTTCCCACAAATCAAGGAATAGCCACGGTACGAGGTGACCAATAGTTAGCTCAAGTTTGCACCATTCAAGCTATTAGAGAACCTGAAAAGGAAGATCCTGAACAAGCCAAGTACTCCGAGTCTGAGCCAATGCAGCTCGAAGAAGTAGGAACCGTCGAGGTTGGAACTCTCCTACCCTCCGAGATAAAGACCAAACTTCGAGATCTCCTCAACCAATATATAGATGTCTTATCTTGGGATACCAATGACTCCGCTCACTTGGCGGAACATTATCTAAACACCGATCCAGCGCAGAAGCCTATAAAGCAGAAGCGACACATCTTCGCATTGGACCGAGTTGAAGCCATCAGAGAGGAAGTAGACAAGCTACTCAAAGCCCATATAATCGAGGAAGTGCAGTACCCCGAGTGGATAGCTAACCCTGTAATGGTCAAGAAACCAGACAGAAAGTGGAGAATGTGCATTGACTTTACCAACCTGAACGATTTCTTTCCCAAAGATGGCTATCCCCTGCCCTCGATAGACCACCTGATCGAAGCAATCGCTGGATATCATGTGCTAGTTTTCTTCGACGCCTTCAAGGGATATCACCAAATTCCCATAGCTAAGAGGGATAAGGAGAAGATCTCCTTCGTAACTGACAGAGGGACCTTTTGTTACAAGATGATGCCCTTTGGATTAAAGAACGCTCAAGCCACTTATCACGGCTGGTGAACAAGTTATTCAAGTCTCAAATAGGGCGCAACCTAGAGATATACGTCAATGTCATGGTGGTGAAGAGCCGCAGCTACGATGTGTTCTTCAAAGACTTAAAGGAAACCTTTGATACGTGCGAGCATCTAATCTAAAGCTTAACCCCACTTAATGTACCATTGGTGTTGGAGCAGGCAAATTCTTAGGATACATGGTATCCAATCGGGGAATCAACATTAACCCCGAGAAGATAGAAGCCCTGCAAAATATGCAACCCCCGAAGACCGTCAAGGACGTACAGAAGCTGACAGGATCTCTCGCGGACCTTAGCCGGTTTCTCTCAAAAGAAGCTGAAAAGCATCTACCCTTCTTCAACATCCTTAAGAAGGCCAACCAATTCGAGTGGTCACACGAGTGTGGAGAGGTCTTCCAAGCACTCAAAGATCATCTCCGACATCTGCCAACTCTTTCAAAACCAGACAGGGGGAAGACTCTCTACTTATACATATCTGCCTCCCAACTGGCCATCATCCCTGTATTGGTTAAGGAGAAGGAAGGGTCACAACACCCCATTTACTATGTTAGCAGAGCCCTACAAGAGGCCGAGACCAGATATACCCCACTTGAATGCTTGATATTGACTCTCGTACATGCCTCTCGACGGTTGCGGTCGTACTTTCAAGCACATACAATAGTGCTCCTAACCAACTATCCGATCAGGCAGATCCTTCAAAAACCCGACACCTCAGGACGAATGATGAAGTGGGACATCGAGTTGGGGGAGCATGACGTACAATACAAACCTCGGACGACCATCAAAGGCCAAGACTTATCTGATTTCATAATGGAGTCAGTTGAATTGGTGGAGATCAACCAACAAAAACCAGTTCCCGACACTGGAAAATGGCGTCTATATGTGGATGGATCCTCCAACTCGGGGGGAAGTGGTGTTGGAGACTTACTCACTAGCTCCGAGGGAAAGGACCATCCCTATGTTCTCCACTTCGACTTCCAAGCTACCAACAATGAATCCGAATAAAAAGCCCTCATAACAGGGCTGGAACTGGTAAAGGACCTCGAAGTCAAGGACCTCGAGATCTTCAGTGACTCACAGATTATGGTGCAACAGGTCAATGGTGAATTTGAGACCCGGGAGTACAGTTTCCAGAAGTACCTTGAGATAGTTAGGCCTCTCCTAAATCAATTCCGGCACTACGAATTAAACCACATTCCTCGAGAAGACAACCATAAAGTTGACGCACTAAGCAAGCTCGCCTCCTCGAACCTCAACATACGTTCCTCTCATGAGTTGCTGATGGAAACCCTGGCAAAGAGGAGTTATGAAGAAAGCAGCATCATGCAATTTCTGGATAGCAAATTGGACTGGATTTGGGAACAGTTGTTGATCATCTCCCCCCAGATCAGACATCGATCCTTTTAGACTGCACTGTGGCACACTTCATCAATCATAAAGACCTCCTCTTGCCATAACTGCTTGGTGCAGTCCCTCCAACTCTTTTTAGCCATTTACAAAGATTCCTACTCTATCCCCATAGAGATAACAGACTAATATGATAACCATCAAACACAGGCTACTTTAATTTTAAATCTGCCTATCAAGCTATCCATGATCACATGTCATCCTCACCCTTTCCATCTAAGTTGTGGAGTATAAAAGTCCCAAAAAAGATCATTTTTTTGGAGGCTTTTTAACTCAATCCTTCCATTTGATGAGGTGCTAACAAATTTGACGTATGCCGGACACCAACACTTCGACGACGAACCAGGCTCTCGAACTGATCTACAAGACAAAGGCCCCGGGTGTCCCGGGGATAGACACTCCGACGCTCAAGTCAGTATATTTGCTTAAGGCGTAAAATATAAAGTATGAGATTAGATGGAGAGGTCTACCAAACCTTTAGGGTATTTATATGACTACAATTCGTAGATCACCAAGATATGTATTTATGGTATGAATACAACTCTTATGGGAATAGTAGTTGTATTACCATGTATAATGAAGTATATTTCAGACAAGGTTGTGTTACCATGTTTAGGATGGCTGTATTACCATCTTTAAGAGGATGTATATTCCTTGTAGAACATTCATAATATACGCATTCCTTATAAGGATTAGGATTGATGGACCCGTGGATCCATCCTCCGCGTACCTCGAGCCCATGACCCTTCTCGGGCCCTGGTCCAAGTATGAATGGGGCCCGAATATAAACCATGGACTTATAAGTAGCCCCAAGGTAGATCTTCAGAATATAAAGTACTTCATCTCGAAGGTTGAAGGAGAGGCTTGCTTCTAGAGGGAAGACCAATAACTCGAGGGAGAATAACTCGGGGTGTTAAGCTCAGGGTGTCCTTCTAGGACGATCCTCTTGAACTTACCCTTCGGAATATCTAGTTTAAAGTTCTTTCGTATTCCATCAAATATATGGACGGATGACATTAGCTTCCTTTGAAATCCAGATGGTAGATATACGTGGCGTGTCCTCATTGGAAAGCAGAGACGGTCTGTCCCCCGTCCCTCCAATTACTTGCATTGGAAACAGAATCGAGGTAATTGATCGTTTTCAATGATGTCTGGGTTTGGATTAAATTTCCCAAATCATTCCCTTGTCTTCTCTTATTCGAAAATTTCTTCTTTCCAAGTTCAGAAGACGCATCAGTATTTCATCAATTTTCTGAAACCCCAAATTTCTGCTTTCTGCTTCCATCATCAGTAAGTGCTATCTTCTTTCTCTGCACATTTGCTTGTGTCTATTTTTTCCTTTTATCTCTGTGTGTATTTCCCCCTCATACTCTCTGTAATCACGAGTATTGGTAGTAAAAAAAATTCCGCCCCCCCTCATGATGAGGGAGAGTATGTAGAAGCTCAGGCTGAGGAGAGTAGCTCCCATGACCGCTGCAGAGCTGAGGTAGCGAGTGGGAAAAAACCTGTAATACTGAAGAAGAAAGCCTCTGAGGAAGAGAAGAGGTTGAGGGCAATGGCCAGGAGGGCTCAGATAGAGGGAAATAGCCCCATGGTAGTGCATGCATCCGGAGGTATAGTATCCATGGATGGCGAAGGTAGTAGTAAAAAGTCCCTATAGAAGGTTGTCCTTTTTCAATTCCCTCTGATGCTGATCTGATGTACTTTGGTGAAGATAAGTCTGCAGTTGAATTAGTAACTCTGATCCGAGGGGTCATATATGGGAGATTTCTGCAGCATGGATTAGCCTTCCCTTTTCCCCCACCGTTGAATGATTTTCTTTAGCATTATAAGGTGCATCCAAGGCAGTTACATGCCAATGTGATAGTGATCATTATGACCTTAATAACTTGGTGTGGTAGTAAGGGTTACCGTCCCACTCTCCCTTTGTTGCGGACCATGTACAAGGTTTCCATTGTTAAACAAAATTTGACCTTGACCTCTCGGGATACCTCTTTAGGTAAGATTTTTGTTTTGCCTGTAAACTGCGGGAAGTGGGATAAGGTAAAACTAACTTTTGATCGAACAAAGTATGAAGTTCCTCATTGGAACGGAGAGGTCAAAAATGAGATCTGGCATGAAGTTGAGTCCTCCCGTAAACTGCTAAATATAGCTGAGGAATTGGTGAGGGATAAGATCAAACATAGAGAGGGTAAGTTTGTATCAGGAGATCATCAGATGGGTTGGCAGTGGCCTATTGAGACGTATGACTGGTTGAATCAACTGTCCGACCGAACTCTTCAAAATTGCAGCTTCTTGAAGTTGACACATTTTGATCAGCCAAAAGGTGTTGAGATGGATTGATATGAAACCCTTCTGTCTATGGAGCAGGATCCAATTGGTGCAGCTAAGGCGTTGCAGGCCTCTAAGGCATTAGAAGAGAGAACTGCCCGAAATGAGGTATCCGAGAAAAAAGTAGATAACACTACTGGAAACATGGTTGGAGACGGCTCTGATGGACGGCGGTAGGTCCTTTGCGCCACCCGTCTAAGTTTTCGAGATCGAAACGTGATAGGGGAATCTCTTCCAGAATATTAACGTCGGTAAATCCGGAAACGTCGTTGTATTAGATTTTTCGAACTCGAAAACTGAATTATATGCTTCCGAAAAGAAGTTTTTGGTTCGAGTACACACCAGTTTTATGAGTCCAAGTCCAAAGGAGTGATCGCTTCAGGCTTTCGATGTCGAAACCGTGCAATCAAATGACCTTCGATGTCGCAAAAACTATACACCAGGTGCGTATTTGCACTGTTTTGCATTGGCACCAGTCATGACTGAACGAGTAGCTGATTTCGATATCGTAGTTTGCTCGGCTATTGAATTTACTAGTTCAAAAATATGTGCAGGAAATTAAAATTTGATGCTTACAGAGTTTCGAGGTCGGGAACCACTATCAACTGTAGCATTTCCAGCGTACGACCCGCACACCTTGACGGTTCAGACGCATGAACTGTGATTTCGATTTCGGAAGGTTGCTAAGACTTTTACTATCTTTGACTTATTTTCTAATTTGCTAATTAGTAGTTGAGTTATATATAGGTGTGCATGCCCGTTGCTGGTAAATAGCATAAACGACGCATGCAATTAGGAGTACTACGGTTCAATTTTTTCTTTTCGGTGCTACGATGCTATCAGTTTAGTATTTGGTGATTTGAATTGAATTAAATTAAAATATGAAAATGAGTGTATTAAAAAAAAGTAAAAATAGTATAATTCAATCAAATTTTCTTTTAATTAAATTAGATTGTAGTGTGATGAACTAATAAAAGTGACAAACTGATAATTTCTCAAATAAATAGAATCACTAATTAGACTGAGTATAATTAGTATAACCAATCATAAAAAAAATAACATTTTCGATTTTGTACGAACACTAATCGTATAAACATTAATTGACTTTGTATATACATTTCTTGACTTTTCTACAATCACTAATTAACAAAATTTATGTCAAATGAGCTTAATTAATAAAACAATACCAAATCTAACTTGAATTTATGTAATGTTATTTAACTTTTTCCATACTAACTTGTATAACTAGTTAATCAAACAAGAACACCCATGGGTGTAGTCTAGCGGTTGGGACATTGGGCTCATTGTGATAGGGTCCAAGGTTCGAATCTCAGCAGCGGCACTGTGGGGATTTTTTACTTGCAAGATCCCTTATGCACACTGAGACAAAGGACGCTCAATAGATCCTGACTCTGGATTACCATGACTTACCTCTCACAAGGCCTATGGCAAGGCGAGCGAATCGGCTTTTCTTATGATTGTTAATCAAACAAGAAGATAATGCTACTTGACTTTGTCTAAACATTAATAATTGTGTAACTAATCAAAGACTTGTATATACCTTAAGTATTGGAAACCAACTGATCAATCGTAGGTTAAACCTACACTTTTACAAATACTAATAAACTAAGGATAACTAAGTAAATCTCAAATTTAATTTGACCTTTTCTTTTCATAAATATTAATAAAACTGAATATAACAAATCAAATAATGTTATTTGACATTCGATAAATACTAAAATGGGTATAACATATTAAAGCTCGTACTTTCTTTCTTTAAACAAGAACTAAAGTGAATATAATTAATCAAAGGGCAAATATTATTTGATTTTCTATAAAAATACACTAAACTGATTACAATCAATCAAAAGTCACACCTTCATTACTTAAATTTCTGTAAACACTAGGTAAACCGTTTATAATTAATCAAAGGCGACACGTTGATTATTTGACTTTCTGTAAATAGCTAAATGAGTATAACTAACTCACGACCAAAACTTATTCACTTTTCTATAAATACCAACTAAATTGAGTATAACTAACCATTCACAAATATGAAATATACTCTATTAAGTATAGCTAACCTTATTCTTACCGGAGATACACTTAAAAGACTTATTGAGTCAAGTAAGACTCATACATTATATAAATAAGTTTAATATTCTAAAAGTGCTAACGAAATCTATAGATTCTAAATGTATTCACCTTTCAATATATACTAACTAAATTAAGTACAACTAAATACTAATATGTTAAGATAATCAATTAGGATACTAATATACTTACATATTATAATATATGTGTGTGTGTGTGAATATTTTGTTGCATAAAAGATTCTATTATATTTATCAATATTTCCTATCTAATATCTATAATTGTTATAAAAGGATTTCGTGGTTCTAATTTAGGAATTATAATAGTCAATTAGTAAGAAGAAGTTAATAATTAATTACGTGGATGAATTTGAACCGTAGATCTTCTCTACAAAATAATCTCGACCACTAATTCTATGGTCTATATAAGTACAATCTGTAACCTTATCCCCTCATTCTTCAACTTCCTTTTTTGTGAACTCAACCAGATCTGTAGAGTTCTCTCGGTGGATCAGCCAAACAACTGGTGAGTTTTCTAATACTGCTTGCTTCTAACGATCTGGGCGGCCAACAATCTGGTGGGCGTCGATTTGGGGGGCGAGAATCTGGTGGGCGGCGATATGGGGGCGAGAATATGGGTGGCAGGGCGGCCATTTGGGCGGTGGCTAAGCTTTCAATGTGCTAATATACATGTATATTTTCTTGGTTTCAGGAAAAAAAGGTCAAAAGTTCAAGGAAGCAAGAACACCTGAAGAACAGAGAGGTCTCGGAAGCAAAGTCCTCTCAATCTCTTTCAATTCAATTATATTAGGTATGTTTCTTTGATTCTTGTAATAATTTTGTTTTATTATGAATAAATTTTATGCTTTGAAGTAATGATAGAACTGAATCTCGCAGAAGAAAGAAGAGGGGAGACAAAAAGAGCATCGACAAGTTATTCATGAGAGATGAAAATGGATCTAGAATAAAAGAAAGAAGAAATGAAGATAAGAAGCGCAGCAGCAAGGTGCCCGGAGCATTTGGGCAGATGCCAATCTTACCGGCCAGATTTGGCCGGTTCTTTTTTGGTAGCCGCGGCATTAAGTTTCGAATTCGAAATCCTGTCGTCGAAGAATAACGTTTTGATTTTGAACACGACTTTTTGTTCAATATCAAGCATGCTAATTTCAATTTCGAATAGTTTGTGGTTTCGATATCGAAATCTTTCTTCACCAGGCACCCATTACAAGTCTTCGAATTTGTAACATCTTGGTTCGTCTTGTTTTGAACTCGAAACGTTCCTCGGCGGTTGTTTCCGCCATGTAATTCTGGAACGCCGATGCACGGCTGTTCCAGTAACGGCGGGTCGAACCGCCGTACAGACGCCGAATTACCGACGTTGCGGCTGCGTTCCTCCAGTAGTGTAAGGAAATCTCGGGTCTGATGAAAGATGTTCGACATGGGCGTCGGTTCAAAAGGCTGGTTCACGGGCCCAAGAAGACTCAATCCCAGCTTAAGGTGATTGAGGAGGCAAATTGCCTATTTGTTCCTGTAGCTTTAGATCCATCTGATGAGGAAGAGGATGAGGGTACAACCCTATTTCGATGTCCGAGAAAGGAGGTGTCTCGGACTTCTAGTGTCCTTCCAATCATGATTGATGATTTTGATGAGGTCACAATGATAACTCCTATAGTAGATTCGGATGCGTTGCAAGAGGATATTTTTTCTTGTTTATTTTATTCTCGTCCACAATGTGCCAATCTCTTGTTACGCTAACTTCCTTCCTTTTATATGTAGTGGGTGCTTCTAGGGTGAACAAGGTAGCAAGTTTGTTGGCTCAGATAGCTGAATCGAGAGGGCTGTTGAATAGTAATGAGAAGAAGAGAAATCTCGAGGCCTCAGGGAGTTCTGCGGACGAGTCTTCCAAGAGGCCAAGGCTCGAACTCGGACCCTTGGAGGAGTTCGAGAAGTATGTGTCACCTCCTCCTTCCGAGGCTCTGGTCGAGGTGGTACCAGGCTTTCCTGAGATTAGCCAGGTATGATTCTGCTTAGCTCTCAATAGAATTAGCCGTGTAGTTAGCTAACTATCTTCATTTTTTTTCACAGTCTGTGAGTCAAATGAAGTATATGTACAACTCCATTCGGACACTGTATAGGTGTTCTCAAGGGCAGGCGTCTGAGCTTGAACTGATGAAGGAGGAGATATCCAAGAGGTCTAAGGAACCTTCCGACATGGTGAAACACCTCCAGACTGAGATGACTCAGGATAAGGCCAAAATAAAGGCCTTGGAAGAGGAGAACCAAGCCTTGAAGAAGGCAAGAAGGCTGTCTGATGGTTCCTTCTTAGATCTGAAAAGGAACATGGCTCTGGTGGAAGCGGAGAGAGACCGGTATGCTGATCCAATTAGCCAGAGGCGGCTAGTTCAATTGATAATAGATTTTTGCCTCAACTGTCCAGAGATGGAGGCTCACCGCCAAGAGTATGGTGACATTTACCATAAGTCTGAGCTCTCGGAGATTTGGATTCATCTGAAGGGATTCCTTAACGAAGAGGTTCAAGGATGTCTGGCCCCTACCTACACTTGGCCGGAAGTACCGGAGAATTTGAAGGAGTTTCGAGCGAAGTTTAGCCAGATTGGGGGGTTTGAAACTAGTCTATTGACTAGTTTGGAATCCTTGAAAAAGGCGTTAACTCTTGAGGAAATCCAGGATAAGCTGGTTAGTTTATATCCTGAGTTGGCATACTTGGTGGAGAAGCCGGCTGCGAAGACTTCAACTGAGGACCCGAAGACTTTCGATGGGCAGAAAAAGATTGTAACTCCTTAGAGCCTTTTATTTTACTCAAAGGTTTTCTCTTTTCGCTATATTTTGGTGTTTCATGTATTCTAAACATATGCTTTATTCCTGGAATTAATTTGCTTTTATCTTCCTTTATGTCCAGTGTTTCTCTGCCACTTGTGCTGATCTGCAGGTCAAGTATGAAGCTGTCCTTCAGAAGAGCAAGAAACTAGAGGAAGATTTGGCTGACTCCAAGAACTGTTTTAGCATCGTGCGAGGAGAATGTGAAAGTATTCGTGGCGGGCTGAAGATATCTTTGGAGCGGAGAGCTGAACTGAATCAGCAGTTGAGCGATCTTCAGAAGAGGTATAAGGATCTAGAAGATGCGTACAACAAGGTCCTGGCCACCAATAAGGAGTATGACCAAGAATGGAGGAAAGTCAAGAGTGACTTAATGAAGGTAAAAGGTGAAAGTCAAGAGAAGGATCTTAGTATTTATACCCTCCGAGATGAAAATATCACCGTAAATCATAAGATTGCCTCTAGGATAGACGAGTTGAGGATGTGTCAGGCCGAGCTGAATGCTTGCAAGTTCTAAATAAAGGAACTAGAAGCTCAAGGTGTGTTTGTCATACCTTCGGGATCTTCAAGGAGGGAGATAGGTGGTCCTTCTTGTGTCCCATATTCAGGACCGTTAATAAGGCCTCATGTCCAAGAGGGTATATCTCGAGGGATCCCATGTGGAAGGGGCAGAGGGGTGACACCTACTCCTAGAGCTCGTGGCTCTATTAACTCTCCTGCTCAACCTGTAATTATAAGAAATAGAAGTGGATCCCTTACGCCCTCTCAGTTGATGAGGGTGGCTGAAGAAAGTAATTGGGGCCGTGGCCTCCATAGTGGTCGAGGTCGTGTCTCTACTTCTTCTCGCGGTCGGGGTCGTACCCCTGTATTTAAAGAACTTTACGAGGTTTAAGAAGTCTCGTAGTGTAATAACACTTTTTTTATTTTTCCTTTATAAAGGTCTTTATATTGCAATCCTTGAGAAGATTGACTTTTTAGGCTTATGAATAACCTTAACAAATAGTGATGTGTACCTTAATAGGAGTATCACGTGGAGAGTCGAGTTCCAAACTTTGTGAGTTTGCATGACCCATATCATGTTGGTCTTTGACCATATACTTTTTATAAGTATATTATTTTATTTTGGCCTAAGATGATTGTAGTTCGGACACGTAGTCCGAACAGCTCATATTAGATAAGCATCAATCATACACTTATAAGCGTATGGATCTTTAGGCAGCAGTCTTTACTTATGCTTTGTGAGGCATAGTTTCTCTCAGTATTTAGAGAGTATGGACTGCTTCAAAATAAAATAGAGGATATATATCGAAAAGAAATTGCATTCTTCGAACTTGAGAGTTCGGTAAAATTATGAAAGACAACCCCGAGTTTGGGAGCTCGGGTATAAAAATGTAAAAATATGAAAAGAAAAAGAGCTTGGCCCGTAGACCTTATTGAAGTAGTTTCTCCTTATATGGAGAAGGTCTACTTGGTTTTAGCTCCGAGGTACCTGCGTAGGAAGGGCGCCATAATGACAGGATCCAAGTGCTCTCCTTCGCGTGTTTGCAAGAGGTAGAATCCACCGGATTGTGCTGCGGAGATTTTGTATGGTCCTTTGGTCCTTGGCTCCAGCACTCCTCCTAGCTTGTTGGTGCACCAGGGGCCAACTGGCATTACCAGTTCCCCACTTGGAAGGCTTGGTGGCGGCGTTTATGCCATAGTGTAGTCATCTCGTTGTAGGCCTCTTCTTCAAAATGGAACACCATGGGTTGTTCGAGATCAGGATCGGGGACCAGATCTTTTAGAATTGTGTCAACGGCCGAGATGTTGCTCACTTTCCTAGTGTCACGGATGGCCGTGATCATGCAAGAATGCGCCACTCCTTGGTCTCCTTTGATTGAAGCTACTCCTTGTGGTGTCGGGAACTTTAACATCAGGTGATAGGGAGACCATACAGCTTTAGCTTGGCACATCCAAGGTCTGTCAAGGATAATATTGAAAGGTGTGACGGTGTCAACTACCATGAATTTGAAGTATAGGGTTAAGCTCTTCGCTCCATCTGCTATTGTGACTGGAAGAGTGATTTCCCCGAGAGGTATTACTGGATTTCTTGTGAGCCCCGAGATCGGACCCGTAGGTTTGAGGTTGTCCGTGGTAAATTCTAGTTTCTGGAAGCAATCTTGGAACATTACTTCCACTCCACTCCCGTCGTCTATGAAGACTCTCTTTACCAGAGTATCTTGTACGGTTGCTGAGATGATGAGAGGATCAGAGTGAGGCATCTGATTTGGTACGGCATCCGCGTCCGAGAAAGTAATGGTTTCCTCGGGGCGAAGCCTCTTGTTAACTGGCTCGGTATGTGGTATGGCCCGCACACTATCCTTCAGCTTAGTCAGGGAAATTCCTTCTCTGGTATAGCCATTGATGCCGTTGATGACTTGGTTGGCTCCATTTGGCGGTGGTGGAGGAGGATCTTGAGGGTTGTTGCCTCCGCTGCCCTGGTTGTTGTTGTTATTATTGCGGTAGCCATCCTTCTTCTTCTGCCAGGGTTTTCCCCCATATCTCTTCTGGGTACCCTGGTTATCACCGGCTATCGAAGGTGCGATTTGTTGCACAATTCCTTGACGAATTAGCTTCTCGATCTCATTCTTGAGTTGGTAGCACTCCTCCGTGTTATGCCCCCGATCTCGGTGATATTGGCAGAATTTCAGGGACCTTTGACGCTTGGCCGACTCCTTCATGGCAGGTGGGTCCCTTAAAAGGTGCCTATGAATGGAAAAAATCTCAGCCTGAGATCTAGCCAGAGGAGTATATGACTCGAAGGTAGGTTTCGAGGCGCTTTCCGCCTTCTCAACCTTCGGTATCTTCATTCTGGGCTCTTTTTTGTCCAGATGGGAGTCTGAAGGCCTCTTTCCTGTTACAACGTTTGTTTTGCTAGCATACTTCTCCATGATGGCCTTGAGATGCTGAATGGTTGTTGGATTCTTTGTTGCCAGCTTCATCCTCAGAGTGTCATCATCTACACTCATTCGATACATATTGATCAGGAGGCGTTCATCTCGATCATAGCATTCGGTAGCTAGATCCATATATCTATGATAGTGTTCTATCACAGTCTCTCCTTCAAGGCGGGCCACATACCCCAGATCTCTGAGAGACTTGGTAAACTTCTTCTTCTGGAAGAAAGCGTGGAGAAGGAACTCGGCGAAATCCCAGAAATCGAATAAACTTTCTGGTTTTGTCTGAGTAAACCATGTTTATGCCTTCCCTCGGAGGTAACTGGGGACGATCTATCATATTTCCAATTCGTGGAAATTCCTGGTTTCCAAAGTCTTAAAAAAGACCGAGAGAAATTCTCTAGAATCGCTAGTGCCATCGTATGTGGGTAAGTGCTCTGGGACCTTTTTGTGGTTATCGAAGGGGAGGTTCACAATATGCTGCGAGAAGGGAGAACGAGCAGCTTGTCCTCTGGGTCCGAGGATACGTGTGATTTCTTGGTCACACGTATTGGGTGTAAGGCCGATACGGCGCTATTTTTCCATTCGCTTCGAGTTCGCTCCCTCTTCTCGCGTCTGAGTTCTTCTTCGATGTTGATGATGCGCATGCTTCACACTTCTTCCCTACTTAATCCTGTGTCATTGCCCTGGTAATTAGATGTATTAGGAGGTGGTGGTAGACTGCTCTGAGTATTATAAGGCCGCAGATCCTTAGATAAATGATTGAGGAGTCTCCGTTGTTGAGTAGAATCAACAGGTGGTGTAGTTTGAGCTCCTGAGACATATACTCGGTTGGGGGCTTCATGTGTCTGTGCGTGGAGTTGTTGACTTGAGTTTATCAAAGATGCGACGAAATCAGGATATTGGGCCTGTAAGTTCCCCATCAGCGTTCAGACATCTTCAGGGATCGTTCTCGGAGGGGTGTCCGAGTCAAGGTTGATATAAGGTGGCTCAGAGCCTGGCGGGTTATTTCGTACAGTCTGGCTTAACGTTTCCCTAATACGTCTTTGTCTTTCCTCCTCCTGCTGTTTTTCTGCGAGGATTTGTCGATCTCTTTGTGCTTGTTCTTCTGCGGTAAAGATCGAATCAGGTCCGTTATATCCAAACCCATTCTCTTGGTCAAGGCCTTCTGAGTTGTTGACGCGTTGGCTGTAGTTCATGTCCGTCTGGATCGAGACTCTTGGTCCTGAGTTCGGTGCTTCAGATCCAACAGGATTCGATCCAGAAGGTGGCATTTCGGATGCAGCGGGATTCGGACCGGAGGAGGGTGTTCCTGACACGATAGGGTTTGGACCAAAGGAGTTTGGAACGTTGGAGTTTCCTGCCCCCACGGAAGAGCCTGACGGCGGTTCAGAGGTGGAGCGCGTACGAGATCCTCCGGGTCGACCACGTCCACGTCCTCGTCCTCGTCCTCAGGCTCTCGAACTGATCTGCAAGACAAAGGCCCCGGGTGTCCTGGGGATAGACACTCCGACGCTCAAGTCAGTATATTTGCTTAAGGCGTAAAGTATAAAGTATGAGATTAGATGGAGAGGTCTACCAAACCTTTAGGTTATTTATATGGCTACAATCCGTAGATCACCAAGATATGTATTTATGGTATGAATACAACTCTTATGGGAATAGTAGTTGTATAACCATGTATAATAGATGTATATTTTGGACATGGTTGTGTTACCATGTTTAGGATGGCTGTATTACCATATTTAAGAGGATGTATATTCCTTGTAGAACATTCATAATATACGCATTCCTTATAAGGATTAGGATTGATGGACCCGTGGATACATCCTCCGCGTACCTCGAGCCCATGACCCTTCTCGGACCCTGGTCCGAGTATAAATGGGGCCCGAATACAAACCATGGACTTATCAACATTATGGCTTTGAGATGGCCTCAAAATTCCCTTTCTGCTCAAATTCTGATACCATTTGATAGGTCGTTTTTCTACCAAATAACCTACTAACATGTAGGTTACAATTAAGCACAGAGTAAGCAAGGTCGATCCCTCGAGGAACAGTGTAATTATACTTTTATTCCTATTGAACAAGTTTGGTTAGCAACCACCTTTTTGTTTTGAGAGAATTATGTATTAATAACTAAGAACTAAATTAACTAGACTACTAATGCAAATAATAACTCAATAGAGCGAATGCAAGGAACACAAATATCAATAGAGAGTAGAATCCGGTAACAGGTAAATCCACATTAACATATGATTTGATTGATCACAGGCTCAAAGATAAACCGAATATGCATAAATCAACCAGTTATAGAACTTCGAGAATAGCACACCCAATCCAATTTCTTCTTACTTTGTCGGTAATCAGCAAAAATAGCTAAACTAACTACTTCTCTAATCAAGATACAACCTAGCCGGAATAGCCTACCTAGATTTAATACCTCAACAGCATTAAGCACCAAAGAAACCCGATTCAGACAATTTATAATCAGACTACCTGTCACAAATTATCTAACCCTTACTCCCAACTATTGGCGTATAGTTTCGCCACTAAATCTACCCCCTAAATACAGATAAATAGAGGAACTCAATTGGTACTATTCCAAATCAGAAAAGATTGCGCAGGTCTCAAGCAATTCAGAAATAAACGTTAAACTCAAGGATTAAGAAGGAACTCATGCAATTCAATTATAAGCACATTTAGGCCTCCCGATAAATCATAGTTAATGCTTCATCACCCTAACCGGACAAGAAATTTAGCTACTCATGCTATGAATAAACACACAAATAATATAAGAAATCATAATAAAATAACAAAGAGATGAAGAAGAAAAAGCTTATTGATTATGATGACGAGAAAATTCCAAGTGGTGGCTCCAGTACAAAAGAATTGTTTTCAGCTCCAAAACCCTAACTTTCTTTCCGTATGGATGATTAGGGCTCACGGTTATCTTCCTCCCTCAATTTTCAGCCATGAGTTTAATATATATATCATAAAAAAGGTAAAAACCCTAATCCTAGATATAAAAGGAAAATCCAGCCTTTTAATGCACATTCACACATTCACCGTGCACTTTTTTATTGAAATATAATATTCTACACTAATTAATTATTATAATTGCCACCACTAATTAAGGACAATTAAGTAGACTTTCATGCACAATTCAGTCCACCTTCTAGCACCGATCTTTCACAATACGCATAGCTGATTAGTGATCGACATGTCGAAGCAAAACTTAGCCGCTCGTAGAAAAAGACCAGTAATAGGAATTGCCTTCTTCTCGTCGCTTTATTCTTCTTCCCGGGATAATGGAATTAACGATCCACTATCCGTTGGAGCACACTACCTCATTAAAAAACCTTTCAGAAAAAGAGTATAGTGTCTAGCTCCCCACCATGGCTCCAAACGCTTGATTTTTCTTCTTTTTCAACACTTCTCTATTTGATTGTTTCACACCAATATTCTTATAATAAACCTGCACCAAAACACACCTTCGTGCACATAAAATAGCAAAAGAGACTTATAAACCACATAAATTAAGTGTATAAATTATAACCGATCAAATCTCCCCACACTTAATTCATGCTTGCCCTCAAGCATGTAACCATTATTCCTCATTCCAAGATCAAAGACAATACAAAACATTCCCACAAACCAAACCAAGCAACATCTACTATGGAACCAACCATCTTACCACAAACCATTCCTCTTTGCTTATAAAACCACTTCATCCTTATACTCTAGTCAAAAATGTGCAATTAAGTCCAGCCTCACCAAGATTCACTCATTATCTCTCAAAAAATAGGGACAATCACACACATCACATATCAGCACACTTCACAACAGGAATTGCAATGACACTATCTCAACCACATAAAATATATACTTGAGCATATTAATTAGGAATTATATAAGGTTGGCTTGGGGTAAAGGTAGGAAAAATATATAGGAAAAACTTGCTCACAAATTTATAATTATGCAAGTAAATTCATTCTCATTCGTGAAATTCTTGTGCTAGTGCTGGTGCTCATACTCAATAAAAATGAAGCATTGAGATTACTACAAGTATGAACAAGTTGTTGTGCAAATAAAGAAACAAATATTTGATGTTACTCACACAACAACAAATATGCTTGCTGCCCTTTTTCTTTTTCAGAAACCTCACCGGTAAGTCCTGCCAGATGTTTAGCTTTTACACCTCACTGGTTTCAGTCCTCCCAGATATCTAGTTTCATTTTTTTATTTATTTTCCATAGAACCTCACTGTTTCAGTCCTGCCAGATTTCACTGGTTCCAGTCCTGTCGGATATTTGGTTTTTATTCTTTTTTTTTTCTGGGCAGCAGCAACAAACTTATTCAAAATTTCACAGCACTAAAATAACATCTCATAATGCACATCGAAAGAGAATAAAAATACTTGCACAATATTATATAGGTAAAGGCTAAGGCTGTGGGTTTAAATATATAATGGGTTTATAACAAAGAAACAGTCAGGCTTCAACAGGGTTCACTAGGGGTGTCGATATAATCGATATAAGGTGGGAAAATATATGTAGAAACTGTGGGGTTTATTCCTAATTGCCTACATGCTCAAATATCATTTAGCGGCTTTGAATCATGACACACCAACCAAGTAAAATATACCAACATGTGATCACTCAGAAAAGACAAAGAGCTGTATTTTATATAATGCCTATATTTTTCTTTCTTGGCTTTTGCTCTTTCTTGGGCTCAAATCCTCACAATATACTAGGTTAAATCAAATGACTCATTATTGCACTTTCATCGTTCCAGAATATATACAAGGACTACATGATTTCTTTCACAAAGAGGAATACTTTCAATCTTACCACTGACCCATGTTCCATAGCGAAATCAGCCCAATTCAACTCATAGAAAAAATTTCATTCATGCCATAGATCAAAACTGAATCTTTCCTTGAAAACAGAATTTTTCAAACCAGTTTTTCCAATTATCCACAAAATATTCTGTCCAAATTCCAGTACCACATCACAAACATTCAAGACAAGTTCCCGCAAATTCAAAGCCTATAATATGGACATATATATATCAGCCAGAAAACATCCCCACACTTAAACTCTTGTTTGTCCTCAAACAATCAACCACAAAATTCAAGCAAACAAAGTGTACATGAAGCACAGAATCACCATATAACAGAATGAAAGAAGGATCAAGAGTGACCGTAAGATTGGTGATTCGCTTGAACGGATTGGACTGTTAGGATGACCGCGGTGCTGCCGCGGCTGGAATGGATTCCGGTGTTGGTGATGAAAAATCTGGAACTAGGCTGCTCGTTGGTCAGTTATAAACGCATGGTCTCCGATTGAGCTTGGGAATAAACCCCATTAACAGAACATAATACCTTAGTCCCTGTAAAACAATTAAGCACTTCATATTAGCTCCACAATTATCAGAAAATACCAAACAAAACCAACTTTCTTTTTTTTTTTTGGTTTTGTTTTTGAAAGAAAACCGAAAATAATACAAAACAAATTCAGAAAAATTAATTTTTTTTTTCGTTTTTTTTTTATGAAATCAAAATTCAGATTTTCTTTTTTTAATTTGAAAACAAACCGAAAATCAAAATTTAAATCAAATCAAACCAAAAGAAAGCAAAAATAAATGACAATTGGGTTGCCTCCCAATAAGCGCTCCATTTTGACGGACACGAGCTTGACCAGAACTCCTCCTCAGCTATATGAAGGCTCTTCGAGGTAGATTATATCCACCTCCTCTTCCTGTGATCGAGGCATCTCATAAAAGGGTTTTAATCGTTGTCCATTCAAAGTGAAAAGCTTTCCAGAATCCATTCCCTTGATATCAATAGCTCCATTAGATTTAACAGCAACCACTTCGAAAGGTCCCATCCATTTTGACTTCAACTTCCCTCCAATCAATCGGAGTCTGGACTGAAAAACCAACACTTTCTGCCCCACTTGAAACTGTTTCTGCCTGATGTGTCGATCATGCCACATTTTTGTCTTATCCTTGTACCACATAGCATTATCATAAGATTCCAATCGAAGCTCGTCCAACTCTTGCAGCTGAAATTTCCTCTCTTCCCCACACTTAGTTGCATCCATGTCCATCTGCTTTACTGCCCAATAAGCTTTATGTTCAAGTTCCACTGGCAGATGACAAGCTTTCCCAAACACCAATCTGTAAGGGGACATTCCGATGGGAGTTTTAAATGCAGTTCTGTAAGCCTACAAAGCATCATCCAATAGAACACTCCAATCCTTGCGAGAAGCATTAACCGTTCGCTCAAGTATATGCTTGATCTCACGATTTGACACTTCCGCCTGACCATTAGATTGAGGATGATACGTTGTAGCCAAACGATGATGCACTCCATACTTCTTCATAAGAGCTTCAATTGTGCGGTTGCAAAAAATGGGTACCCTGATCACTAACTATTGCCTTAGGTACCCCAAATCTAGAGAAGATGTTAGCTTTTAAAAAATCTGCAACCACTTTAGAATCATTAGTACGGGTGGCTTTAGCTTCCACCCATTTCGACACATAATCAACAGCCAATGAAATATAAAGATTGCCAAAATAATTCACAAAAGGACCCATAAAATCCATGCCCCACACATCAAATATTTCACACACAATAAAAGGCACTTGAGGCATCTCATCCTTTCTAGTTATATTCCCCATTCTTTGACATCTTTCACAGGACTTACAAAACATATATGCATCTTTAAACAATGTATTCCAATAAAATCCACTATCCAAGACCTTTCTAGCTGTTCTTTTTGGCCCAAAATGACCCCCACATGCATATAAATGGCAAGGAGCTAAAATATCATGCATCTCACTTTCATGAACACACCTTTTAATAATCTGACCAGACCCTATTTTCCACAAATTCGGTGAATCCCAGAAAAAATATTTAGCATCATTACGAAGTTTACGTTTCTGTGCACGTGTGAAATTCTCAGGAATTTGTTGTGATACTAGAAAATTAACCATATCAGCAAACCAGGGATCAGTACCTTGAATTTCCAGGAGATATTCATCTGGAAAAGTCGCCTGTATGGCCATACGGTTGGGTTCCTGGACCAAACGACTCAGATGATCAGCTACCTGATTCTCGGCTTCCTTCTTATCTTTTATTTCCCAGTCGAATTCCTGCAGTAACAGTATCCACCGAATCAACCTTGGCTTGGATTCCTTTTTCTGTAACAAATACTTCAGAGCAGCATGGTCAGAGTAAACTATAATTTTAGATCCCAACAAATAAGATCTAAATTTCTCAAATACAAAAACAATAGCTAAAAGCTCCTTCTCTGTTGTGGTATAATTGCATTGAGCAGGATTAAGAGTCTTTGATGCATAGTAAATCACATGACTCTCTTTCCCAACTTTCTGACCATGCACTGCACCAACTGCATAATCACTCGCATTACACATCAATTCAAAAGGTAGTTCCCAATCAGGAGGTTGAATGATAGGTGCAGTTGTCAGCTTCTCCTTAAGAATATCAAATGCCTTCTTACCATCCTCTCCAAACGAAAATCGCACATCATGTTGAAGCAAACGGGTAAGAGGCTGTGCAATTTTCGTGAAATCTTTGATGAAGCGCCTGTAGAAACCTGCATGACCAAGAAATCCATGAATTTCTCGAACATTCGTGGGGTAAGGCAATTTTGCAATCAAATCAACTTTAGCCTTATCTACCTCAATACCTTTCTCAGAAACGATATGCCCAAGTACTATGCCCTCGTTAACCATGAAGTGACATTTTTCATAATTAAGCACTAAATTCTTATCAATGCATCTTTCCAAAACCTTATCAAGATTTTCAAGACATGAATCAAAAGAATCTCCATACACAGTAAAGTCATCCATGAAAATCTCGATGCAGTGCTCAATTAAATCAGAAATTATGCTCATCATGCATCTATGAAAAGTTCCTGGGGCATTACATAAACCAAATGGCATGCGTCTATATGCAAAGGTTCCAAAAGGACATGTGAAAGTTGTTTTCTCTTGATCTTCCTTAGCAACCAAAATTTGAAAATATCCACTATATCCATCAAGAAAACAAAAGAACAACTTTCCAGCTAAACGCTCAAGCATCTGATCAATGAAAGGCAGAGGAAAATGATCTTTCCTAGTGGCAGCATTTAGTTTACGAAAATCAATGCACATACGCCATCCAGTTTGAAGTCGGGTAGGGACTAATTCATTCTTCTCATTTAAAACAACTTGCAAACCAGACTTCTTAGGAACAACATGCACAGGACTGATCCATTTACTATCAGAGATAGGAAAAATAATATCAAGTTCAAGAAATTTAAGCACTTCTTTCATTACTACCTCTTTCATGTTAGGGTTCAATTTCCTTTGTGATTCAATGACAGGCTAAGCATCAGGTTCAAGAAAGATTCTATGCATACATACCATTGGACTGATACCTTTTAAGTCTGCCAAGGTCCATCCAATAGCTGACTTGCGATCCCGCAGAACTCTGAGTAGCTGTTCTTCCTGATTAAGGCTGAGTCAGCTGCTTATGATGACCGGAAGTGTTTCTCCATCTCCCAGGAACGCATATTTCAGATTCTCCGGGAGGTTCTTCAGCTCTAATTTCGGCGGTTCAATTACCGATGGTATCAATTTTTCGGCGGTTCAAAATTTTTAGATTGTTGATCCAGAGCATACAAAGACATTATATCCTCCCTGGTATCTTCATCAGCAGCCTCCATTGCATCAGAATCCGTCGTACTCTTGGTTATGATTAATTCCATCTTATCCTACACAAAATTCGTCTCAAGGTGTTCTTGGACTAAAGGGTCAATATCATCTGTAAAACTCACTCTAGGAAAGGCTCTGCCTTCTCTCTAGATTTTGAGACTCACGCTCCACACGCGCCACCCAAATAAGCCAATAATGCAGTCCTTTCTGACCGTTACCCACTGAATCCACCAATAACGTCTCTTTCAACGGCTCCCCGATGGGGGATCCGTCCTCAGATTCCGGCGAAACACACACCGGAAAAACTTTCTTTCAGGCTCTCACATCACGCCCACCTCCCCTCTCATCCAATCTGCCATCAAACCCGAAAATTCGGCCAATTACAAGCTTTAACGGGAAGCCGGCATGCATGTACCCCACCGATTCAATTCCGATACTTGCAGGCCACTATCAGAACGCCTTAATCGGCAAATTCCAAAGGGCTAAGCCACCAATACCGATGATACAGACGGCTGTCCAAGCTATGGGCTTCACGCACAAGTTTCAGATTGGATCGCTCGACTATAAACATGTTCTCATTCGATTCCAGAACAAGGAAGATTACAAGAAGTTTTGGCTCAGGCAAACATGGTCGGTTGCAGGGTCAATCATGAAGGTTTTGAAATGGTCGCCGGAATTCTCACCGGAGCACGAATCTCCGATTGTCCCGGTTTGGGTCATGGTAAGAGATGCTCCCCTTTATTATTGGAACAGTTCTATGATAGCTGATCTAGGAAATCAAATTGGTAAATTTATCAAGCATGATTCAGCCACAAATCTAATAGCCAGGCCTTCAGCCTTGAAACTATGTGTTGAGATTGATGTGACAAAAGGGATGATGCCCTCCATTCAGATAGGTCATCCACAGAACTATAGAGACTGTGAGATAATCTATGAGAATGTTCCAATATATTGTTTGCATTGTAAGAAGCTAGGACACAATGACAGTAACTGCAGAGTTCAACATCCTGAGTTAAGGAAATGGCCACAGAAAGAGAAGAGACAGACTCAAACTCAGGAGACACTCAGGAGACAAGAGCTCACCAGCACCAGCAAAAGCCATCTACATCAGGACTGACTAGACAGGAAAAGGAGCAAGGAGCTGCACATCAGCAATGGGTATAAGTGGCACACACAAAAGGAGAGAACTCACAGCAGATAGTGCCATATAAACCTCCTCAAGCACAGCACACTTTCAAGCTTCCTCAATTCATAGTGACAAGGAGGCCACATCCCATATCCTTTTCTTTAGATGACCAAGATGTTAATTATAGGAAACAGGAAAGGGGGAAAAAATATAATGCTAGTGTACAATCACTCAGTACAGTGGAGCAACTGCATATTGTGCCTTACCACAATGTGCAGACAAAAAATTCCTTTTCTATATTGCAGGTGGTTGAAGAGCAACTGGATGTAGAACCAAAAGGCACATCAGGTTACCATATAGAAGAAATGGAGGATGCTCAACCTGAGACACAAATGCCTATCCATGAAGAAGAAGAGAGGGCCTCAGATGCAAATCAGACACAAGAAGGACTCAGGGATGAACTGGTGGAAGCACAGACAGAGCCAAAGCACACTAGCAACAAGCTAATCAAACAGGGAAGTTCTTCTGAATCTATCAGTAGGAACTTAAGACCCAAGTCTAAAATAAAATACTCTTCCTAATGATTAGTCACAAATTAATAGGAAATATATTAGTATGGAATATCAGAGGTTATGGAACTTCTATAGATAGGCTAAATCATTGCTTACAGTTCATCATGTGTCAATTCTGTGCATTATAGAACCAATGCATGATAACAGTCAAATTAATAATCTGCAATTTGAAATAGGTTTTCAAAACTGTATTGCAGCAACAGAAGCTAAGATATGGCTTTTTTATAAAAATAATTTCTCTATAGATGTACTTGCACAGTCTGATCAGTTCATACATGTGTCAATTTGTGAATCTGCATCATTGGAAAAATGGAATACTGTTTTTGTCTATGCTCAGGTCACCGGAACTCCAAGGAGACAATTATGGCTGGATCTCAGCAATTTACAACCAGCACCAACTCTATATGCTGGGGACTTCAATACAGTGGCCTCAGTTCAAGAGCATAGAGGTCAGCACACACCACCAGTTGGAAGTATCAGAGATTTCAGAGAGTGGATGGATCAGCTCAGATTGGTGGAGATACCAACTGTTGGAAATTTATACACTTGGACAAACAATAGGATGAAGGAGGACAGATTGCTCCAAAGATTGGATAGAGGGATTTGCTCACCTGACTGGATCACACAGTATTCACATACATCCATTCAGGTCCTCAATAGAACTACATTAGACCACAATCCTCTTCTAATTTCTATCCAAGACTCAACAGAGATGGTGCCAAGGCCTTTTAGATTTCAGGAAATGTGGTTGCACAGGTCAGAATTTCTCAACATTGTGGAGGAGTGCTGGAACCAACCAACAGAATTCACAGGCATGGCCAACATGGTTTTCAAACTAAAAAGGGCAAAGATAAGACTGAAGCAGTGGAATCAGGAGTCTTTTGGGAATGTACATCAGAACTTGTTGGATGCTGAAAACAAAGTGGCAGAACTTGAGGAGGTTTATCAGAATAGCAACTCAGAAACTGATCTTATCAACCTAAATAAGGAAAAGGCTTTGCTGATCAGGGCACAGAAAGAAACAGCCACATACTGGAAGCAGAAGGCCAACATTAGGTGGTTAAGAGATGGAGATGCCAACACCAATTTCTTCCATCATGCAGTTAAAGAAAAAAGGGTAAGAGCCAGAATAGCAAAGATTAAGAACAATAGAGGAGAATGGATATCAGACCCTGAGATGATTAAAGAAGAGGGAGTTAGTTTTTTTAAGAGCCTGTTGAATGGGGAACCAGAGGAGAGTGATGGGCAGTATATGGAGCATTTTATGGAAGTAATCCCTAGAGTTATCACAGAAATAGACAATGAGACCCTTCTAGCAGAAGTGGAGATGGAAGAAATAAAAAATGCAGTTTATGGTCTCAGCAAGGAGGCATCACCAGGGGCTGATGGCTACTCAGGCCATTTCTTCACACATTGTTGGGAGATCATAAAAGAGGACCTGAGGGAATCAGTAGAGGAATTTATGACTGGGAAATTGTTACCTAAGGCCATTTCCAGTACATGGCTTGCCCTAATACCCAAGAAAATCAACCCCTCATCCTTTGCTGATTACAGGCCAATAATCCTCTCAAATTTCATCAACAAGATCTACTCTAAGATTCTTATGGAGAGGCTGAAACCACTCATGAGTAAAGTGATATCAATACAACAGTCTGGTTTTATGGCAGAGAGGGACATTTCAGACAATGTATTACAGATGATGGAAATGATGAATCTGCTCAGAAAGAACCCAAAATATCAGAACCTAGTGGTAAAGCTTGACATGCAAAAAGATTTTGACAGAGTATCATGGGGATTTTTAAATTCAATTATGCTGCAGTTTGGATTCCATGGGAAGTTTCTTAAACTGATTTTGCAGAACATTTCACAGGCATGTTTCTCAGTGTTAATTAATGGAGTTAGCAGTGGCTTTTTCAACTCTAATAGAGGGATTAAGCAGGGAGATCCAATCTCCCCCTTCCTCTATAATATCATTTCTGAAGGTTTCTCAAGGGGGATACAAAGGCTGTTCAGCACACAATATTTAGAATCTTTCATCATGCCAAGAGGAGTCCAGCCACTATCACACTTGATGTATGCAGATGATACTGCAGTGTTCATCTCAGCTAAAAAAAGGAATTTAGTGAGGCTGAAAGCATTTCTAAAGGCATATGAAGGTGTCTCTGGGAAGAGTGTAAACTTTGAAAAGTCAGAAATTTTTACTCACCCAAAAGCCTCCACAGCCAAACTCAGAATGATAAGGAGATCTCTAGGAATGAAAATGGGGAGGATCCCCTTCACCTACTTAGGAGTCCCTATTTTTTATGGCAGGAACAAGGCCTCATACTATCAGGGCTTATTAGAGAGAATGGAGAAAGTAGTTCTGAATTGGAAGAATAAATGGCTAACAAGTGTTGGCAGACTCACACTCATCAACTCAGTATTATTAGCAATCCCAACACATATATTTGCAGTGCTAAGCCCCCCAAAACAGATAATCAAAAAGATGGAGAGTATTGCATCAAAGTTTTTCTGGGGTCAGACTGAGAGTGGGCAAAGAAAAAGTTGGAGAAGATGGAGTAAAATGGCCATGCCAACAGATGAAGATGGACTAGGATTCAGAAGTGTCAGGGCAGCAATTCAGGCTTTCTCTTGTAAAGTTTGGTGGAGGCTACAGCAAAACAAGACAATATGGTCAAATCATATGTGGTCTTTGCCAGAAACATACAAGCAGTCACATGCATGGAAAAGAGTGTGCAATATAACTCCTTTTGCAAACTCACAATCTATGATTCTTATAGGGAAAGGGACCAGCTCATTCTGGGATGGAAATTGGACAGGAAATGGGGCAATTTTCTACCATTGGCCTTAACAAATTCCAATTCCTTTTCCTAATATCACAGTGCATGATTTTTTTGCAAATAAATTGCTTCATTTAAATCAACTGGAGGCACATCTGCCTACTAATATCTTTCAATTTTTACAGGAGTCTGAGCAAAAATACAGCCATGATGACAGACTTATTTGGAAGCCTGGAGCCAATAGCAACTTTACCATAAAATCTGCATATCAAAAGATCAGAGATAGACAGCCACAACTACAGCTGATGCAGAAGGTATGGTCAAAATATATCCCTAAAAAAATCTCTATATTGATATGGAGGATTAAAAATAGGCTCCTACCATTTGATGACATTTTGACAAAATTTGGATTTTATCTTACTTCAAAATGTCCTTTTTGCTATAATCTGGATACCATGGAGCATTTTTTTAATCACTGCACTCATACTCTAGAGATATGGAAAACCATGCATGCTTTATTAGCTATACAGACACCCATATTTCACACAATGAGACACAGATTGAATTTTTATTTCCATCATACTGGTTATTCAAAGATACACTCAACAGTTATCAGAACTACAGTGTCAGTAGTGGTATGGTTTTTGTGGAAAAAAAGAAATTCACTGTTGCAGGAAGAAAAACAAATGGGTAATCAGGTAATATGTGAGGCAGTGGTGAAAATGACAAGAAATATTTTTACTGCTCAACCATTGACTGGGAATATGGAAAAAAATAGCTTTATTATCTCTACAGGTTTGCTCCCTTTCATTAAACTGAAAAGGCCAAAAACTGTTAAGATCATTAAATGGTTCCCACCTGATCATGGCTACAAGATCAATGTTGATGCTGCTTTTAAAAATAGCTCTGAGGTAGGAATAGGGATTATTGTGAGAGATCATACAGGAAAAGTCTTTTCTATGAGATACATGCCTGCTAACTGTTTATCCCCCATTCATGCTGAAATTTTAGCTATTAAAAAGGGATATCATATGGCAATGGAATTACAGTTGCAAACATATTTTGTAGAAACTGACTGTTTGCAGGCACTCCAAAGTATAAGTTCACCCTCAGAAGCTAGATGGGAACTCTACTCAGACTGCACTCAACTATATGAGTGGCACTCACAGCATCAACACACACATGCAGAGAGAGGAATAATGCAGCAGACTACCTAGCAAAACTGGGCTTGACAACTGTAAATCAGCAAGACTTAAATTGGTCTGAAGCACCAGCAGAACTTAAGGGCATTCTAGCAATGGACAGAGTAGGTATGCCATCTATTAGAACTTCAGATAATCTGCTTTAGAGGCAAGAACTGGTATACTGCTAGTTTATTTTTTCACAGGCACTTCCAGGAGGGATGGCCATGACTCAATCACAACTCTAGAAAGAAAGATAAAGTATCCATGCACAAGCTGCTCAGGCCAGATGTACTACTACAGACAAGCTCAGTACCACTAATGGTCCTTTTGAACCAGTTTTGGTTAATTTTTGACCATTGTAAATATTTCTAGCATGTTTATCTTTAGATATCAAAATCCAATGGTGGCTAAATTGTTCTTCGGTATTTGTTTACTCGATCACTAAATTGCTCCCATTGACAGATTTTGAGCTGAGGATCCTTTAACATAGTGCTAGCAATTTTTTGGTGAAGCTTAGATGCTTCCATGGGTTTATACCCTATTTTGTAACAAACTTAGGCTTTGCCTATTTTGGTTTGGGGTGCCAAATGAATTCCCCCCACCAATGGTGGTTTAATTTTAAAAAACAAATCATCTGTAAAACTCACATTTTCCACATCCTCGTGATTTTTCATGGCATCAAAAATATTGAAAGTTATAGTGTCACCAAAGAATTCACAACTTAAGATTCCTTCATCAACATTAATTATCGCCTTAGCCGTTTTCATGAAAGATCTCCCAAGTAGTAAAGATGCTGATTTATTGCTATAAGAATTTCCCATATCAATTATATAAAAATCAGCCGGGTACACAAAATCCTTAACTTTCACTAGCACATTTTCAAGCACACCACATGGATTACAGAAAGTTCTATCAGCCAATTGAATAACAGTATTTGTAGGAGTTAGCTTTCCCAGTTCCAGTTTATCATAAATGGAAAGTGGCATGACATTTATCGAAGCACCTAAATCAAACATAGCCTTTTCAATTTTTGTTTCTCCAATAGTACATGGAATTGAAAACATACCTGGGTCCTTGCACTTTGGTGGCAACTTTTTCTGAATAATTGCTGACACATTCTCGTCCACCAACAACCTTTCATCATCTTTTGCAACGACCTTCCCAGTAATAAAATCTTTGAGAAACTTAGCAAACTTTGGCATACTCTTAATGGCTTCCAAGAATGGCACATTGATCTCCACCTTACTGAATATGTTGAGGATATCACTCACATCGCCAGCTTTTTTCGTTGAAACCAAACGGCGAGGGAATGGAGGTGGTATCAAAATTCCATTTGACATTTTTGGCTCTGGATCACGGTCCTTATCCTTCTTGGGTCGTTTGTATCTCGATGCTCCTCCCCCCTTGCTAGGATCCGTTCTGGAGTCGCCCGTATGGGCGTACGGGCGGGTGCAGAATCTTCTTCAGGTTCCTGTCCTAGCTCTCTACTCAACTCCTCGTGTGCAGGGTCATCTCCCACGGGTTTGCCACTCCGCAAGGTAATTTGACTCACATTCGCATTCGGATTTTTCTGACTCTGCGACGGTAACTTTCCTTAATACCCTCTGATCTCATTAACTGTATTTGAAAGTTGAGATATCTGGTGATCTTGTTGTTTAAATCCTTTCTTGAGTTCATTGATGTTCTGCTCGATTCCATCAATTCTTCCATTCACATTCCTCATCTCATTCATCATCTCTTTAAACATGTCCCCAATTGGTTTTTCAGTCGCTTGTTGAGGCTGAGGTTGTGCCTGTGGTTGAAACTGCTGTTGCACATGATAATAACCCATCTGATTTTGTTGCTTAAAATTGTTGTTCGTGTTTTGAGGCTGCTGTTGCACTTGGTTATCTTGACCACCCCATCTAAAATTCGGGTGATCTCTCCTTCCTGGGTTGTACGTACTTGAGTATGGGTCATATCGCCTTTGCTGGTTTCCTGAAGAGTTGTTCACCCAATTTGCTTGCCCTTCATCCTCCATTGGACATGAATGAGTATGATGTCAAGAATCACCACAAGTTCCACATACCCTACGGATGTCAATTCCAGCAACTTTCCCAACTGCTTTCTCAATCATCTATTCCACTTTCTCTTTCATCGCTTCTTCCCAGTCCAAATTCCAGGCTCCTGCAACCCTTATTCTAGAGCGGTCTTGCGGATCTTCATACTCCTTCGATGCCTCCAAGTGGTTCTTCAATAATTGTTTAGCTTCACCCCGACGACATGTTGTGGTTTGGGCAGCTATCCACCAATTTTCTGAACTGAGCATTGTACTCATTCACATTCTCATCGAACTGCTGCTTGATGGTTCTTATCTGATCGATCATTAAGTCAGTCTTGGTGTCAGGGAAGAAGTTATCAAGGAATGCCTTCTTCATTGCTGCCCAGGAATCCCGGGCAGCGGCGCCAATTTGATAGGTCGTTTTTCTATCAAATAACCTGCTAACATGTAGGTTACAATTAAGCACAGAGTAAGCAAGGTCGATCCCTCGAGGAACAGTGTAATTATAATTTTATTCCTATTGAACAAGTTTTGTTAGCAACCACCTTTTTGTTTTGAGAGAATTATGTATTAATAACTAAGAACTAAATTAACTAGACTACTAATGCAAATAATAACTCAATAGAGCGAATGCAAGGAACACAAATATCAATAGAGAGTAGAATCCGGTAACAGGTGAATCCACATTAACATATGATTTGATTGATCACGGGCTCAAAGATAAACCGAATATGCATAAATCAACCAGTTATAGAACTTCGAGAATAGCACACCCAATCCAATTTCTTCTTACTTTGTCGGTAATCAGCAAGAATAGCTAAACTAACTACTTCTCTAATCTAGATACAACCTAGCCGGAATAGCCTACCTAGATTTAATACCTCAACAGCATTATGCACCAAAGAAACCCGATTCAGACAATTTATAATCAGAATACCTGTCACAAATTATCTACCCCTTACTCCCAACTATTGGCGTATAGTTTCGCCACTAATTGAATCTACCCCCTTAATACAGATAAATAGAGGAACTCAATTGGCACTATTCCAAATCACAAAAGATTGCGCAGGTCTCAAGCAATTCAGAAATAAACGCTAAACTCAAGGATTAAGAAAGAACTGATGCAATTCAATTATAAGCACATTTAGGCCTCACGATAAATCATAGTTAATGCTTCATCACCCTAACCGGACAAGAAATTTAGCTACTCAAGCTATGAATAAACACACAAATAATATAAGAAATCATAATAAAATAACAAAGAGATGAAGAAGATAAAGCTTATTGATTATGATGACGAGGAAATTCCAAGTGGTGGTTCCAGTACAAAAGAATTGTTTTCAGCTCCAAAACCCTAACTTTCTTTCCATATTGATGATTAGGGCTCACGGTTATCTCCCTCCCTCAATTTTTAGCCGTGAGTTTAATATATATATATAATAAAAAAGGTAAAAACCCTAATCCTAGATATAAAAGGAAAATCCAGCCTTTTAATGCACATTCACACATTCACCGTGCACTTTTTTATTGAAATATAATATTCTACACTAATTAATTATTATAATTGCCACCACTAATTAAGGCCAATTAAGTAGACTCTCATGCACAATTCAGTCCACCTTCTAGCACCGATCTTTCACAATATGCATAGCTGATTAGTGATCGACATGTCGAAGTACAACCACTCGTAGAAAAAGACCAGTAATAGAAATTGCCTTCTTCTCGTCGCTTTATTCTTCTTCCCGGAATAATGGAATTAACGATCCACTATCCGTTGGAGCACACTACCTCATTAAAAAACCTTTCGGAAAAAGAGTATAGTGTCTAGCTCCCCACCATGGCTCTAAACGCTTGATTTTGCTTCTTTTTCAAAATTTCTCTATTTGATTGTTTCACACCAATATTCTTATAATAAACCTGCACCAAAACACACCTTCGTGCACATCAAATAGAAAAAGAGACTTATAAACCACATAAATTAAGTGTATAAGTTATAACCGATCACCATTGATCATTTTTTTAACACATGTTCCCTTTCAGTTTACATCTTGAAGAAAATGCCTGCTTTTATTGGTAGAGCCATCTAGGACAGACTATCCTATTATCTAACATGCACTGGATTGCCAAGATTTCAAGCAAAGCTGATGATCATGCCAACTGACTCATCCGTGCACCAATGCACCAATGCCCTCATGATCATGCTCTCAGACCCATCCAGGCACCGATGCAACATGCTCTCAAACTCATCCAGGCATAAATACAACACGCTCTCATCCAGGCACCAATGCAGCATGCTCTCAGACAAAGGCTAGGTTAACATGCTCTCTGATATCCAACTTGTTGCTACTTCTATTATCCCATACACTCACAGACCCCTAAACCTAGGTTAAGAATTAGTAAGTGGACCAGGCCTGATTTAGGGTTCAAGCTTATTGTAGACACTGCCTTCCCGAGATCAGAATGTGGCTTGGGATACATTCTTAGGGACTCATCTGCTAATTTTATTGCAGTTGATACTTCTTTCTCTAATGCAGATTCACCACTTGAGGCAGAAATCAGGGCAATCATAGCTGGATTCCATTTTGGATCATTCTATGGACATGATACTTTCTGTATTGAGTCTGACTCACTCATTGGTATTTCCATGATCAAGAATCCTGTCACAGCACACTGGAAGCTATTCCAACCGTGTGATCATGCCAATGGACTCATCCAGGCACCAATGAAACATGCTCTCAGACAAAACAATCTTGTGGCAGATGCACTTGCCAAGCTAGCTCTTGTCAACAAACTTAACCAAATGTACACCTGGAATTTGTTACCTTCTGATATTAAGGCCATAGTACTGATGGGCTAGATTCAAATGCCTTCAATTAGATGCTAACAATTGGTGCAGGTTCCTTAATTTTTCAAATTCACTATCATTTCTCTTTGCCCTAGGTTCTTCACTAAGGGCTTAGGCTTATTGCTGTATTCAAAATATTGTTCTATGTGACTGCTATATCTAATTGGAGCCGCATTGAGTTTTGCTTGCACTTCTCTAATAGGCTTAGATTAGGGTTATCTGTTTATGCAACTTTTGTATAGTGACATCTCTATTCTTTTGAAAGCACAAATATTGATTTTTGGGACTTCAGTCCTTGTAACAAAACTATGGCCATTTAAGGCATGTTGGTTTGGGAAGCCTAATACGAATATTCCCCCACTCTATGAGTGGATTATCTAAAAAAAAGAGTTTGTTTGGGAATTTTTTATTTTTTAAAAGTTTTATGAAATTGTGTAATGATAGAGATTTGAGTACTATATATATATATATATAAGAAACATATACCTAAATTAATTCAATTAAATAGACCAAAATTACATAATTAACCAGATCAATTGAAAATCAGGAAATAATTATGAAAACATGTCTAATTGAATTCGAATGATACATATAAAATCAAACAAAATTGTAAATTAATATAACAAAAAATAGTAAAAGATTAAAATTATGGTATCGTTCGGAGAAAATTTCCAAATAAATACAATTAAACTAAAATTACGAAATTAATCAGTAATTAAATCCTAATTAAATACTAATTAAGTACACTACAAAACTTGTATTTTTATTAAGGTGTCAGTAAGGGACAAGTTATAATTTTTTTTTATTTTATTACTACGAACCTAACAAGGTCAAATGCATTAATATTAAATCAATTTTAAGGTTAAAATTGTCAAATATCAAATGTTGCAGATAATGCTGCTGCTAGCTAGCTAAGCTGTTCCACTTAGCTCATTCAATGTCGGTGGTCAAAGTCAAAGTAGTTAGAGTGAAAACAGTTAGGAGTAAATTTGTTAGTTTAATTGCTTTAAGTTTTAACTGCTTTGTGGCACGTGTATTAGTCACGCTTTCCTGCTTACTATTTAGCTAGCTTTTCCCTGTAAATTCATTACCAGATTTTTCCTAAATAATATTGAAAGTTAAGATTCTTTTGAGCTCCATTAATGGAGTTATGAGTTTTGCTGCTTTGTATCTGTGAAAGTGCAGATTTGACATGGTATCAGAGCGGATCCGAAGGATCTGTTCATTGTGGCATCAATCTTGTGATCGGAGTCTTCATCGACTTGGTGGTTAAAGATGGCGATCCCAGCGCAAAACAATGGTGAATCCGGCGCTTAGGGACGCGGTTCTGGAAACCCTGTCAGTAGCTCAAGTGAAAATCCGGGAGGAAACGCCGGCAGAGGCGTCGGCGGAGCTCCTATTGGCGCACCCGTTTTTGGTGGCGCGGGTAACGGAAATGGCGCACCGGTCGGTGGCGCGGAGCCTGGAAATGGTGGCGATCTCATCGCGAAGCAGCTGGAGCTTCACCACTACGATTACCCTGGAGTACTTCCGGTGACTATGCTGTTGACATTTACGAACTATGTGGCGTGGAATCGCGCAATGTTTGCGTTGGGAGCTAAACAGAAGCTACAGTTTGTTGAAAGCAAAATTGCAAAACCTGCTGATGATGATCCTCTGAGCGAGCAGTGGAAGAGAGTGAATTTTATGGTTACCTCATGGATTCTGAACTCAATATCTTCAGAAGTGGCTGAAAGATTCTTGTATGCAAGAAGTGCAACTGAAATTTGGAGAGAACTTGAGGTTTTTGGAGTGCCAAATGGAACACAGATCTACTATTGCAGAGAGAAATAGTATCACTGAAACAAGGTAATCACTATCTTGGCTCTTATTTCAGTAGGATGAAAGATTTCTGGGATAAATTGATTTCAGTAGATGTTATACATGTTTGTGAATGTGCTGGTTGTGTCTGTGGAGAATCCAAAAATCTTGCTGATAGAGAGAATAGAGAAAGAATCATTGAATTTCTTATGGGACTTAATGAAGAGTTTGATGGAACTAGAGATCAAGTGCTAGTTATGGAACCCGTGCCTACTATAACTAGAGTCTTTAACATGATGATACAAATAGAGAATAAAAAGCATGTTCAGAATGTGTTTGCTGATAGTATGGATGCCAATCAGACTGCTTTCTTAGCTAATCCTACTTTAGGAAATAGCAACAGAGCTGGTTTTAGGACTTCTGAGAATAGAAGGGATTTCAAATGTGAATATTGTCAGAAGATGGGACACCCTCAAGTGTCCTGCTACAAGTTGAAAGGATATCCTAAGTGGTGGAGGGGTTTCAAAGATAATAAGTTCAGGCACAGTAAATTCAGACAGCCTGGAAGAAATTTTGGTCGTCAAGCAGAATTTGGAGATGAAGATGCTATATCTGTTCAGCATTTTGGAGGACAACAATTTGGGTGACAGTTTCAGAGCAGTGGATAGTCTCAGAATGGGGGACAAAACTCTAGTGCACTGCTATTACTATTGATGGGAACAATCTGAGAATGTTGATTCAGCAAGAACTGAAGCAGTTGATTAAAGGAAAATGAAAAGTTGATGATGACTCAGCTATGAATAATTTTGCTCACTTTGAGGACTTTGCAGGTATGACTACTTTCTATGCATTAAGTTCTCTGAATGGGGAGTTGTAAAGCACATGGATTATTGATTCAAGTGCATCAATGCACATGTGTTCCAGTATTGATTCTCTTGTTTCTTATGAAAAACAAAAGGATTATGATAAGTCCATGGTTCGTATTCGGACCTCATTAATACTCGGACCGGGGCCCGAGAAGGGTCTGGGCTCGAGATACGCGGAGGGTAGATCTACAGGTCCATCAATCCTAATCCTTATAAGGAATGCATATATTATGAATGTTCTACAAGGAATATACATGTTCTCAAAGATGGTAATACAGCTATCCTAAACATGGTAACATAACCATGTACGAAATATACTTCTATTATACATGGTAATACAACTACTATTCCCATAAGAGTTGTGTTCATACCATAAATACATATCTTGGTGATCTACGGATTGTAGCCATATAAATACTTTAAAGGTTTGGTAGATCTCCATCTAATCTCATACTTTACGCCTTAAGCAAATATACTGACCTGAGCGTCAGAGTGTCTATCCCCGGGACACCCGGGGCCTTTGTTTTGCAGATTCAGTTCGTGAGCAGGGTTCGTAATCAAGTGCGGGTCGTAGACATCCATCAATTTGGCACGCCCAGTGGGACCCGCAGGCTAATCTTGATCTATACGACATTCTAACCCATGGCTGATCCGGCTGAAATCCATCGTGGGAGTACACGAACCCGTTTCTCGGCCCCGACAGGAGTAAGAAGCATCAAAAACGACGAGACAAGCTACGCCAGCAACCAGGTAGCAGGAAGGAGCATCAACGGTGTGCATCGATTGGTGCAAGAAGCCTCTCCCAGGGAATAGGAGAGCAAAAGATCTCGCTTAGATGAAACTGTTACTTTGTCATCTGAAGATGCGGTTCCTAATCAAATTCCCCATTCAGATCCCCTAGTGATTGCGGTTGACATAAACCATAACAAGATCAGAAGAGTTCTGGTGGATGGAGGAAGTGAAGTAGAAGTCATGTTTCTCAATTGTTATGAACAGCTGGGATTGGACAAAAATAATCTCACGCCCACAAACCCTATATCAGGATTTACTGGCAATCCTGTCATTCCTTTTGGAAAAACTATTTACCAGTGCATGTGAGAGACGGTCCTCGGAGTATAACCTTGCATTGCACCTTTACGATCATCGATTCCAAGGCACCCTACAACATAATCCTTGGAAGGCCCTGGATGTACCAGGCAAAGGCAATATGGTCCCCTTATCATTTGGCGATGAAGTTCCCCACCAACAAAGGGATTCCCACAATCCGAGGTGACCAACAATTAGATCGAATATGCACAATACAAGCTATCCGAGAACCAGAAATGGAGAATCTTGAACCAGCCAAGTACTCCGAGTCCGAGCTGATGCAGCTTGGAGAATCAGGAACCGTTGAGGTTGGAACTCTCCTACCCCCCGAGATAAAGGCTAAACTAAGAGATCTTCTCAACCAATATATAGATGTCTTTTCCTGGGACACCAACGACTTGGTGGGAGTATCCCCTCGCTTGGCGGAACATTACCTGAATATCAATCCCTCGCAAAAACCCATTAAGCAGAAACGACGCATCTTCGCACTAGATCGAGTTGAAGCCATTGGGGAGGAGGTAGACAAGCCACTTAAAGCCCGTATAATCGAAGAAGTGCAGTACGTAGAATGGATAGCTAACCCGGTAATGGTCAAGAAGCCAGATGGAAAGTGGACAATGTGCATCGACTTCACCAACTTGAACGATTGTTGTCCTAAAGATAGATATCCCTTACCCTCGATCGACCGATTAGTTGAAGCGATTGCGGGATACCAAGTACTAGCCTTCTTTGATGCCTTTAAAGGATATCATCAGATTCCTATGGAAGAGCAAGATAAGGAAAAAACCTCCTTTATAACCGACAAAGGAACTTTTTGCTATAAGATGATGCCTTTCGGATTGAAAAATGCCGGAGCTACTTACCAGCGACTGGTAGAAAAATTATTCAAATCTCAGATAGGGCCCAACCACGAGATTTATGTGGACGGCATGGTAGTAAAGAGCCGCAGCTATGACGCCTTCTTTGAAGATCTAAAGGAAACCTTCGACACGTTACGGGCCTCCAAATGTACCATAGGCGTGAGAGAGGGAAAATTACTGGGGTATATGGTATCCAATCGAGGAATCGAAGTAAACCCCGAGAAGATAGAGGCTTTGCAAAATATGCAACCTCCAAAAACCGTCAGGGACGCGCAGAAGCTGACAGGGTCCCTTGCAGCCCTTAGTCGTTTCCTATCCAAAGGAGCGGAAAAACATCTACCCTTCTTTAATATCCTTAAAAAGGCAACCAGTTTGAGTGGTCGCATGAATGCGGAGAGGCTTTCCAAGAACTTAAAAACCATCTTCGGCAACTTCCGACATTATCAAAGCCAGATAAAGAAGAGACTCTTTACTTATATATATATATATATATATATATATATATATATATAAAATTAATTTTTACTAATCTTGATTAAGTGGTGATTAATTAGCTTAATCATGATTAAAAATTGTAATCTTATTGAATTTGAAAAATAAAATAAAACTTAATGAACAGTAAATAAACATAACTTGTGTACATCAAATAAAATTTAGGGTAATTAATGACATAGTATATATATATATATATATAAAAGTAAAAATAAAAAACATGAGAAAATCAGTACCTTGAATAATTTCTTGTATTGAATAAAGGCTTAATGGGAGAGAGAAGAGTACATGGGAATGGTTGTTTACAAGGCTTGGCTTGGGTACAAGGCTTGGGAAGTTCTATGAACTCAAGATTGGGATTGTAGAGAATAAGAAGGGGCTGAAATCAGCATGCCTCCTTCTCAATGAAAGCTAGTCTATTTATAGGAAATTCTTACTAATACTATTCAGTTGTAATGATGAATCAGTAGTGATTAATGGCCCCCCCACGTTGGCTTGTTTCTTCAATAATAGCACTCCTTGAATCTGTAGTGTTGAAATGGGCCCTCCACGTTGGCTTGTTGCTCCAATAATCTCATCTTTTAATTATCTTGAATCTGAAATGGTCTTCTGAAGTGGGCGTCTGGTCCCTCCACTTGCTCCGGTCTGTTGAATAGTAGCTCTTTTGGAATCTGCACTCCTTTAATTGTTGAACTTGAAATGGGTGTCTGGTCCCTCCATTTGCTCCGGTCTGTTGAATTTTATCACTTTGGAATCTGCTCTCCATTAATTGAATCCTGTATTGGGCTGCTTCTTGTTGAATTATAGCTCGTATGGATCTTGGGCTAATGGGCCTCCGAATGGATCTTCATCTTGACTGTCTTCTTGTTTTACTTCTGTCTCCTTCATTTGCTTGAACATCTGGTAAAATTTTTTGAAATCTTCTTCTTCTTGACTTGTTCTTAATGTTGCAGGTAAAATCCTTAGCTGTTGAGTTGATCGCTGTTGTTGAGTAGATGATGGCTGAATGCTGATTGTTTGCTGGACTGGGCTTTTGCTGTTGGTCTGAATACTTAGGGCTTGTTGAATTGGGCCTCCTTTGATTGGGCTGTCTTCTGGACTGAGTTGAATTCTTAATTTTTCTCCTGTTTTAAGATAATGGGCCACCGCTTCTGTTGAACAAAACTGGACTTTGTAGTTGCTCCACCATTTTATCTTGAACTGCCTTATGAGTGAGCAAGGCAAACCTTCATGAATCTGTCTTATCTGAAAACTCCACGCAAATATCCATGGTACTCGGAATATTGCATGGAATAATATATGCTTCTCGAATTGCTTTGCTTTGCTGAGTCTGTAGAATGTTTCCAATGCCTCCGATACTGGTTGTGGTAGAATTTCTGCTGATGGTCCCAATTTGAGCCACCAATCTATGAACCAAATTGGAATTTCTCCGTCGAAGGATGAATGAAAATTGATGAACCATGAATGATCAAATGACCTAATATAAAATGTTCTATACCAGGCTTGCATATAATCTACATAGTTGAATGTTTGAGGGATATGACGAACTGTGAATGAAACTGGGGAATGTATATCCTTGAACTGGGTAGGCTGAAGAATATTTTTAATTTGGATTTTGGAAAAGTCTATTCTGTTGGGATCTGATCTATTTTTCATATGCTGAATATCAACTGAATGGGTGTCTATTAGAATCAATTCATAAAATTGTTGAGTTTTTTGAATATCATCTGCCATCCATTGACTTGTAGGTACAAAATGTTTGGATACAAAATTCTTTAACTGATGGACTTCTGGTTCTGTTTGAAAATGAGTAAGGAAAATATATTCTGGGTTTGGTTTATCAAAATAGGATGGGGTTTTTGGTTGTTGAGTGGATGATTGTGTGCTAGGTTTAGGGAATATGGTGTAATTGGATGTTAAAACTGGTGTTTGAATCAACCTTGAATAAGGAGTCTGGGCAACTGTGGAATAAGTAAGAGGTGGAAAATCTGGAGTAGGTGTTTTAGGTGCTAATGGTCGTGGAATTTCATAATCTTTGGCTGTTTTTGAATTTGAGTATGCTGCTGTACTTGAATATTTACTCATGATTTCCTGTAAGGAATTCTCGAGTCAAAAAATCTGGAAGGGAGTTATCCTTTCCTTTAATGAATTCAATTTCAAAATCAAAAACTGATAATATTGCTTGCCATCTTGCAAAAATTTGTTTTGAAACTAAATTTTTTACATCTTTCTGTAAAATTTCTTTTGCTGATTTGCAATCAATTTTTAATAAAAACTTTTTATTATACAAATCATCTTGAAATTTTGAAATACATAAAACAATTGATAAAACTTCTTTTTTAACTGTTGAATAATTCATCTGTGCCCCAGTCCATAATCCCGAATGATACCTAACTATGTTTTCTTTTTCTAAATGCAATTGTTTTAATATACCTCCATATCCTAAGTTTGATGCATCTGTTTCAATTATCATAAACGCCAATGGGTGTGGAATTCCTAGACATGGTAATGATTTTGATTTTAATTTTACCTCTTTGACTATTTGTGTATGTTTATCTGTCCAAGGTGATGGATTAATTTTTAATCTGTCATATAAAGGCTTACAAATTATCCTTAATTTAGGGAAAAAGTCTGATATGTAATTTAAACAACCTAAAAATCTTTGTAATTGATTTTTATCCTTTATTTCATCTGGAAACTTATCTGCAAATTCAATTGCTCTTTGTATTGGTTTAATTTTTCCTAAATGAATATCATGCCCTAAAAATCTAATTTTTGTTTGAAATAATTTCATTTTAGGTTCCGATATTACTAGACCATTTTTCTTTATAATATTTAGTAGTAAATTTAAGTGTTTAAAGTGACTATCTATTGAATCAGAATAAACTAATATATCATCTATGTATACTATTACAAATTTTGAGTAGGGATTAAATATATCATTCATAATCTTTTGAAATTCTGATGGTGCATTTTTTAATCCAAATGGCATAACATTCCATTCATATTGGCCAAATGGGACTACAAATGCTGTTTTATATTTATCTTTCTCATCTATTTGAATTTGCCAATATCCAGATTTTAAATCAAACTTTGAAAATACTCTTGCATTATATAATCTATTTAATAAATCTCTTTTGTTTGGAATAGGATATCTTATCCATAGTAGTACTTTATTTAATGGTTTGTAATTTATAACTAATCTAGGAACTCCTCTCTCTTTTTCTGCCTGTTTATTGACATAAAAAGCTGAGCAACTCCATGGAGATTTGCTTTCTCTAATTAGTTTTTTATCAAAATGACTTTGAATTTCTTGCTTACATAATTCTACTAATTCCGTGTTCATTTGAATTGGCCTAGCTTTAGTTGGAATATTCTGTTCATTGAATTCTTTCTCATATGGTAATGATACTATATGTTTTTTTCTATCCCAAAAGTCATTAGGATGATTTGAACATACTTGATTTTTAAATTCTTCTTCTAATTTTGAAATCTTTTGTTGTATTAAATTGTTATTAATTAGTTCTTCTATTTTTGAATAACTTAATTCTTCTTTTAAATATAAAATATTCTTTTGTTTAGTATTTAACAAACAAATCTTTCGATATATGGAGTTGGACTGTAATAAATTTAATTCTATCTGAGTAGGAGGATCAATAAATGGAAATAGTAATTTTGTTCCTAGTATTTTAGTGCTAATTCCTTGTTGAGTTTTCTTGAAAGGGGTAATCTGATATAAAAATAGATTTCCTAATACAGCATCATAAGACACATTTTCTAATATGAGAAATGAATGTTTAATACAATAATTATTGTTACATATAAACCCATTAGGTAGTTTTTTGTTTACTGTCATTGGAGTACCATTTGCTGCTGATAATCTTTCTTTAGTTTTAACAAGATACTTAGTGGGAATTATTCCATCTCTAATACATGATTGGTCTGCACCACTATCTAGTAATGCTATAACTGTGACACTAAAGTCTTCAACCCCTATAGTTACTAATGAGTACCATTTTTCCATATTAATCTTATTAATAGCACTAAAAAATTGATTATCTGTTGGAGTTTCTTCAGCTATACTTGTACTAGGCATATAATTTTGGCTTATGTTGCTTAATTTGAACTCTAAATCTAGATCCTTATCTTTTAACCTACTTAATTCTTTTTTTATTGAACTAACCTCTGTTTTTAGTTTATTAATTTGTGTTTTTAAATCATCTGCTTTTATTGGTTTTCTTTTTTCTATTTCAGTGTATTTTGTGATTGTTTTACTTAAACTAAATACTTCTTCTATTTGTGGTATTTTTGGTTTTTCTTCTTCTGTTACTAATTCTTTTAGTTTTTCTATATAATCATTTTTATTTTCTGAATCTGCTATTTTATCAATAATGTCTAATAAAGTTTTTTTATTATTTTTTGTATTATTTAACATATTGATTGTTTGAATCTTACATTGGCACACATCTGAATTATCTGAACTATCTGATGCTGAATCATATTCTGTTTGTTCTATATCTGAGTTTTCTACTAATAATGATAATAATTTATTTCTTAGTTCTTTATCTTCTGAAAATAGTGAATTTATCTTTTTCTCTGTCTTACAGTGTGAAGCAGTGTGACCAAATTTCTTGCATTTATAACACTGAATATTTTTGTATTTATTGTTTCTTTTATATTTCTGTGTATTTTGATTTTTATTATAATTTTTATAATTATCTCTACTATTATATTTGTATTTTCTACTTTTTCTTAATATTCTTTTCTTTTCAGATGAAGGTGGTTTGATCCCCATTATTCCAAATTGTTGACAAAAAGTACCCATTTCTTTTCTTTCAGATCCATACTTATGTTGAATTTTAAATCTTGGCATAATGTTAATGCTTCTTTCTTAATAAATGCAAATATCTGACCGAATGTTAATGCATCATAATTTATTTTGTCTGCTCCTAATGTTTTTTGTAAATTAGTGATTATTCTTTGTGAAAATAGATTTGGTAATCCTGTAATAAATTTTTCTTTCCAAAATGCTGCATTTGAGTCTGTTCGTCTTAATACTTGTGTTAAAAATAAATCCTTATACCATTTGAAATCTGTAAGAGACGGACATCTTAAATTAGTTCAACATATTTTATTACTAGTTAATTCTTCTTCTGGATTTCCAATAAAGTACATAGATATGACATATATTAAATAAGCTGAACCATCTTGAACCATTACATATTGTATTTCATTACTTTCTTCTTTTACTTCTTCTATTTCATGATTAATAATGGCTTGTTTATCTTCTATTGTTAAGTGATTATCCCACCAGCCTTTTAGCTGACCCGTAAAACTTGTTACTAGAAATCCAACAATTAGAGGTTCTGAATGTGTGGTTTTGGCTTTGTATGCCATCCTAGCCATACCCATTTCTTGTAATATATTTAATATTTGATATTCAGACTTTCCATCTATGTTCCATTGATATAAAGATGATCCATCATAGCTATTTAATGTATTATTCTGTTCTTCATATTGAATATCTGGAGGCGTAGGTCTGGGATAGTAATTTTTTGTTCTATTATTTACCCAAGTTCTATTTGATCTAGGGTTTTTTATTCTATTAATTTGTAATTGTGGTTTCTCTTCTGGGTAATTTTCAATATTCTGAATTACTTGAATATTCTGAATTTATTTGTGAAATTACTCCTATGTTTTGAGATGTACTAGGTTTATCTCTCTGAACTAATGACATTGAATTTTCCAGGTGTTTAGGAAATGAAGAAACTTGAAAATGAGGTTTTGAAATTTCTCTTGGGAATCCTTCTTGTTTATTATCTAGCTTAGTGGAAATTAAATCTACTTGATTAGATATAGTATGTAATATTTGATTTGTATAATTATTTTGTTGATATACTTTTTTAATATCTTCTACAGTTGCAGGCTCAGTTCCTTCTTTTCCTAGCTTAAAAGGAGATGCTGTTATAACATCACCTTCTAAATTAATGCTGATATTTTTTAAAGGGGGATGAATAGAGGTTACAATAGTATTATTATTCTGTAATTTCCATTTTTTATACAAATTAGTTTGTACATTAATGAATGGAATTTCTTCTATATGATCTGAATTTACTAATCTTTCTTTTTGTAGGTAGTATGATAACCATATAAAGAATTTCATTTTTTTAATCTTTTTTTCTTTTAATTCTTTATAAAATTCTTGTTTTAAATTTTCCCTAATTTGAATATCTAAATTCTCAAACCGTTTTCTATGATTAATATTCTCTGAACTATAATAATCTTTGTTTAATGCTTGTTTATCTATTAAAAATTCTTCATCACTATTTATCATATTTAATTCTGAATTTCGCATTTGGCTATAAGTCGGTGATCCTATTGAAGAGGTAGTATCCGGAATTACTTCCGGTAGTGGAGTTGAAAATCTAAGTTTTGACTCATGAAAATCAGATATTGAATGTCTAGGTAATTGATAGTTGCTAGATTGATCTAATGAGGACCTATGTGTTTCTGCATATCTACTGGACATAGACCTACTAGACATAGACCTTTTAAATTTTATTAATACTTTTCCATCTTTCTGTTCTTCTATAGTTGAAGGTTCTATTAATTTTAAATTTCTTTGTATACTTACTGGTCTTTCAGCTATTATTTCATCAGGAATAGTTATTTCATTCCATTTTAATAACTTTGGAGTTTCTATTCTTGTATTATCTGAATTTGTAGTAACATAGACTGATTCTTCTTTTTCTGTTGGGTTTAATTTTAATGCAGTTGGAATCATGGATTTCATTAATTTAAAATATACTCTATATATTAATACAAAATGTTCTGTCTCATGCATTATCTTGTCTTGTTTTAATTGAATATCTAATTTTAATGAATTCATGATGTTTGGATCTGTTAAACTAACAGAATAATTTGGAATACAATCAAATCGTATTGTTCCATTACAAATATTAGTTTGAATCATTGCTAATATTGAATCTTTATATTCAACTAGCCTATCATCTCTTAAAGCCATAAATATTGGGGTATCTATTCCTAATCTTATTAATGGGTGCAAAGCTATTTGTATTAAACCAAAATGTAAAAATCTATAATTTTGAGTCTTATATTTCTTAATAGCTTCTTGTGAAAGTAATTTTATAGATTGGAATTCTTGATGCATTGGGAGTATTTCTTCATGAATTTTAATCGAGTATGCTTTACTAAACTCTAATATTCCATGTTGATAAATTGAATTTATAGTTTGACTGGGTAATACTTGTTGTATTTCATGACTTTGTAATATGCTACATGATGGATGAGATGATGAATTCGAAGAACTAGATCCTCCGAATAAAAACCTCCTTACCTTTTCTGTCATAGTATCTTATCTTTAACTGTAATATTTATTGTACAAATTAGATCTTCTTACACATAACTGGAACACATCCTAGCTAGCCATCAGCGCTGTATTGGTCAAGGAAAAGGAAGGATCGCAACATCCCATATACTATGTAAATAGGGCCTTACAAGGGCCCGAGACCAAATATACTCCTCTCGAGCGCTTGATATTAGCCCTCGTCCATGCTTCTCGGCGGTTGAGACCATACTTCTAAGCACATACAATAGTCCTCCTAACCAACTACCCGATCAGGCAAATCATCCAGAAGCCTGATGCTTCGGGACGAATGATGAAGTGGGCCATTGAGTTGGGAGAACATGACATACAATATAAACCTCGGACAACCATCAAGGGCCAAGCCTTATATGATTTCATAATGGAGTCTGTTGAACCAGTAGAGATCGACAAACCAAACCCAACTCCGGACTCCGGAAAATGGAAACTATATGTGGATGGATCCTCCAACTCGGGAGGAAGCGGTGCCGGAGTCTTACTCACCATCCCCGAGGGAAAGGACCATCCTTACGTTCTCCATTTTAATTTTCGAGCCACTAATAATGAAGCAGAATATGAAGTCCTCATTACGGGGCTAAAACTAGCAAAGGACCTTGAGGTCGACGACCTCGAAATCTTCAGTGACTCACAGATCGTTGTTTAACAGGTTAAAGGCGAATACGAAACTTGGGAGTACAGTCTCCAGAAATACCTCGAGATAGTTAAGCCTCTCCTAAATCATTTTCCGACATTATGAGCTGAATCATATCGCCCGAGAAAGTAACCACAAGGCTGATGCACTCAGCAAACTTGCCTCCTCGGACCTCAACATAAGATCTTCTCAAGAATTGCTAATGGAAACCCTGGCGAAGAGAAGTTACGAAGAAATTAGCATCATGGATGTTGACATCTCAGACACATGGATGAACCCCTACATTGAATACCTCCAAACAGGTACCCTTCCTGAGGTCAAGCACCTGGCACAAAAGGTCTGAGTTAAAGCTCCAAAATATGTCATCCACAACAGTATCCTATACAAGAGAGGATACCTCCAACCCCTACTTAAGTGTGTTGGGCCTTCCGATGCGGAACACTTAATACAAGAAACACATGAAGGAGTCTGCGGTAGCCACCAAGGTCCACGTACCGTAACCCGAAAGCTCCTACAGATGGGTTATTTCTGACCTACAATGCTACAAGATGCCAAAAGATATATCAATTCTTGTCACTAGTGCCAGAGATTTGCCAAGATGATCCACGTGCCACAGGAAAATATGATTACCATCCAAGAATCATGGCCATTTGTCCGATGGGGCATAGATCTCGTCGGACCTTTTCCTACGGCCCCTGGTAATTTCAAGTACCTCATTGTGGCCATCGATTATTTCTCAAAATGGGTAGAGGCTGAAGCCTTAACCAACATAACTGGCAAGAAAGTTATCAACTTTTGCTGGAAGAATATCGTGTGTCGCTATGGCATCCCGAGATACATAGTGACCGACAATGGAGCACAATTTGCTAGTGATCCCTTCAAGACATGGTGTACGAAGTATGGCATACACCAGAAGCTCACCTCAGTATACCATCCAGAAGCTAATGGCCAAGTAGAGGTTACAAACCGTACCTTGGTAAGCGGTATCAAGAAGCGCCTCGAATGAGCTAAAGGAAACTGGATCAAAGAATTACCAAGCGTGATCTGGACCCATAGAACTACACCAGCCACAGCAACAGGAGAGACTCTTTATAGCTTAGTCTATGGGTCCGAAGCGGTCATCCCCATGGAGATTGGGGTCCCCTCTGCCGTGCCTCTCAACCAGATGATGAAGATGGCACAGCCAACGAAGAAAACCTTCATCTCGACCTTGACCTCCTAGAGGAGAAGAGAGCAAATGCTACATCCACAAGGCCAAGGTAAAGGAAAGAGTCAAGCGCTACCATGATAGAAGAGTCCGCTTAGCCACTTTCGTTAAAGGAGACCTTGTCATGAGGTTAAATGAAAAAAACAAGAAATAAGTGGAAAGGAAGCTAGCCCCGAACTGGGAAGGTCCATATCGAGTCCTAGAATCCCATCCAGCGGGAAGCTACCTCTTGGAAACCATGAATGGGGAACCTATACCACGAAGATGGAATGTGATTAATTTACGAAAGTATCACGGAAGATATAAACTCAACGGAGAGCCTCACAAAGGTTCGAGACTATCAAGCACGTCCGAGAAGCCTCATCAAGGTCCGAGACAAGTATGGTCTAGCACAAACGGGTACTCAAACTCAAACCCACTATTTACTTTGTATCTATTCTTAAAGTTATAAACTTAGATTGAAGTCGTTTTTATACCTATCTTTATAACATACAATCTCAAATTCCTTTTCTTAAAAGAGGATTGTTGTCTTAAGTATAACATTGATTGCTATTCAAAACAATATACTTTATAAAGTATATGATTGGTCAACTTATAAGTTATTTGGATACAATATTCGAATGCCAATCGTTTTGAATAAAAGAGATAGGTTTGAGATAAAGTACTTCAAAAAGTGCTTGATTGAGGTCTATAGACTAAAAAGGGCAGACATGCTCGAGAATCAATCATCTCAACATAAAGAGGAGAAACCTCAAAAACAAAAGTTGAAGTTCATATCAAAGGTGTTTTTACATCAGATTATGATACTTCTAAAAAACTCCCTCAAAAGGGCACACATAGAGGAAAAACCTCGAACACAAATAGTTCATATCAAAGGTGTTATTACATTAAAATATGATACTTCTAAAAAAGACCCTCAAAAGGGCACATAAGAGGCTAAACCTCGAACATAAAAAGCACATATCAAAGGTGTTATTACATCAGAATATGGTACTTTTAAATATACCCAATAGGGTTTCCTAGGAATTCACCAGAAGTGACACCGGAGAGATGGGCTATTGTCAACTGTTCTGCACGCTGTGACATTAAAGGCCTTGTCAAAGGACACCCAAGGAAGAAGCCAAACAATATTAAGCTCGCATGGATAACTGCGAGAGTGTTCATCATGGATAACTGCGAGAACTTAACAATCGAGGCTGGTGCTCCTTTCCAGTAAATCATGAAGACTGAGGCTGACTAAAAGATGCCAGCAAGTAAGGTAGCAAACCTGCTGGAACTATTCAACCTTTCCAGTAGAAGGATCAAGCACCTCTTCAAGAGAAGGTAAGTCAGGATATTTGGCTCTAATAAGCCTCAATAAATCTCTGATGTTACTACCTTCTCGGAGGGATCCAACGCATCCAAAAACTCAGCCCCAGGGATCTAGCGTTTAGCAGTCAGAGCAGAAAGCTTATCAGCAGCATTGGGATGAGAAAAGATTTCCCTCATCATCTTCACCTCTTCTTCGGATTGGCATAATTGCAGGACTCCACCCAAAATCTCATGAAGCTTAGAGGAATGGAATAAATCTCCATACTCCTCCCTATGACTCTGAAACTCGGGGCTATAAGCAACGAAGGCACTCCAAAGCTTTAGGAGTCGTTTGGGCTCCTCTGGATCCTTCTCCACAGCTTGATTTTGTGCCAGCTCCTCTGCCATATCCCGATAAGTCTCCAGCTCCTTTTCCTGGAATTTCCTCGTCAACAGCAGGTCCTCTTTCTCGGCCTCCAGCTGTTTTACCCTGGCTTCCAGTTGGGTCACCTCCGACGGAGCTTGTTTACGAGGAATAGGTGCAGCAGACTCGGTTGTCAAAGTCAAAAGCGCAACCTCCATCTCCTTCTTCTTTGTCCTGATGGCCCGGCACTTGGCATGTAACTCCATTACAGAATCAGACAAGTACCGGATCACATCATTAGCTCGACATCCCACCGTGGACAGATCCACCATCAACTGTAAAAGTGGAAGACATATAAAAACCCGATATCTGAGAAACTCGTATAGCAGTATGGGAGAGATAATTACCTCAGCAACGAAGGGATACTTCTTAGAAGACCTCCGAGAAGCCTGACTATCCTCTTCCTTTGGGCAGTTCAGATAATACTTCAGTTTCTTCAGAGAAGTATCTTCAGATACCACCAGCTCAAGGTCAGATTCATCATCATCTGAGGATTCCCTAGCTTCCGTTTCCACTTCCTCTACCCCCTCATCTATGGCCTGGAGATTGGCCTTCCCTTTCTTGATCTTTTTCTTTGGAGGAGAGGTTGTATACATAAAGGAGAGCGTAAATACACTAGGTAAAAGAAATATACCAGACAACTACGCTGTTTTGAAACAGAAATTACCCGAAGAATATTGACTGGAAGAAGATTCACCCTGATTTCGGGGTGACTTCCTAGAAGTTCGTTTCCTGGCCTTATTCTCATCTCCCTGGATTTTATCAGGGAGGGTCCAATCTCGATCCTTTTTCAGGAAGCTAGACGTGGATTTGGACCGTGGAACATGTTACAGATAAGAATAGGTGATAGCAGGCCACTGCCACACCGAGCCATGAGCCCCCGCACAAATCCTCCCTCTTGGAAGACAATCTTCTCCTTCACGAGCTTCTCAACGATGCCTTTCAAATGAACAGGCATCTCAAAGACATCAAGAGGCACAGCGTCCTTCGGCTTTAGATTCCAGTCATGAACCTCATATTTTGTTCGATCAAAAGTTAGCCGAATGTCCTCCCACTTGCCACTATTGTCAGGAAAAGTGAAGACCTTGCCCTTTCGAGGAGTAAGGGTAATGTGCTCGCGCTCCTTGAAACAGAACAGCTTGAATAGGTTCCTAAACAGATGCAGGCTTGGCTCATAGCCCTTCCGGGAGCACCAGGAAATGAAGGCCATCATTGTCACCACCACATTGGAGTGAATCTGACAAGGGTTAAGCCGATGATGCTGAAGAAACTGTGAAAACACAAGGGGAAAGGGAAAACTCAAACCCTGTTGCAGAAACCTGCCATAAACTACCCCTCGAGTGGGGATCACAAGATCTTTGACCGGAATGGTCTTGTCCTCGAGCCTCAAATCAGCCTCGATGGGGTACGACAACCTGCATGACTTCAAAAATTGCAGGGTATTTTCGTCGACCACCTTGGTGACATTATTCACACCTTCGGACGCCGGAACCCGTTTATCAACTTGGGGCTCCGTAGTAGGGTCTATCTCCGATCCGGAGGCACCGTCATCTGCCACTTTAGCTACCGCCTGCAGCGGCGTAGCAATGGTAACCTCCATCAGTTCCCCAGACTCAACTTCCAGGAATAAAGTCCGCAAGTCACGAGCCACAGGAACATTCTCTCCATTGCCAGAGGGAATGCTAGAGTTCGCTGACGACATGGCAATAAAGAGAATGGGGGGAAAAAGGTTATGAGAAGAAGATGATGAAGAAAGACAAGAGTTTAGTTGAGAATTTTTGCAAGGAAGGAAATACAAAATACTTGGATGATAAACACAAGGAAAATTACTTGGTTATATAGCCAGTAATTAACACGCATTTAAGTGGAGTAATTACCTCGACTCGCGAAACGATGCAGGCAATTGGAAGGTTGGTCTTCCTCACCGCCAGAAGATACAATGAATCAAGACCACGTGTCAGTCCCCTCAGAACTCAAGAAGGCGGATTCAGATCCAACCGTCCACGTGTCCTGATGGAATACGAAAGAACTTGAAGCTAGATATTCAGAAGGGTAAGCCCGAGAAGAGAGTCTCCGAAGGACACCCCGAGCTTAACACCCCGAGTTAGTCTCCCTCGAGTTATTGGTCTTCCCTCGAGAAGCAGGTCTCTCCTTCAACCTTCGAGATGGAGTACTCTATATTCTGAAGATCTATCTTGGGGCTACTGATAAGTCCGTGGTTCGTATTCGGGCCTCATTCATACTCGGACCGGGGCCAGAGAAGGGTCGTGGGCTCGAGATACGCGGAGGGTGGATCCACGGGTTCATCAGTCCTAATCCTTATAAGGAATGCGTATATTATGAATGTTCTACAAGGAATATACATCTTCTCAAAGATGGTAATACAGATATCCTAAACATGGTAACACAACCATGTCCGAAATATACTTCTATTATATATGGTAATACAACTACTATTCCCATAAGAGTTGTATTCATACCATAAATACATATCTTGGTGATCTACGGATTGTAGCCATATAAATACCTTAAAGGTTTGGTAGACCTCTCTATCTAATCTCATACTTTAGGCCTTAAGCAAATATACTGACTTGAGCGTCAGAATGTCTATCCCCGGGAAACCTGGGGCCTTTGTTTTGCATATCAGTTTGTGAGCAGGGTTCGTAATCAAGTGCGGGTCGTAGACATCCATCAGATTACATGCCTATTTTCTTACCTGATAGCACTATTAAGTTAGTAAAAAATATTGGAATGGCTTCTTTAAATTCTAAACTGGATCTTGAAGAATGCATGCACATTCCTGGTTTTAAGTACGACCTGTTTTCGGTGAACAAGTTAGCTAGGGATAAATTGATGTTCTGCCTGTTTTATCCTTGATAAGTCCACGGTTCGTATTCGGGCCTCATTAATACTCGGACCAGGGCCCGAGAAGGGTCGTGGGCTCGATATACGCGCAAGGTGGATCCACAGGTCCATTAATCTAATCCTTATAAGAAATGCGTATATTATGAATGTTCTACAAGGAATATACATCCTTCCAAAGATGGTAATATAGCCATCCTAAACATGGTAACACAACCATGTCCGAAATATACTTCTATTATACATGGTAATACAACTACTATCCCATAAGAGTTGTATTCATACCATAAATATATATCTTGGTGATCTACGGATTGTAGCCATATAAATAACCTAAAGGTTTGGTAGACCTCTCCATTTAATCTCATACTACATGCTTTACGCCTTAAGCAAATATACTGACTTGAGCGTCGGAGTGTCTATCCTCAGGACACCCGGGGCCTTTGTTTTGCAGATCAGCTCGTGAGCCTGGTTCATCGTCGAAGTGTTGGTGTCCGGCATACATCAATTTGGCACGCCCGGTGGGACATCTCACACTCATTGACGACGTCGCCGAACCTTGTCTCTGGTCTGGTCTAGTGCACCTGAAGAAACAACTTCCCAACAACATGTCTGACACCGAGCAACCCAGACGAAGCGCCCGAGTACTAGGGCAAAATCCGGAGGAGAATCCAGAAGAAGAGCAACCCCCCCAAGGACGAGGACACAGTTAACCCAGAGGATCTCATACGCGCTCCACCTCTGAACCGCCGTCAGGCTTTACTGTGGGGGCAGGAAACTCCAACGTTCCAAACTCCTTTGGTCCAAACCCGGTCGTATCAGGAACACCCTTCTCCGGTCCAAACCCTGTCGTATCGGGAACACCCTCTTCCGGTCCAAATCCTACTGCATCTGGAATGCCACCTTCTGGATCGAATCCTGTTGGATCTGAGCACCAAACTTAGGACAGAGAGTTTCGATCCAGATGGACATGAACTACAGCGAATAAGTCAACAACTTAGACGGCCTCGGCCGAGAGAATGGGCTTGGATACAACGGATCTGATTTGATATTTACCGTAGAAGAACAAGCACAAAGGGATCGACAAATTCTCGCAGAAAGACAGCAGGAGGAGGAAAGGCAGAGACGCCCCAGGGAATCCTTGAGGCAACCTATACACCATACCCCATTGGGCTCTGAGCCATCCTATATCAACCTTGACTCGGACACCTCTCCGAGAACGATCCCTGAAGATGCCCGAGCACTGATGAGGAACTTACATGCCCAATATCCTGATTTCGTTGCATCTTTGATAAACTCAAGTCAACAACTCCATGCACAGACGCATCAAGCCCCCAACCGAGTATCTGTCTCAGGAGCTCAAACTACACCACCTGCTGATTCTACTTAACAGCGGAGACTCCTCAATGATTTATCTAAGGATCTACCGCCTTATAATACTCAGAGCAGTCTGCCACCACCTCCTAATCCATCTAATTACCAGAGTGAAGGCGTAGGATTAAGTAGGGAGGAAATGCGGAGGATGCGCATCATCAACATCGAAGAAGAGCTCAGACGTGAGAAAAGGGAGCGAACTCAGAGCGAATGGCAAAATAGTGCCGATCGGCCTTTCACCCAAGATGAAGCCTACCCCACCCGAGGAAAATACGAGGTTGATCAAGAGATCACGCGTATTCTCGGACCTAGAGGACAATCTGCTCGTTCCCCCTTTTCGCGGCATATTATAAAACTCCCCTTCGATAGTAACAAGAAAGTCCCAGAGCACCCGCCCACATATGATGGAACCAGTGATCCTAGAGAATTTCTTTCGGTATTCTTCAAGACTCTAGAAACCAGGAATTTCCATGAACTAGAAATATGTAAAATTGTCCTCAGCTACCTCCGAGGGAAGGCACAAACATGGTTTACTCAGACAAAACCAGAAAGTTTATTCGATAACTGGGATTTCGCTGAGTTCCTTCTCCACGCTTTCTTCCAGAAGAAGAACTTTACCAAGTCCTTCGGAGATCTGGGATATGTGGCCCGCCTTAAAGGAGAAACTATGATAGAGCATTATCACAGATACATGGATCTAGCTACCGAATGCTATGATCGAGATGAACGCCTCCTGATCAAAATATGTACCGAATGAGCGTAGATGATGACAATATGAGAATGAAGCTGGCAACAAAAAATCCAACAACCATTCAGCATCTCCAGGCCATCATGGAAAAATACGCTAGCAAATCAAATGCCGTGACGGGCAAAAGACCCCCAGACTTCCTTATGGACAGAAAAGAATCCAGGGCGAAGATACCGAAGGTCGAGAAGATTGATAATGCTCCCAAGCCTACCTTCGAGTCATACACTCTTCTGGCTAGATCTCGGGCTGAAATTCTATCCATTCACAGGAACCTTTTGAAGGACCTGCCCGCCATGAAGGATTCAGCCGAGCGCCAAAGGTCGCCAAAGTTCTGTTAATATCACCGAGATCGAGAAGCTGATTTGCCAGGGAATTGTGCAACAAGTTGCACCGTCAACAACCAGTGATAATCAGGGTACCTAGAGGAGATATGGGGGAAAGCCCTGGCAGAAGAAGAAGGATGGCTCCCGTAACAACAATAACAATAATAACAACCATGGTGGCGGAGGCAACAATCCTCAAGATCCTCCTCCCCCACCGCCTAATGGAGCCAGCCGAGTCATCAACGGCATCAATGGTTATACAGGAGAAGCAATTTCCTTGACCAAGCTGAAAGATAGTAGATAGTGTGCGAGCCATACCCCACACCGAGCTAGTAAACAAGAGGCTCCGCCCCGAGGAAACTATTACCTTCTTGGACGCGGACGCCGTGCCAAATCAGATGCCCCACTCGGACCTTCTCATCATCTCGGCAACCATACAAGACTCCCTGGTAAAAATAATCTTCATAGACGACGGGAGTGGGGTAGAAGTAATGTTCCAAGACTGCTTCTAGAAGCTGGGAGTTACCAAAGATGACCTCAAACCTACGGATCCGATCTCGGGGTTCACAGGAAATCCTGGTATACCTCTCGGGGAAATCACACTCCCCGTCACAGTAGCAGACGGAGCAAAGAGCCTAACCTTATACTGCACGTTTGTGGTAGTAGACACCGTCACACCTTTCAACATTATCCTTGGCAGACCTTGGATGTGCCAAGCTAAAACCGTATGGTATCCCTACCATCTAATGTTGAAGTTTCCGACACCACAAGGAGTAGCTTCAATCAAAGGAGACCAAGGAGTTGCGCGTTCTTGCATGATCACGGCCATCCGTGACGCCAGAAAAATGAGCAACATCTCGGCCATCAACACTATCCTAGGAGATCTGGTCCTCGATCCTGATCTCGAACAACCTATGGTGTTCCATTTCAATAAAGAGGCTTACAACAAGATGACTGCATTATGGCATAAACGCCGCCACCAAGCCTTCCAAGTGGGGGAACTGGTAACGCCAGTTGGCCCGTGGTGCACTAACAAGCTAGGAGGAGCGCTGGAGCCAAGAACCATACAAAATATCCGCAGCACAATCTGGTGGATTTTACCTGTTGCAAACACGCGAAGGAGAACACTTGGACCCCGTCATCATGGCGCCCTTCCTACGCAGGTACCTCAGAGATAAAACCAAGTAGACCTTCTCCATATAAGGAGAAACTACTTCAATAAGGCGTACGGGCCAAACTTCCTTTCTTTTCATCTTTTTATATTTTCATAACCGAGCTCCCAAACTTGCGGTTGTCTTTCATAATTTTACCGAGCTCTCAAGTTCGAAGAATACAATTTCTTTTCGATATATATCTTCTATTTTATTTTGAAGCAGTCTATACTCTCTAAATACAAAGAGAAACTATGCCTTATAAAGCATAAGTAAAGACTGCTGCCTAAGATCCATACGCTTATAAGTGTATGATTGATGTTTATCTAATATGAGCTGTTCAGACTACGTGTCCGAACTACAATCATCTTAGGCTAAAATAAAATAATATACTTATAAAAAGTATATGATCAAAGACCAACACGATACGGGTCATACAAACTCACAATGTTTGGAACTCGACTCTCCACGTGATACTCCTATTAAGGTACACATCACTATTTATTAAAGCTATTCATAAGCCTAAAGAAGTCAATCTTCTCAAGGATTGCAATATAAAGAACTTTATAAAGGCAAAATCAAAAAGTGTTATTACACTATGAAACTTCTTACACCTCGTGAAGGTCTTTAAATACAGGGGTACGACCCCGACCGCGAGAACAAGTAGAGGCACGACCTCGACCACTTTGGAGGCCACGGCCCCAATTACTTTCTTCTGCCACCCTCATCAGTTGAGAGGGGGTAGGAGATCCCTTTCTATTTCCTACAATTACAGGTCGAGCAGGAGAGTTAATTGAGCCACGAGCTATAGGAGTAGGTGTTGCCTCTCTGCCCCTTCCGCATTGGATCCCCCGAGATACATCATCTTGGACATGAGACCTTATCAACGGTCCTGAATTGGGAGCATAAGAAGGACCACCTATCTCCCTCCTTGAAGAACCTGAAGGTATGACAAACACACCTTGAGCTTCCAGTTCCTTTATTTGGAACCTGCAAGCATTCAGCTCGGCCTGACACATCCTCAACTCATCTATTTTGGAGGCAATCTTATGATTCACGGTGATATTTTCATCCCGAAGGGTAGAAATACGAAGGTCCTTCTCGTGACTTTCACCCTTGATCTTCATTAAGTCACTCTTGACTTTCCTCCATTCTTGGTCGTACTCCTTATTGGAAGCCAAGGATTTGCTGTGTTTATCTTCCAGATCCTTAACTTATACTGAAGATCGCTCAACTGCTGATTTAGTTCAGCTCTCCGTTTCATAGCCTCCTTGAGCCCGCCGCGAAGACTCTCACATTCTTCCCGCACTATGCTAAAGCAACCCTTGGAGTCACCCAGATCTTCCTCCAGTTCTTTGTTCTTTTGAAGGACAGCATCATACTGAACCTGCAAGTCAGCACAAGCTGCTATGCAACACTGGACATAAGGGAAGACGGGGCACTATCAAATATATGAAAGAAGCACATTATTCGGAGTACACGGCTATCAAAAGGCTGGATAATAGAGTAATTCCTAAATAAAGAGAGAAGGTTCTAACGAATTACAATCTTAGGTTCCTCCTTCTGAGTCTCAGGATTCTCAGTAGATGCTTCCATAGCTGGCTTCTCCACCAAGTGTGCCAACTCAGGATACAGACTGACCAGTTTATCCTGGAATTCGTCAAGAGTTAACGCCTTCTTCAAGGATTCCAAACTAGTCAATAGACTAGTCTCAAACCCCCCAACTTGACTGAACTTTGCTCGTAAATTTTTCAGTTTCTCTGGTACTTCCGGCCAAGTATAAGCAGAGGCCACACATCCCTGAACCTCCTCGCTGAGAAATCCCTTGAGATTAATTCACATCTCAGAAAGCTCGGACTTATGGTAGAAATCGGCATATTGTTGGCGATGAGCCTCCATTTCTGGACAGTTAAGGCAGAAATCCATTATCAGCCTGACTAGTCGCCTCTGACAAGTGGGATCGGTATATCGATCTCTCTCTGATTCCAACACAGCCATGCTCTTCTTCAGCTCCGAGAAGGAACCATCCACCAACCTTTTCTCCCTCTTGATAGTCGGGGTCTCATCCTCCAAGGCCTCCCTCTTGGCCTTCTCATGTGCCACTTCATCCTGGAGGCGCTTTACCACATCAGAAGGCTCCTTCGACCTCCTGGACATCTCTTCCTTCACCAGTTCTAGCTCAGATTCTCGCCCTTGACAGCGGTCATATAAGGTCTGAAGGGAATTGTACATATGCTTCATCTGATTGAAGGACTGAGAAAGAAAATAAGGAACGGTCAAATAACTATATCTACAATTCTGTTAAAGGCCAAGTTGATCATACCTGGTTAAGTCCAGGACATCCTGGAATTAGTTCGAGCAGTGCCTCGGAGGGAGGAGGTGACACATATTTCTCGAACTCTTCTAGTGGTCCGAGCTCGAGCTTTAGTTTCTTTGGAGACTTGTTGGAAGAATCCCCAGAAGTCTCAAAATCTCTCTTCTTATCATTACTGCCTAGCAGCCCTCTCGACTGTGCTAGTTCAGCAAGCATCTTTGCTGCACTTTTTTCCTTGGGAGCACCCACTACATGAAGAAGGAACGGAGTCAGCATTGGAGAAAATAAAATAATACATGCGAGAATGATTGACCATACCAGACACTACTATAGGAGTTAAAGATTATTCATCCTTGGTCCTACCACACAAGGCTTGCGGAGAATCAGCAGACCGAGGCATCTCCTTTCTCGGACATCGAACTAGGGCAGAACCCTCATCCTCTTCCTCATCTGATGGATCTAGAGCCACCAGAACAAGTGGGTAATTTGCCTCTTCAATCACCTTAGGTCCTTGAACCAATATTTTGAACCGACGCCCACGTCGAGCATCCTTCATCAGACCCGAGATTTCCATATCTATTTCCATATCTATATCTTTCTCAGATATCTCATCCTTCACCTTAGGTCTCTCTTCTAGTGCTCTAGTGGCCAGCAACTCCCTAGCTGCACCAACCGGATCCTGTTCCATAGACAGGAGGACTTCATACCAGTCAATATCAACACCTTTTGGCTGATCAAAATGTGTCAACCTCAAGTAATTGCTATTTTGAAGGGTCCGGCCATACAGTTGATTCAACCAGCTATACGTCTCAATAGGCCACTGCCAACCCATCTGATGATCTCCTGATACAAACTTACCCTCTCTAAGTTTGATCTTATCTCTCACTAACTCCTCAGCTATATTTAGCAGTTTACGGGAGGACTCAACTTCATGCCAGATCTCATTTTTGACCTCTCCGTTCCAATGAGGAACTTCATACTTTGTTCGATCAAAGGTTGGTTTTACCTTATCCCACTTCCCGCAGTTCACAGGAAGAACAAAAAGCTTATCTAAAGATGTATCCCGTGAGGTCAAGGTCACACTTTGTTTAACAAGGGAAACCTTATACATAGTTCGCAACAAGAGGAGACTGGGACTGTAACCTTTACGAGAACACAAAGTTATTAAAGCCATTATGATTACTATCACATTGGCATGTAGCTGCCCTGGATGCACCTTATAATACTGAAGAAAATCATTCAACAATGGGGGAAAAGGAAATGCTAACCCATGCTGCAGAAATCTCCCATATATGACCCCTCGGGTAGGAGTTACTAATTCATATACAGACTTGTCTTCTCCAAAATACATGAGATCAGCATCAGAAGGAATCGGAAAGGGACAACCTTCTATGAAGATAGCAGCGTCAACGCGTGCTTTATCCTCCTTCATCGACTTTTTACTACTACCTTCGCCCTCAATGGATATTCTATCTCCGGATGCATGCACTACCATGGGGCTATTCCCCTCTGTCTGAGTCCTCCTGGCCATTGCCCTCAACCTCTTCTCTTCCCAGAGGCTTTCTTCTTCAGAATTACAGGTTTTTCCCACTCGCTACCTCAGCTCTGCGGCGGTCACGGGAGCTACTCTTCTCGACCTGAGCTTGTACATACTCTCCCTCATCATGACGGGGGAAGGAATTTGTTTTACTACTATTACTCATGATTTTAGAGAGTATGGGGGAAATACACACACAGAGAGAAAAGGAAAAAACAGACACAAATAATAGTGCAGAGAAAGAAGATAGCACTTACTGATGATGGAAGCAGAAAGCAGAAATTTGGGGCTTCAGAATTTGATGAAGTGCTGATACGTCTTCTGAACTTTGAAGGAAGAAATTTTCGAATAAGAGAAGACAATATTAATGATTTGGGAAATTTAATCCAAACCCAGACAGCATTGAAGACGAGCAATTACCTCGATTTTGTTTTCGAGGGAAAGACCATCTCTACTTTCCAATAAAGACACGCCACGTTTATCTACCATCTGGATTTCAACCGAAGTTAATCTCAGCCGTCCATATATTTGATGGAATACGAAAGAACTTTAAGCTAGATATTCAGAAGAGTAAGTTCGAGAGGATAGTCCTAGAAGGACACCCCGAGCTTAACACCCCAAGTTAGTCTCCCTCGAGTTATTGGTCTTCCCTCGAGAAATAGGTCTCTCCTTCAACCTTCGAGATGGAGTACTCTATATTCTGAAGATCTACCTTAAGGCTATTGATAAGTCCATGGTATGTATTCGGGCCTCATTCATACTCTGACCAGGGCCCGAGAAGGGTCGTGGGCTTGAGATACGCGGAAGGTGGATCCCCAGGTCCATCAATCCTAATCCTTATAAGAAATGCGTATATTATGAATGTTCTACAAGGAATATACATCTTTTCAAAGATGGTAATATAGTCATCCTAAACATGGTAACACAACCATGTCCGAAATGTACTTCTATTATACATGGTAATACAACTACTATCCCATAAGAGTTGTATTCATACCATAAATACGTATCTTGGTGATCTACGGATTGTAGCCATATAAATTCCCTAAAGGTTTGGTAGACCTTTCCATCTAATCTCATACTACATATTTTACGCCTTAAGAAAATATACTGACTTGAGAGTAAGAGTGTCTATCCCCGGGACACCCGGGGCCTTTGTTTTGCAGATCATCTCGTGAGCCTGGTTCGTCGTCGAAGTGTTGGTGTCCGGCATACATCAATCCTCAAATGTGTATGTGTTGTGTTCAGGACCTCAAGAAGGAGGTTGTTCCTGTGAGTAAGGTGGAATGGAAGCTCTATATTCTGAATCAGGAGTCATTTGACAGTAAATTCATACAACAATCTTTGCAAGATCTGAATACCTACTTACTTGTTGGAATTATGTCCTTTAATCAATGTGCACTTTCCTAATATAGTTGGAGGTTACTTTAATTACGGAGATACTTAATTCAGTCATTTAAGTGATTAGAATGTTTAGCTGGAAACCGCTTCTATCAGCTAGTAGCAGCTTATAATGATTGAACCTGTAGGGTCACACACAAGGCATGAAATTGGAAAAGTAATTATCAATTAGACTTAGAGTCCAATTGGGTTAGGATTATCTAATCCAGTAGGATTGAGATTATCTAATCCAACAGGATTGGGATCCAACATGATTGGGATTACATGGACTAATTCAGGTTGCAAAATAATTCAGTTTAACTGGTATAAATAGAATGGTACTGGGTTAAACAGAATATATAATTTATTCTTTAGTTCATGTGTTGAACAAGAAGAACAAATAAACCCTGAAATTCTCATAAAACAACCTCATCGTAAATCGGAAGAAAGAAGGCGGTCGCCGGTCCTGCTTGCTGATCTGTTCTAAGCTAACAACGGTGTAGGCATTCTGATCATGTTGTGTGGATACTTATAGAGGAATCACACTTGAGGTTCTTGTCTCCGGAGTGGATTGCATCTGAAGGAAGAACACGTTCGAAGAAAGTCCTTTGCTCCGCACAGATTCATTCTGTTCTACAAGGTAATTCTAAACACTCACTCAGATTCATATTAATGACATGCATGCGATCTTTGGTTTGGTAATTGATATTCTGCTAAATTAGATTTAATCAATTCCATCAGTGGTATCGGAGCTACTTGCATGTATTAATTTGATCGATTATTATGTGAATTAGATTTGCATGATAGGGGTGTTTATGTTATGTTCATAATTTTGAATCAAATAAATTATTGGATGATTTGATTTGATTTATTCCACTCAAAAGTTTTTCAGTATTATTACAATTATTATTTACTAATCATCACCGATGTTACTATTGCACTACCGATGGTCGGTAGCGGCAAATAGAGGTGCTGGGCGCTGCTACAGTAACGATGAATAGTAGTGGACTTATTTAGCGTTTAAGAAAGTCTAATTTTTTGCGCAAATTTTAGGCATTAGGCTAGGCACATCCCTGATTTTGGTTTTAATAGTTTGGTTGGACCAGATTTGCCCAACAAACTTCATATCTGTCCGGGCTGAACAGAGACGGGCCGAACTGGGCCAGGCCGGGCTTTCCAATGCAATAATAATAAAAAAAATTAATTTTTTTTCATTTTTTTTAAATAATTCTGAAATTGAGTGGGAGTAATTTTGACTTTGGAAGTGAAAAATTAAAGTTTATGAACTTGAATGTTAATTGAAGTTGATAACTTTAGAAATTCATCAACTTAATTAATATTTAAATGAATTTTTATAAATTAAGGCATTGGATGTGCTTAATTATAAATGATTAATTAAGACATTGGGTGTGCTTAATTATAAATGATTATATTTTTTAATTAATACATTGGATGTGCTTAATTATTAAAATTAGAATGTGCACACAATAATTTTTAATTAAGGCATTGGATGCACTTAATTATCAAAATTATAAATTTGTGAAAAGTAATTAAGGTTAACAATTTTAGAAATTAGTTAACTTAATTATCTTGGGCATGTTTTATTATGTAATTTCATCCCACGTTATTTGATATTTCAATTACCTAATAAGTTTCTTTAATAATTTGGAATTTTTAAAATGTGAGAGAAATAATTAAGTTTCATAATTTTGGAAATTGATGAACTTAATTATTCTATGTTGAGAATTATTTAGGTATTAATATCAACATATGCTAATTTAATAATTTGGAATTATTAAGAAGTAACATTAAGTTTAATAATTGATTTTATTGCTTGATTGATTGTATGATTTTATTTGCAAATATTTGGGAATGCATGAAATAAATTCAGCATATATTAATGTGTATTTATTTGTCACATGTATTACGTGATTTATATGTTGAATGCGTGTGATTGATTTATGTGTGTGGAATGATTATGCGATTGTTCACTAGTAATTAAACCAACATTATTAACCAAGTCCTGAAAGAATAATGAGTTATAATTTGTCTTTCTGAAACAAGTAACACCCATTAATCCTTCGATCATTAGTGACAGATTTCGCCAAAGCGATGGTGTCATTTTTAATCTTGGGACAAATGCGGGTAGGCCTAGACTAAGGGGTCTACGTGTTAGTTTTGGTTTGCTCATCAATATCGGCAGAGGAGTCCTCGGATGTTGAGACAAAAGGAGATAGTGTTACATGGGATGTATACTCTATCAATCAAGAGTAGTATTGGATACTATTAGCAATGGGATTGCTTACCTAAAAATCAAAGCATTTAAGACAAGCCAAAGCATGATTAAATTCTTGTGATTTTAGGATCTTGGAATCATTTTATTCATGGGACAAAATTTATGATTAAAATGTTGAATAAATTTGATTGCTTGTGTGCTTTTCTTTATGTTATTCTGTTTAGACGGTTTTTATTGCATTTATTTATGTCATAATATCATGTTTTACAAGTTGACAACAAACAACAACTCTTCTAATCTGTGTTCAATCCTTTGGAAAGATGATTTGAATGACAGTAACTTGGCAAATGAACTTAAGTTTGTTCAATTGCAAGTAAAGAAGAAGTATGTAGTTATATTCAAATCATTGATGTCAAGAGTCTTATGATGAATAGTGTTGAGTACAAAATTGCTAGGTAAGTTTTGAACTCGTATACTTACCATGTCAATATGGAGCTCTGAAATGTGATTCGAGAGCAGTCCATGATTGAGAGGTTTGAGCCATCTGAGACTATTCTTATAAGTGATCTCATATTTTAAAAAATGATTGGATTATTTTGAAAAATTATGGAGATTAATGGTTTTCTCATGGTTGAGAGCCAGATATTGACATCATTTCTATTCATTTCATATATGGGTTTGAACCATTTTAGTGGAAATGAATAAAATTTGATTGAACTGCATGAGATGCTTTTAATATGTTTAGTCAAAACTGAGACTGTGAACGAGGTTCTATTAGTGCACTAAAAAAATGGATTTGAATATGACATGGAAGATTGAGGAAGTGAAATAGGGCAAGGACAATCAGTGTGCCTGTGCGCTTATATTCTAACACTTCTACTGCAGTGGTGTATGTCATTTAGAAATGATATTCATATTGCAGTTATCTACATTATAGACTAGCTCTACTGTAACTCAATACTTATTGGTATTGGATACCATATGGTACTCTTAGAAGAAAGAGACACCGAGTATGAGTTAGATAATGAGATGTCAAACTACACCAGTGTAATGAAGCAATAGTTGCCGCATTGACTGTAGGAGTTTATCTATGCCTTAAGATATTGCACTAGATCATATAATGGTTATTTTGATCTTAGTGGCACAACAACATGCTCATCATTTCTATGTTGGACATGAAAATGTTTCGATTATATTGCAAGTTTGCAAAATTGGACAAAGGTCTTTATTTGCTAGCTATGGATAAACAAGTTTATGATGTAAATATCAAAAGGGCTAAACAAATTATTCAAGTCTGGCATACCTCTGTCAATTAGGCCACAATGACATTAAGCATAGATGGTTACTCCAGTTGGAGGTAACTATGAAATCATTTGACTTGGAGTCAATTGATACTTTCAAGTTATTGTGTTGGGAATTGACAATAACCCTTCATAGTGATGGGTGATGGAGTAAATGAACGTTTTATTTACAAAAGTGGTTTGTAGATGGGTTCAACTCAAAGAGGTAAATATGTCACTTCATTAGTTTCATCATGATTTGAGTAAATATGGATGTTTACTTCATGAGAGGAAATTTTGAATCCTTAATAAAATTTTAGGAGTTCAAAAAATGGAGTTTAATTAGAATCAATTTGGCAAGAAAATTGAAACGCTCAATTGGATTGAGGTGGTGAATATTTGAGCCATAAATTTGTTGACTATCTTATTGGAAATGAGTTTCCATGATTGTTCAAGCCAATCTTTCATGGATATATTTCTTAATAAAAGTGTTCACACTAAATTTGGCCTTCTCAGAAGTTTAAGAAAAGACCATATGGCATATGGATAGGATTGGCTCCTTAAATGTCTTTTCTTATTAGATTTGAGGTTGTGAAGCATATGTGGGATGTTTCCAGTAAGCTTTGCATCAAATCTGATAATTGTCTCTTTATGGAAATATTGAGATCGGGGTTTTTCTTCTGTATTCTGAGAACTATATATTGTTGCTCGAGAATGTGTCTTTTTGGAGAAGTGTCATCTTTCCAAAATGAAAAGTGGGAGAAATTTAAACCTCGATACTTTCGAGATGAGAACCAATCAAAACTATAAACATTGATCCCTTCTTTAGATGTGGTGAAGATGAATATGGAAAAGTTTTGGAGATTGTTGAAGTTTCTCAAGCCCCATGTAAGCCCGTAAGGCATAGATTACTTGCAAAGGCACATTTATGTCCTTGCAGCTGAAAGCTATGAAATCATACTTTTAGAAAGTTATGAACCTATACATAACTTACAGTTATAGCTTTGACAAGCCCTAATTCCGCAAAGTGGTTTAAGACCATTAAATTCGGAATAGATTATGTATGAAAATCAAGTTTGGAATTTGATTGAGTTACAAAGAAAGGCTAGGTTAGTAGTTAAAGAGTGTAAAAAAATCCATGTGATGGATTGTGTTGAGACCTTTACTCTAATTGGAATCCTTGAGTCTATTCTAAATCCTAGAAAAAGCAGCTCATTGTGATTATGATATTTAGTATATAAATTTCAAAATTCACCTTCCTTAATTGGATTATGGAAAAAGATGTGTATGTGACATAGTCTGAGAGCTTTTATACTGCTAGGAATGAATATGAGTTTCAGTATCTATTTATGGATATTGAGGCAAGTATTAAGGAGTTAGAAAATATATATTTCGATGATTCAATTTAGAGATTGACGCTCAAAGAAATGTAATCTTGTGCATACAAGGAGGTTAGTGGGAGCAATATTGGATTCCTAGTTCCTTATGTCGATGACATTTTGTTGATTGGAAATGACAATCCAACTAGAGTTAATTGAGACTTGGTTTGGAAAGTATTTTGCAATAAGGACTTAGGAGGAAATGTACAGTGCTCTTGGGCACCGGTATCTAAGGTAGATTGAAATTGATGATTGACATATGTAAACACTTACTGGGTAGTGTGTTTGATATATTCAATATGAAAGATTGTAAAAGATTTTCAACCCAAGATTCATGGCTTGACTCTTAGCAAGATTCAGTGTCTATGAAGACATGATGAGCGAAAGGGAATGAATATGACTGCTACTGCATCGACAATAGAGTCTATCATGTCTACTATGATATGTACCTACAATGATATTTCATATGCTTAGAGTATAACGGATATCATATACAATAGACTGGGAAATGGTGCAATGGTGTGCGTCCAACAAAATTTCATAGTGCCTGAAAAGGACTATGGATAGATTCCTATGTCTTTAGTGAAAATGAGTTGGTTGTGAAAAGTGTTGTTGATTATACATTTAGATTGAGTACATTGATGCTTTAGAAGCAGCAAGATAAAGTGTTTGAATTTGGAATTCATCACTAGATTTGGTATGATGGTTCCCGATTTAGTAAACTCGATGACTCTATTGTGAAAATGGTAGAGTCATTGCTTAGACAAGATAAGTCAATAGGACATCAAAGTCAAACTTTGTACTTGGTAAATTTCACATTCTTCAAATGTGTATTGAGAATGGTGAAATTATTTTATAAAATGCAAGAATGGATTGTTAATCCATAAACTAAACCTCTTCCACAAATATTGTTTATGCCTCATATATTTGTGATAGGTATCAAGAACTTTGTACAGTGGCTGTGATTTCTATGATGTTCTAGTTATTACAATTTTGTAATTTAGACATTGAAGAATGAACCGTTTGAAATATTATGAGATTATTATTTCTTATTCATTTAACTTGGTTTAGTGTAGAATGAAAGTCCAAAACATTTACAATTCCAAATAGGTTATCAAGATAAGGTCTTGGATAATGAAACCCTATTAAGTGAACTGGAATGTAAAATTGTTTGAGTTCCTAGTCCAGGTCATTGAGAGTGGACACTAATGACTAAAGAAGACTAGTTTGCAAGGTGATTTATAGCGCTGTTTCTTGGGCTCAAGGACATGAGATGTCTGAATCAATTGCATGGATACACGTTGGGAACTTGTATTGGACAGACCCACCATGAGAATACTTTAAGATATATGGAATGTTATAAGTATTTCTCATTGACTATGGGAACATATTCCTCAGACCTGAGTAATTCATTGTTTACTTACTTGTGGATTGGACATTTTAATTTCTGTCAAACGCCTTGCCGTAAAAGGGGGTTATAAAGACAGCTATTGGATTGCCATGAATAAAGTAGAGAAAACTTGAATGTACAAGATTGGGATTGTCCTCTCATTAGAATGAGATTGTTGTCTTATAGGCCTCTCAGAGAGTTGAGACTGTAAAACGCATGGCCATGCTCAGATGGATTAGAGATTAATCATCTGTCTTTAACAGTTCACTCAGGAATCCGAAAATGCATTTGAACTTGATAAGGATAACATGTTATCTTACCTTGTGTTTGAATGAAGACATTAAGTGACCAAGGAATATGAGTGCACACTTGTCTAAAAGGACAAGTGGGAGATTGTTGGAATTATGTCATTTAATCAATGTGCAATTTCCTAATATAGTTAGAGGTTATGTTAATTACGGAGATAATTAATTCAGTCATTTAAGTGATTAGAATGTTTAGCTGGAAACCGCTTCTATCAGCTAGTAGCAGCTTATTATGACTGAACCTGTAGGGTCATACCCAAGGCATGAAATTGGAAAACTAATTATCAATTAAACTTAGAGTCTAATTGTAATTATATGAGATAAGTCATGGAATCCAATCGGGTTAGGATTATCTAATCCAGTAGGATTGAGATTATCTAATCCAACATGATTGGGATTATCTAATCCAACAGGATTGGGATTACATGGACTAATTCAGGTTGGAAACTAATTCAGTTTAACCGGTACAAATAGAATGGTATTGGGTTAAACAGAATATATAATTTATTCTTTAGTTCATGTGTTGAACAAGCAGAACAAATAAACCCTGAAATTCTCATAAAACAACCTCATCGTAAATCGGAAGAAGGAAGCCGGTCGCCGGTCCTGCTTGCTGATCTGTTCTAAGCTAACAACGGTGTAGGCGTTCTAATTATGTTGTGTGGATACTTAAAGAGGAATCACACTTGAGGTTCTTGTCTCCGGAGTGGATTGCATCTGAAGGAAGAACACGGTTGAAGAAAGTCCTTTGCTCCGTACAGATTCATTCTGTTCTACAAGGTAATTCTAAACACTCACTCAGATTCATATTAATGACATGCATGCGATCTTTGGTTTGGTAATTGATATTCTGCTAAATTAGATTTAATCAATTCCATCATTACTGGCTATAAGAAGTAGTGGTTTGACAAATATTAGCTGCAATAGTGTACACTGCATAGATAGAAATAAGCTTTGGCATCAAAGAATGGGCCGCCCCTCTCTTAATGCACTCAAACATTTGTCTGTAGATTGTGCTATTTCTTTTGAAACTCATGTATGTGATATATGCCATTTGGCCAAGCAGAAAAGACTGCATTTTGTTCATAGGGACCACTGTGCTTCTTCATGTTTTGATCTAATACATATGGTTATTTGAGGCCCTTTTAGAGTGCAGTCTCTCTGTGGTGCTTTCTATTTTTTGACCATAGGGGATGATTTTTCAAGAGCTACATGGACTTTTTTTATGGCTGCAAAATATCAAGCAGTTAATCTTTTTCAAAATTTTGTAAAAATGGTTCATATTCAGTTAATACCTTGGTCAAGGTCATTAGAACTGATAATGGGGCAGAATTTCCGAGCTCTAATTTCCAGTCCTTTTTAAATGACAAAGGAATTTTGCACCAGAGAAGTTGTGCATACACTCCACAACATAATGGTTTAGTGGAGAGAAAGCAGCAACATTTGCTGCAACGTGCTATGGCCTTGATGTTTCAAGCTTCTATGCCTCTACAGTTTTGGAGAGAAGCTATTCTTACTGCTACTTACTTGATCAACAGATTACCATCTAATCTACTTAAGTTGAAAACTCCTCATGAACCTCTCTTCAAAGCTGCTCCCGATCTCTCTCATTTGAGAGTGTTTGGATGCATTTGTTTTGTATCTAACAATGCTCCTCACAAGTATAAGTTTAATCATAGAGCTAAAAAGGCTATCTTTCTTGGCTATTCTCCAAGACAGAAAGCTTACAAGTTGTTTGATCTTTCAGACAGCAAGATATTCCACTCAAGAGATGTCATCTTCTATGAGCATCTGTTCCATTTTTTTGGTCCCAAGGAGGATACTTCTACTCCTTGCTTACCTGCTGCTGCTCTTGAGCTGTCAGATTCTTCTCCATCTTCTCCTACGGAACTGGTTCATTCTCCACCAGCCATGGATTATGCTGCAGACCACACTTTTGAAGATCCTGAGTTTGATCTAGTCATTCAAGACATTGTTCTCACTTTACCTGATAGAGTGAGACACAAGCTAGCTTGGATCGAAGACTGTATTGTAGGCCATGTTTCTGATTCCATTCCTGTGGATCCAGTTTCTTATCATGAAGATACTTCCCATACTGAATGGATTCTTGCCATGGAAAAGGAGTTGAATGCTTTAGAACAAAACAAAACTTGGGATGTGGTGCTTCTACCAAAAGGGAAAAAAGTTGTTTGTTGCAGATGGGTTTACAAAGTAAAACATAACCCTGATGGCTCAGGAGAAAGGTACAAGGCTAGGTTGGTTGCAAAGGGCTATACACAGAAGCTTGGTGAGGATTACACAGAGGTTTTCTCTCCAGTTGCAAAGGTTGTTACTTTTAGGGTCCTTTTCTACATGGCAGCAATAAGAAATTGGCCTATTTTCCATCTTAATGTCAATAATGCCTTGTTACATGGAAAACTGGATGAAGAAGTATACATGCATCCTCCTCCTGGCTATAATGTTCCATCCATTCAGCATAAGTGTTTGCTGAAGAAATCTCTGTATGGCTCAAAACAAGCCAGCAGACAATGGAACCAGGTCTTCTCATCAACTCTTTGTAAATATGGTTTTACTCAGTCTCCATTTGACCATTGCATGTTTGTGCTTCACAAAGGCACTCAGTTTCTAGTTTTGCTTGTATATGTAGATGATGTGCTTCTCACTGGTAACTCTGTGGAAGCTATAACTACATTGAAATCCTTTCTTAACAAGGCCTTCTCTATTAAGAACCTTGGACTGGCAAAATATTTTCTTGGAGTTGAGATTTACAGAAGCACTACTGGTATTCTTCTGTATCAACACAAGTATGTTACTGATCTAGTAAAGCACGCTGGTGAGCTTAGTCCAAAATCTGCTACAACTCTTTTGCCTCCTGGTACTCAGCTTTCTGAGGACACTTCTCCACCTCTAGCTGATCCTAGTTCATACAGGAGACTAGTTTTGAAACTACTCTACCTCAACTTTACAAGGCCTGACATTAGCCTTGTTGTTCAACATCTAAGTCAGTTTGTTCAAAAGCCTACAGAAGCACAATATAGAGCAGCTCTTCATGTTGTCAAATATCTGTCCAGTTGTCCTCATCTGGGAATTTTATATGCCTCAAAATCTGATGGCTCTCTACATGGCTATGCAGATGCATATTTTCCTCCTAAATTTCATGGTTTTTCTGATGCAGACTAGGCATCTTGCAAAACCACTAGGAGGTCTCTCACAGGCTACTGTGTTTTTCTAGGGAAATCACTCATTTCATTGAAATCCAAGAAACAGCCTACTGTTTCTAGCAGCTCTGCTGAGCCTGAATATAGGAGCATGGCCACTGTCACCAGAGAGTTTCAATGGTTGTCTTATACCTACTGAAGTTCTTGGATTTCAGTATTCCTTTTCCAATAACTCTTAGATGTGACAACCAAACAGCACTTCATATTGCTTCAAACCCTGTTTTCCATGAAAGAACCAAGCATATAGAAATTGATTGCCATGTTGTAAGAAATCAATTCTTGGCTGGTTTTCTTGCACCTAGTTTTCTTCCCACAAAAGTACAACTTGCAGACTTCTTCACCAAAGCTCTCAGTGCTCCTATGTTCTATATATGGTTTTCTTGGCAAGTTGGGATTGTGCTATCTCCCCCATTCCAACTTGAAGGGGGATGTCAAATATCAGATGTTGCAGATAATGTTGTTAGCTAGCTGAGCTGTTCCCCTTAGCTCGTTCAATGTCGGTGGTCAAAGTTAAAGTAGTTAGAGTCAAAACAGTTAGAAGTAAATTTGTTAGTTTAACTGCTTTCAATTTTAACTGCTTTGTGACACGTGTTTTAGTTACGCTTTCCAATTTGCTATTTAGCTAGCTTTTCCCTAATTCACTATCAGATTATTCCTAAATAATATTGAAAGTTCAGATTCTTTTGAGCTCCATTAATGGAGTTATGAGTTTTGTTGTTTTGTATCTGTGAAAGTGCAGATTTGACAAAAATTATCTAAATGATAACTAAAAGCATAGTGTAGTTTGACTGTAGTATTGATACTTACGCAATGCAATAACCAGTTCTAAATGAAGGGGAAAAATTAGTTTTCGAAAATGGTTGAATAAGTTGGGCATTATTATATGCAATCCAATATTTACTTATGAAGTTCGTATTTATTAATGAAGTGTCATTAATACCCTCGTTATTTATTCAAAAGTAAATGTGGTTCCCATAAGTGAGGGTGTATCGGGAACTTTAAATACAAATACGGACTACGAAAGTAATGTTGGACAGCATCTATCAATTACCAATAAGGTTTATTACAAAATCTATACATCTTACAAATTAGTTTTCTCTGAACATGCATCCATATGTATACCAATGGGAAAATATATATGCATTCATGTTCAGGGACTTAACTTAGTAAACATCACTACTAGGAAGAGTAGCTATTAAAACCGGTCATTTTAGGGTATAACACCGGTCAGTTTTGCAAAGCAACCGGTTTGTATAGGGGTGGTTGCAACATGGGTTTGTTGCACCGGTTGTGGGACTGATGGTGGGCCAATGTGCCAACGTGGCATGCCGACTGGATCAGGTGATGCTGACTGGATCAAGTTGAATGGTCCAACATACTATTTGCGCATTGCACCGGTTGTGGGCTTAGCAAGCCCAATTTGAGAATGGACCGGTGTAATATATTAATCGGTGTTATATAAAATCATAATTTTAAAATAGAAAGCCCATTACAATTTTACTATTTATGGTGGTGCAACATTTGTATTTAGGTGGACCGGTGTAACAAAAAAAATATGCAATATATAAATTTAAATTTATAAATCACCAAAATGTACAAAATCTCCAATATCTTATATATGCACAAAGTAAAAAATAATCTATAAAAACTAAACGATCATTCCTCGATCTCTGAGGATTCCAAAATCCATCTAAGCTATCTGCGGCAGCAAGGAGGAAATCCATCTAAGCTTTTTTTCTTAACAAAACGATCCACCAAAAGATAGGTAGAGGTATGGTTAGGCTTCTAACCTTATGGCTCATTTTTTTGGCTTGCTCAACAAAGAATGTCATCTCAAGTGAAGAGAAGAAAGAACCAACCTTGCCCTATTTTATCAGCTTGTTTTCAAGCTCGGCCTTCGTCTCACATTTACAAAAAAACCTGCTTTGGTGCATCATTACTCGTAAAATGCCCATGCAAGAGAGCCTGACCAATAAAACAAAAATTATGTGAGGGTTAGAGAATGCAGCTAGAGAAATATAGGAGTGGAAGATTTTTTGCATGCTAAAACTATTGTAATGTATACACAATCAAACATCAAATATGATATCTCATTCTCTAAAAGAAACTAAAACTAACTGCATAAATATATGATGGAAGATTCACTAACGGTACCACTCTCGTTAGAAGAACTCAGACCAACAGCTGAAATAAGCACATCTTTGTAAACAACTAGAGGGGTTCTTTCACACCTTTAATTTCATCCTACACCATGAATGAAAAGCGCAATCAATGAAATAAATGGAAAACTGCTCCGTCACATAAAAATTATGTCCGCCCTTGGCAGTTATCTTTATTGTTATTACCTCTTTAATTGCATTGAGTGCTCGAGCTTTTGTCCTTCGTTTCTGAACCAAGCTTAGGGGAATAAGTACAGATTTCAATTTGGAAACAATAACAATTATGTTTCATTACCTATTAAGTAACCTTGGACGAAACTTGCCTGAAGAAGCAGAAGAAAGGTAAAGAATACAATCCAAACTAGTCCTGTAAAATTCATTCCCTCTAAAGGAGCATGTAGGCTTGCAATTGATGATCGCCACAGTAGCAAGAGCCTTACGAAAATAGCACATAACATGTTAAAGAAGTAAAATTCTTATTATAATCGCTTATAACTTTTCAAACAAATAACAAAAAGTTCATAGCTTCCTTCCAGGACTTGAAAGGTAACAAATTCCACTAAAAAGCTCAAAAATTCCACCCTTCTGAACTAAGAATATACAATCTACGTTTCAAAGACGTTTTCTACTCAGAAAAATAACAAACGCCAAACTAAATTCATCAGCCAACACTTCCAAGATTGTTTTTTTAATTATAATCAGGAGAAAAGGAAGAAGAATACATACAATTATCGATAAATCTACAGGAAAGTCCCCTGCCACTGCTCCAAACCAATTCAAAAACAGTTGAAATCATTGGTCACGCAAATACATTCACTGTCGAGAAAGTAAAATTACCTTGGGATTTGAAGTGCTTGAGTCGGCCGGAGAGCAGGCCGATCGGAACGAATACCGAGACAAGAAGCAGGGAGAAGATGAAAATCATCGTGCACCTCAAATCCGATCCCACCGCTTCTTCGTAAGCCACCATGCGATGGTGCAAGGCTTGGGCGGCCATGGTGCAACGCTGGCTGCGAGAGCTTTGAGCTGCGGGGAATCTGTCGTCCAGTGCTTTCTCTAGCTTCGAACCCGCCGCCCCATCACGAATCACAGATTCGTCGTCCAGACTGGGGAAAGGGGATCACAAATCAAATCACAGACTGGGGACGCCACGGCGCAGCCCTAGGAGGTCAAAAATCCGGCGGCCAGTTGGTCAAAAATCCGGCGGCCAGTTGGTCTACTACGGCAGCGGTGGAGAGTCTTCTCCACATGAAAGTCTATTCCATAATCCGATGAGAAATCACAGACTGACAGAGAGGATAAGGTTATCCTTATATATGGACGGTGAATATTAATTGACGTATTGTAACATAAAAATGGTTTTAGAATATTCAGAAAATATTTTTATATATTTCCATGAAAACTACTCATGGTCAACATATAAATCCTAATAATTGCATATAAACTTATGAATTTTAATATAATCTAAATGACGGACTAAATGCTTTTACAAGAATTTCAATTTCAATACAAATCATATTTTTCAACATTGATATAAATTATATACTTTGAATAACATGATTTTTGCATAAAATAAGGGAAATAGTGGCATAAAAAGCTCTCAATTGAAGTTTTAATTAATTTAAAATTCACCCCTCCAATTTTATACTCATTTCAAAATGATAACATTACATTATAAGCTTAACGAGGAACGATTAGTACAAGTATTTTATTTTATTACATCATAAATGGAAGATCAACATTGAAAATATAGTGATTTCACTGTAAAATGTAACTTTTACGCTTGATAATGAATGTTCGAACATTCATATCGATACGATTTCATTAACTGTGTGTTAAAATGTCTCGGAAACACTCAAATTTACTAAATTCCATTTGTAAGGAAATAAATTGATCACAACTATGGTGGAAATATGACTCCAAAATATATATACTCAAGTTACAAGTTATTGTCTCAGTAGTCCTTCTCAGGTTCTTACTACTTAAATTCTCACTACATGTACCTTTCATTATATAATATTTACTAATTATGAACATTCATATCAATGTTATTTTATTGACTTTATGTAATTATGTAACATAAACACTCAAATATACATAATTGATTCTATAATGGAAATAAGTTGATCACAACTATGATTGAAATATGATTGTTAAATACATATACTTAACTAACGTTATAGTCTCAGTAGTACTTCTCAAGTTCTTGCTACTAAAGTTCTCACCACACGTACATTTGATCGAGCCAATACCAAAACAAATTTACACAAAAAGTGTCTTATACTATAAATTAACATAATAATTAAAAGAAATTCAAGTTTAAATGTTAAAATTTGATATTTTATGACATTTTTCAAAAAACATTTACCAAGAGCAGCATTTAGTTGTTGCTATGTATACCCAAAGCAGCATTTAATTGTTGCTAGGCATACCCAGAGCAGTAGTTAGTTGTTGCTATGTATACCCAAAGCAGGACTTAATTGTTGTTATGCATACCCAGAGCAGCAGTTAGTGGTTGCTATGTACACCACGAGGATAATTTGTATGTGAATTTGGTCCACCAAATCAAACTTTCATATGTATACTTAATTTCATTTGGTAATGAAAGAAAATTGAATACGACTATGGTGGAAATATGGCTCCAAAGTATATATGCTTAAGTACAAAGTTATAGCGTTAGTAGTGATTCTAAGGTTATTGATACTAAAGTTCGCACTACATGTACCTTTCATTGAGACAATAGCAAAGTAAATTAACAAAAACAAAATGTCATATATACATATAATAGAATTAACATAATCATCAACACATTCAGGTTTGAAAATCAAAATTTGATGTTTTATGACATTTTTTCGTTCATATCAATGTTATTTCATGAAATTTATGTTAGAACGTCTAAAAGAACCATCAAATGTACTTAATTCAAACAGTAATGAATATAAATTCATCACAACTGTGGTTGAAATATGAGTCAAAATTATATACTTAACTACATGTTATAGTCTTAGTAGTGCTTTTGAAGTTCTTACACTAGTGCATAACTACAGGTTACTCGGCACCTAATTTAAGGCGTTTTTGAAAATTTTGGCGGAACCGCCGAGTATAGGTTACGAACTCGTAACCTGTCATTCGCCTAGGGTTTAAAAACAAAGGACGGTGTATTCGTGTTTATATAAGGCGTTTTCCAAAAATGCCGTAAAGAGGACACACAGAAGCGATATCGTTACGTGATTCACCCACAAGCGTTACCACTAGCGATATCGCTTATGATTACAATTATATCTTGTGAGCTTCACATGCACAGGCGTTAACCACTAGCGATATCGTTTGTAACTAAAGAAGCGATATCGTTACGTGATTCGCCCACAAGCGTTACCACTAGCGATATCGCTTGTTATAAAAATATACAAATTTGTTTAGGTGTGTGGCGTACGTAAAGGTGGACGTACGAAGCAGTACAGTGCAGAATAGGTTTACTTCCAGGTTACTTTTCTCATTGATTATTGACGTGTATAAATACAAGGATAGTCTAACTATAATCCTATAATATCTCTAACTTGATACAGCAGGATTCCTACGTATATTTTGTACAACTGAAAATATCTACACTATGTCAGAGACGGTAAAAGAAGAAGTTTATAGTAAATGGGATTTACACTTTAATACTTGTGATTACAATTATATCATGTGAGCTTCACATATACAGACGTTACCACTAGCGATATCGTTTGAGGTTCACATACGAAAGAAGCGATATCGTTACGTGATTCGCCCACAAGCGTTACCACTAGCGATATCGCTTGTGATTACAATTATATCTTGTGAGCTTCATATACATAGGCGTTACCAGGAGTTTCACATATGAAAGAAGCGATATCGTTACGTGATTCGCCCACAACCTTTACCACTAGCGATATCGCTTACCAGTTTATAACACAATATTATATAACCTTTTTTTTTACTAATTATGTATATATTTGTTAAACGCATGACCAATTTTCACAGTAGTTGAGTTATAGGTGCAACATGTTTGCTTGTAAATAGCATAAACTTCCATCTAATTAGTAGTTATTAGTTTGACTTTGTTATTAACAAGAAAACGTAAATATCCTGATCACCCATCTTTTATACACAAAAAAACCTCCACACATATCCAATCTTAATTTACTTTCGAATCAAACGTAACGAAAATGAGTATATATATAACTAGTCAAATGCTTACCTCAATTACTCGACTTTGTACTTGAGTATGACAATGATTACTTTACTTAGTGTAAACTATTACTAAGTATAACCAATCAAATGTCACACCTCGACGACTCTGTAACTGAATATAACCAATCAAGTGTATGTTTTGATTACTCGACTTTGCTTTTTGTAAACTATAACTAAGTATAACCAATCACATGTCACACATTGATTACTTGACTTGGTGTAAAATATAATAAAATAGCGGACCTCAATTACCTGACTCTGTAAATGAGTAGGCATGTGTGACTTTGCGTAAACTATAACTACACTGATCGAGTATAGGCAATAAGATATCACACATTGATTACTTCTGTAAACACTGACTAACTAAGTATACCAATTCAAAGTCAAAACTTATTTGACTTTCTATAAATACTAGTTAGATTAAGTATAAATGATCAAAGAAGATAACATTAATTGATTATCTATATACACAATTATAACTGGTCAAAAAAGATAACATGACTTGTTATATATAAATATTAACTAAATGAAGTATAACTGATCAAAGAAGATAACATGACTTGATAATCTATAAATACTAACTATTAAAGATTGTATAATACTACTTATAATCAATTATTAAAGGTTAAAGTAAATTGAGCTTAATCTTTAAGTATGTATATTTATATATATTGAATAGTAAAAAATGACGGTAAAAATATAATAATTATATCTATGTGGTGGTGCCGTCTCATGAAAATCAGCCTATTGAACTAAACGCAAGACAGTGATGCGACGGTAGTAGTTCAAATATGGGAACTGTATATATATTTTTAAACTTCCATATTATTGTATCCCGTGCACATTATATGGAGTGGCAATGGTATATATATTTTTAAGCTTACATATTTGTATCTTGTGCACATTAAATGGAATGTCAATTATATATATATTTTTAAGCTTTCATATTTTTGTACCCAGTCCACATTATATGGAATACATATTTTTCTAAACATGGAATTTTGTTGCTGTGTTTTTATATGCTTTTTTAATTTTAATTAATTAATATCAAATCTTATTGATATACAGTTTTCCCCAAATCAGTTTTCCCCAATATATATATATCCACATGAGAAAAAGAGAAACAAAACTCTCCCGAATCACTTTTCCCCAATATATATCCACGCGAGTGGCCGGTCGCGAAATTGTCCGGCCGACGGTGATGATAGTCCGGCATTAGCGAGCAGTTGGTGAGCAGTCCGGCGTTGGTAAGCAGTCCGGCAAGGTCAAGCAGTCCGGCGATGTCAAACTGGATCGGTAGGAACTGCTGTGAGGATTGGGTAGCCGGCTCCAATTTTTGCTGGATTGGGCGGAGGCGGAACCTCACCGGACGACGGGGACGAGCTGCGATAATTGAATACACATCCTCCTCAATCTCGTCCTTGGACAGGGATATCTTAATCTTCCTCTTCTCCTCTGCCTCTCGGAGCCACCTCCGTCGTGCGGTGCCACCAGAGCCCCCGCGGGACGGCGTCGCTGCTTCTTCGCAGCCTCCTTGCCCTGCGCGGAACCGCCTCACTCTCCGCCGCCGGGAGAGGATCCTCCGCCGCTGGGATTGGGGTGTTTCGGGTCTAGCAGAGGTCCATTGGGAAGTTGTGCAGCTTGTTCTTCTGGCTGCTCGACTGCGGTGCTGAAGCCATTTGGTACAGAGGATGGTGAAAGTGGTGGCAGGGGAATAAAACAGGGCACGGTGGCTTTGGGTGTCGTGAAGTATTGTGTGTCTGTGTATATACGTGTTTGGGGAGGTTATGGTTATGGAGAGAATGATCGAGAGAGAGGTAATATATATTTACCTCACAGGAGCAGATATATTTCAACGGCCTTCTCTTTCATCTGATTACAGGTTTCAATCTGATTACGGCCTTATATTTTCCCTATGTCAATTTATTTAAATCTTGTAATCTCGTCTGTGTTTTTAGAATTTGTGGTTTTCGTGTGTGTGTGCTGAATTGATAAGATTGTATTTCAATTGTCGTCTGAATGTAGCTCTTTGACCATGGACAGTGGAAGCACTTCGACCTTAAGGTGAAGGATGACAAGACTCTTCTCTTCAGAGAGAAGTATGTCAGAGTCTTTGGATGCAGGTGAGGGACTATTTTGCATGCTGTAATTTGTTTGATTAGGTGATGTGTTTGCTGGAACTGTGTATGGAGAGATCAGTACTGATGGTTATTTTTTTGTGTGAATTGTTAGGAACCCTAAGGAGATACCATGGTATGAGGTTGGAGCTGACTTCGTTGTTGAGTCCACTGGTGTTTTCACCGACAAGGAGAAGGCTGCTGCTCACATCAAGGTACATGATCTGTTCTTCATGTATGTATTGAGTAGATTTGACTGGAGCTGAGTTTATAGCTTATTGAATGTATCTTGATCTGTCCATGCTTACATGTATGATTTTGACTGTATTATAATATTATTGAACATATTAGTATGATGCTAGTTAATCAATGATGTTGCTGCCTTGTATAGCTTTGTTTGTGTTATTTTGCTATATTCATACTACTTGTATATGCTGAAACTGTTTGTATATGTTAGTTAATTGTTGATATTGCTCTTGAGTATCTTGTTCGAACTCTGTTTCATGACATCTTTTTCTTTTATGACTTATGCAATATATGTGCGGGATTTGTACTTTATCTGTGCAGAAATTGTATTTAATATGTGTAGAAATTGTTCTTTCTCGTTGTGCATTGTGTGTAGTGTGTGTTTGAAAGAGAGAGAGGCAGCAAGAAAGAGGCTTCTGGCAATGTAGGGGAGCACAAAAAAGATGAAGGAAACTTCGGCTGATCTCCCTGTCAAAGTGAAAAGTATGGCCTCTAGTGAAGCAGCAAGGAGCAGCAAGCATAACAAGGAATATGATGTTAATGACGTTTGCCCCGAAGAAATAAGGATTGCTAGGTATATTGTTGATGTTACATCTAGAGCACTTGATATGATGAACAAATTTGGAGCATAATTTGTTCTCCGTGCATGATAACTTTCCAAGTTCTTGTACTCTTTTTTCTTAATATATGATCGATGAAGAGTATTTTTAACATAATTTTCAAATAACTTTGATTTTTAAGCTTAGTAGAGTGACATTTTATTGTTTATAGAGCTCCCCAATCCAAAATGGATTGGAGAGCTCTTTTTTTACACGAGCGAAGCACACTTACGAGTTCTCAACCATTTTCACATTGGAGCAAAATTACTTACGAGTTCTCAACCAGTTTCTCCTGGAGGCGAAACCACTTACGAGTTCTCAACCAGTTTCTCCTGCAGGCGAAACCAGTTGCGATATCGCAGCTGGGCAACTGGTTTACGGCGTTTTAAGAACCGCCGTGTAAAAAAGACACTTTGATTTACGGCACAACCCGTTATGGCACTTCGAAAATGCCTTAAATGGTACAACCAAACCGCCTAGTAATCTAGGCATGTGCACTAGTGTTACTACTAAAGTTCTCACTACACGTACCTTTCGTTGATGTTATACCAAAGTAAATATATATCCAAAATGTCTTACACATAATAAAATTAACATAGTCATCAAAAAATTTAGGTTTAAGAGTCAAAATTTGATATTTTATGATAATCTCTCAAAACTTAATAGTCAGACGCTATTGCAATCCATTGCGTGACATGGCGTGACATTGCAAGTTTTGACTTTTTTGTTCCGAATTTTGGTAAAATCTTTAAGTACATTGCACCACTAACTGGAATCGGCGCAAGTAAATGGGCCAAAATATGGGCCTAAAATTATATTGCACCGATCCGTAACACGGTGCAACATTAAATAATAAATTTTAATAAAAATCAAATCCACGTGGAATTTATTTATCAAGTGTGGGGACAAACCCCATGTGACTCCATATCATTGCATCGATTTTCCGTGCGGTTTAACATTTTATACAATAAAATATTCATTTTGGTCAACATATTCATCGGCAACGAAAGGGGACCCATTCCGTTGCATCGCTGTGTCCGGTGTTACAAAACTAGTCAACTGGTTAACGAAATATTTGGCCGGTGTTACACACTTTTTTCGATGCAATGAACGTACCACCGTCATTGACTTGGTCAATATGCGATTTTTAAACTGGTTTTTCCAAAAAACCGGTGCAACTCGGCAGTGCTACGGTCAATCTTCCTAGTAGTGTGCATTATACATATGGCTAAATGTCTCACGCAAATAATATAACATTGCTGATCATGATAAGTAGTAAAACTTGATATGCATGCCTTACAAAAGAAAGTTTCTTACAGACACACACACACATGTATGTCGAGACCAAAAGGCTACAAATTTTGAAGCTAACAAATTTTCTCCGTCTATTGTTTTTGGCACCTGGCTGTAAGACTTTGCCTCAGAAAAGAAGAAAATTCATCATCTGCTTCACCACTTGAACCCAATTACCTTATTCTGAACTCAAAAACACCAAACTAACCATATAAGTTCACACTCTCACACTTACAGAGAAAGTGCTCAGGAACAAACCGCCCTCATCTCCAGCCAAGGACTTTTTGCTAACGAGCACCTGCATGCAGCTGATCTTCAAACTTGACAAAGACATAAATAAACAGTACTTAAAATTAGGGTTTTTTCGTTTTCTTCCTTTTCATTTCCCTTGATGTGAAGGAAAAGAAAGAAAAAAGAAAAACCCCTTCCAACAAGGACATGCTATAATAATACACGACTCTCATTTCTCGTCTTCATCGAGATGGAATAGAGACGGGCGTGGAGAATGGCCGTGACCAAAAGATGTAATGTGATCTTTGAGAGATCTCTTGTGCTTGAAATCAGAGCCGCAGCTGCAATACCAAAGCTTGCCACAGTTCTTCTCATGTGTCCTCCAATCGCCTTTAACAGCGAAGGTTTTGCCGCATTTCCTGCAATTGAAGGGCTTGGCTCCGTGCTTTCTCTTGTAGTGAGTTTGCAGGGTTCTGAAGTCCTTCAATGGCTTGGCTCTTGGGTGATTTATGTTGTTCTTGCACCCTTGTGCGCAGCAGTAGCAAGGAAGCCTCAGCATTGCTGCTGGTTGTGTCCCTCTTAGCGACTCTGCTCCTTTTCTGTATTCCGATCCGTGACCCCACATGTGCATCTGCGCCAAACATATTCTCATTTTGATACTCTATTTCTTCTGTTTCAATGTATAAATAATTGGTCTGAAAACATTTAATAAATGGGCATAATAAATGGTCCGGACTTAGTTTTATTGTACACAGGCTGATCTAAGTTAGAGAGAAGAAGACGAGAGCTAATACTTTGATTCAGTCGTCCTTTAAAAAATTAACTGATTTTTCCATCCTATTTGCATTTCTTAGTTAGGGTATCTCCAATGGAGGTATTTAAACCACCTTTTCTTAATAAGGAGTGCTCCTTATTGGTCTTTTTACCATTGTTGATTTTTAAGGAGCACTCCTTATTAGATAACTACTCCTTACTTAAGGAGTGATATCTAATTTAATGCTGAATGTTTAAAAGTTTATTTATGTTATCTTTCATTAATGATGTGTAGAATTTAAAAATCATACCATTGTAGAGTTTGCTCCTTACTTAGGTTTTATCAAAAGTGATGATGTGTAATTTAAAAAGCACTCCTTATTTTCTTAGTATTGGAGATGCTTTTATTTGTTGAGAACACAGAACCAATTAAAAGGAGTAAAACTAATGAGATGATTAATATGTAATATATTTACATGTATCCATTGGTCACCCAGCAGTTTTAGTCCTTGTAGTTTTCCATTTGTATGCGACGGCACAGCCGATGAATTCATATATACATAATATAATACATGCATGAGATGAGAACATACGAGAATAAGGCAACTTCAATTTTCTTCTCGGGCGAGAAATTAAAATACAAAACCATGATAATGCTTTGACTCACCTGCATGTTGTTGTACCTATTGAAGGTCTTGCTGCAAATGTTGCAAGAAAACTGCATGGGCCCCACAAGGATCTGTGCTTGAGTTGGGATCCAAAATCTAGGCTGATGATCACATGATGAGTTCAAAGCTGCAGGAACAAGCTCGAATGCCTGCAGCTTAGTCGTGTCGCTGTCGGAAGAACTAGAACCGCCGCAATAAGGCAACCCTATGTTCAGAGCCACCGTCACTTCCTCGCCGGCGGCCGGTTGAATATGCTCTTCTTCTTCCTCTTTGACGACGGTGTTTTTCAGGTCGAACTGGCTGATAAGAGGAAGGCATCGGATCGTTTCACCGACGTACTCTTGCTGACCGTAAAACAGCGGCAGTTTCAACAGAGTACCCATCAGATCTTGCTGTGTTAGTGTTGAAGAAGAAGAAGAAGATGATGATGAGGAAGATTCGGGACAAGGCTTGAGCCATTCGATGAAGTTTGGACTCATCTTTTCATCAACCAGAGTCCCGGATGATGCGGGTGGTGATGGATAATTAGTTTAGTTTACTTTGGGTGGGAAAGGGTATACTTGAGGGGGTTGATTTACAAAAAAGCTAATAAAAAGTGGTTTGAAAACTTTTGCATCGTTATTTCACCATTTGTCCATTTTGTTTTTGACCAACATCGTGTAGAATGTTTCACACATGAACAGAAAAGTAAAGACGCAAGGTAATTGGTGGGGAAAATGGCAGTCAAAACTCCTTTTCTTTTCTTCATAATAAGTGACTCTCCATTACCAATATCACACTGCATGGAACATTAACCACACTGTCCCATCTTTAATAATTAAATAAGGTCGTTGGTTGGGGGATTATCATTGCATCAAACAGTCTCTCCAACCACTCTCACTCAGGCGCCATAGGGAGATAACTAAAATCATCGCCAGTAATTCAAAATCGATTCGATTAACACTCGCTCAGATTTAAATTGACTCAACTCAATTTAATTTGATTTGAAAAATTAACGAGTCGATTTTGATCAAATCCTAACTCGACTTGAAAAACTCGCGAGTAATTCAATCAATACAATCATTTATAGTTTAATATTATTATGAGGTTGTACTATAAATTTAATTAGTTCAATTAATGAATTTAGTTGGTTTTCAACCGAAACGCCGATTGAATTAATACCCAACCTCTGATTTGAAACGGAGCACCGGTGCTTGAAAAATAGCGCTGGTCAATCGAAACGCTGATTGGAACACCGACTAATCAAAATCACAATCGAAACACCGATTGAAGAGCGACGAACACAAATCTCTGATTGAAGAGTGATGAGGGTTTCTGAAAAGAATTGGGAACGACAATTTCTAAAAGGCGTGGGGAAAGAAAAAGAAATTCGTGTAGTAAGTTTCGCCAAATTGCTAAAGGACCTGCTCAAAATATATTTGCTAAAAAAGGAACCGCATCGGATTTTAATTGCAAAAAAACTCCGTCTATATTTATAGACGGTCTATTCTAACACTAATTGTATATGTTATTGTTCATAATTATATTTATCAGACATATGCATCATATATTATACTTCTATTGCATACAATTGCCAATCGTTTATATATCATTAACCATATATGTTATGGTTCAATTGACTCGACTCAATTTAATTTGATTCGAAAGGTTAACGGGTCGATTTTGAGCAAATTCTATCTCGACTTGAAAAACTCGCGAGTAACTCGATAAATATTATCATTTATAATTTTATATTATTATAAGGTTGTACCATAAATTTAATTACTTCAATTATCTAATTTAGTTGGTTTTCATTTAATACTCAATATCGAACTAACTACACTATTATATTGGAGAAACAATTAGATAAGGCAGTCTTATGGTAAGGCAAAGGGATCTCATATGGTTCATACACAAGTTTTGGGGTCAAATCATAATTACTATATTTTAGTTATTTTCAAATCAATTAATTATATCAACTAAAAATCACCTCCTTCATCATCAAATCATCATGGCTCATCATCAAATCATAGACATTCATTACCAAATCATCAAAGTTCATCATCAATTCATCGTTGTTCATCAAATTATCACCGTTCATCATCAAATCATTGTCGTTCATCATCAAATCTACGTTGTTCATCATCAAATCATCAGCCATATATCATCAAATCATCATCCTCATCATCACTAATTATAAAATCATCATCAATAAAAAATCATCAATCATCAAAACAATATAACTGACATCAATCATTAATCATCAATCAAAATTCACCAATCATCAAAAATTAATAATCAATCATCAATATCAAATCATCAATCGATCATCAGATCCCACTACAAGAAAAATCACTTATAACAAAAGCAAAAGTTGTAGTAAAAGGTCTTCATATGGTTGTAGTTGATATATTACAAGAACTAGTATAGTGGATGTTGTAGGCTCTCTTGTAATTGATATTACATCCACTTTTGGTGGGTCATTGTAATTGTTCTATTACAAGAACACAAAAATGTGTTGTAGAAAACTTCTATTACAACAACTTTTTTTGTTGTTAATGAATTCATCAAATCCCACATAATTTTATTTACAACTAACCAAGATGTTGTAAGTATAAGAGTTTACAACATATTACTATGTTGTAAAAGTAACTATAAAATAAAATTAAATAATTTAAATTCTAGAGTAATCATAAAATAAATATCAATAATAATTTATTAATTTAATATATAATATACAAGATTTCCTAATTAGAACTCATGGAATCTAAAATGACGTCAATGTTTGACTACAAAGCAACAAAAGTTTTGACTAAATATTCAATTACATTTCTTCAATCTTGTTCGATCTTTGCAATTGAACTTATCCTTAAACTTTAAACTCCTTAATAACCTGAAAAATCAAAAGAAAAAAAGAACATTAGACATAAAATGCAATATCAAATTTGCTATATGATCTAAATTGCAATTCATTTAATGAGAAGCATCCAACAATATTACCATCATAGAAGGGACATAATTGTTTCCCTCTAAACCTTAGCAAATTTACATACATAGTGCAATTTATATGACCATGTGAACTACTTCTGAATCTACCACAAGCACACACAAACAACTCAACCTCACACCACATAAACTAGCCTCATTTGCCCAAAATTTGCATCTCACCACTGAGCATAAACAGAGCATATCCGCTAGTTTATAAGTGCAAAGAACAGCAGACAAGTAAATTTACATGCAAAATTCCATCAATAAAATAAAATATCCATAACTACCAGGCAAAAATTTCAGACTCACACCAAGAAATTTGCATTAAAAAAACATAGACTCGCTCCTGAGCATATTTAGCTTAAAGGTGCACAAAACAAGTAAAGCTTACATGCAAACTTCCACCAATAACATGCAATATCCAGAATCATAAACCAAATGACTAAGAAAGAGTTGAGGATCAAACATACCTCACTAGATGGTGCAAAAGACAAGATCACCAGATGGTGCAAAAGATAAGATCAATTTTATTCTGGAAATAATAAGATAAACAATATAAGCACATACTAGTTGAGGGAAAACATGTTTCATTTGATTGACTTGAAGTAAGTGCATCCTCGTGATTTATTGTTTCAACCTCTTCATCATCACTTGCCAAATCTGCAACTATCCTCCTCCTTTTATTTATAATACATATATCCACACAGTGAAGCACATATTATCCATAAAATATATAGTGAAAGAAGAAATGAACCAAATCTAAAACCAAAAAAAAAAACAAATTTTGTAAAAGGCAGACCTATTCCCTGTTCTGGCCTTGAAGTATCTTTACCCTTTCTTTTTCTTCATTCATTTTCCTTCCCGTCATTTCTCACCAAATCTGCAAAAGATAATGCATGGTAATAAAAGTCTCAAATGACCTAATATGTTAAGAGTTATTAGGATAAAATATTGCGAAAGAAACTGTCTCTTCATCAGAATTGGAGTTCTCCACACCATCAAGCATTAGCTCAAGATCAACATCAGAAAGGGAACCTTTAGTTCCTTGAATCAGCCCTCGCTTGTTTCCCACTCCGTTAGTTAGTGAATCAATATCAGAATTCCCTTGAACAGACCTTGACTTATTTCCCACACTGTTAAGTAATCTCTGAAATCCAATACCTGAACTAACATAACTTTCTTGAACTGGTCTTGACTTGTCTCCAACCACATTAAGTAAAGATGCAAAATCAACATCAGTACTCATCAAATTTTCTTCGATTGAACCTGAAACATCTCCCACTCCATTAAGTAATGATACCAAATCTATATTTGGGCTCATCAAATGTTCTTGGACAACTCTTGAATTGGTTCCAACACCATTAGAACTCATCAAATGTTCCTAAATTGCTCTTGAATTGGTTCCAGCACCATTAGAACTCATCGTATTTTCCTGAACTAGTCTTGACTTGGTTCCCACGTCATTTACTCCTTTAGATAATAAATCAGGTAAGAAACGACCAAACTTGGGGTTTTTACTCTTTTTCAGAAGACCTGGAGCTAGAAATTGAGGTTTTGTTAACTTTTTAGATGAATCCATTTTCCTGCAAAATATAGCAAAACAGAATAAGAACAAAAAGAAACTAATTTCAGAATATCAGAGTGCAATTTCAGAACTTTTATCTTCTTTTTTTTTTGCAGAAATCCTAGGTAAGCATTTCAGCCATATCACCATTTTAAGAACGAATGTGTTTTGAAACTAACATGCGAACATGGTGTTGAAGCCCAGGCTGGCTATTAAGTTATCATCATATACTCTCTATAACCTTCTTCAAGCGGTGAAATATCCAGAAAAAGAAGAAAAAAAACTTCAGTTACAGAAGAGAAGAAGATGAAACAGACTTTCTTTGTCAAACCAGTCTCCATAGTGCTCATCTTGCTCCTTTCACAATGTTGTTTTGATTCGATGTGGAAGTCATTATGGAAGGCTGAAGCTATGAGATCAATCTCAGCACAGCAAAAAACACCAAGGGAGGTCAGATATAAAATGCTGGTGAACCTGGACAACTATTTTTGCAGATGCTACAGTCACAATGATTGCAGCTGAAGCATAATTTAACAGACTAGCGGATTATTTTCATGTATATTATCAATTCAATCTTCTGCTGAATCTAAATCTGATGTGTTTCTTTTTAACAGATTGACTGTATTATTGTAATTCAGTTAACTTAATATCCTGGAATATTTCAAAATAAAAAAAATGGTGTTGAAGCCATAGCCACACCTGCTCCAGTTGCAGAAATTTTATCTCATATTTCAACCAAATTGACACGTTCTTTATTCCAAAACGTATTTATATGCCCCAAGTTCTCATAGATACAGAGATCATCCTTATAGATCAATGCTTCATAAGATAACAAGTTCCAAACTTCAGCCCTTCATCTCAACTAAAAGTTTCAGATTTTGAGATGTTCTTTAATGTTACCCTTAAATTAGAATAAAAGTCAGAAAAACGCACTCAAATCCTAACATTAAAGACAACTAAAAGTTTATAATCATTTCGTAACTAACCTATAATGTAGAGGTAATATGCTTCTATGCAGCTAAAGATCCTTTAGTCTTCAATCCATTCATAGTCAAACCTTGCTGGCATATTAAACCAAAAAAAAACACAAAGACAGGAATTTTAGTAAATTATCATGTACTCTACCAACAAAATATACACTGCAGCCTACCAAAAAAATCGCCTTGCATATATCAGTTTCACACACTGCAGCCTACAACTTCAAGATATCCAAAAGCCAGAAGAAATTGACAAGTAACAAAGTGCACTGCTATTAGGAAACAATGAACGAGATCGAGGGAAGGAAACCTGTTGAACAAAAAAAAATGAAACACTGCTATTAGAAAATGATAGCCAACAGAAAGATATCCAAACAATCAAACAAATGAATCCTACTTATACTAGCAGTTCAGACAAAAAGAAGGGAGAGCTCATAAAGGCGGAAACTGATGAAAGTAAAGTCAAGTTCACAAATTCGAAGGAAGACAAATAAATCAAGAGTTTGCTATGTCAGTCAGCCATCATGAAAACAAAACATCACAACTCCGAACAAACTCCTAATAGTAAAGGGTTGTAGACTAAGATATTCTAGTAATCAACAGTTCGATCCATAAAAAGGTCAACTTGACTAGCCCCAATACCATACATCTACTATCTTGCCCATAAAATTAACTAATAGAGTCAACAATCCAAAGCGTTTGCATATCCAGCAAACTTGTTATTACAAGTTTACAACAGGCATTATCATTATTATTAACAAACATACCTCTCACTGATATCTCAATCTCCATCCTAAAGCATCATTTTTGCTTGCTATAAAACTAACCCCAGTAGAAAACAAAAGCAGAAACATTAATTTCCAAAACCAAATTGCTTAAAGCATGGAGCTTTAATGAAAAGAACCACTAAAATCATAAAACCCTACTAAGCCAACGTATTATACCACACATAAATAACACAAAAAACAAAACCCAGAAAAAAAAATCTAACTTTTTTCATACCTCGAACTTCTCCAGGTGCGCTCGTTGAGCCAGATTAACGGCGGAGCTGCTTTTTTACCGGAGCTGATTTTTCAAACCGGGAACTGAAAAAATCCGATTAAACTATCCTAAATGGGGATTGATAAAGTTGGGAGATTTACAGCGAAAGATGATGAACAACAGGGGAGGAGAGATTGAATAAGCAGAGAAAGGAATCGAAGGAAAAGCAAATGAAGGGGAAATTGGAGGAGGAAGAAGAAAGAGAAGGGAGCGTTTTAGGGATTTTATATAACTAGACTAGTTACTCCTATATTAACTTTCCATGGACCAATTAATGAAATATGGTGTGAGCGGGAATTGAGAAAAAAAAGGCCGCCCAAAACATCTTTATGGCCCGCCCAAAATTTCACTTTCCAAAATCAAAATTACAACTCCAAAACGTGGTTGTAAGCCTTAGTCAACCACAAAAACATGTGGTCAATGATGCAAAAATATTTTACAACCTCTTTTGTATTAATTACAATCAAAATTATAGTTCTTGTAGCTTAAATTACTACCATTTTCAAATCGTCATTGTAAATGCATCTACTACAACCTTATTATCGATGTTTTTGTAAAATTTAGTTGTAAAAACTTGTTTTTCTTGTAGTGTCTACGGTCATAATGAATCATGTCATAAACATCATCAATCATAAATATCAAATCATCAACTAAATTGTACACATAATCAAATCGTCAAATCGGGAACGAGGTCTATTTTATGATCCGAGCATGATTCTACAAGAATCTAGTTTCCCGATTTGACGGTTAGATTATGTGTATATTTTAGTTGATGATTTGATGTTTATGATTGATGATTTTTTATTTATGATTCTACGAGAATCTAGTTTCCCGATTTGACAATTTTTGATCATGTGTGTATTTTAGTTGATGATTTTATGTTTATGATTGATGATGGTTATGACATGATTGATGATGACGGTGGATCTGATGATTGATTGATTGATAATTTGATGATAAATGATGAAGATTTGAAGATAAACAATGAAGATTTGATAATGAACAACGGTGATTTGACGATAAACGACGAAAATTTGATGATGAACGACAAACATTGATGATTTGATGATGAACAACGAAGATTTGATGATGAACAATTATAATTTGATGATGATCGATAATAATTTGATGATTGATGATTTAATATTGATGATTGATGATGGTAATAGTTAATAGGGAGATAAAATGTGGTATATATTCTTATTTCAAAATGGTCCCTGAATTTTATTAAAATTTACTGTAGGGGCACCAAAAATTAATATTTATATTCCAACCCCAAAAGTATTTTACCCCTTAACCCTACACCCCTTGCCTTACCATAAGGCTGCCTTATCCGAGAGTATCTCATTATATTGGTATTTAAAATAATAATTTCATTATTGATAATATTAACATTTATTTAATATGGTTATAAAATATTCATGTCAAATATAAAGAATAAATTATTTTATCTTTTAATTAAGTGATTCAAAAGGGTAGTAAAATCTTTTGTATAAATGGGTTGGATGAAGGTCACTTTTATACTAATTTAGAATAAATTATTAATTTGTGGAACAATTTTTTATTTTTTTTAAAAGTTAAGCCACCTTAGTGGGGGGATTTATTTGGCACCCCTAACCATTTTGGAAACCAAATAGAGTATGTTACAAGAGTGAGCTGAGCTCACAGAAGCATTTAAGCTTCTCAAAAATGCCTACTTTCTAGCAAGTTCTGTAGGTTTAATCTCAAGTGATTTGGACTCAAAAAAGGGGAGTTTGTTAGTGATCGAGTAAACAAATACCGAAGCACAAATCAACCACCCTTTAAATCCAAAAACTGAGTGCCAACAGAAACTTGAATATATACAATCAGCCCAAAAAAAACCTGAAAAGGTTCAAAAAATGGCTGTGTTTAAGAGTGAAACTAGGTCTTGATAAAAGTGCCTTCTGGCCTGAGCAGAGATGTTACACCTAGCCTGAGCAGAAGGTAAAAACCTTGCCTGAGCAGAATGTAGTGTCCTTGCCTGAGTTGATGGCTTGAGCAGAAAATCTCCAAACCTGTATCACCAAAAAGTGAGTCTGTTCCAAAATATTTAATAGGACCTAATGTTAGCCAGCCCTATCCTATCCAGTGCAATTAACCCTCTCAGCTCATGAGGGGCATTTCTTAGCTCCACAATAGAGTTCTGCTGTTGAGAAAGTGATGATCTTGCTAAAAAATCAGCTGGCCTATTTGCCTCTCTGTGTGTGTGTGAAATTTTAGCATGAGGAGGCAGTAAGTCAGTGATCTCATTACATAGTGAATAAAATTCCCATGCACAGTCCAGAGGGTTAAGTGATCCATTAACAGCCAATCTGCAATCTGACTCAATTGTAAAATGATTAATATTAAGATCCTGGGCTGTTAAAATTCCAATTTTGATTGCAATCAGTTCTGAGTGCGGTGTAGATACTGCCTGTGTATGAAATTTTCTCAGAATTAGCACTGAGCATCTCTGATCCCTAACAACTATGCCAATTCCACATTCTCTATTTTTAAAAGATGCATCCACATTTATTTTGTAATCAATGTCTGGAGGGTGCCATTTGATAATTTTAATTCTCAAAGGCCTCTTATGCTTGATAAAAGGTATTAACCTGGCACAGATCAAAAAAATATTTCTCTCCCTATTTCCAGACAAAGGCTTAGCTGTAAAGATAATAGAGGTGAATTTTGTGATTTTTCCAATCAGATGTGCAGTAGAGAGTTTTATCTCATCATATAGAAGCTTATTCCTTTTAATCCACAAGTACAAGAAAGTGACCATCATTGAAATTCTGATCACCTCTGTGTGAATTTTGGAGGAGCCTGAATATGATAAGTAAAAACCCAATCTACTTTTTGTGTTTCTGAACTGAGGGACTTGCATCAGTAATTTAACATGCATTTCATTCCAAATTTGCAAGCTATTACTACACTCATTAAAATAGTGGTTTAAAGAATCAGAGGGGGTGCTACAAAAAAGGCATTTGGAAGAGATTTTGAAACCTATTTTAATGAGAATGTCATCAAAAGGCAAATAATTGTTTTTCATCTTCCAGAGAAAAATGGCAAACTTTTTTGGAATTTTTGATCTCCAAACCTGATTAAAGACTGGATTTTTGGTGCCTGTCTCTCTAAGAGCTTGATAGGTAGACTTGACTGAGAAGTTTCCATCCCAACCTGGCTTCCAGATCAATCTGTCTGCATGTAGTGATTTCTACTGAGCATTCTGCAATAAGACAAGAATATTGGTAGCAAAAAATTGCTCCAATTGGTTAGTGTAGAAAGCCTTACTGGTCAGAAACTGGGCTACTGTAAGATTGGGGAAAGGGTAAAGTGCTTTCAGTCCAGTGGTAAAATAATGCACCAATTCCCAGCCAATTTGAATTCCAGAAAGAACATTTTCCAATTCCACTAATGACTTGGGAGAGACTGTTGGCAATGCTTGTTACTCCACATATTCTTTGCCATGTTGGAGATGATTTGTAAGTATCAGGTAGTGACCACATATGCCTTGTCCACAATGTCTCATTTTTCTGTAAATTCCACCATAACTTACAAGAAAAAGCCTTGATAACAGCCCTGATGTCTCTGATTCCAGTTCCATTTTCATCAGTTGGCAGGACCAATTTTGACCATCTGCACCAACTCCTTTTCTGTCCAAATTCTGAAAAGCCCCAAAAAAAATTTGATACCATTTTTTCCATTTTCTAAATCACCATTTTGGGAGGCTGAAGGACTGAGAATATATGTGTGGGAATAGACATGAGGACATGATTAATTAGAACAAGTCTGCCAGCTGGTGACAACCATTGATTTTTCCAGTTATTCAGGGGCCTCTCCATCCTCTCTAGAAGACTCTGATAGTATCTGACTAGGTTCTTGCCTTGGAAAATTGGTGCTCCAAGGTAAGTGAATGGCATGGAACCAATCTTCATCCCCAAAACTCTTTTAATGATTTTCTTTCTGGCTTGAGAGGTGGAGTGATGCACATAAAATTCAGACTTCTGGTAACTAATTTTTTGCCCTGAAACAGATTCATATGCAAAGAGGAAGTGTCTAAGTCTTTTCAAATTTCTGTTGCTACTGTTGACAAAAATTGCAGTATCATCTGCATACATCAGGTGGGATACAAAGCTGACATTTCTTGGCATGGAGAAAGGGATCAGGTACTGTGTAGAGAACAGTTTTTTTATACCTCTGAAAATGCCTCAGTGACTATATTGTAGAGGAGAGGTGAAATTGGGTCCCCTTGCTTGATTCCCCTGCTTGATGAGAAGAAGTCTGAGGCAATTCCATTTATGATCACTGAAAACCAGGCAGACTGTATATTTTGCATAATTAGCTTGACAAAAGTACCATGAAACCCAAAATTCAGCATTACTGAGTTCAGAAAACTCCAGGACACCCTATCAAAAGCTTTCTGCATATCTAATTTGACAATCAGGTTGCCTAGTTTCTGATTTTTTGGAAGCAGCCTAGCCATTTCCATCATTTGCAGAATATTGTCTGAAATGTCTTTTCCATGCATAAACCCTGACTGTTCCTCTGAGATAATTTTAGGCATTAGAATCTTCAATCTTTCCATAAGCACCTTTGAAAAAAATTTATTAAGGAAATTTGATAGGCTTATGGGTCTGAAGTCCCCATAACAGCTAGGGTTAGGTTTCTTGGGTATCAAGGCTAACCATGTACTGGATATGGCTCTTGGCAGTCTGTTTCCCTCCATAAATTCTGAAGCTGCACTAAATAGGTCAATCTTTATTATTTCCCAGCAGCTAGTGTAGAAATTCCCTGTAAAGCCATCAGCCCCTGCTGCACTATCTTTGTTTAGGTCAAAAGTTGCACTCTTTAATTCCTCCATGTCTAATTTCCTTAGAAGCTGTTCATTGTCCTCCTCAGAGATGGAATTAGGGATCACTGACATAAATTTTTGCATGTATTGCCCAGTAAGGTCCACCTCATCAATATTCTCATTCAATAAGTCTTCATAAAAAGATGCTGCCTCTTTCTGAATTTCCTCAGTGTCTGTTATCCATGAGCCTTCCCTATTTCTGATCTTTGTGATTTTGGCTTTGCATGTCCTCTCTTTCACTGAGTTGTGGAAAAATTTGGAGTTGGCATCACCTTCTTTACACCATTTAACATTAGCTTTCTGTCTCCAAAACTCAGTGCTCTCTTTTTCTGCACTTAGCAACCTTTCCTTTCCTTCATTGAGTGCCTGCAAGTCCCTATCTAAACCAGATTCTTGGTATTTGTCTTCCAGCTCAGTGACTATCTTTTCAGCGTTCAGAAGATTCTCATGTACATTGCCAAAAATGGATCTGTTCCATGAAGCCAATGCTGACTTTAATCTCTTTAATTTGAAGACCATGTTGAACATTCCATCATAGTGAGAAGGCAGTTCCCAACTATTTCTGATAATGTCCAGCCACATATTCCATCCTTTCTGTTCAGCCACATATTCTGAAATCTGAATGGCTTGGGTATGTGTTGGATGGAATTTTGGATGGTGATGAGTAGAGGGTTGTGGTCAGAAGAGGTTCTATTTAGCACATGTATGGATGAGTGAGGGAATTTGGTAATCCAGTCTAAACTACACAAGCCTCTATCAAGTTTTTGAAGTAGCCTGTCTCCCTTCAGCCTATGGTTGGTCCATGTGAATTGGCTCCCTACTGTTGGTATTTCTTGGAGTTGCTTCCCATCTATAAAGCTACTAAATTCCTTAATGCTACCTAAAGGGGGCCTACTTCTACCTCTCATTTCCATAACTGATGCCACAGAATTGAAATCACCAACAAACATTGCAGGCTGGCTAGAAATACTATGCAGATCAGACCACAATTGTAATCTAGGGGTCCTAGTGACATGAGCATATACAAAGATAGAGTGCCAAGAAATGGTAGAATTTTTATCAATGAACTTAATCTGAATGTACTGATCAGTTTCAGATATTATTTCTATATTGAAAAAATCTCTGTGAAAAATCCAAATTTTAGCAGTATCTGCAGCTATACTGTGTTGGAAACCTATTTCATGCTGTAAGTTTCTAAGTTCAGTTTTATCATGCATTGGTTCAATTATGCAGAGAATTGAAATGTGGTGCATTAGGAGTAGAGACCTAAGTCTGTCCATAGAGGTGCCATACCCTCTTATGTTCCAAACTAACATACTAGTTTTGTATCCATTCATTTAAAATAAGCAATTTTTGGTTTTGGTCTAAGGTTCCTACTAGTACTTTCAGTGGGAAGCTTAGGTTGTGATTGTATGGGGGTTAGGGGCTTACCTGAAGGTGACTGGTCCTCCTCATCTTTTTCTTTTGCTGAGTTGAGAGGTTGACTGACATGATCCACCAATTGTGAGTGAAAGTTTGTCTGTACATCTTTGGTGAGTTCTCCTGAAGAAGAGCTATTCTCTGGTTGACTGATGAGGAGCTGCACTGCAAACTTGGAGTGAAACCACCCTGTGTCTTCTTGCTCATCCTCCAATGACTCTTCTGAGCTACCATCATCTGTGTTGCCCTGCAGTACATCAAAAGAATTGGATAGCTCTATTTTTTGGTATGGAGTTATAGCTAGACTGTGTGGGGGGTGGGATGAAAAAAGGGATGGCTGTATGTTGAGGTAGTGAGAGAGGATTGGTGTTGTGGAAGAAGTAAGCTGAGAGGCAGTGTGTGAAAAACTTGTGCCTGTGTGATGGTGCATTTTAACTAGGCTCTTCCTTCTAGGTAAGTCTAGTTCATCTAGAGAAAAAGTGGTAAGTTGAGGTTTTTTCAGGCCAACAAAAACATTTCTTTTCACTGCTGGCTTGTATAAGACCATCCTCATTTCAGTCTCTTGCTTTTTCTGTGGGATTTTCACCCATGTCTGATCTTTCTGCTGTGGAGTCAAGCCTGAGGATCCAGCTCTATCAGATGAAGCTGCATTAGATTTTCTTGCTTCACTTATAGGTTGGGCTTCTGGTGCTGTTCTTGCCAGATTTTGTTGAGCTCTGGGTGGAGTATCCTACAATTGGCATTTTCATGACCCAACTTCCTGCAATGTTGGCAGTAGAGAGGGAGACTCTGGTACTCCAACTCGCACTCCTTATGGTCTTCTGGAGAACCAATTAAGATGGAGGGCATCAATTCCTTTGTAACATCAAGCTCGACGCAGATTTTTAGGGATGAAGGCCTGGTGATGTGAGCAGTGGCTGCATCCATCCTGATGAACTTACCTATCTGGTTCCCAACGTCCTGGATCAGTGTATTGTTGTAATAATACAGACGGATATCTTTGACTGTGACCCATACTGGAACCAACGGTGACTCATATTCCGGTGAAAAGTCCGGTGACCATTTCAGGACTTTCATCGACGATCCTGCTACCGGCCAGAAAGCTTTAAGCCAGCAACGCTGGTAGTCTTCCTCCGTCGAGAATCTGATGAGGACGTGCTTGTAGTCCAGCGACCCGAGTTGGAACCGGCCGGAAAATCCCATTTTCTGGAAAGCTGTTTGGATGCTTATCATTGATGGCTTAGCTCTTGGGAATTTTCCGATCAGTGCATTGTGGTAGTGCTTAGATAAGATGTGGATGGATTCCGTCGTGTACAGACACGCCGGTTTGCCGTTGAAACTGGTGATTGGCCGGATATCTGGGTTTGTCGGTAAGGGGGAGAGAGAGGGAGCAGGAGTAGAGCCTGAAAGAGCTTGTGAGTAGGATTTTCCGGTGGGTAGGCCACCGGAAAAGGGGGGGATCGCCCCCATTTCTGGCCATTTTGTGGCCGTTATCAGTGGGTTTCAGTGCCCAACGGTTCTATTGGGTGAAAAAGTGGCACAGAAAGTTGCATTTGTGGAGGCGCGTGTAGGCAATTGAGGAGAGAGGTCAAAGAGAATTGTTGCCCTGGAACAATTAGTTAATTTTTTATTTAAAGAAGCAAAAAGAATCTAGTTTGAACTCGCGAGTTGAGTCGATAATCGATAAATAATTACGAGTTCAAATTGAGAACGATAATATTAAACTTTCGAGTTTTCGAATCGAACTGAAAATCATTTATATAGTTTTCGAGTCGAGTCGAGTTACCCATGACTCGCGATCGACTCGCTCGATAAGCACCACAGAGCGCCACCGTTAACATAGACTTTTCATTTATCATTTATCATTTTCATCTCACCTAGTACCAGTGCCACCAACCACATGAGGAGACGACCGACTTTGCCCCATTTTGCTTAGAGAAAGCTGAGTGCCCATGAACAGGCCCAATTCCCTAGCTACGTACAATGTCATTTGATAACTATCTAACATCCCAATTGCTGACAGAACAGAGAATTATAGAAAACAGCAATGGCAAAAGCTCCGTAGTACAAACCTACAAAATTAACACAAGGGAAGAACAAATAACAGTGCCTTCCTCCGATTCAACCCACTTTTTTCGCTTCTGAACAGTGCCGATGAAGAGAATGATTGACAAAAACATGAACAAGAGGGGTATGCTCAGAATCGCAATCTTGGATCCCTTATCGCGAACTTGGTGACGATGATCGAGATACGAGAATTTGCCGATGAGCGAAGAATCGAAGCCGTAGGAGCCATTTTGTTAGAGTAAATCCCACATCGGAAACGAAGTGGGTGATTGTTCAGTATATAAGTCTGGTGAGCTACTCCACATATTGTCAATTGATTTTATGATGGAATCTCACTGATCTTATATAATGGACTTGTTGGGCCTATGTGCATGTCCACCTCCCAGTATACAGACACAGTGTGGATCACGGTCTAGGTTTCTAATATGGTATCAGAGCCCGAGGTTTGCGGCCTGGGCCTACAATCCAAGTGCAATAGTGTTACCGTAAATCCTACATCGAAAAATCGAAAGTGGGTGGATCTTGCACTTGAGGGAGGGTGTTAGAGTAAATCCCACATTGGAAACGAAGTAGGTGATTGTTCAGTATATAAGTCTGGTGGGCTACTCCACATATTGTCAATTGATTTTATGATAGAATCTCACTGGACTTATGTGCTGGACTTGTTGGCCTATGTGCATGTCCACCTCCCAGTATACAGACATAGTGTGGATCACAGTCTGGATTTCTAATACATTCATCCCATGTAACCTCGAATCTTAGGTTCATGAAAGCTCAAAGGACAGGCGTGCTGAATTCTTCGATGAGGTGAATTCTTCGATGAGGTGAGACGGATTTTAAATCAACTTGCAAACCCACGAATAACAGCCGTCTTGTGCAGAATATGGAGGAAGTAGCATATAAACGTAAGGAATTATAATAAGAACACAGAAATCGTTCATCAATGATTGGTTACATGAAAAGGAAGTAGACATATTGCATTAAATTGATACCCAAATCAGAAGATGTTGCTATCTTCTAATATCCAGAAAACTGAATAATATATTACAACAAGAGAAAGACGCCTTAGAAAAAGTCCAACAGATGCTCTAAAATACAGAATTTAGGAACATATAGAGTTTTTTGTCATTTTTGAGATCCAACAGATGCTTTATATGGTACTCTAAAATAGAGATTGTGAAGAGAGAGAAGATTTGATACTCTATATGAGATGAAATGATTTGGTGCTCTAAAATTGAATGCTACCACTTTCATTCCTTATTTATTCCTTATTGTTAATCATACTCTTTATCTTTTTTTTTGAATGTCACCTTATGAAAGGTGAGGGGAATTGATAGGCATCCCGAGCCATAAAAAAGAAAAGACGGGAAAAAGGAAGCCATTATAGGCTCAGTTTGTACAGACAACGATCTACCTAAAGTAGGAACTAGGATGACAAAATTTCAACCTCTAAATGACAGAAAAAGGAGTCATCTTCACACATTTGATTCAAAACTCATTACAAGCACAAGTAACCTCTTAACCAATGTCGAAACGAAGAGCAACTTGGCCCCAAGTGCTGTAAGAAGGGATCAAAATGTGTGGAGAGGGAACAAAAAATACCTAACTATTCAGCATTTAGTTCGCAGTAGAGTGTGCCTCTGCTCAAGAGATCTACTGGATATGATGGGAGATCCTGATGGAGGGGACCTGCTCAGCATCCAAAATGATAATTCCTTTGATTGGTGGAGGTAGAGAGGACCAGAAATATATTACATTTTCAATCTTGTGGAGTGCCAGCTTTGCTAGGGAATCAGCTGAGGAGTTCCTTTCCCTAATAGTGTCAGTTAAAAGGTCATTGCAAAGGATTGATTGGACTGAATCTAGTAAGTGAAAAAGCCTCCAGTGTGTGCTGTCAGTATTCTCGATCATCTGTAGGCTTGCAGACAGTCCGTTTCATAGCATAGATGAGAAATGTTGAGAGACTTAGCTGATTTGATTCCCATTTCAATGGCCATAATTTCTGCCTGGAGTGGAGTGGGGATCATACATAACATGTTCTGGCACTTGAACAAAAATACAAGTTTATACATTTATTGGTTAGTGATGGAAAATATTTTCAAAGTTCTTTCATATAATATATTTTTAGATATTGAATTTAAGCTATTAATGCTTTTTGATTGATTTATTTTTTAATTTTAAAATAATCGTGTTGAAATTAGACTTTATTATAAAAAATAAGAATATCATACTTGATGATGCTCTTGCTTGTAAATTTTAATACTATAACGAATAATTAAATTCAATAACAGTATGACTGTTAACTTGTGTACTTTGTATGCACAAATCTTATTTTAGAGTGGTTTAAATTATTTTTATAATTCAATAATATGTTCATTATTGTACTAATAAATGTTGGAGTACGTAAAATAGAGTATATGTTGGAATTCATCAAAATATTATAGAGATTGTCCAATTTCATACTCTATTTTAGAGATGTTTATAAAGCATCTGTTGGCCTTGCTCTTATAGAATCTCTTTCACTAAATCATAGGTATTGGATCCGAAAACACACTTTCGGTCCAAGTCATCAACGGCCCAATAAAGAGGTAACCCGCTGGATAGTTCCCTAATACATCACATGTTTGTGCACTCCCCATCAATGTACTTGTTTGGAAGTTATATTTAATGTATAACCAGCCTAGGGGTGTGGGCAGTCGGGCTGAGGCGACGAGGATTTCACTGCTTGTACTACAGTTAAGTGTATGGAGGAGTTGAAGGATGGATGATGAAGTATGGCTTTCAACAAGATGTTATATTAGGTACTTCGGTCACTGATTTTAATGATATGTCTGGGGATATTAGTTTAAAAAAATTACAATGCTTTTAATCAATTGTTGTTAACTTCAGGCTTAAGATGGGATGTCAGAGGATTTAATTAGATGTTTTTTTTTTATCCAAAGCTTGCAAAGAATTTGGATGGTGAAGTACTACACTTGGGTGTCCCCCTTCAATGTATTTGTACACGTGAATATAAGTGGAGTGCATGTAAGTGTAGATTTTCTTTATTCTCAATATACATCATTTTTCGGGCAAACCAAGTGTTTAATTTTTCGCTCTTTAGTGTTATAACAAAATGTTTTTTGTGCAGCTACGTCAGGTATAAAACCTTCTGAATGTGTGGAGCTTGAACAGCTTATGAAGGTGGACTGTACAGTTATCCAGTTTGATGACAATTGGTATGGTGGATTACTATTCTCCAGAAAACGTTAAGGTGGTATTATGTGCAGTGATGTTTATATTCTGCAAGCATTACAAATGGTTTGTAAGCTTTTCTGTTCATATTCTCCTGTTAATTACATTGCATGACAACTTTTATATGAATTCTGGGCCAGCTGTACTTATATCTTGACAAGCGATTTCCCACGTCGTTAAATGGGACTCCGCGAGATCAAAATACTATTTATTAATCACCTACGACTTCAAACTACTAGAGAGTAGATAGTGGGAAGTAGGGGTCGAACCACAAGGAGAAATGATTTGTAAGAGTGTTTTAAAGTAGATAATAAGCATGCTTATATATATTATACAGAAAGCGATGTAAATATGGGAGGGATTTGAGATTGGTTTTGATTACACTACGAAAGTAAACTAAACTATCATTAGCTAACCTAAGGGGATGATGCTAGGATTATGAGGACTTGGGAGGCAGATGACTTCAATTTCCAACTATCGACTTATCACCTAGCAAATGCAATTACAAGGAAGTTTCGACCATTTGTCAAGGATGAAAGCATCATATTCTCTCGAATGTAGCTAGAGAGGATGATAACACCACTCAAAAGCTCTCATTGTTGATTCACCTAGATAATAACATCCTAGATAACTCAATAATGGTATAAAAATTAGAGAGTGACAAACTTACTCACACACCCGCGATAACGAGAGCATACAAATAAGACATTTGATAACTAGCAAGAACCAAGATGATGATAGCATATATGTCTCGAATCCTACTTTTCTAGTTTATGATATTGGAGTGATCGATCGCGTTCCACCCACGAATCTAGCTATTCGTTGATAACAATCATACGTTAAAAAGGAATCTTCAACTCAAGTACACAATCACATATTAGGGGGACCAATGATAACATTAAATCCTTACCTAAACACATAATTGATTAATCATGCAAGTTCATAAGATTTCCACTTCTAACAACTTATATGTATCATGGTATTTCTTAACTACAATCACACAACAAGGGGAAGAACTTGTCATCACTCAACCCCTTCCATAGTCATTAATTTAAAAACTAGAGATTACACTACACTAAGTACCACCACCATGCTTGATTACTCTAACTAAACTAGCCTAATTAATGACTATGAAGCATGCAATTGATATAAAACACAAAGCCTATAAAAAATTAAGAAAATTGAACAACATTCATGCACAAAAATTCAAATTCATCAAATGATAATCAAAATCCAAAGTTCAAGCATACAAGGCCTTAAAAGTTTTAAGGGAAGTGAATTTAAATGCTCCCAAGGATCAAACTAAGCTATACTACAATGCATGAGATCAAACTACTAATCTAATGGAAAGAAATAGAAGAAAAGGGAAAGAAAGATGAAGAAAATGGAGATCTACATGGTGGGAGGCCGTCCTTCTCTTGGAGGAGATAAGGGGATATTTATAGAATGCAGTGCACATATCAAACAAGAAGATAACTCGCCAATAGAAATGCTCTCTAGTACAGTAATTAACTCTCCCTAGTTTTCCCCCTTTTCACAATTCCCAATTTCCGACACAAACTTCCACCGTATCTTCACCCTCTTTTTTCCCGTTCTGACACTTAACGGTCATATAAAACGGCTATTACGCCACCTCTGATGGCGGAGCCACCGCGGCACAGTGGTGGTCCACTGCCGGCTAAAAGCTTTCTTCAAGCCCTATCAAATCGACCGCCTCCTCTCACCTCTAACCTGCCAGACAACCCCGAAATCACTCTGATTACCCAGTTCAGAGGCGAAATTGCCTGTATTGTCACCAGAACTCAGGCCGAAACTCTTGCCAATCACTATAACAAAGCTTTAATAGGCAAGTTTCCGAGAGGCAAACCGGTGATGGAACGTCTCAACGATGCTTTCAAGACAATGGGCTTCTCCGGCAAATATAAAATCGGAGCGATAGATTTCCGGCATATTCTAATCCGTTTTCAAGAACAGGATGATTACCAGCGTTACTGGATGAGGGGCCATTGGTTCCTCTGTGGATCGCAGATGAAAGTCCTTAAATGGACATTGGATTTCTCGCCGGAGGCTGAGTCTTCTATTGTTCCGGTTTGGGTTTCTATTAAGAAGGTACCATGCTATTTTTACAACTCCTCTCTTATTCAATCCATGGGCAATCAAATTGGGACCTTCATCAAAATGGATGCTGCAACTGCAGCACTTACCAGGCCTTCTGTAATTAAGCTGTGTGTGGAAGTTGATCTCAGGAAAAAGTTAAGTAACACTATTAGGCTAGGCATTGAGGGAGAAGAAATTCTTAGATATCCGGTGGAATATGAAGACTTGCCTAGATATTGTGGTCACTGTTCTATGCTAGGGCATGATGATGGAAATTGCCATCATCTCCACCCTGAACTGAGGCAGAAATTGAAGCCAGTTACTGAGGTTAAAAACCAGGCAGCCACCAAGATCCTTACAGACCCTACTATCATTGCTAGAAATAAAGGAAAAGGCCCTGCTGCTCCTGAGATTTCTGAAGCCTTCAAGAAGACTTCTATTATCTCAGATACTAATCCAGTTCCTAGTTCTGCACTTCCATCCTCATCCAACCCTCCCTGCCCTGCTAACCTCCCCTCTGCAAACCTCATAGTTGATCCACCTATTGACATCCACTCTTCTTCCACTTCTCCATGTCCCCCTAGGATATCTGACCCACTTTCACCCAAATTATGGACCAAATCAAAATCAAAAAAGAGATCATCCCCTACTGTAACTCACAGCCATACCTCTATCCTTACCTCCAAACCCCCCTCTCCCAGTCACACCCCTCCCCTTAAGGAGTCTTTCCCATCTGATTCTGACTACTTGCTACTAAAACAAGCCCTCATCCCTAGCTCCAAATATGCTAAGGATGATCTCATGATCAATAAGATAATTATTCCTTATCTACTGATAAAATTGTTTTCTTGTCTCAGGTTCATAATCACAACAGGTTCTCCTTGCTGATAGATCAGCCAGATAATGAAGATGATGCTGCCCCTCCAGACAAAGAAACTGAAGCTGAATCTTCAGAGGATGATAACCTTATTGAAGATGATCAGGTTCTGTCTATCAACCCTTCTGTTGCTTTGAATGCAGAAACTAACCAACCTGACACTCCTTCACAGGAAAAATCTAGCATGGTTAATTTCTTCACTCAAATTAATCAGAAGTTTACTCCTCATACAATTCAAAAAATTCCTTCACCTAATATTGTATTTACTAGGTCAAAAAGCTCCAAAAGTGATTTTTAATGGTTAATACAACTTTAAAAATTAAATGCCTAGTTTGGAATATCAGAGGAATGAGAACATCTATGTCTAGACTTAATGACATCATTAGAGAACATAGAATTGAATTGTTATGCTTAATTGAACCTCAACATAATAACCATAAAGCTGATAGATTTAGGAGAATACTGGGCTTTCAGCATCACTTATGTGCACAGAGTGGCAAGATCTGGTTATTATGGAATGACCATCTGCAAATTACTCTGAAATATGACCACCTTCAATTCTTATCTGTTACTATTTTCAGTCATAAGATGAATATTGCAATGGATGGAGTGTTCATTTATGCACTGAGGACTGTGACTGGTAGGGAATTTTTATGGAGTGCCTTGTCAAATGCACAGTTGCATGACTCATTCTTAATTGGGGATTTTAACACAATAAGATCTCCAAATGAGTATAGAGGACCTTCACAGCCTAGTATTAGGAGTATGTCTGCTTTCAACCATTTTATTTCTAGTAATGCACTCACTGGGATTAATACAGTTGGTAACCATTTAACATGGTCTAACAACTGGCTTAGAAACCCTACCACACAAACACTAGATAGAGGATTGGCATCTCTGGGCTGGATAGCAAGGTTTCCTACTTCTTCTATTCAGATTCTTAACAGAAATACCTCAGATCACGCACCTATGTTTTTCACAATAGGCAGTACAATACCATCCTCTCCTTCCTCATTTAGGTTTATTAATGCATGGTTTAATAGAGATGATTTCATGAATGTAATATCTACAGATTGGAATCTCCCTTTAAACAAAACAGGCATGCTTGGATTTTATCTGAAACTTATCAGATTGAAGCCTAAAATTAAAGCCTGGAACAGAAACATTTTTGGCAATATTGATAACAATGTTATCAGTGCTGCTGAAAATCTGAGACTGCAGGAAATAGTTTTTGATAATAATAACTCAATTGATGAGCTTATTAAACTCAAAAAACTTAAAGCCTTGCACCTGAGAGCCCTCACTGAACAACAAAAATTCTGGAAACAAAAATCCAGAGTTAGGTGGTTAAAAGAGGGAGATGATAACACTAAATATTTTCACCACACAGTGAAAGAAAAGAGGTCTTTACTTAGTATTACTAAGATTAAAGATTCCTCTGGGATTTGGCTTGAAAATGCTTCAGATATTGACTTAGAGGCAGTTTCATACTTCTCTGATTTACTATCTGAGCCTGTAAATGTTGAGAATGATCATTACTATGACCAATTCTTAAGTCAAATCCCTAAAATAATAACTGAGTCTGATAATGATATATTACTTAGACCAGTGAACATGGAAGAATTAAAGGAAACTGTTTTTAATCTCAATAAAAGCAGTAGCCCTGGCCCTGATGGGTACTCTTCAAAATTCTTCACTAAATCTTGGGACATAATTAAATTTGATTTATTAAATGCTGTCCAAGATTTCATGTCTGCATCACCCATTCCAGTTGGAATTGCTGCCACCTGGATAACTTTGATACCTAAGAAAGATGTAGTTAATTCTTTTGATGATTATAGGCCTATCAGCCTCTCCAATTTTATCAACAAAATATTTTCAAAACTGATAATGGAGAGGTTAAAACCCTTTATGGCCAAAATGATCTCTCCTCAGCAATCTGCTTTTAAAAAAAATAAGGACATCTTTGATAATATTATATATCTGAAAGAGATGATAAGATTTTTGGATAAGAAGTGTAGGAACCCTAATCTGATTATTAAATTGGATCTTAAAAAGGTTTTTGATAGAGTAAATTGGGGGTTTTTAAACTCTATACTTCTGAAATTTGGTATGCATGGTAGACTAGTTCACTGTATTATGAAAAATTTGAGTAGTGCATCATTTTCAGTTCTTATTAATGGCAGACCTCAAGGTTTTTTCAAATCATCTAGAGGAATTAAACAGGGAGACCCCCTCTCACCCTTTCTGTTTAATATTTTCTCTGAAGCTTTTTCTATAGGTATTTCACAAATGTTTAGCTCTGGTTTACTGCAATATTATGATATCCCATCTGGCCCTTCTCCTTTGTCACATTTGAGCTATGCTGATGATACTATTATTTTTCTTAGAGCCTCTAAAATTAATCTCTCCAGGTTTAAACAATTCCTAATGGCATTTGAACTCACTTCTGGCCAAAAAATTAATTATGTGAAGAGTGATTATTTTTTAGGCAAGCATGCTTCTGCTACGAAAATTCAGCAAGTCAGGGACATATTAGGCATGAAACAGGGATTTTTCCCATTTACCTACCTAGGAGTACCTATTTTTAAAGGTAGAGTCCTAACTGCCTATTTTACTCCACTTATCCAAAGATTGGAAAATAAAATTTCCAATTGGAAGAACAAGTGGCTATTCTCAGGTGGTAAAATTACCTTAATTCAGTCTTGCCTATATGCCATCCCCCAGCACATATGGTCAGTTATGAAACCCCCCATTTCTGTTATTAAAAAAATAGAAAAGTTGATGTCTAGATTCTTTTGGGGGGAAACAGACCTTAAACCAAAAAAAGTTTGGAGAAGATGGAGTGAATTGTCATACCCTCCCAACCATAATGGAATTGGAATTAGATCTATTCATGCCATCATTAAAGCTTGTTCTTTAAAGCTCCGGTGGAAATTTCAATTAGGTGATACACTTTGGTCCCAATTTCTGTGGAAACTCCAACCTTCTTACAGATCATCACCTGTATGGAAAATAATAATATCAGTCACTCCTTTGGCTGAGAGCCTCACTAGGGTAATACATGGAAATGGTCTTTGTAATTTCTGGCAGGCTAACTGGACCTCCTTTGGTCCTTTGTCACTCATCTGTAATATTACAGATACATATATCCCTCATGATTGTACTGTCCTATCTTTCTGTGAGAACAAGCAGTTATTCTTACCTAATATCACACCACTACTGCCTCTTCCAGTTGTCTCTTTCCTACAGATGGCTCAATGTACACAGTCAAGACAAGATAGGCTAATCTGGACTCCTGACCACAAAGGAAAATTTTCTTTTAAATCAGCTTACAGAAAGGTGGCACCCTCAAGATCTGCATTTGTCACTCTTAGCCAACTGTGGAACCCTAGGCTTCAAAAAAAATAAGTATCTTCATGTGGAGGCTGGTAAACTCATTTATCCCTTTCCCTGATGTACTTATTAAAATGGGTTTTAATCTACCATCTTAATGCTGTGCTTGTGATAATCTTGACCATTTGGAGCATTATTTTAATAGCTGTCCTATGGCCATCTCCCTATGGTCTGATTACCATACTATGATTGGTACTGCTGCTATTAGCTTTGCTACTATTTGGGATAGAATATCTTACTATATGTCTTTTCAAGGCTCCACTAAACTGCATACTACATTAGTAAAAATTGCTCCTTGCATTATCTGTTGGTTTATGTGGAAGGCCAGATGCCTATACATTTTTGAAAATGTCAGTCCTAACCTCATTGGTATCAAAAAGGCAATTAAAGACCATATTTTTCTAACTTTTTGTGCTAAACCTATGGCTTCTAATTCTCCTCTGGATATTGAACTATCCAACCTTGGTTTTCTTCCACTCCATGCCAGACCTCCTAAACCAGTAATTAGTGTAATCAAATGGTTGCCCCCTGTTACAGGTACTTTAAAAATTAATACTGATGCCTCTTGGCTTCAGAATAATAAGGCTGGTCTTTCTATGGTAGTTAGAAACTGTGATGGTAACCTCATTTGTGCTCTTAGCATCTGTACATTTGCATCATCACCCTTTCATGCAGAATTTCTGGCTCTCAGTGAGGCACTAAAATGGGCAGCCTCATCTCCAATACCATGCTCCATTGAATCAGACTGTCTGAGTGCTGTCAAGGTTTTAAATGATCCTTCTCAGGCCCCCTGGCAGCTGTATGACCTAGCATTTTCTTGCTCTCTCATACTGGCCTGCCCACTTACACATATTATGAGGCAAGGAAACCTACTGGCTGATTATATTGCCAAAGCTGCACTGACTGAGAAGACATCTGATCTGATGACTCCACATATTTTCTCTCCTGAAGCAAATGGAATTCTTTCTCTTGACAGGTTGGGAGTTCCATCTCTATGAATTTCTACTTTAGATGGTGCTGTATAATTTGTGTGCTGATGTTTTCAGATACTACTCTGGATTCCCTACTCTCCTCACCACTTTTGAAGCTTCGCATCTGCTCAGGCCTGGTGTATATAAACTTAGTTTAGCAATGTTTTTGCTCCTTGACATTAGTATGGTTGGGTGCCGCTTAGTGTTTTGTTTTTACAATTCACTTCTAGGCTTCCTCCTACAAATGCTAGGATTTATTGCTAAAGCTCATTACCATAGGCTCTTAGTTTTAGTCTATTTTATTGGAAGCATTGCTATGCTTCGAAAGCTTTATGCTTTCTTATTGCCATCATATGATGTACAAACTTTGACCTTAATTGGTCCTTTTTATAGGTTAGGGAAGCCTAATATAATTTCCCCCACCTAAGGGTGGATTATCTTTTAAAAAAAATATATAGAATGCAGTGCACGGACCGTGCATCACTCTACGCACTTTTGTGAATGGCCGTGCACTTTAACTGGTGATCTGATTTGCATCTTCTAGTAGTCCATTTCGAAACTCTTGATGAGAGAAATCCAATGGTATGATCCATGTGCTCTAATTCCTTTGCTAACATTTCTAAAATCAAGCTTCAAAACATAATTGCATCACTTGTTCTTCAAAATGTAACTTTGACAAGTGTAGCTTTAAATCTCCTCACTTTGCACCAAATGCTACCCAAATTAGATCTCAAATATCATAAAACAAGAGTATATTTAGGGATCATCAAATACCCCCACACTTAAACCTTTCTCGTCCTCGAGAAAGAACGATTAAAGTCTAAATTCATACTCCTATCAATTTCAGAACAAGCATTTAAGACCTTGACAAAATACAAACTTTCCTTAAGATGAAAACACAAGAATCATGTCTCATATCCCAATCCTAATGAAAGTTCTACCCAACCCCCATTATCATCATCAAGAGTGTAGTGTGCCATTCCAATAATTTCCTTGGCACAACACTACCCATAGAGTTCACAAAATACATCAAAATGAGACCACTGAAACATGAGCAAGTGTACCTCTCCTTTTGCCTATGCGCCTTTTGGTTTTCACATAGCCACTCTTTTTTTTTCTTATATACTCTCCTTTTGCCTAGGATGTAACCTAGCCTTTCATATTTCACACACTCTCATTTTGCCTAGGTTATACCTAGCCTCTCTTTACGCACACTCTCCTTTTGCCTAGGTTATATCTAGCCTCTCCTTACGCGCACTCTTCTTTTGCCTAGGTTATACCTAACCTCTAATTTCTCCGCACAAGCCTCTCACTTTTGCCTAGGCCTTGTTAATGTTTTGACCTATCCGGGCTTTCCACTCTTTTTCTTTTTAAAATAGATTCTTCAAAAGAAGTACACTTTATACAATAGAGCGAAGTAAAACATGGATAATAAACCCTCACCCACACTTAAACTAAACATTGTCCTCGATGTTTTAGAATAATGACACGTGAGGGAAAGAGAGTATTCATACACTAACATACAATTTCAGTACAAGCAAGAGAACATAGTGGCGGTAAGCCGATGCTAAGCGTTATCCATCATCAAGCAATACAGACAGCAAAACTTAACTGAGCATAAGAATGAGAGAATAGAGGCTAGCCCATGAGAATAGTGGCGCTTTTTGAATTAGAACAAAATGGGCAGCTGTGGTGATGGTGGAGTTGCAGAGGTCTGGCGGTGATTGAGTCGGTTGCAGCTGTGATTGATCGGAGATGTGGCAGAGGAGGCCGGAGAAGACACATAGATGGTGGTGATGGGGTCTGGCGGCAGTGGTGCTGGCGGAGTCGATCAGAAGGTGGTGATCGGTCGGCAGTGATGGTGGTGGTACAACGGTTGGTTGGAGATGGTGATTGGAGCTGAATCCAACGGGGAATGAGTGGTGATGACCAGATTGTGGTTCGTTAGATTGACGGGCCGCTAGCGGTGGTAGATGGTGGTGGTGGTCGGTGATGGTGCAGATGGTATCCGGCGGTGGGATGGTGGTGGCTAGAGAATGGTCAGCGAGTCGTGGCGCGGTGAGTGTGGCCGGCTACTGCGGTGGTTCAGCGTGGTGGGTGGCCGGCGATGGGGATATCGGCCGGCGAGGACGGAGGTGATCGAGTTGATCGCCGACGGGCAGAGTTTGCTGGCATAGGTGGGACACCTGAGATGGCGTCGGGTCGCGTCGATGGTGGAGACCCGGAGATTGCTGTGGGTGGTGGTCGGCGGCATCACTGTCGGATAGGCGATGGACCTGAGCGGCGGGACGACAAAGCGGTGGTGGGGACTGGGCCGGCTCAGATAGTATTGAGTGGTGTTTAGCAGAGATCAGACGATGGGCAGAGGTGGTGAAGTGGGTGTAGAGCAGCCGGTGGCCTGAATGGTGTGATAGGGGAGGTGAGTGGGTCAAAGTCAAACCTAGATGAGAAGAATAAAATGGGAAAAATAATGGTTTTTTTTGTTAATCATTTTAAATATAAAAAGTGCAAGCCAAAGCACTGGTAGGGCAGCTCCTGAAGGCCCGTGCAATTATAATGTGAAATCACCCTCCAGGAACCTCCGCACAACCGCGCGGTACTAGGCGCATTATTTTTCTGATTTACAAAGGCCCGTGTACCCTTTATTTTTTGCTTTCCTTTTTTTTGGTTTTTTTTGATAAAAATTCCATGCCCCTAAAATAAATGCTTCCAAATATCCTGCATCAAAACACTACCAAAGCGTAAAATTTTATAAACAAATGAAAAAACAAATAAACTAAAAATAAGTCAACCTCGATGCCCTTTGCACTAAGTCAAACTCCTCCTATACTCTCTCCCAGGCGCACAACCCAGATCTACTTTCCATCGGAGGGTGGCCAGGCGGTCGCCGGCGCTTCACGCCGCCGCCCGGTTTCACCCTCCACCCCATACCTTGTTTCCCCTTCTCTAAACTACCCCTACATTTACCCCTCGCCGGAAACCACTCTTTTCACAACGAACATCGACGATTTGTAGTTTTTTCTGACCAGTCGTGTACATATACCGCCGATCTGCAACGGGAAGAGCATGGGTTCGTTGTTTTTTGTCGTCGACGGACGGGAATCGACTCCGACGCTGACCGACGAGTTTTCCTCGATCTGGACTAACCGGACATGGAAATTCTTGGTCCTCCAATCTGATCGTGAGAGTTGGTTTCTATTCTTTTTATTTTTGCTAGATGAAATATGTCCCTCAATTGAGTCTTTTTGCATAACTGTGTGGACTAGTTTATCAAGTATCATTGCCTACCTGCTATTTTCCTTGTAAACGGATTAGCCGCGCTATGGAAAATCCCCTCGGTTTCTAGTCTCTACTCTATAATCAGTATAGGAGAAATCCAAGTCGGAGTAGTTTCGACAACTTACTTTTGGCAATTCTGTGAATGGATTTATACTGGTAGACTTTATCGATTCGGACTTTACTGTTCAAGTTGGTGCAAGTTATTGATGCTTTACCTCCCACATAGTTTAGATGCTTTCGGGCATTAGACTTTAAATGTTTAGATGTATTTCATCGCACTTTTTAGTTTAGGAACAACGTGTATCTGCACTTCAGATGCAGTTTAGGTTTCCGACGTACTTTGTAACCTCACAAATTGCCTCTCTCTGAGGAGAAGAGTTATTCAGGTTTTGGGAGCCAAATAAATATCCCTCCACCCACGGTGGTTTATCTAAAAAAAAAAAAAAGAATCCTTCTTTTTGTTTTCCTTTTTTTCCCATAAGCAAGTAAAAGAGGAGAAAATAGAAAGAAAATTGTGGAGTTATGATCAAAATCAGTTTATTTAACATCGTCCACATGACATAGGAGGTTCATCCCAATGGTGCAATGGGTGCCTCGAGAGAAACTACGTATCTTTAAGGTCGTCGTCACGACCCTAATGTTATTCAAATAACAAAAGATTAAAATCTCTTACCCTCACAAGGAAGGTAAAGGAAATTCGAAGAGGTTTTGGAGGAGGATTGTATGGTTGAGGTTTTGGAGGAGTAGGGATAATTGGAAGTATGAATATATATAACTTTCTTATCTCCTCCAAAATTGATGGAAGTGGTGTAATTGGTAGTTTGGGTGGAGGTGGTGAAAATAATGATAATGGATGTTCAAGAGTTATCACCTCCCTCTCTACTTCACTAGGCTCAAAAACCAATTCCTCATCCCATTGAACTTCTTCCTCATACAAAGAGGTGACATCACTCACCAAAATACTTGAAATAGGTTCTACGTGAAATGGTGCATCCTCTAACAATCTACTTGGCTCCTAACAATCTAGTAGGGTTTGGGAAGTTGGGGAATTTGTGAAGTATGTAGAGGTGAGTATGATATTGGTGATGGTAAAAATTCGAGAATAGCAATAACCTCCCTCTCTAATTCACTAGATTCAACACACAACTCCTCATCCCATTAAACTTCTTTCTCATACGTAATTGTGGAATCACTCACCGAAACATTTGTGTTAAGTTCCATTTGGGATGACTCTTCTTCTAAAGATTGAGCTATCAAGAGCTTTACCTCTACGGCCATTTCATGCATTCGCCTCTCAAGATTTTCAAAACAACGATTTCTTTCGTCATCAATCGGATCTTGCTCTAGAAGTACATCCCAACAAGGTGGGGGCATGTCTTGGTACTCATAGGGTTGGTTTTCATCGAGATATCCATAATTCAAATGATCACCCTTTGCGACTCATAAGAATTGTAGTATGGATTATATCTTTCTTGATCTTGAAAACCAACTCTCTCCTCATTATAGCACTTATCATGAAGAACCAAAAGACATTTCATTCTTGTAGTGCTCATCACATGAGTCAACATTGCAAGGCTCGGAAAAATTATTTGAGTTGTAAGTATCACTCGAGGTTGCCATAACATTTCTCATCCTTTGATTGTTAAAGGCGAGAAATTCTCCAAAATCTTTTCTAATTAGAGTAAACATGATAAAATTTTGAAATTTGTAGTGCAAGAGTTCTAGATTGGTACACAGTACAAGCGGTGTCGTCCATAAAAGTACTCAAGCAATACACACTTCAAGAAAATTTAAGTTTTTTTTTGAAAAACTACAAATAGATATAGAATCTACGATGAAACACAAAAACAAAATAGCCTTCTCCCCGGCAACGACGCCAATTTTGACAAGCGATTTCCTACGTCGTTAAATGGGACTCCGCAAGATCAAAATACTATTTATAAATCACCTACAACTTCTAACTACTAGTAGAGTAGATAGTGGAAGTAGGGGTCTGTCAGGGTCCGGCATCTCACCATCCTGTATGGTTCATCCCGACCCCTCATCCTACATGACGATCGGGTCAGACCCGACAGCAGACAGCGGCTTTACCGATCCTGGCAGGAGAATCTTCCCAGACCACCTAACGGCGTGGTCTGATGTGATCAGGATCAGCTTTTCAGCACTATATATATCTCTCTATCACACTAGAGAGGGGTAAGTTGACTAAAAACAACAAAACATATTCCCACTCTCCGAACAGTCTACTGACTTTAGCATCGGAGCGGGAACGGCAATTAGCCGCCCCGCTCTAACTGAGAGTTCTTGATTCTTAGCAGGTTCATCCCATCTAATCATCAGGACGGATCATCAGGACGCAATATCGCGACCGTAACATTGGCGCCGTCTGTGGGGATATAACCGATTATCTTCACAGCCCACGCACTGCAAATGAGCAGAGAAGGATGAGACCACGGCACTCCTCATCCAGAGGTGGTGGTCACAGATCTGGGCGATGAGGGGGCTGGAAACCCATTCACTCCCTCAAACCCGCACCAACGCCGATCTCGGCGACGCCTGAGCAGGCTCGGCACCCGGGCGCTTCGCCATCCTTCACAGTTGAGGATGGTGATGTGCTCCGCCAGATCCTGGAGTCACAGGCTACCATCAACAAGAAGCTGCAGGAGCTGCGAAGTACGCCGCCGAAAACACGGCGCCTCGAAGGTTTGGCAAAAACAGTCACACCGACCAAGCTTTTTGACGAGACTACCCGAGGAAAACGCAAAGCTCCCATCCTCACGGAGCTGGATGATGATGGGAACGAGATCCTGGACGATTCAGAAGAGGAATGGGAAGATCAAAATGCGAAAGAAGGCAACCCTAGATCCCAACCCGGGAAATGGGCCATGACGTATGTTCACAAGCCTAGCGTCAAGCCCAGAGTGCCGGCCAAGCAGAGGCGGTCGGTGTTTTACGAGGCCCCAGATTGCCAAAAAAGAGGAAGCCCTTTCTCAGAGGCGGTCACGGAATTCGTCGCCAACCCCCGCCTCCGAATCCCACCTAATCTGGGCACGTATGATGGTTTGTCGGACCCAGCTGATCATCTGCACACGTTCACAACTAACATGTCAACGTACGCCACGCCCGAGCCCGTGTGGTGTAAAGTATTTGCCACCACGCTCAAGGAGGCAGCAAGGGTGTGGTTCGCCAACCTGGACAACAGGAGCATATCCAGCTTCGCGCAGCTTGAGGAACCTTTTCTCACCAGGTTCATGCAGAAAAGGAAGTTCACCAACACGATGCAGGACCTGATGAAGATACGCCAAAGGGCATCATCCGGCGAGAGCTTGATGGAGTATTATGAGCGCTTCATCGAGGAGAGCAACAGGGTGGTGCACCGTTGCGAGCCGCGGTGGTTGATCGAAATCTTCATGCAGGGCCTGGATCATGAGGCTTTGCATTCAGAACTCACCCTCCGTGCGGTATACATGTTGGATGAGTTGCATATGGTGGTGGAGATGTTTCACCGAGCTGACGAGAATGCCAAGAAGAAGAAGCTGGCAATGTAGAAGTAGGCCCGACCCTATTGGCCAAAGCAGAAGCTCATCCAGGATGGTCAACCGGCCAAAGCGGAGAAGATGTCATCGGTGAAGGATAGGTTGGGCCTCAGAATTGTACAAGAAAGGATTTTCACCCCGTTGACAAAGACGCCCAGAGAGGTTTTCTTGGCAAGCCGTGATATCATCCCGCCCCCGCGCGCCATGAAGATGCCCCCCAACAAGCGAAACTTGAACAAGTTTTGTGAATACCATGATGACCATGGCCACGACACAGAGGATTGTATCCACTTCAAGAAGGCCATCGAGTCATGCCTGCGAAAGGGCAACTGAAGCAATTCGCTGCCACGGCCAAGGCCCACAACAAGGCGACATATGCCAACAGGAATGGTGGCCAGGATCAAGGAGCCAACAGGGCACGTGTCAAAGGAATGAGGTGGCTCGTGTTGAGCGACTAGATGAGAAAAAGGCCAAGTACAAGGAAGAATCGTCACCGGAATGAGAGCCGGCAGGGCGCGCGAGCAATGATACACTCACTATCATGGGCGGGAACACCGGAGGAAGCTCGGATTCACAAAGAAAGGCTAGGTACAAGATAGCCCCAGAACACACTCCAACGGATAGGAGGCTGGGCAAGAATGAGCTGATCACATTCGGCGCTGACGATCCCATCCCGGATCGCCCGGCCGGATGCGATGCTGTCATCATTACGGTCCAGATCATGGATAAAATGGTTCATCGGGCCTACGTGGATGGTGACAGCTTAGCAGAAATAATGTATTGGCATTGCTTCAAGAAGTTGGATGACAATACCAAGGCCAAGTTGGTCCCGACAAGTACGCCGTTGGTGGATTTTGCTAATAGGACGGTGTGGCCAGAAGGAACAATCACACTTCCAGTTAGGGTCGGAGAGAGGCCGAACAGGAAAGAGGTGGACATGGAGTTCATCGTGATCAAGGCTCATAGCCCGTACAACCTCATACTGGGAAGGCCAGCGCTAGCTTAGCTCAAAGGTATTGTCTCAACCCTTCATCTTCTGTTGAAGTTCCCGACCAAAGGCGGGATAGCAACCGTCCGGGGTGATCAGCAAAAGGCAAGGGAGTGCCACCGAATCGCGCTGAAGAAACGCAAGCGTTTAGATGACGAATCGCCACCTCGGCGCCCGTTCCACATGATTCGATCGGGGTGCCCAGATCCCAAATCTCTATCGGCATCATGCATGACCATGTTCCTTAACCAAGACGGATGCAAAGGAGTCCAAGTGGGATCAGAACTGCCTGAGGCAAGTCGACAGGAGGTTCTGGAAGTCCTGATCAAGCATAAGAAGGTCTTTGCATGGAAGGCGACAAACATGACGGGAGTGTCACCCAAACTCGGCCAACACGCCCTCAGGGTGGATCCTTCACACCCGCCAGTCATGCAAAAGAGGCGACAGATGTGCCCAGAAAGGAATGAAGCAGTGAATAAACAGGTAACCGAGTTGGTGAACACAGGAATCCTACGGGAAGTGCCATATCCGACATGGTTAGCCAACCCGGTCCTGGTCAAGAAGTCAGATGGGACTTGGCGAATGTGCATCGATTACAAGGCGTTGAACAGGGATTGCCCCAAAGACTGTTACCCGACGCCCATCATCGACCAGAAGGTGGATGCGCTGGCGCCTTTCCTGATCAAATGTTTTCTGGATGCATATAAGGGGTATCACCAAATTCCAATGAAAGATGACGACGTCGACAAAACCGCCTTCATCACGGAGCGAGGAGCGTTCACATACAGGATGATGCCCTTTGGCCTGCGAAATGCTAGAGCCACTTACCAAAGGGTGGTAGACTGGATTTTCAAAGCACAGATCGGCCGCAACATGGAAATTTACGTCGACGACATGGTCATCAAGAGTGTATCATACAAAGGGTTGGTGAAAGATCTGGATGAGACCTTGAGGACTTTGAACGCAGCGGGCATGATGCTCAACCCAGACAAATGCCAATTTGGAGTAGGAGCCGGGAAGTTCTTAGGCCTCATGGTGTCCAACAATGGTTTGGAGGTCAACCCAAAGAAAGTCCAGGCTGTTTTGGACATGAAGCCACCTCGGAACGTCAAGGAGGTGTAGAGTTTGAATGGGAAACTGGCGGCTATGAATAGATTCTTATCCCGAACCACGGAGAAGTCACTCCGATTCCTCAGAATCCTCAAAGGCAGTATCGGGCCGAAAGGAGCAATCCAATGGGGCCAAGCCGAGGATGAAGCATTCCTCAAGCTGAAAAATCACTTGAAGGACCTCCCAGCTATGTCCCCGTCCGAACAAGGTGAGACGCTATACCTGTACCTTGCCGCCGGGATGGAATTCATCAGTGGAGCACTGGTCAGGGAGGTGAGCAAGATCCAACGTCCGGTCTATTATGTCAGCCGAACGCTACAGGGGGCCGAGTTGAGGAATAGTGCCCAGGAGAAGTTGGCCATGGCACTAGTCCATGCGGCGAGACGCCTCAGATCATACTTCCAAGCACACCCCATCGTGGTTCTGACAAATGAGCCACTCAAGGCGATTTTGACAAGGCCATAAATGTCGGGAAGGTTGGCCAAATGGGCAGTAGAGCTAGGCGAGCATGCCATTGAGTTCGCTCCAAGAAAAGCTATCAAAGGGCAAATAATGTCCGATTTCCTGGCAGAGTTGCCATCCAGGATCGAGGCAGGAGATGAGGTCACCATCAATGCGCCAAGCGAGCCGGCCGACAAAAAGCCGCGACACGTTGACAGGACGGGATAGTGGAAGCTGCATGTGGATGACGCATCCGGTGTGGAAGGATCGGGAGCCGGGTTGATAGAAACGGACCCCGATGGCATAGCGATGACGTATGCGTCGAGACTCCAGTTCCCAGCCATGAACAACGAAGCCGAAAATGAAGCATTGATTGCAGGCATGGAGATTGCAAAAGCGTTAGGAGCGACCAAGCTGGACGCATATGGGGACTCGGCCTTGGTGGCAAACCAGTTCAACGGGTCATACGCGGCCAAAGAGCCATCCATGCAGAAATACTTGGCAAAAGTGAAGAGTTTGGCCATACAGTTCGAAGGATTTGAGGTGACCCGAGTCCCCAGATCCGAGAACACGAGAGCAGATTCCCTCAGCAAACTGGCCTCCACAGCAAGTAGCCACTTGTCCAAGGGAGTTTTGGTGGAAACACTTCCAACCAGATCAACCGACGGCATGACGGTCGCCGTCATTGAGGCTGAACCACCGATGCGGGATTATCTGCTCAGCGGAGCATTGCCACCCGACCAGAAAGAGGCGAGAGCTTTAGAGAGAAGGGTGCTGAATTTTGCGCTCAAGAAGGGGGTGGTATACAAGAGAGGATACCTGCAGCCGTGGTTGCGTTGCCTAACACCCAAGCAAGCGGAAAGGATCTTGAGAGAACTCCACGATGGAAGCGGCGGCAGCCATCAAGGAGACCGAACCCTTGCACTGAGGGCGACACGAGCAGGTTATTACTGGCCCAACATGAAGGTCGATACCGACCATGTGGTCAAGACGTGCCATCAGTGCCAGGTACATGATCGTGTGTCATCTCAACCCGGCCAGCCCATGAAGAGTATCACAGGTCCATGGCCGTTCGCGAAGTGGGGCATCGACATAGTCGGTCCGTTCCCCCAAGCCAGTGGCAAAAGAAGATTCTTGGTGGTGGCCGTCGACTACTTCACCAAGTGGGTCGAGGTGGAGCCTTTAGCAACCATCACGGGTAAGAGGATGGCCAGTTTCGTGTGGAGAAACATTGTCTGCAGATTCGGCCTGCCCAGGACAATCATCAGTGACAACGGGCGCCAGTTTGAAGGAGGATTTTTCAAAGACTGGTGCAACCAGATGGGCATCGAGCAAAGTTTCACGTCAGTAGCCCATTCGCAAGCCAACGGTCTTACTGAGCGGACCAACGGAACAATTGTTCAAGGGCTAAAAAGGAGGCTAAATGGCGCAAAAGGGAACTGGGTGGATGAGCTTCCATCGGTGCTCTGGGCACAGAACAACGCCGCGAACTGCAACAAGTGAATCACCTTACTTTCTCTATTTCGGCAGTGAGGCCATCATCCCACCTGAGCTCATCATCCCGTCGCCACGATCTGCCATCCCGGATGCTGAGGCAGACAACGAGCAGCGTTTGAGGGAAATCCTGGAGGACCTGGAGAGAGCCAGAGAGCATGCCACAATCAAGGAGGCAGCCTATAAGTCATACGTGGAGCAACACTACAACGCGAGGGTCCGCATAAGGAACCTCAAGCAAGGTGAATTGGCCCTCCGAAAGAATGAAGCCTGCCGGGTTGAAGGCTTAAAAAAGCTGGATGTCACGTGGGAATAACCGTATGTGGTCGCAGAAGTGTTGGGGAATGGCGCATACAAGCTGCAGACCATGTCGGGCGAAGCAGTCCCAAGGATGTGGAACATGGAGAACCTCCGCCGTTACTACGGCTGAGCAGCGTCAGGACCACGAGAAAGGTACCAATTAATTTGTATATAATGGGGAAATGCTTTTGGAAAACAGATTCCTGATCAGATAGTGACTTTTGCCCTCATGAGGGATGCGATCTTGAGGAAATCCAGTTTTCCCGCGCAAAATTGTATCTTTTGTACTCTCCTCTTTGAATGTATTTCAAGTGTTAAGTTCAAGAACACATCATCTCTTGTTTGTTCATTTATACCTCTTTTCGAAAGTCGAACGACGTGATCGGAATTTGTGATAATGGACATTAAGGGTGGTAGTTCAGGCCACCGCTCCGGTTAACCGGACAAGGCATTAGAACACTCGACACATTCCATACTCAGGTTGTGAAGCATCAGAGATGTATCCTTGCCAAATGTGCCAGAAATATCTCTGGAGAGGCAAAGATGCAGTCAAGTGCATCCCCACACCAATGGGCAAGTCGGATGACACGATCATGATCGTAACTACCAGACCGAGACTGTGGCTTAGCCGCCCTTCTCGAGTACTGAATGTAGGCGTGGTTTCATTCAAATGCGGACAAGCAAACAGAGCAAACCATATCCTCTCCAAATTCGGATAGCTACCGGTTTGGAGAAAAGGTGGGACTTTTCTTCAATGAAAACCCATGTCGGGCACGGACCGATGAACAAAGTCCATGGCTTAGCAGCTTTGGCTTTGAAGAATAAAACCAAGGATGGGGCGACGCCCCCATACCTCGGTGGCTTGGATAAGGTTTAGCGACCTCCATGTCGGTAGATAGCCTAACACATGGCATCAAGTCATGCACGATTAACCCGTCATGTCACCTTAACAGTTCATCATGACAACTCATCCTTCTTCACAAAGACGGATGATGAGTTCCCACCATGTATAATGGTAAGCAAAATGACAAGGTATAACAAAGGCATGAGCCAAACAGGTAAAACACTAAGGCAATAATTCATTATGCAAATGCAAAACTTTCACAGAAGTGCAGAAACAAAGAGTGCGAACTTGTCCCCTTATGGGTTATTACAAACCAAAGGAAATTATCCAGAAAGAGAATAAGCAGGAAAGAAGGAAGTAAAGACTGAATTAATGATTCTGAGCAGTAACCAGAACGTTATTACCCGCATCCTCCAAGTCCTTGACAAGTCCTTCATCCGCCACAACTTCACAGTCCATGACGACAGGCGGGACTGCAACATCCGGTTTCCAGGAAGCAAGCTCAGCGGGATTCATCTCACCAGATAATGTAGAGAAGTACTCAGGGAAGCCGTGCCCAACATAAGCATCTGTGAACTCAGAAAGAGCAGTGGCAGAATCGTCATACACGCTATCTAGTGCATACGCCTGTCGCAGAAAGGCAGAAGTGCGCGCTACAGCACGTTCAGAATGAGCCACCTTGGGAAACACTTCACGCATGCCGGAGGTCAGCACAGTCTGGTAGCCAATGGTGAGATTCTCCTTATCCTCCAGCGCTTTCTTCAGTTGGCCCTCAGACTCGGCATAGCGGGCTTGAAGAGCGGCCAGATCGTCAGACACTTTGCTCATCTGGCCAACCTTCTCAACAGCCTCGTCAAGGCGTTTTTGATGTTCAGTGGCAGACTTCTGGGCATCCTGCAGGGCAGCATCGCTGGTCTCCTTTGCTTTTCTCAAAGCTTCGCCGTCCGAGATGGCAGATGCCAGTTAGGCGTTGACAGCATTCAGTTGCTTCTTCAGCGCCTGTTCAGATTCCATCCAGTCATCGGGCGACCACTCGGCGTCAGCATCTACCTTCGCATCAGACTGGAGCTTAGTTATCTCGGCATCGGAAATAGCCAGCTGTCTCTTCACATCCCCAAGCTCAACGAGGGTGGCATGATGCACTTTATGCTCAGCCTCACGTGCCAAGCACAAAGCGCTGAAGTCAGAGAGGACAGCGAGGGATGAGCAAGCACCCTGACATTACAAAGATAAGATGAAAAAGTTAAAGGACAAAACAGGGCACCAAAGAGTGACAACTAGATAAGACTTACATCAAAGACGGATGAGATTAGATTATCCGTGGCAGTCTTGACCCCATGAATATTCAGCGCCGGGTTCTTCACCCAGGCCCTGAAATGATCAATAGGCATCACCTCCTTGAGGTACTCCAGCCGACCGACATGCGAGTTCAGAAAGACGGTGGAAGCGTTGGTTTTACCCTTATCGGTCCGAAAACCACCAGTGTGAGGAGGGGCTCTCCCACCATGCTGTTGGCTAGTCACGATCGGTTGAATGACGTTAGGGCCACCCTTCGACTGACCGGACACTTGGTGTTGGGTTAAGGCATTCTCGCCACCCCCGAACACATCACGACCACCGACCCCCATCTGGAATAGCTGGTCAGGCTTCAGCGACCCTCTTGATGATCTGGTATCTTGATACGGGACGGAGGAACCATCAGCATTGCCATCCTGGTCAGTCTGGAAAGACTGACCATGCGACTGGGTGGATTGATTGGGCCCGTTGCTGTCATCCAACTTCCTACGTTGAGAAGGGCGGTTGAACTTGGACACATCAATGGTCGGACGACGATGAGCCATGGCTGTAGTAGTCATGCGTCAAGAGACAAGTACAGTTGATATACAAAAAAGTAATATATGAAAAATGAACAAAGAGGGTCAAGCCTAGCTACATGCCTTTGTCGGTTTCACCAAGTTTCGAGACAGCCAGCTCAGGAGGCGGGCTAAAGTTCTCAACATCTTGCCTGACGGGTTTAGCATTCTGGACGGCATTACCATCACCCGGACCGTCAACAGCATCATCCCGGGTGGCGGGGAGCACACGACGATGAGGCAGGCCAGAATCCCGCAGCCTCTCATCCAGCTTCAGGACATCCCATTTCTCCGGCCTTTCTTTCAGAGCCTTAATGGCGGCAGCCAAGCGGTTCTGAGACACGCTATCTGGAGCATGGCCACGAGTGTCGGGATCACCGACGGCCTGATTTGGGCGAGAGGCGGCGGGACCATACACCACATCTTCATGAACGAACATGTATTTAACTTTCCAGTCCCTCGTCTTGGGCCTGCCGGTCAGGATGTGCAGGTCAGCTTTGGGGCGAATCTTGATATGGCCCCAACCATCCTCGTTGTCGCCGCCACCAGTGTAGAAGAACACTCTGAACAGGGTAACAGAGGGGACAACCCCACGAGCACCACACAGCGTCTCAAAGCCAATCATATTTCGCACAGCATTCGGCGTCATCGAGCCCATAGTCATGTCGAAATAACACATAATAGATTGGCAAAAGGGAGTAAGAGGGAACCTGAGGCTACAACGGGTCAAGTGCTCGTAATAAACGGGAACCTTGCCCGCCGGAGCAGCGTTGATGGTATCACTAGGCTTAGGCCGGACAATGGACTTCGCCATCAGCAATCTGAAGGCCTTCAGTATCTCGACAGATCTGGATGAACTCAGCAACTTCATCGTCGGTAATCTGGCAGAACGCGCCGTAAACAGGGACATCTGCCATGCCCGAAATCGGAGAAACACAACAAAGGCACTAGCGAGAAAGCACAGAAAGAAGAAACTAAATGACAAGCATAGAATACCCGAGGGTGAAGAGAGCAAGTGTATGGCGGAAGGAAGAAGATAAAATGAAGAGCAGTTTCAAATTTGAATCGAAAAGGGGGGAGTTATGCGAGCAGTTAAAGCAATAATGACAGTTGCCAAAAAGTTACACAGTTACTAAGGATAAACCATCCACATCCCTGAGGAAAAGTGACGACACGTGGCAGACATGCAGTTAAGTCAGAAAGCCCACTATCGCACAGATTCCAAAAGCCCAGTTAAAGCCCCACGCTCGAACCGTTATTTCGATCTCGGACTTGGGGGGACTTGTCAGGGTCGGGCATCTCACCATCCTATATGGTTCATCCCGACCCCTCATCCTACATGACGATCGGGTCAGACCAGACAGCAGACAGCAGCTTTACCGATCCTGGCAGGAGAATCTTCCCAGACCACCTAACGGCGTGGTCTGATGTGACCAGGGTCAGCTTTTCAGCACTATATATATCTCTCTATCACACTAGAGAGAGGTAAGTTGACTAAACACAACCAAACACATTCCCACTCTCCGAACAGTCTACTGACTTTAGCATCGGAGCGGGAACGGCAATTAGCCGCCCCGCCCTGACTGAGAGTTCTTGATTCTTAGCAGGTTCATCCCATCTCATCATCAGGACGGATCATCAGGACGCAACATCACGACCATAACAGGGTCGAATCACAAGGAGAAGGGATTTGTAAGAGTTTTTTAAAGTAGACAATAAGCATGCTTATATGTATTATATAGAAAGCGATGTAAATATGGGGGGGGATTTGAGATTGGTTTTGACTAAACTATGAAAGTAAACTAAACCATCATTAGCTAAGCTAAGGGGATGATGCTAGTATTATGAGGTCTTGGGAGGCAAATGACTTCAATTTCCAACCAATCGACTTATCACCGAGCAAATGCAATTACAAGGAAGTTTAAATTTCATTCTTTTACCGAAGGTGTTTCCGCCTTCTATATTAACACCAATTACACACAAATACAATTATAAAATTCCGTGTCCGAATTATTGGTATACGGTGAAGACTAGCCGACGCGTTGAGTGATCCTATATATAGCGCCAGATTATATGTTCCTATATGTTCCCAAAAAATCCTGTATCATATATGTTTGCTGATTATTGGTATACGGTGATGTTGAAAATCATGTATCATGTGCCTTCACTCCTTTGGTGCTCCTTTGATTTGGTGCTCCTGAATTATCTCCTGAATTTCTCGATAGTACCTTTGCTGGATTCCTCGACAGTGCTCCTAAATTTCTCTGTTTTGTGAGGTGATCACGTTAATATTCTTCCTACCTGCATTTTGTATATATTAATGAAGATTTCACTTTATACTTCAAACATGATTTTTTTGACTAAAGGATGCAATTTATCTGTTTTAGCTATCTCAGGGCAGCCTTTATTCAAGTGCATGAACATATTGAGATAACTGCACCTCATGCACGGAAGATGAAAAAGTAAACTTGTCGCTGAGTCTGGATATCTTAGTCAACAGATATCATGTTTATTTAAGTTTTATAATCTCTTAATGATTTGTGATTTCGATTTTCTATACAAGGTTACAACATAATGCTTACCAAAACAGGAAAATATTAATGATTAAGCATGTCGTGATGGAACAATATATGGCCTCAAAGCTATGGGTTACCGACGACATCGTTGACGGTATTAGCAGCCTCAAGTAAGCGCTTAAGGACTGGTATAATCTATGAGCACCCTTTTGGGATCTTCTCCAATTCACCAAGTAGAAAAATGCCTTGTGTCTTCCCCAGATGTCAGAGTTACATGATGCTGCAAATGGTGGAAATGAGAATTATTACTGAGATCCACAAATAAGGATTTGTCTTTTCATCAACGAAAATAAGCTTATTCACCCTTTTGCTAACTGTCAGGATCGGGCATCTCGCCATCCTGTATGGCTCATCCCGGCCTATCATCACACATGACATTCGGGCTAGACCCGACCGCAGGCTGAAACCCTAGCTGGCCTGGCAGGAGCATCTTCCTAGACCACCTAACGGCGTGGTGTGACTGACCAGACCCAGGTTTCACTGTTATAAGTACCTCACTAACGTGTGAGGTGAGAGGTATGTTAATTAGATACTTTTCATTACAGATCTACTCTCTAACATCTTTCTGACTTAAGCATCGGAGCGGGAATGGTAATAAGTCGCTCCGCCCTGACCTAGAGTTCATTTGTTCTTAGCAGGTCTTCATCATCCGCCGTCTGGGCAGATCATCAAGGACGCAGATCATGACTGTAACATTGGCGTCTTGTGGGGATATAACCGATTATCCTCATAGCCCACGCACTGCAAAATGAGTGGAGAAGCAAATGACCGCGACACCCTCAGATCTGGAGTGGTAGTCACGGATCTCGGAGACGAGGGGGCTGGAACGTCATTCACCCATTTGAATCCTACAGCAACACCGATCTCGGCGACGCCAGAGCCGACTCGACAGGCCGACACCTCCGGTACACCTATACCGAAGGATGGTGATATGCTACGGTAGATCCTAGAGTCACAGGCGAACATCAACAAGCAGCTGCAAGAGCTGCGGAATACGCCACCTAGAGAACGACGCCTAATGAGCATGGTAAAGAAAGTCAACCCGACCAAGATTTTCGACGAGCCGACCCGGAGAAAATGCAAAGCACCCATCCTCACCGAGCTGGATGAAGGCGGGAATGAGATCCCGGACTACTCGGAGGAGGAATGGGACGTGTACGAGGACCCGGATGCCAACCCTAGTTCAAGGCCTGGGGAGTTGGCAATGACGTACGTGCACAAGCCCAGCATAAAACCCAAGGTTCCTGCAAAGCAAAGGATATTTGTGTACTATGAGGCCCTAAACTGGGAAAAAAGGGAAGTCCTTTCTCGGAGGTCGTCACGGAGTTCGTGGCCAATCCATGGTTGCGGATCCCACCTTATCTAGGCATATACGACAGCATGTCTGACCCAGCTGACCATCTTCACACGTTCACCACAAACATGTCGACTATGCAATGCCGGAGCCCATGTGGTGCAAAGTATTTGCAACCACGCTCAAGGAGGCAGCAAGGGTATGGTTCGCCAACCTTAATAACGGGAGTATATCCAACTTTGCACATCTCGAGGAGTTGTTCTTGACCCGTTTCATGCAAAAGAGGAAGTTCACAAACACAACCTAGGACCTGATGAAAATACGACACAAGGCATCATTAGGAGAAAACCTAATGGAGTATTACGTGCGGTTCATTGAAGATAGCACTAGGGTGGTTCAACGAGGCGACCCCTCAATGATTGATCGAGATCTTCAAGCAGGGCCTGAACCACGAGCTGCTAGAAACGGAGCTGACCCTGTGAGCCGTGCACACACTGGATGAGCTCCACATAGTGGTGGAAATATTTCACCGAGCTGATAAAAATGCCAAGAATAAGATGGAAACCGAGGCCCAACCCTCTTGGCCAAAGCGTAAGCTCATTGGGGATGGGCAACCAGCCAAAGTAGAGAAACCGCCATTGGTAAAGAACAGAATGGGCCCCAAGCTCATCCAGGAAAGGGTCTTCACCCCGTTGACAAAGACACCCAGGAAAGTGTTTTTGGCAAGCCGTGACGTCATCCCCCCAGCCCTAGTCATGAGGACGCCTCCAAATAAGCGCAACAGAGGAAGGCCAAATGCAGGTTGGTTCCCGAACACACTCCCACAAGCAGGAGGCTTGACCAGGATGAGCTAATCACGTTCGGCGTGCATGATCCCATCCCGGATCGTCCCGCGAGATGCGACGCGGTCATCATCACGGTCCAGATCATGGACAAGATGGTTCACCGAGCTTATGTGGATGGTGGCAGTTCGGCATAAATAATGTACTGGCATTGTTTCGAGAAGCTAGAAGACAACTGTAAAGCCAAGCTAGTCCCAACAAGCACACCGTTGATAGACTTCACCGATAGGATGGTCTAGTCGGAGGGCACCATTAGACTCCCGGTTGATGTCGGAAACAAGCCCACGCGAAAAAAAGTGGATATGGAATTCATTGTCATCAAGGCCAACAGCCATACAACCTCATCTTGGGAGGCCGACACTGGCAAGATCATCTCAACGCTTCATCTCCTTTTGAAATTCCCTACAAAAGGAGGGATCGCGACCGTTCGAGGTGATCAGCAGAAGGCGAGGGAATGCCATCGCATCACGCTGAAGAAAAGGAAGTGCCCAGATGAGGAGTCTCCACCGCGACGGCCCGTCAACATGGTAGGGGCTGGAAGTTCTGACCCCAGGTCCTTATCAGCAATATGCATGACCATGTTCCTTGACCGTCAGGGATGCCAGAGCATTCAAGTGGGATCAGACCTACCGGAAACAACCCTAGTGTTCCTTGACCAGGGATGCCGACATGAAGTTTTAGAATTTCTGAAAAGGCATCAGAAGGTTTTTGCATGGAAGGCAACTGACATAACGGGTGTGTCGCTCGACCTCGGCCAACACGCGCTCAGGGTGGATCCTTCACATCCACCTATCATGTTGAAAAGGCGGCCACTGTGTCCGGAGTGGAACGAGGCGGTCAACAAGCAGGTGACTGAACTGGTCAACACGGGCATTCTAATGGAAGTACCATACCCAACCTGGTTGGCGAATGTGCACGATTACAAGGCACTGAACAAGTCATACCCCAACGATTGTTACCCAACGCCCATCATCAATCAGAAGGTCGACGCGCTGGCGCATTCCCCGATCAAGTGTTTCCTGGATGCATACAGGGGATACCACCAGATCCCCATGAAGGATGACGATGTCGACAAAACAACCTTCATCACGGAGAGGGGTGCTTTCGCGTACATAATGATGCCTTTCGGATTAAGGAATGCTGGGGCCACTTATCAGCGCGTGGTAGACCGAATTTTCAAGTCACAGATCGGCCGCAATATGGAAATCTATGTTGATGATATTGTAATCAAGAGTTGTTGAACGCTGATAGAGGATTTGAACGAGACGATAGGCACGTTGAACGCTGCAAGAATGATGCTCAACCCAGCGAAGTGCGAATTCGGTGTATGTGCTGGTAAATTTCCGGGGCTCATGGTTTCCAACAACGGCCTAGAGGTTAACCTGAAGAAGGTCCAAGTCGTCTTAGAGATGAGACCACCTAGAAATGTGAAAGAGGTTAAGAGCTTGAACGGGAAGCTGGCCACGATGAACAGGTTTCTGTCCAGAGGGGCAGAGAAGTCACTCCCTTTCCTAAAAGTTCTCGAAGACAGCATCAGCCCGAAAGTCGTAGTCCAGTGGGGTCAAATTGAGGACGAGGCATTCTCCAATTTGAAAAACCACTTGAAAGAGCTTCCAGCCATGTCACCGCCCGAACAGGGTGAAACGTTAACCTTGTATCTGGCGGTTGGGATGGAGGTGATTAGCGGTGCCCTAGTCAGGGAAGTAAACAAGGTTCAACGCCCAGTTTATTATGTTACCCGGACCTTGCAGGGAGCCGAGTTGAGGTACAACGCACAAGAGAAGCTCGCGATGGCACTGGTTGATGCGGCAAGACGCCTCAGATCGTATTTCCAAGCTCATCCCATTATGGTCCTGAAAAAAAAGCCACTTAAGTCGATCCTGCCGAGGTCTGATATGTCAGGAAGATTGGCCAAATTGGCAGTGGAGTTAAATGAACACGCTATCAAGTTCGCCCCACGAAAAGGCATAAAATGCCAGGTAATGGCCGACTTTTTAGCAGAATTGCCTTCTGAAGTCGCGAACGAGGATGAATTTACTGTTAACCAGTCGAGCGAACCAGCAGAAAAGAAGTAACAGTGCCTCGACAAGACGGGATGGTGGAAGCTGCATGTGGACGGCGCATCCGGTGTGGAAGGATCAGGTACCGGCTTGATAGTGACGGATCCTGATGGCACCGAGACGTCTTACGCCTTGAAGTTCGAATTTCCCACCATGAACAACGAGGCAGAATATGAAGCGTTGATCGCGGGCATGGAGACAGCAAGTGCGTTAGGCGCGACCAAGCTGGACGCATATAGGGACTCAGCACTGGTCGCAAACCAGTTCAACGGGTCGTACGCGGCAAAGAAGCCATCCATACAGAAGTACCTAGCCAAGGTGAAAATTCTTGCGGTACAGTTCGAAAATTTTGAAGTAACTCGGGTGCCCAGATCAGAGTACACTAGAGCGGACGCCCTCAGTAAGTTGGCCTCAACAGCAAGCAGCCACCTATCCAAAGGGGTACTCGTAGAGACGCTGCCAACAAGGTCGACAGACGGAATGAATGTGTTGATAATCGACGCTGAACCACCATGCTGGCTGACACTGATGCGGGACTACCTACTCAGCGGAGCCTTTCCAGTAGATCAGAAGGAAGCAAGAGCACTCGAGAGAGTAGCATTGAATGTTTCCCTAAAGAACAGAGTGGAGTATAAAAGGGGCTATTTGCATCCCTGGCTGCGATGCCTAACTTCTCAAGCAGGCTAAAAGGACCCTGGAGGAATTGTACGAAGGAAGCGACGACAGCCATCAAGGAGCGAGAACACTTGCACTGAGGGCCACCCGAGCAGGCTATTACTGGCCTAATATGAGAGTCGATGCAGACCAGGTCAGGACGTGCCATTTGTGCCAGGTGCATGACCGAGTCTCATCACAACCCGGCCAACCGATGAAGAGCATCACAGGCCCGTGGCCATTCGCAAAATGGGCATCGATATAGTAGGCCCGTTCCACCAAGCCAGCGGGAACAGAAGGTTTCTAGTGGTGACCGTGGACTACTTCACCAAGTGGGTTGAGGTAGAACCCTTTGCCACAATCACGGGCAAGAGGATGACCAGTTTTGTCTGGTGAAACATCGTGTGCAGGTTTGGTTTGCCAAAGACCATCATCAACGAAAATGGGCGCCGGTTTGAAGGAGACGTCTTCAAAGAATGGTGCGATCAGATGGGTATTGAGCAGCGTTTCACTTCAATGGCGCATCCGCAAGCGAACAGGCTGATCGAGCGGACCAAAGGGACAATTGTGCAAGGCCTTAAGAGGAGATTGGATGGTGCAAAAGGGAACTGGGTAGACGAATTCCCATCAGTGTTGTGGGCCTACTAGACGATGCCATGGACGGCGACCGGCGAGTCACCATATTTCTTGTGTTTTGGCAGTGAGGCCCTCATCCTCCTGAACTGATCATCCCCTCACCACATCTGGCCATCCTGACCAATGAAGAGGACAATGGGCAGAGCTTCCGAGAAAACTTAGAGGAAGTGGAACGAGCAAGGAACCAAACTATGATCCAAAGAGGCCGCGTACAAGTCATATGTGGAACAACGCTACAACGCGAGGGTACATACCAGAAGCCTCCAGAAGGGCGAGATGGCCTTACGAAAGAATGAAGCAAGTCGATTTGAAGGGATGGATGTTACTTAGGAAGGCCGTATGTGGTTGCAGAAGTGCTGGGAAATGGCGCATACAGGTTGCAGACCATGGCGGGTGAACCAGTCCCAAGAACATGGAACATTGGAGTCCTCCGTCGGTACTACGGATGAAGCACGTCCCAAACCAAAAGTGAGGTAACACCCAGTTTGTAATAATGGAGAAAATCTTTTGAAAATCGAATTCTTGATCGGATCGCGACTTTTGCCCTTATAAGGGATGCGATCTTGAGGAAATTCATTTTTCCCGTGCAAAAATGTGGTTTTTATTTTCTCCTCCACCATCACTGTATTTCAAGTGCTAGTTCACATACATTATTTCTCTTGTTTGCTTATTGAATCTAATTTCAAAAGTCAAATGATCAACTCAAAATTTGTATCATTGGATACAACTGGTAAGAGTCCAAGTCACCACCTCGATTAACCGGGCCAGGCGGAGTGAACACATGGAACGTTTCAACACGAAACCTTGGCCGTGAAGTGTTCGGAATACCTCGTTGTTACAGAGCCAGAACAGCAGCCTGGAGAAATGATACTCCGATAAAATCCACGTCCACGTGCAAGTCGGTCGACATGGCCAAGACCGTGTTTGCCGGCCCGGGATCAAGGCTTAGCCGCCCGTCCTATGCGTCGAACATAGGCATTGATCTGTTCAAACGCAAAACACACAAAAGATAGTCCATATCCTTTCCCAAACACGGGTACCAACCGTGTGAGACAAAAGGTGGGTTTTCTTCATTGAAGACCCATGTCGGGCAAGGAACAAATAAGAAAAGTTAGTGACTTAGCAGCACCAGATTTGGAAGAAAACAAAATAACAATTTGTCAAATTTTGGTGACATGGTAAAGATTTAGCGACCCCCAAGTTTAGGCAGTATCGCCCAAAATTCACAACTACACATGCCGAAAATCAAGCTAGCCGCCTTGGCCGGCAACCCAGCCAAAAACCAAGCAGGATGGACAAGTATCTATGCTCGTCCGGACTGGTGATCTGGATGAACCATCCCTCTTGCTGAGGGGGACGAGCGTGGACGCGTCATCTGGATGAACCATCCTACTTACTGATAAGCCACCTCACCAGCGTCAAACGGTAATGAAACAATTATTATGTGAAAGGCATGCAAGTTTTAAACCATAAAAGGAATGCAAGTGAGTGCAAACTCACGGAATCATTATACAAACATAGAATGTTTCAAATGATAAAAAAAGTGCAAGGAAATGCCCCCCTTATGGGGTAATTACATAATGGAAAATTGTTCAAAAGATAAGTGCAGGAAAGGAGAATCAGGACGAGTCCGTTTCGACTAATGATTCTCGGCAGTGACGGTAACATCATTCCCCGTATTCTCCAAGTCCTTGACAAGCTCATCATCCATGACGGCCTTAGCGTCTACCACAAGAGGAGGAACAGCTATATCTGGTTGCCACGCGGAGAGATCAGCTAGGGTCATCTCACCCGACATGGATGAGAAGTACTCGGAGAAGGGATAGCCAGTGTAAGGTCGGTGAGCTCAGACAAGGCAGAGGTGAACGTATTAGTGGCTTCATACTTCCGATCCAAGGCATAAGCCCTCCTCACGAAAGAAGAGGTCTGCGCAACGGCGTGGTCAGACCTGAACACTTTCACAAACACCTTGCTCATACCTGTGGTGATAACATATTGGTAATCAATCACAAGGGCAGCCTTGTCCTCCACAACTTTCTTTAGTTGTGCTTCGGACTCAGCAAAGCGAGTCTGCATGGTGGCCATGTCAGACGCCACATTCTTCATCTGCTCAATCTGTACGGCAGCCTCATCCAAACGCCCCTGAGTGTCTGTAGCCGCCTTTTGAGCATCCACCAGAGTTGCATCACTCACCTCCTTAGCCACTTTAAGCTTCTCACCATCTGCAATGGCAGATGCCACTTAGGTGTTAGCATCATCCAACTACTTCTTCAGGGTTTGCTCAGACTCTAGCAATTTTTCAAAGTCTTCTTGTGGCCAATCCATGTTGGCGGGGGGTTGCAGCTTGCACAGTTCAGCATTGCGAGAAGCTAACTGCCGCTTTACTTCACCGAGTTCCGCCTGGGTGACAACGTGCGTCTGCTGCTCCTTCTCTCATTCTCGGAGCATGACATCAATATCAGAGAGAACGGCGAGGGATGAGCAAGCATTCTGGAAGGATAAATCACAAAGGTGGAGTTTCAAATGTGCACGCATAGAGAAGTCTAAAAGAGCATGAAAAGGGGACTCACATTGAGAACATATGAGATTAAATTTCCTGCAGCATTCTTGACACCATGGAGGTTCAGCGCAGGATTGTTCACCCATGCCTTGAAGTGATCAGCCGGTATCACCTGAGTGAGATTATCCAGCCATCCGTGAGGCGTGTTTAAGAAGACCTGTAAGGCACGAATTTTCCCTCTTGCATCATCAGCGACAGGAGGTGCTTTAGCATCACTAGCAGGGGGAGGTATCCGAACACGCTGCTGACCATTCACCTGTTGAAGAGCCACGGCGGTCTCAAAGTCTGAAAACCCGTCACGACCACCAGTACCCATTTGTAACAGTTGATCGGGGGTGAGTCCCCGCGAGGATCCGGTATCCTGATCCGGGAAGACGAATCTATCATTCTTACTATGCCCCCCGGTCTGGTAGGATTGACTTGGCAACTGGTTAGTCGGAGTTGGACCAGTGGACCCTTCAAGCTTTCCATGTTTTAAAGGACGGTCGCACGTGGGCACATCGATAACAGGGAACCAACGAGCCATGGCTGCAAGCAACAAATGTTAAAGAATTAATAATAACAGAAGAAAAAAGGAGAAAAAAGCAAGGATGAAAGAAGAACAACCTAGCTACATGCCTTTGCCGGTCCGATTAGATTCCGGGACAGCAGCAGACACCCTACGATGGGGGAGGCCAGAGTCTCTCAACCTCTCGTCGGTCTTCAGAAAGTCCCACTTCTCAGGCCTCTCCTTCAAGGCCCTGATGGCGGTTGCCAGACGATTCAGTGCCACGCTGTCTGGCCTCTGGCCGCGGGTATCTGGATCACCCACGACCCTAGGCGGGCGAGAGGCGGCGGGACCATAATCCTCATCAACAAACATGAATCAGATCTTCCATTCCTGCGGTTTCGGCATGACGGTCAGGATGTGCAGGTCAACTTTAGGACATAACTTGATATGGCCCCAACCGTTTTCATCATCATAACAACCGGTGTAGAAGAACACCCGGAACAAAGTAACAGAGGGGACCACGCCACGAGTGCCACACAACGACTCAAACCCGATCACATTACGCGCGGCGTTCGCAATCATTGAACCCAGAGTCATGTCGAAGAAGTTTAGAATAGTTTGGCAAAAGCGAGTAAGCGGAAACCTGACACTGCACCGCGCCAAGTACTCATAGTACACGGGAATCTTGCCCTCCAAGACAGAATTGATGGTGTCGCCAGGTCCTGGACGGACGATAGAAGAATCAAAGTCGTCAATTTGTAGACATTTTTTGTCCCGATAGATCTGGATGAACTCAGCAACCTTGTCGTCGGTGATTTGACAGTACGCATCGGAATGAGTGAGGTCTATGGCGCCCGGAATCGAAAAAACTCGACAAAGGCAAGAACAGAGAAACGAAAAAAGAAGAGAATGATAGGGACGGAATACATGAGAATAAAGAGGCGGCAAAGTTGTTGAATGAGATTGAAAAAAAGTGAAGAATGTTTTCTGAAATTTGAATGAAAAGAGGGGGAGTTACTTCTGACAGTTAAAGCAATGATGACAGTTGCCATCTTGCACAATAACTAAGACTAAGCGTCCGCATTCCCAAGTAAAAAGTAATGACGCGCGCCAGACATGCAGTTAAGTCATTGGGCTCACAATGACACATGTCCCTCAGTCCAGTTAAAGCCCTGCACTCGAACCACCATTTCGAGTTGAGACTTGGGAGGACTTATTAGGACCGGGCATCTTACCATCCTGTATGGGTCATCCCGGACTATCATCACGCATGACATTCGGGCTAGACCCGACCGCGGGCTGAAACCCTAGTTGGCCTGGCAGGAGCATCTTCCCAGACCACCTAACGGCGTGGTGTGACTGAACATGCCCAAGTTTCACTACTATAAGTACCTCACTAACTTGTGAGGTGAGAGGTATGTTGACTAGACACTATTCATTACAAATCTACTCTCCCAACAGCTTTCTGACTTAAGCATAGGAGCGGGAACGGCAATAAGTCGGCCCGCCCTGACCTAGAGTTCATCTGTTCTTAGCAGGTCTTCATCATCCGCCATCTGGGTGGATCATCAAGGACGCAGATCACGACTGCCACGTATGTTTGTAATTTTTGTTTTGATGGCACAGAATGATATTGGTTGATATTGGTTGACAACCTAATTATTTTGATGGAACAAAATAACCCCAGAATGATGAAGGTGGTTGAAAACCTAATTGTTAGGTGGCATACACGGTAGATGGTTTTCCACATAGTGAGTGCAGTCAAAGATATCCTCCAATTTATATATTTTTGCTGATTTTTATGGGTAGGTTTTTTGATCAACTTTTGTTTTGCAGGGTTTTAGGTGTTTTTGTTGGTAAACTGAGAATCAATGAGATCATACTGCGAATCAAAGATTGGGAGTAGCGGTAAGTAAGTTATTTAATTTTATTTTTCTGAATTGAACATAATTTTAATCATCGATATAGCAACATCAAGTGACTCTGGACTCAAAAATACCAATTTTTCCTACTGTAAAAAATTGCAGGGATTTTGGTTGGCTTAAACACCTCTGATGATGGAAGGAAAGGGGCAGAGATAGGGTGTTCAACGATGAGGACTGGAAGCACATTAATACACGATGTTTAGGTATTTGTTGTTTTGGGTTGATTTTTAGAAGTTTTTAGGTATTTTTTTTCTTGGGTTGATTATTAGGGTTTCTTTAACTATCACTTACGCAATTAGGCCATATTTGCTAGAGCTTATTTCTCGTTGAACTGATCTGAATAGAACTGAAAAAATAAAAAAATACTGAACTGAACTAAAAAAATATAAAAATACTGAACAGGACTAAAAAAATATAAAAATACTGAACTGAACTGAAAAAAACAAAAATACTGAATTGAACTGAAAAAATTAATATATATATATATATATATATCTTAACTGAAGTGAACAAGTTAAATATATTTATTCGAGGTCGATCCGGTAAAAAAACCTGGAATGTGATGGCTGCAATCTCATATGATAGGATCTTTACATTTATTAATGTGGGGTGGGAAGGAAGCGCTCATGATATAGCTGTGTGGAGAGATTCTATCATATTTTCAAAGTTTTATTTTCCACACCCAATGCAAGGTACGTACAAATTCTATAATATTATCAAAGTTTAAATTTTCACACCTACCGCAAGGTACGTACGTAATGCATTTGCTGCTTATTTAAATAGGTTACTATTATATTCTGATCTAATTTTATTTGGGAAAATTCAATTAAGGGCGTGGGAAGAATCAAAATTATCAGAAAGAGCATAACTATTTAATAATTATTATGAAGGGCATTATGTTTGTTTTAATGATTGTTTATTTGGAAAATGACATATCTAACCTTTACTTTTAAAATCTATTTTAAATAACTTTTAAATTCAAAACCTTAAATTGAGAATTTGTTCTCCCAACCTATGCGAAATTTCATTAGTTTAAATTCAGTACCGTTTTTTATGGAATGTGTTTTGATCATATTCATTTTAATTTGTTCAATGCTTCTAATTTTTACTATGATTCAATACATTTCCGTTCATTTATGATCAATTAAGTTTGATTTTTTATAAAAAATCTGTTCAAATGTATATGATCTGATAAAATTCATCTTAATTTAGTATTACTATTAATATACGTTATCTGGACCAATTTAGTTTAATATATTTTATTTCAGTTCACTCATAACCAAATAAGATGAGTGTTACAATTTGATTAAAATCTTAGGAGAAAAAATATGAAACCTATAAATGGTAGTTAAGAAATAAAGGTTAGACATGTCATTTTCCAAATAAACAATCATAATGCCCTTCATAATAAATATTAACTAGTTACGCCTTCTATGATAATTTTGATTCTTCCCACGCGCTTAATAGAAATTTTCCCATTTTATTTTACATTAAATTGTAGGAAAATATTATTTGATGGATTCGGGATATCCAAATACAAAAGGGTATTTGGCTACTTTTATGGATCCGAATGCAAGGTACCATATACTGGATTTTAGAAGAAATAGAAATCTTACAGGAATTTTGGAGCAATTTAACTATCGACATTCTTTTCTCTGAAATACTGTGAAATGGTTATCTTGCAATTTGAAAAACAGATGGCGCGTGCTTAAGGCCATGCCTCAGATGAAGGAGGATTGGCAATGGCCATAATAGTATCAACAATCACGCTTCATAACTATATGCGAATGGGAAAGTTTGGGATACATGTTGTAGAGCATGACGATAACGTTTAGTTCCTAACCAGTTCCCCCACTCAGATCCTTTGGTGAATACTGTTACCATAAACCATAATATGGTTTAGAAGGGTCCTTGTGGATGGGGGAAGCAAGGTAGAAGTCATGTTTCTCAGCTATTATGAACAGTTGGGATTAAGCGAAACCAATCTCGTACCCACAAACCTAATCTCGGGGTTTGTAGGTGATCCCGTTACGCCTCTCGGAGAAATCACATTACCGGTACGAGTAGCAGACGGTCCTCGAAGTATAACACTCTGTTGTACCTTTGGGATAATTGACTCCATGGAGCCATACAACATTATACTTAGTAGACCATGGATGTGTCAAGCAAAAGCCATTTGGTCCCCTTACCATCTGGCCATGAAGTTCTCCACGAATCAAGGGATAGCCACGGTTAGGGATGACCAGCAATTGGCTCGAGTTTGTACCATTCAAGCAATCAGAGAACCTGAAAAGGAAGACCCCGAACCAGTAAAGTATTCTGAATCCGAGCGATGCAACTCGGAGAATCCGGAACCGTCGAGGTTGGCACTCTCCTACCCCCCGAGATAAAGGTAAAGCTACGAGATCTTCTCAATCAGTATATATAAGTCTTCTTGTGGAATACCAATGATTTGGTAGGAGTAGAACATCAACCAAAGATAATTTGATTTTTTTTTACAATGCACTCATACATGCTTGGATCACGATATAAACAAAATGATGGTACGGAATAAAACACAAATCATTCTATTGTTAAAATAATTTTCATTTGTTCCGTCATATGCTGATGTATGACGGAATAGGGATAAGTTGACTTAATCTGCACTTACACAATTTTAAACATTTTCAGAAACTCAGTCTATAATTGTAAGACATTGAGAAACTCTACAAATCGTGTGTACGCTTGTAAACGATGTCCATCGATTACCTTTAAAGCCAAAAGCATAGTAGAGCTTCACACATGAACTACATATATGCGCAGTTCACGTGCATTTGATTAGAGAAACTTAGTTTATTACAACTCATGTATGTGACTACAAGTACAATTCATGAATTAAACAAAGTATCATGCACAAGTACACTCACTTTCTATCATCACTCATCATACTACCGAGTATCGCTTCATAACATTGCATGCTGTTGTACTAAGATGTAGTATGCTTGACATAATATTATGATTGATATTTTCCAAATTGAGTATTATAATGTCTATATATAAAATGTATATATTTTAGAATATGATAGTGCTTTAAAAAATTTAAACTAAATTATTGATGTTTTACATAGAGTTATGTCATATTGCTTATGTACATTCCATGCTGATGTACAAAGATTTACTCTAATTGAGTTAATATCATGATCGATATTTTCCAAATTGAGTATTATACTGTCTCTATAATGTATATATTTTAGAATATGAAATTGCTTTAAAAAAATTAAACATAATTATTTTTGAGTTATCTTATAACTAGCTTGTGTACTAGCGAGCTCGCTACTTTACACGTTAACATAGTTAAACCCTAAACCCTATACCCTAAACCCACAAACCCACATAACATACAAAACCCCATGAACTTGTTGCGATGTCGCTAGTTATTAGTTCAAATAAAAAAAAAGGTTTTTGGGTTTGGGTCTATATTGGGCTTTAGTAGTAGTGATAGTGTTAGTGTTGGGCTTAAGTCTTGTAAGTATTGGGCCTTAGCCTTTGTATTTCATGTTCAGTTTGCGCGGGTCGGCGACTTATCGAACCCTTGTAAAATGTAAGTGTATATAAACTGAACAATCACCTTCTAATCAGCCGATGTGGGATAAATGCTGGCGAGACTGGTTACGAGATCGCTACCAATTAGATTGATTTTGCTCATATTTTGACATTTGCTTTTAGCGAAATCGCTTCTGGCACGCTTGCCTGGCGAGGCTTTTCAAGTCTCGCTACTAGAAACTTATGCATGAGCGAGATAGTAACGAGCTCGCTAGATATAGAAGCGTGTCTACTAGCGAGCTCGCTACATGTAGAAGCGTGTCTACTAGCGATATCACTAGTAAGTAAATTATAAATAAAAAAAGGGGATCGGGCTAAAATTAATTAGCCCCAAATTGAAAACCCTACCGAAACACCTCCGACAAAAAACCTCGACGAAGCTGCAACTTCTCCGACGAAATGGCGCCTAAAACCAGAGGATTAGTGCGGGGACGGGGTGGTAAAGGCTCAGAGCGGGAACGGGGACGGGAGCCGGTGGTGGGTACTAAACGGCGGCGGCCTGAGGAGTTTGAGGTTGAGGCAGATGAGCCACCTGTCGCCCCACAAGTTTCAGTTGAGCCCGTCGCCGCTTCTGCCGGAGTTGATGATGGTGAAGGGCCCAACAATGCCAGTGAGGAGGAGGACACTCCAAAGTTCTTCAACAACGCCGCCAGAGCTAGGTATGCACGATGTTCATCTCGGAAACTTGTGAATAATAATGTGTTTGATAGTAGTGTTGTGCCTTCGCTACAACTAGATTACGTGCTAGACCATATTAGGGCACAACATCTAGATTTTTTGTTGCAATTGCCTGATCCTGTTTACCATGAGGAGGTTGTCCAATTCTATGCAAACCTAGGCTTAGAGGAAGGGGTGGAGGAGATAACTACCATTGTGCTGGGTGTTAATTTTATGGTGGATAAGTTTAGCATCAACTCAGTTCAGAAATGTCCTTATCAGTCTAGGAATGACCTTAGGCCTACCAAAAAGGATGGTCCGTACGAGGTTCATTATGAACAATGGTTTCCTTCCATTAGCCCCAAGCAACCGTTGAAGGCGGGTGAGATGGGTAAGAAGTGGTTTGGTAGAACTTCTGATAGGCTGGGTACAGCTAGAAATTATCCGATCCATAGGCTTACTGAGGAGCAGAGATTAGTGTTTGAGCTAATCTGCGGGAATGTGATCCCTTCCTAGAGCATGCATGTGAGCCTACAGTTTGCAACCTCATGGTGTTCTACTACATCATGAAGAAGCTTCTAATCAACCCCGGCTATACCATTCTGACACAAATGATGCAGGTGGCCAGGCATAAGACCGCTGCGCTTCCTTACGGCAATTTGATCATAGCTCTGATCAGGAAAGCGGGTATTTTTCCAAGAGGCCGTCCGATACCGCTCGGCAAGTACTACAAACACTGGCTCAAGCACAAGAGGTTAGAGTTGAAGGCTGATGGGAAGTACACCTTAAAGAAAGAAGCTGAAGAGACAGCCAGAAGGGCACGGGGTAGAATGGAGTATCAGGTATGATTCTAGTCTTTTATTAACTTTAATTGGTTCAAGTTTTTTAATTTGTTAATAATTGGTTCTTATCACCATTGATTTGTTTGTGTAGATACTGTTTTTGATGCCCGTGGTAGGCTTGTGGTGTTTATGGGCCAGTTATTGAATGAGATTGAAATGGCTGAGTAAAGGGCACGTGCTAACAACGAACGGCTCGCCGAAATGATATCCAGCGGGGTAGTGGAGTGCGATATGAGCGATGAGGAGGAGATACCTGATTTCCACACCACATTTCCAAAGAAGAAAGACTCCGCAGATCCTAGCCAAGCATTGCCAAAACCGAGCAAGAAGGAGCCATTGGATGCAGGTGAAGAAAGTGAAGATGGTGATGGGATTCAGGACAGTGACTCATCTGATGGAGAAGATGAACAGACGAAATATGAGATGAGGAGGAAAGAGAGGCTGATAGGAGAGCAACCGGACGAGGATGTTGAACCGGGACATGGCAAAGATGATAACACCTGCACCGACACTCAAGCTCAATCAGCAGAGAAGGACACCGAGGGCGAAAAGCAGGAAAATGAAGGCACATCTGAAAAGAAGGGCGAAGATGACGACAAGATGTGTCAAGATGACTTGCATGATATTTTAGTCGCCGGACTGTGATTCATAGTTTAGTTAGTTTTAAACCTTTACTATTTTGAATATTAACTAGTTTTTGGAATATTAACACTTATGTTGTGTAATTTAATTGTGTGTTTTGCTAACAAGACTCTAGTCATTGAATTCTACACTTTTAGATTTCAATTGTTCAATTTTGTTAGAGTTATTGTTACTTCATTTCAGCAAAAACCATTTACTTTAGGTTCACGCAACGTAACTGACACGTTTCAGGATGATTTAGTAGTAGTAGAACAGCTAATGAGCTCGCTACCTACTCGTTTATGTTTACGTGGTACTTACGAACTCGCTACTTGTCGTCCAACTTCAACAGAGCCTAGCTAGCGATTGTGTAGCGAGATCGCTATGGATTTGCTTAACTGTTACGAGATCGTAACAAGAAAGTATGACACAATTCAAAAACGAAACTTGACGTGGCTGTTAGCGAGTTCGCTACCTCATAAGAACCCATCAAAAAAAGGTTTTTGGGTTTGGGTCTATATTGGGTAGTAGTAGTAGTGATAGTGTAAGTATTGGGCCAAAGCCTTGTTGTATTGGGTCTTAGCCTTGGTATTTCATATTCAGTTTGCGCGGGTCGGCGACTTATCGAACTCTTCTAAAATGTAAGTCTATATAAACTGAACATTCTACTTGTAATCAAGCGATGTGGACAAATGTTGGTGAGCTTTCTTAAGAGTTCGCTACTACACATCATCACATAGAACTAACAAAACTTGTAAAATTATATAGTAGCGAGCTCGCTAGCCTTACACGCTAGGTTAATATGAATTAAATTAGTTGCGAACTCGCTAGTATGAGTGCTGAGAATTAAACCCTAGCAACATTTTAAACGGCGTCGTTTACTTATGTGTGTGGACTGTTACGAGGTCGCAACCAACTCAACTATAACCTGGCTTGAAATTTACAATATCGCAAGTGCCTAAACTATAAATATTAAATTTGGGGATCTTCTGATTTCAAACCACGATCAAAATCCCAAAGCTTAGAACAAATAACCAACAAAACTCTCACATACCCATCCGACAAGACTGATGGCTAGGATAAAGAATTTGGCACCCAATTTGTTCGTGCAGAGCCGCCGTGATGAAGCTCAGGCGTCGGGATCTCAACCACAGGCGTCGGCGGGGACAAGTTCAACCAAATACGACAAACACAAATTTGTAAGTTTGGATGAATCTGAGGCCTATTCTAATTACATGGAGCATAGTCAATTACTAGATTGTTATGTTGTTGATTTTAATCAGATTAAAGAACTAGATTTGGAGAATGTGTTAAAGATATTTCAATATCATGAGTTGGGTGAGTTGTTAGGTTTGAACTATCCGGCACATAAGGATGAGACTTGCCAATTCTATGCTAATTTTCACCAGTTGATTGAAGAAGAAAAGGAGACGGGTAGGTGGTTCACTAGGGTTAATAAGAAGGACTACGAGATTGGGGTGGACATGTTTAACAAGGCTTTGAACGTGTCCTATGCTGTTCAAGAGGACTATAGCAACCAACCCCCTCCGGATTTTTAAATTAGAGAACAATGGCCTGAGTATGGGGTTTTGGATCGAGCTCACGTTGTAGAGTATGCTAAGAAGTACTTTGATAGAGATGCTGAAGATATAGGGAAGCCTAGATCTTATAAGTTGGATAAACTGAGTGGTGAGGAGAGGAATGTTTATGAGATGGTCGCTAGGAGTGTCGTGCCTAAGGGTGGTTGGATCACCGAGATGAACTATACTATTGTGAGCATATTTTACTGCGTCATGGAGAAGATAGAGTTGAACCCGGGCCATGTCATTTTCGAGCACATGAGACAAAGTGTGGTCGAAAATAATAGGACAGTCAAGAAGCTCCCTTACGGTAATTTCATTACCATGTTTCTTACCTCCGAAAATTCCAAGATAAAATTATCTGCGACTGCAGAAGAGTGTTGCTTCCATACGATGCAATATTTTGAGAGGAAAGGTAAGTTTGAGTTGGTTGATGGCGTGTGGCAGAAAGTAGCGGATGGACCCAAGAAACCGCTAAAGTTTAATCCTGAGGAAGTCAGAGAGAACGTCGAAGGTTAGCCACACTAAACCCCTACAGTTTAATTTCTGTTTTACACAATTTATTTGCTATACTCACCATATTTTTTTTGACTTACATGAACAGGTGTACCCTCAGAGGCATACTACAAGGGTGTAGAAGACACGGTCGACTTTTCAGGGATCGAGTGACCAAAATCAATCACGAAAATTGGTTAACGGAGAAGGTGATACAAGGAATCGAAAGGGCTAATGCCAGGAAAAAAACGAAGGGGGATCCACCAGCACCAACACAAACACCGCCTCCTAGCAAAGATGATTAGATTTGCATTCTTTCGTGTTGGCTAGTAGTTGTACTCAATTCAAAACAATTTCAATTTCAATTTGTATTTGTTAATTTCTCAAACAATATTGCGTTAAATATTTCTATTTGAATGTCATCAATTTTATCATGTATATTTGAATATTTCAACTTCCATTAGTTATGCTTACATTTTGTGTGGTTCAATATTTAACACCACTTTACAAAGGAGTTAAATTTAAATTCTTGGTACGTAGAGATCTACTAGCGAGATCGCTAGTGTCAAGTTAAGCAAATATATTCAACAACAAAGACATCAAGCGAGGTCGTAACCTGTCACACTCAAGAGACAGAAGCTCATCTGCGATTTTCAGCCTTTTGTTGCGATTTCGGAACTTGTACGCCAAGGTTACGAGCTCGCTAGATAGAAAGTTAATATGCATTAGTTTTGAGCGAGGTTAGTTACGGTTTCGCAACTGCTACAGCAATGTGCAATATTTTAGAATTACATGATTTAGTGTACTAAATTCAATTACAATTTAACTGCAATTATAATCACCATGAATTACAACATAATATTCCAAAATAATATATATCAAGTTGCTACTTATGTTTTTTACTCTTTTTAGTCTTCTTCTTCTTTGGTTGCCTCCCCTTTCTCTTTGTAGTTTTCCCCGCAGGATTAATCCACATGCCTTCTTCATGATCCATTCTGCACACCGACGCACAAACAACGTCATCATCCTCCTCCAGAGTTTCGTACACCGAGGGCGGAATGGTGTCTTTAGAAACAGTTGAGTCATCGTCGAACAAGCCGTCACCATAGATGAATGTTTTTTTCCATCAACAACGATCTCCCAACGAGCATCAATTGGATCTTTCACATAGAATACCTGATGAGCTTGAGCCGCCATGATGAATGGATCTTCCCTAGATCCAAGAATTCCTCTATTAACTAGAGTCATGCCAAAATCCTCTGTGCACACCCCTTCAGCTTGATCTACCCATTCACATTTAAACAATGTGATTCTGACATGAACAAAGTCCATTTCCTATATATCAGTAATGATACAAAAAAACCATTATCACCCTCTCCAGGTATCGATACGCCATTATTTTGGGTTGCAGATCTATCATCACTCCACATAGTGCCAAACGTGTATCCATTGATGTCATACCCGCTAAACGACGTAACTGTGCCGAGGGGTCTCTAGGCAACCCATTTTACAATATCGGGGTGTTCACCGCCATTCTGCACATGTATTTTGAGCCAACTAGTAAAGTCTCTGCAATGAGCTTCTAGAATCATAGGTTCCGACCAGCTCGGGTGTGCTGACCTAATCTCATTAAGGTGAACATCAACATAAGGACTCAATGCATGATGGTTCCGCAGAATCATTATGTCAAAAAAGGAAGAGGGAAAATACATCTCTAGCCTGCACAATACTTCATTTACCATATCCTGTAATTCATCCAACTTCCGCCGACTCACTTTCTTGCGACATATCTATTTAAAAAAATAACAAAGCCTTGAAATCGCGTCTCCAACGTGAGAAGGCAAGCAACCTCTCAGAGAAATAACATTCAAATCCTGCATCAGATTGTGGCAATCGTGCGACTTCATTCCCACCAATTTCAGCTCGATAGTGGATGCACAACTACTAATGTTCGAACCATATTTAGAAGGCACCTTCACTGATTTCAAAGTCCTACAAAAACTCTCCTTCTCCTAAGATGACAAGGAATAACAAGCAGGTGGTAAGTATGTCGTACCTACTTCTTCTTGCACGGGAGCAAGTGACGTCTGTATGCCAAGATTGACTAAATCCTTTCTAGTTTTCAATCCATCCTTACTCTTCCCCGGTAGATTCAAGAGCGTCCCAACCAAAGCTTCACATACATTCTTCTCTATATGCATGACATCTAGACAATGGCGCACATCCAAGTGCTCCCAATAACCGAGTTTGAAAAATATCGAACATTTCTTCCAAATCATAGTTTGAGTGCTTTTCTTTTTTCCCTTTCCCAGCACGTTCTCCATGCCCGATACATTTTCAAATATTTCAGAACTTGATAATGGGACGGGGGTAACACCATGCTCTTCCTGACCGTTAAACCGCTTCTTAGCACTCCTCCACTGATGGCTGCTAGGTAGAAATCGTCTATGACCTAGATACACAGGCTCACCATCGTGCTTTAATTGACAATGGCTGGTATTTCTCTCACATACTGGACATGCAAAATGACCTTTCACAAATCACCCTCCAAGGTTACCCGGCGCAGGGAAATCATTGATGCTCCACATCAACATGGCTTTAAGCTTGAATTTCGCGTCCCCTCGACTTCTGTCAGGAATATGAATCCCATGCTTAAATAAGGATTCCAACTCCTCACCAAGAGGCGCTAGATATACATCAATGTCATTACCAGGTTGCTTAGGCCCCAAGATCATAGTGTTCAAAAGCACATACTTTCGTTTCATCATCAACCATGAAGGTAGATTATAAATAACAAGCATCACTGGCCATGAACTGTGGGTGCTGGACATGTTGCCGAAAAGGTTCATTCCATCAGTAGATAGTCCTAAGCGCACGTGTCTAGGTTCGTTAGCAAATTCTGGGTACATAGCATCCATCTTCTTCCACTCATCACCATCAGAAGTGTGAGATATAATATCATCTTCCTCTCGAACCCTATCGGCATGTCATGTTAACAATTTTGCATCAACTCGATTGGCATACAAAGGCGTCAATCTCGATTTCAAGGGCATGTACCACATCACCTTAGCAGGACTTTGCTTTGTCGATGTTGTCACTGTTTCTCCACATACCTCGACCTTTCCCTCCTTCTTTTTCCATCTAGAATCACCGCATACATTGCAATCATCCATCGGAGAATCAACACCACCCCCCTATACAACATACAATCATTCGGGCATGCGTGAATCTTAGTAAACTCCATGCCCATAGGACACAATATCTTGCGCGCAGCATAAACCCTGTCAGGACATAAGTTGTCCTCAGGAATTAACTCCTTAACCAACTCTAGCAATTCCGTCATTCCTTTATCAGAAATACCATGCCTCCTCCATCTCAACTTGGTCACTTCCATAATTGCCTTCCCCATTCCAAACCCATTCAGTGTAGGATTTGTCAAATCCTTTATAAATTAAATGTTCACGCACTACAACAATATCTTCAAATATGACATTGTTTCTACACTTGTTGCATGGACATCTAACCCCTTCTATGCTATTCTGCCTAGAATGTCGCAACCCAACATCTAAGAAATTTTCCACCAAACCTAAATACTCCTTCGATAATCGAGCATTCTCATTCATTATTCTTTCGCGGTCCATAATTCACAAATCGGACAAACAACTCCACAATACTACTAACCCACCAACTTGAGATGATCAACACATAAACTACACACTGCATTAGCATAAAAACGAAAATAAACCAAAATGCATACAAATATTATGCATAAAATCAACCAAATTCAAGAGACTAGCCAATACATTACGCAAGTTAAACCTTACCTACACCAACACGGGAACAATGAGACCTCCGAGCAAACTTGAACTGATCACCCTTCAATACCCACCTGTTTAAACCCTTTTAAGTTTTTGGTTTTTGGTGTTAGAACGGCCAGTTCAGATTAAATCTGTGACCCATACAGAGTCTCTTGAACTCGCTACTTACACGCTAATAAACTAGAGTAGCTAGCGAACTCGTAACAATTCAATCACCCTCAAATGCACTGTACATTTTGAAATCTCATATATAACGTACAAAGAAGCGATACCGCAACGTCAATCGCCACCTCCTAGCGTACCAGTTACGCCATGTTACATATTCTCGCCTGCTGAAATTAGGGTTTAGCCAATCTTACGAGTTCGCAACGCACAAAGTACATACCAATGTGCTAAGCTACGATATCGCTATATACACGTTTAACTTACTACAAAGGTTACGAGATCGTGACAACCCACTCAATTTAAGGCGGATACTTTTTTTCCGCCTTGTACATGTACATTTTTACGTCAAAACTCATTTCCGCCTCTAACAACATCTTTCCGTCTTAAATTTAATTTTTTTTCCTAGCTTGAGGAACTAGCGAAATCGCAACTTACAAGCAAGGCGGAAAAAAATGCGAACGGCTCAAACGCCTTAAATATGTGTCTTGCATAAACCCCTTTGTAGTAGAGTTTGGGGCGGTCATCCTTGGCCATTGTGATCTGGTGGTACCGTCGGTGCGCGTCAAAGAATGCCAACACTTGGTAACCCTTAATAGCCTCGACCAACTGATCAATGGACGGGAGCGGGTAGATGTCTTTTGGGCAGCACTTGTTCAGATCTGTGAAATCAATACACATTCTCCATGAGCCATCGTGCTTTGTCACCAGAATCGGGTTTTCTATCCACTCTGGGTAGGATATCTCCTCCATGATCCCAGCGCTCAGCAACCTTCCTACCTCCGCCCGAACCTCCTTCACCCGTTCCGGAGCAAGAGGTCTCTTCTTCTGACGTAAGGGCTTCAGTTCCGCGAAAACATTGAGTCTATGGACATCGATCTCTTCCAGAACTCCAGTTAAATCCTCCGTTCCCCATGAAAAGACGTCCTCATATTCAGCCAACAAGTCACGTATATCTTTTTTCACATCCTCCGGAAGGTTCTTCCCCACACTTACTACACTTCTGGCCTACCATCATGTCCTCCACTTTATACGATGGTGGCTCTCCGTGAATTACCCCGACCAAGTTTGCACTGGCCTCCCATTTCTCCGGTTCGGTCAGCTTCAGCTGGCTTCCTCCAAATCGTGCGTCCTTGATGGCTGTCAGCATGCAGCTCCAGGCAATCTGCTGATGCCCTGGACAGATGCAACGCCCTTTTCCGTGGGGAACTTCGAGATCAGATGGTATGGTGAGCAGATGGCCCGTGCTTGGGACAACCATGGCCATCCGATAATCATGTTGTAAGGGGACACCGCATCAATAACGGCGAAGTTGCATTCAACTATTGTCCGCTTTGTTGTGTCTTGGAAATCAATCATGGTTACCTTCAAAGGGATGACACCGAGTGGGTGGACAGTCCGCCCGATGAACCCTGATAGGGGTGAATGGCATGGCTTCAAGTTCTGTTGCCCAATTTCGAGCTGATCAAAGCATCATGCAAACATTATCTCCATGCTACTGCCATCATCCACGAATACTCGATTAATCAGCACCCCCTCCACTTCTGCTACCACCACCATCAGATAGGAGTGAGGAACTTGGGGAGGCACCAGGTCCTCATCCGAAAAGGTGATGGTCTCGCTTGCCTTGAATCTCTTCTGATGTATCTCGCCTGGAGGTACGTATCTGCTGTTAACCTTGATTGCTGTCATAGAGTTTAGCCCATCTCAAACTATGCAGTTGATCACATTAATCATCCGAGGCGGAGTTGGGGCCTGTGCTGGCGCGACCTGAGGCGGAGCCGGATTAGCTGGGTTGGCTTGGTTTCCGCCCCGGGGACGGTTTTTCCTCCAATTTCTCTTCCTTCCTTGTCCGGCCGTAGAGGCCGGAGCCACTGCTTGGCGCGCATTGTCGGCCACACAATCCCTCAACTGGCCCGTACCAATCAATCTTTCTATGTCCGAACGGAGCGCCCTGCACCCCTCAGTGGTGTGACCGTGAGACTTGTGAAAGTCGCACCACTTATCTGCGTTTACTGTTGCTGGTACACCGATTATGGGCTGCGGATCTGTGAACAGACCTCGGTGGACCGCAAGGATCTCCGTACGGGTTTCAGAGAGAGGGGTATAGGTAGGTCGTGCAGCCGCAACCGGAGCTTGGCCACCCCCGCCGGAGCTGGTACACGTCTGACTTGGTCATTCCGGACCGGAGCCCGAATAGCCGGGGTCTGGGCTCCCGCTGTCATAAGTGTCCTCTGCTCAAAGAATCCCACTGTGGTCATCCGGATATGGTTAGCATCGTGCACCGTACAATGCATCTCCACCACCAGTTGGAGATGATAGTACGAGGTCGGCATGTTCTTCATGAGCTCAAAGCATTGTCCCTTAGCCCATTCACGAAGTTGTGGATGATGGCCTTCTCCTGCAAATGTCTATCCACCACCTTCATCGATGCTGCTATGTACCGGAGGTAGAACTCCCAAGTCGTCTCCGTCTCCAACTACCTCATTGCCAGGACCGTGACTAATTTTACAAATTTGTGTTTCATAGCTGAATAGCGCCGTACCAAAGCGGTGGCAAAATCCCAAAAGTGTCGGAGTGTTCCGTTCGGAAGACTCTTGAACTAGGCCAAACAGTTCCCCCTTAGATACGAGGGTAATATCTTACACTGCAGCTCCTCCGGAATGTCTCTTGCATACATGATACTTGAGTAAGTGTGAACAAACTCCTCCAGATCTCCCTCCCCGTTGTAGGTTGGGAGCCCATCCGGAACTTTGGTTCCAGCCGGCCACTTAAAGTTCAGCACCTCCGGAACCCAAGATGACTGAGGCCTAACTCCATTTCGTCTGATGAGGCGGTTCAGGAGATCTTCAATGGAATCTGGGCAAAAAGGTGTCTAAAACCCAAACCCACCGGGAAACCCTCCTCCGGGGGGTGGTATTCCAAACATCATCTGCTGCGGTGGTCCTCCGAGAGCGGCCATTTCGTAAGCCTGTTGGGGTTGTCCTCCCTAGTACGGCTGGTTGGTCTGCGGCGGGGCCGGGGGTTTGGTCCTCCGGGCGGAGGGTTATACTGCCCTCGCTCTTGCCTGGCCCGACCCATGTCATCCACCAAGTCAACATACACCCGCTGTCGTCCCGGAGGAGGTATCCCCGGCTCGGCCGGGGCTTGGCGGGACGCCTTCCACGCCTGAAATGCTGATATTCCGCCATGTTTGTACTCAGGATGCTTCCTCCGATTCTGGAATCATGGTACTCACGCTCTTCCGGACCAGCCCTTCGCACCGACCGATCCTTCTCTGATCGACTCTGAGCGCCATCTTCCTCCGTGTCGTATTCTTTCGGGTTCTCCGGATCCTCCGTTACTTCAAGATCATCTGTATCTCCGTCTGACTCCTCACGTCTGGTAACCGTCGTTGTTTTTCCGCCTCCTTAGCAGCTCGTAGTCGCTCCCTGTTCTCGCGTTGCATCTCGGCCAACGTCCGTTCCGGAGTCACCTTCTTTCCTTTCGCCTTCTCCAACGCCAAGCTCTATCGTCGACCTTCCTCAGCTGCAGCTCTCGCCTCTGTCGTCGACCTTGGCTCGAAGAGCTCGTTCCTTATCTGTCGCTATATTCTGGGCCCCAATTACTACGGCGGCCCTTCTGGTCTTTTGGCTCCCCATCCGCTTCATCTCCCGGCGGAGGAGGGTGCTTCCTTGGTCGTCCGCGTGGCATGGACGCACCTTATAACCGAGAATATGAGGTCCCACTGGGCGTGCCAACTGATGCTACCAGCTTCCAGTCCCGGTCCGGGATACAGCAACTGTCTCCAGCCCGGATGAGGATTCGTCCGTGCCACACGCGCTCTCACCTAATAGGCCTGCAATACAACACCCCGGAGTATCCCGAGGATAGCTACTCCGGCGTGATGATAATAGAGGGGACTTTGAATAGGAGAGAGAATAAGGATATATTGAAATAGTTTTAGTCTGATAGAACATACCTTTCTCCACAAGTCCAAAGCTGTATTTATATGTGTGAGGTGGTGAGGATCCAACCCAGAAGTAGTGGTCTTGCTTGCTTGTCCTTATCCGGCAACATGTCATATTCATGTCGTTTGTGTCCCCGGATAGCGCTATTCTAGCTGACGTCATATGGACAGGACCGCTGTCTGGGCCGGAGCCTAAATATGGGCCAAAGCCCATCTCACCAGGAAACATATCTTATTTAGCATTAGCAAAGATGATTTCACCGACATTAAACTGCTTTAAGAAAATATTAGCAAGAACGATTCAAGGTTTCACCTCCATCAATTCATCAATACTTTGTTAGTAAGAAATTAAAAAATAAAGTTACGGGAGAATGAGAAATTGAGGAATTATATAATAAAACTAAATGAAATAAAATATATTATTACCATAATTAACATAATTAATTTGGTATATGATATACGCTTAAGGTCAATCAAGAATTGCGTGCGAATAAAATATGTAATTTTGAAAATATGTAAAATCCTACCTAAAGAAATATGTTGTGCAAGGAAAATAGGAAGAGAAAATAGGTAGGACAGACGTGAAAAATATGTATAACACAATAAATGGAAATTGCGGTGCTAAGAGAGAGGAAAAAGCAAGAGTTAAACTACCGCGCATATTTGTGGTAGCTTGCGGAGGAGACGTGGTGGTACTTATTCGATACTACATCGTTTACGTATTGTATAAATAATAAATGTTAAATATTCATCGGAGCAATATATCTTCTAGTTCCCTTTAAGATAATTGCATCACCTAAAAAGTACTACTATTATAGTATTGATATGTATTCTTTAATCCATACAAATTTTATATTTTTAATCCATACAAATTGAAATAAAAACTCATGGAAATTTAAACTTATGTAGTTCTCTCTTAGTAGTAAAAGAAAACACATTTTTTTGTAGTTTTCAACATTTTAAAATTGACTGAGTAGCCAATAATTATTGAATTGTGAATTTTTTAGCTATTTCACCTTATTATTTTATCACAGAGCTATACCAAACATTCATAGAATAGCCAATATTTATTGAGTTTTGATAATTTTTTATCTACTTCATCTTATTAATCTGCCACTACCACTGCTATTAGTGTTATTCAGCCATCAGCGATAAGTTTTCTAGATCCTCCACTGGTTGTCATGGCGTCATTTCCGGTCACAGAGATAACATAGCTATCCTTACCGACAAGATCTTTCCCCACCGCGCCATACTCAGGCAAAAATTCTGAATTCAAACAAATCAAACTTTATTCTATTTCCTTCATTCAATTATGGATCAGAAATGATGGACAAAACAAAGTGAAAATTTACCAAAAATTAGTATACAAACAAATCTAAATTATTCAATTATATATGGATAAAAAATGATGGACAAAATAAAGTGAAAATTTACCAAAACTCATGGGTTTGAGAACTGTGAATAAGGATTCAGCGAGACAGGTTATGATGGCATGTTTGATAGTAAAGTACGCCACACATCTAACCAGCCTAGTTTTATAAAAAAATATTGATCTTGACAAAGTAAATTTGTATCCATGCGTATGTATATTTAGAATAAAATTGATACACAGCGCAGCTGAAATAGTATATAACTCGAATGGAATATATTAGTCACGTCCGCATTTAACGCATCACCTACCTAAGTCTCAAGCAGACATGCTCTATTCAGCAGTACTGTCAGACGTAAATAAAAATGTGGATCTCGTGTAATGGTAAGTAGTCCTGCTACAAACATTGATATATTGCAAGCAAGTTAAAAAATAACACCATTGCAGATGCTCTTAGAATGTGGTAAGATGAAGAATGTGTGGGGGTTTTGATTAGAAATTTGCTAAATTTACATGATAGATCACATAAAATTTCAGAAAAATATTAATAGTCCCATTGTCCACATGAAATTTATAATACCCTGCTCATGGGACTGTCTCAAACAAAGACCGTGCCTTTGAACCGTGTGGTTCCCCAATTTTATCGGATGTGCACCAAGGGACAGAACAGTGTGGTTGACATGAATAGTAATTATTTAGCAGCACTAAAAGAATACAGACATACGCTTATTGAGTGTAAATATAAATATATATATATATATATATTTAACCAAAAAAAAGAAAGAATAGAAGTAAATTTTTTAGTTAGGACGGACTAAAAAATAAAATACTAAGGACTTTCTGGAAGCAATTAGGAACTACGGGGTTTTTATGCAAATAATTTAATTTCGGGGTTTTGGTGTAATTTTACTAAAATATGTGTGTGTATAAGCTGGCCAAATCCAGAAGGCATTCAGATTTTATTCCTTTTTTTTTCTCTCTTCAATGGCGATTTTGGGGTTGCGCTCTCTCTCTCTTGTCGAACAAACCCCAAATCTTCAATTTGTCCCTAATTCGTCCCTAATTCATCTCTAATACGTTGGAATTCGATCCGATTATTCAAAGGTACGTTTATTTGATCGGAATGAATCTTATCAATTGATTGATTCCTTGCAATTTGATCTATTTACTTTTTTTTGATTTGAATGTTCCATTTGCTTTTTTACTGATAATATATTTGAATTTGTTCATATTAATGGTGATTAAGAACAAGCTAGCCGCGGGAACAGCTGAAACCGCCGGATCTAAGAACGACGTTGATCCGCCTGCATCTAAAGTGTGCGAATCTACAGATCCGAATTGTAACGACGATTCGCGCTCTGTTCTTCACTTTCAGGCGTTTTCGATGTTGTTGTTTTTGAATGTGTTATTTTAATGTGTTTGAATGGAAATTTAACTTGATACATTGCGAATATAAAATGAAACTTTCATCACTGTGCTTATATGTGTATCATATTGTTTTATGATGAAAGATTTGATACATAATATGCATATTAATTTTTGTATTTTACAACATCACTTTAACATGAAAGACTGGACATATATCATAAAACTTTTAGTATAGTGCTTTTATATGTTTCTTTTAAAAATGAAAGATTGGACATGTAGCAATTTTAACATGAAAGATTGGATATGTAACATGGAAGTTTTCAGCACGTATTTTGTGTGTGAATGCTATTGAACATCCATATACAACATGAGAATAATAGTATGAAACTATTGTTTGAATTCCTCTGCAGTACAGGTGCTGGTGGTGCCAAAAAAATGCTTTCAAACCGAAGAAGGCCGTGAAAAGAGTTTCTGCGAAGAGGAAAGTTGTTGCCAAAATGCAGAAGAGCACAACAAAGAAAGTTACTCTGAAGGTTAAGGTTGGTAATAAAGAAATAGACATTCAGCCGAGTTTTCATGTATACTCTACACCTCCTTTAGTGAGTGACGAGGACGGGGAAGATTGTGTACCTCCTAAGCTGGGCCAGAATGATCAGCCACCACAAATTCCAGCTCCTAGTGTAAATCTGGTCAAGATTAAGCAGCCAGAGGTTGGAGCTGTTGTTGTGAAGAAAAAGAGAGACATGAAAGTAACACGGTTTGGAAAGTTTGTGGACGAAGATTAGGTTTATCTTTAGTTTCAAACATTTGGTGTACGGGCTTTTAACACGAGAAACTTGAATATGTTGCACATTTTTATTAAGATTTTAATGTTTGCTTTGTTGTTTCATAAACTGTTTTTCACGTCTTTTATGAGTTTGAATATTTAACTTAAAAAGTCCCATTTCTATGGTAAAAGGTGTTTTTCTAACTTGACAGGTTATGTTTCAACTTAACAACATTGTGTTTTTAACCTATAAGTTTATGATCTTAAATTAAAAAGTAGTCACAAATGTTAATAAATATAAAAGTTCAAAGTATTACAAGATTCAAAGGTCGCCCACATAGTGTGAAAGATCACAAGTGTAATTTAAAACAACAAATTTTGAGAGACAAAGTTCATGAATGATCGTGTATTTAAGTTACAAGTTCCAGTTCTTGACTTAAAAGGTAGTTTGTTAGCTACTGCAGTCTGCAACATTCTTTATAAACCATTGAAAAATCTCAAGTGTAATGTGACCAAAGTCTTCTTAGTTTATGTTAAAGGTCGCGCACACAGCATGTAACATCACATTGCTAAACTAAAATAAATTTTATAACAACTGCAACTCAAACAAATATTAAACATTGTATATGTAACTAAACAGATCAATTGTTTAAGCAAAAAGATCACGTTTGTAACCATTCAACCAAATATTCACAGTAACTAAAATTTCTCACAGATTGCATGTTTCTCCTAATGATTACAAAATCCATAATTCAACACCAGTTATGCATAAACACCAATCTCAAAACAATCGTGGCTTTGGTGTTATTGTGTCAATCTCATTTTCGACCTTTCAGACTTCTCAGACACCAACAAGTTTTGCTCCGCTTTCTCCTTCACAGAAGCATGCATAATATTTTTCTACTACTACACCATCCACCACTCTCTGCGTGTGTTTTTTGTAATAAAATCCTAGCGCATTAGCATTCTTCTTGTACAGGATCTCCAATTCAACACGCGTGTCTCTTTCGACTCCTCCTAAGCATTCTTCAACCACAATACCTGCAATTTCATACCAAATACCAAAAAATCATATTCCTATGTTAAAACACCTGCACATTATGTTAATAGATTGTGATTATAGACTGCAAACAAAATTGGGTATTTGTCTATGTAAAATATTGAAGTTTTGCGGCATAGCTTAAAAGATTATGGTTATACACTAAAACATTACAATTTATCTACACACCTTAAAAGACTGTTGTTATACACTATACTTCTTTAGTTTAAAAGACTGAACATATAGCATAAAACATTTATGACTTATCACTTTTAAAAACCTACTTACAATCATTTAGCTAACAATCAATTATACTAAATTATAAAGCAACTTACGATGCTAACTGTTAGGGAACGAACAGTAACTAGCCAAATAGCAACGTACAGTTGCAAGCGCCTAAAAGCAACAAATAGTTGTTACGGTAAACGCTCGAACAATTCAACAAACCTTGTAAGTTGCCATCAAACTGAATAAATACCAAAAGAAACGAACAGTTGCTAGGTAAAAATACTCAAATAGTCAAACAGGTTGAGCTTACTAACAATTCACCTTGTTTTCTTGCAACTGATCGAGCATTTACAAACAAGTGAATACTTGCGAACCAACAAACAATATATGGTGGTAATCAAATAACAAACTACCATGAATCAATACTCAAATAGAGTAACAACACCGAGACATTTTCTTTTTGGAAATATCCAAAAATTAATGAACGGTAAAACAACGAACAATGGGAAAATCACCCAATAAGAGCAAACGCTCAAACAATGATGTCAAAACGAACAGTTATGACATGAGTTCATAAAGATGAAATAATTAACAAAGACTGAGTTCACATTATCCTTATTCAAAAAGGAAAAAAAAGTATAGCAATCAACGACGCCATTGCCGATGGTGATTCCTGCCACGACCCCGACTCGAAGGAGGAGCACGTGAATCACGAGATTGCGAATGCATCTGAGCAGTACTAGCCCTGTGGAAGGGAGTGCGACCAGATCTCTCAACGTAATCTCTTTCACATTTATTTATGTCTTCTAAATGATACTGCATCTGAATATAAGCAGAATGTCGAGTACAACCTTGCTTTTGCATTTGTTCCATATAATGCTGATAATAAGATTTGTAATCAGTGACGGGCCCAAATTCATCGCGATCCAACTGCATGCTCATTAAGTTAACTGTTATGCTTTAAGAAGTCATTCATCACAGGCAACTTTTTGGCACAACTAATTTTTTTCATCTTCGATCACCTGAACATGTGCAGCGATCACATCTTCGACACGAGTATATATATCACCATTTTTAACTACAAGTTCAACACGATTGGCAGCTAAAACCATTTCTTTTCCATTGAGTTGATCCTTCAGGTTACTACACTCTTGTTCGAAAGCTTGAATACGGTAGTGATTGTACATCAAGTAACATCAACTAATGACTATGGAGCATGCAATTGATAACATCAAGTAACTAGGTTTATGATAAAACTTATTGAATATATGTTAACTATTTGGAGTTATAAACTGAAACATCACTCATGTTAGGGTTTTATATGCATTCAATCACTCAAGTATTTGCAGGTTCGCTGCAACATCAATCAAGTCTTCAAGTTCAAACGTTTGGGGTTATAAACTGTACCTTCAAATAATTGTAGTTGACCTTCTTCTGCTTCAGTCAATTCTTCAATCGGTTCTTTTTCAACAAGGTCTTCAATCTATTCCTCACCCACAACCTGCAATTTTACCGTTCGTGAATGATTAAAGTTCATGAATTGAATGATTACAGTTCGTGAATTGAATGATTACAGTTCGAAGATGAAACTTACAACGATGATCGATGAAATATACCGGATTTTGATCGCTAGACATCATTATCTTCGATCCAATTGGAAGATTTGGGAAAATAATACCGTGATTTCGAAAAGCAATCGCCATAGCAACTAGGGGGAGATTTGGGGGAAAATATGGGGTTTTATCATACAGTCACGTGCATCACGCACGACTGGGGGTCAATGTTTATAAAATTTACGCGTGCTGACCCAATATTTTTTAATATTTTTATTTCGACCCCGTAGTTCTTATTCTCATAGGAAAGTAGGATGTTTAGAGATTTTCTCAAAATAAAAAACTTTAGGCCGGGATGGAGTTGTGGCCGTAAACGGGAAAGAAAGTAAATTTGAAGTGGTTTCCAGCAATTAACTGTTTCTTCTTGTAGAGTGTTTTGAGCGCTAGCAGTTTCCCGAAGTCAGCATCAAGACAAGTACCTGGTTGGCTGCTAACCAAATCATTAGATAGAGTAAAGCAGTACATCGGAGCCCATCTATCAGCATTATTGATTTTTGACTCTGCGGAGGAGCCACATCTGGGACAGAAGCTACTTCAAACTCTTTTCTCAAGTGGGTAATCCCTTTCACCTCTTTGTTCTTAAAATTCGTTTTGGTTTTGATTACCAATTTACCATAGGATATTATTATGATCACGTGTTTATGGTTATGATTTGGCGTCAAAGGGGAGTATTTTGGGTAAGGGCATATGACTCAGAAGGTAGAGCTTAGATACACACTTTGATCTCTGTCAGTAATTATATTGTTAAGCATGAGAGTATTAATGCTCTAATTTTGGTAGCTAGTTTCTTTGTTGGTTGAGTTATCTTGCATTTCTATTGCCAGTAAGGCTTTAGGCCTTTTTTTTTTACTTGTTGCACGCGTGGTCTTATCATGAAGAACACAAGATTAATTGGTCCTTAAATGATGAAATTAATGATTCCAAGGGCCTAATTCCCATAGTTCTTGTTTCCAACATTAGGACGGTGTTCGTTTTTTAAACTTGACATATCCAATCCTCCAATCCACATCCCTTGTTGTTTGTTGATCTAAAATTTCTAATCCAAATCAATGCGGTTTATTTTCTCTACATATATTTTATTTGTCTTTTATTACATCCTTGCATTCTGGCTTGTTGTTGGTCCTTGACCTTGTAGGTAAAGCACAAAATCAGATTAAGATTAACCTTACTGAATGTCTATTTATGATTTTTGTAGTATCATTTCGAATCTGTGATCACTAAAGATCTTTCATTATGTGTGTAGAAAGAGTCTCTCAACTTCAGTGATGTGTGAATGCATGACTTTTTTCCTTTTTCCAGCAGAAAAGAAAGACAATGTAATTGTATGATCGTGCGTGTTCATTTAAATAATGCATCCACAACTCTGTTTGATGACGTACTCTGTCTGCATCACTTGCATATTACTCTAACTTGTGCTTATCAACTATGTCAATCCTGCAGGTTCAATGATTCTGCATGTTGTTTTTGGAGCATCAGCATGTTTTGTCGTTTGGGCTTATCTGGCACTGAAACCAGTCCCTCCAAAAATTTGTGGCGCTCCAGGTGGTCCTCCAGTGACTTCACCAAGAATAAAACTTCACGATGGTAGATGCTTGGCCTACAAAGAGGTAGGGGTTCGCAAAGAAGATGCTAAGCACAAAGTCATTTTAGTTCATGGATTTGCCACCTCGAAGGATATGAAGTTTCCACTCTCTCAAGTAAGTGGAGTTGAACTTATGTCTTTTTGGTCATTTGCAGTCGTTGCTGGATCTGAATGTACATTCAAGCAACATGAGTACAAATCTAAGAATAAAGGGACTCTACTCTGTGTCTCCAAAGCTAATTGAATGGATTTTTCTAGTTATAAAGAAAATAATCATATGGATTCCTATAGATTGTCTAGCTCAATTTTCAATTCCAGAGGACACTTCCTCTCAATTTTGAGCGCCAAAATGATTTTATTTAAGCCATAAAAATCATTGAAAAGTGTCTGTAGTTTCAGAGTAATTCATTCCATCCGCTAGGTCAAAGCACTCCTCGGGAGAGATGTGAACAGAGCAGGTGATGCATTTGAGTTAAAGTTCCAGTGTGCAATATGATTTGTATGATACAATTTCACATCTTGCAGAGGAGAGCACAATCAACATCTCTTCCAGGTTTTAAGCAATATCACTAAGAGCTGCGTTATTCTCTATGCAGGATTTTATAAAAGAGCACGGGATTTATATCCTTTTATTTGACAGAGCAGGCTATGGAGAGAGTGATCCATACCCATCTCGCTCGGCAAAGAGCGAAGCTTATGATATTCAAGAACTAGCTGACAAGTTGGAATTAGGCTCAAAGTTCTACATTCTTGGATTCTCCATGGGTGCATACCCTGTTTGGAGTTGTCTGAGGTATATTCCACACAGGTACAGACTACATTCACAGAATTTTGAGGACTCTTTCAAAAAATTGATTAAAATGATAGTTTAATGTGAACCTTGGAACTCCTTTCCCAGTTTGTTGTCTGAAGAAAGCTACCTGTTTTGAACCAACAAATGCTAACTCCAGAGCCTGCAGATCATAGGCCGCAATACAACTTCAACATAAATTATTTAAGTTGTGATCTTCTCTTATGAAACTGATATTAGTGATTCTTGGTGAGAGATAAAGACTTTGTAATAAATTTTAATAGAGGCCACCTTTAAGGACGGCAGCCTTGGATTGTACTTGAAATTGGCATCCTTGAACTTAAATTGCGTTGAACTTGAAAATGGCATCCTTGAACTTAAATAGCTTCTAACACTTGGTTGTGTTAGTTAGTTGTGTTTTCTCAAGATGCCTCATCGATCAGGATTTTGAGGTTTCAGACAATTAGGCATGTATGGAAGTTTGCGTTATGAAATTAGAAAGAAAAGAAAAGTTTCCTAAATTGAAGATGCTAGATGATAACACTTTCAGGTTATCGGGTGCTGCACTTGTAGTTCCATTTGTTCACTATTGGTGGCCATGTCTGCCAGCAGAGCTAGCTAACCTATCACTGAGGAAGCTTCTTGTTCAAGACCAGTGGACATTTCGAATCGCACACTATGCCCCCTGGCTGTTTAATTGGTGGATGACTCAAAAATGGTTCCCTTCTTTGAGTATGATGGAAGGAAGCACTGCTATTTTCAGCCGCCAAGATCTGGAGATAATAAAGCAGTTATCAAGTGAGCCTCAGGATGGAGAGGTAGTTTTACTTTTCTCCTCCGTCTCTTGAAATTGGAAATCTGAGAGTATTGCTTTCTTCACATCATGAAATGAATGATGCTTATGAGTGTTTGACAGGAAAAAGTAACCCAGCAAGGTGTTTATGAATCTTTGTATCGTGATATAATGGCTGGCTATGCGAAATGGGAATTCGATCCTACTGATATACCAGATCCCTTTCCTGATGGAGAGGGTTCGGTTCATTTGTGGCAAGGATTCGAAGACAAGATCATTCCATTTGAAATAAACAGATTTTTATCAGAGCAACTCCCATGGGTACAATATCACGAGGTTCCTGACTCTGGACATCTGATGGCATCTATTCCCAGCATAAGTGAATCCATTGTAAGACAACTTTTGGTGTAGCATCAACATGGAATGAGAAAGTGTGAAATGTTCTGGATTTCAGACTCCTTTGCAGCATAATCATGAACGTGAAATAAGCTTTCCTCTGGGTGTGAAATAAGATGTTTTGAAAAAGAAAACTGTTTAGTTTATAAGAAGAAATCGCAATGTCGGACGAATTAGCGAATGCCGGAATGGTGTATTTCCTGGCTAAATTTTGTAGTGTACTAAGATCTGAATATATTTTGGCATGATCAACTTATTTGGTGTTGTGCTGTGCTGATGAGTGCAGTGATGTTCTGATCAGTGTTCTGTTGTTGATCTTGTGCTGAATAATGGTGAAAGTGTTGAATAATGTTTATTTGAGTTGAAGAAAAAACGTAATATTACTCATCAAGAAATAACAAGTTTACTTAATTAATATTAGTTTTATAAAACTCACACTTAATGGGATCGCAATATGCCGGATGTTTGATGATTTACATTTTTATTTATTTATAAGCATTATATTTGTAAAATGATATATTGATACATTTCAAAATATTTGACCAATATTTTTAAATCTTATACATTATATTAACTAAGTTGAAATGTAAAGAAAGCTGATAAAGAAATTTAAATTACGAAATTTATTGAAATTTCAACTTTTTCACTATCATGGAGTTATCACTATACATGGAAATAGAACGAAATGCCTCAACCCAATATAAACATTCATGAAGTTGTATCGATAGATATCCTGAAAGCAATATTGATAAATACTCATCTAGTGCTCCGGAATATTACATAGTTACTAAGCTAACCGGCTAACCGGATCGCGCGTTGCACGATTTTTTAATGCATTTTTGAAACTTCTCATTGAATATATAAATTTAGATAATATTCAATTTTTTATTTGCATGTAATTTTTCTAAGACATTATATCAATATTCGATTATATTGATCATTAATTATATTAAGACATTAAAAATATTTCAAAATATATATGCGTAGTATGATAAAATAATAATGAGTATGAGTATGACAATATAATAAGTATTAAAATAAGTTTCTATTTAAAGTTGATAAATAAACTTTTGATAGGACGAATCAGTTCTGATATGTCAAAAATGAACCATGCAACAAAACATCATGGAGTAAGATGTCAAAAAAAAACTTGCAGAAAACAATGGACTTCACAAAATCAATATATTTATTCAGTAAACACTCGGAAATTTTTCTGTCACATATATGGAATATTTGAAGATTCAATTTCAAAACTAAAAAAAAGAGTTAGGACATGAATGAAAGTCATTTAAAATAACATCTATGATGACAAAAACCATAAAATTAAGTGGGCGTGGTATATATACTAAGTATATAAAATACTCTCTAACTTTCTCTCTTTCCGCACTACCTTTACTTTCCCGACACAATTCCCACCACAATACTACCCCCCTTTTCCTCCCGTTCTGACAATTTATTGCCAGTAACCGTCACAACCAACGGCTATAACGGCGACGCCAATGGCAGAGCCACCGCGGCATGGCGGTGGTTCAGCGCCGGTTAAGAGTTTTCTTCAAGCCTTGTCGAACAGACCACCCCCTCTCACCTCCAACCTACCAGATAACCCGGAAATCACTCTGATCACCCAATTTCGAGGCGAAATCGCCTGTATAGTTACCAGAACACAAGCTGAAACCTTGGCCACCCACTATAACAACGCCTTAATTGGCAAGTTCCCAAGAGGAAAGCCGTCGATGGAGCGTCTAAATGATGCTTTCAAGCCAATGGGGTTTACGGGCAAATACCAAATCGGAGCTATCGACTTCAGGCACATCCTCATCAGATTCCAAGAGCAAGATGATTACCAGCGCTGCTGGATGAGAGGCCACTGGTTTCTCTGTGGTGCACAGATGAAAGTCCTTAAATGGACCTTGGATTTTTCGCCGGAGGCAGAATCGTCTATACTGCCAGTTTGGGTCTCAATAAAAAAGGTACCGTGCTACTTCTATAACACTACACTCATACAATCGGTGGGAAACCAAATTGGGGTTTTTATAAAAATGGATGCAGCAACTGCAGCACTCACAAGGCCATCTGTGATCAAATTGTGTGTAGAAGTCGATCTCTGAAAGAAATTAAGCAGCACTATTAGGCTTGGTATTGAAGGAGAAGAAATCTTAAGATATAATTTGGATTATGAGGATCTTCCCAGGTACTGTGGCCATTGCTCTATGCTGGGACATGATGATGGTAATTGTAACATCCTCCATCCTGAGCTAAGACAAAAGTTGAAGCTTGTTGCTGAAAATAGGAATCAGTCAGCTCAAGTTAAAGCCAACCTTGATGATAAGCATCAGAAAGTTGTCTCATACCATGAACAAAGAAAAAGGCATTGTTGTACCTGATAGTTCTGATGATTGCATCATCATCAATTTCCTAGTTAAAACTACACTTATCTCTGAACCACATACACTCCTTCCATCCTCCTCTAATCCTCTTTCCCCCCTTACATTACCTTCTGCCACACTCAATACAGATGCTCCTAATGATACTCCATCCTCATCCAACCCCCCAGGCCCTCTCACTTCACCATTCCCCTTTCCCCCCCAAGATCTGGACCAAAGCCAAAAACAAATCCAAAAATAAAGAGTCACAAATAGCCAGCCAGAACCTCACCATCACCATCCCTCCTATCTCTTCTTCTCAACCTCCTCCCCAAAAGGAATCCTTTCCAAAGGACTCTGATTATCTGCTACTTCAACGAGCTCTCATCCCTAACACTAGATATGCTATGGATGATCTTATGCTCAGTAAGCCTCCTTCTTTTAATGACAGTTCCTTTACTACTGATAAAGTTGTTTTCTTGTCTCAGAAGCAAAATCAAAACAGGTTGTTCTTGTTAATGGAAGAGTCTGACAATGAAGAAGAAGAAGCACTCCCCCCTGAAAAGGAAATAGAGGCTGAATCATCTGAGGATGATAGCCTAGTTGAGCCTGAACAAGTATTGTTTGCCTCTCCTTCTAATGAATTGAATGCAGAAATCAACCAACCTGATATTCCTTTACTGGAAAAATCTAGCATGGTTAATTTCTTCACTCAAATTAATAAGAAGTTTACTCCACAAAAAATACAAAAAATCCCATCACATAATATTGTTTTTACTAGGTCAAAAAGCTCCAAAAATGATTCTTAATGGTTAACACAACATTAAAGATAAAGTGCTTGGTTTGGAATATTAGGGGTATGAGGACATCTATGAGTAGACTCACTGACATTATTAGAGAACATAGAATAGAATTGCTATGTTTAAATGAACCTCAGCATAAGAACCATAAAGCTGATAGATTTAGGAGATTACTAGGCTTTCAGAATCAAATATGTTCACAAAGTGGCAAGATCTGGTTATTTTGGAATGACCAGCTGCAAATTACTTTGAAAACTGACCACCTCCAATATCTATCAGTTACTATTTCCAGTCATAGGATGAACATCCCAATGGAAGGAGTATTCATCTATGCTCTGAGGACTGTACTTGGTAGAGAATTCTTATGGAGTGCTTTGTCAAATGCACAGTTGCAGGACTCATTCTTAATTGGAGATTTTAACACAATAAGATCTCTAAATGAGTACAGAGGCCCTTCTCAGCCTAGTATTAGCGGCATGTCTGCATTTAATCATTTTATTTCTAGTAATGCATTCACTGGGATTAATACAGTTGGTAACCACTTAACATGGTCTAATAACTGGCTTAGAACCCCTACCACACAAACACTTGATAGAGGATTGGCAACTCTGAGCTGGATAGCTAAGTTCCCCACTTCATCTATCCAGATTCTTAATAGAAATACCTCAGATCATGCACCTATGTTTCTTACTATAGGCAATACAATACCATCCTCTCCTTCTTCATTTAGGTTCATAAATGCATGGTTTTATAGGGATGATTTCATGAATGTTATATCTAATGATTGGAATCTCCCTTTAGACAAAACAGGCATGCTTGGTTTTTATCTGAAACTCATCACATTGAAGTGTACAATAAAGGCCTGGAACAGGAATAATTTTGGTGAAATTGATAACAATGTTGTCAGTGCTGCTGAAAATCTTAGATTACAGGAGATAGTTTATGACAATAATAACTCAATTAATGAGCTTATTAAACTCAAAGAACTAAAAGCCTTGCATCTGAGAGCCCTCACTGAACAACAAAAATTCTGGAAACAAAAGTCCAGAGTTAAGTGGTTAAAAGAGGGAGATGATAACACAAAATTATTTCACCATACAGTGAAAGAAAGGACATCTTTACTTAGTATCACTAAGATAAAAGATTCCTCTGGGAATTGGCTAGAAAATTCAACAGATATTGATTCTGAGGCTATTCTATACTATTCAAAACTGTTGTCTGAGCCTAAAAATGTTGATAATGGACATTACTATGACCATTTCTTAAGTCAAATCCCTACATTAATTACTGAGTTTGATAATGAAATACTACTTAGACCAGTGAACATGGAAGAGTTAAAGGAACTTGTTTTTAACCTTAATAAGAACAGTAGTCCTGGCCCTGATGGGTTCTCTTCAAATTTTTTTACTAAATCTTGGGACATAATAAAAATAGATTTATTGAATGTTGTCCAAGAATTCATGTCTGCATCTCCCATTCCAGGTGGAATTTCTGCCACCTAGATCACTTTAATACCTAAAAAAGATGTAGTTTCCTCCTTTGATGATTATAGGACTATCAGCCTCTCCAATTTTATCAACAAAATTTTCTCTAAACTGATTATGGAGAGGCTGAAACCTTTTATGGCCAAAATTATCTCACCTTAGCAATCTGCATTTTTAAAAATAAGGATATCTCTGATAATATTATTTATTTGAAAGAGATGATCAGATTCTTAGATAAAAAGTGCAGGAACCCTAATTTGATTATTAAACTGGATCTTAAAAAGGCATTTGAAAGAGTTAATTGGGGTTTTTTAAATTCTATACACTTGCAATTTGGCATACATGGTAGATTAGTCCATTGTATTATGAAGAATCATAGCAGTGCATCCTTTTCAGTTTAAATCAATGGCAGGCCTCAGGGGTTTTTTAAATCATCTAGGGGTATTAAACAGGGAGATCCTCTCTCACCATTTCTTTTTAACATTTTTTCTGAAACTTTTCCAGAGGTATCTCATATATGTTTAGTTCAGGTTTGCTTCAACATTATGATATCCCATCAGGACCTTCACCTCTATCCCACTTGAGCTATGCAGATGACACTATAATTTTTCTTAGAGCCTCCAAAAATAATCTCTCAAGGTTTAAAGAGTTTCTAGTGGCTTTTGAACTAACCACAGGATAAAATATTAATTTTGAAAAGAGTGATTATTTTTTAGGGAGACATGCATCTGCCAGTAAAATTCAGCAAGTCAGGGATATATTAGGGATGAAACAGGGACATTTCCCATTTACCTACCTAAGAGTACCCATTTTTAAGGGTAGGGTCCTCACTGCATATTTCACTCCACTGATCCAAAGATTGGAAAATTAAATTTCCAATTAGAAGAACAAGTGGCTTTCCAAAGGTGGTAAAATTACCTCAATACAATCTTGCTTGTATTCTATTCCCCAGCACATTTGGACAGTAATGAAACCTCCCATTTCTATCATAAAAAAATTGAAAAGCTGATGTCTAGATTCTTTTGGGTTGAAACTGAACTTAAACCAAAAAAAAGTCTGGAGGAGCTGGAGTGAACTTTCATATCCAGTCAACCAAAATGAAATTGGAGTCAGATCTATCCATGCCATAATAAAAGCTTGTTCCTTAAAGCTTTGATGGAAGTTTCAAATTGGTGATACACTATGGTCCCAATTTCTCTGGAATCTTCCACCTTCATATAGAACTTCTCCTGTATGGAAAAGAATTGTCTCAATTACCCCACTAGCTGAAAGTCTATCTAGAGTAATACATGGTAATGGTCTTTGTAACTTCTGGCAGTCAAATTGGACTTCTTTTGGTCCAATTTCATCAATCTGCAACAATATTATAGATACATGTATTCCTTCTGACTGTACAGTCAGTTCTTTTTGTGAGAACAAGCATATCTATCTTCTTGATATCACACCATATCCGCCTCTATTGCTCTTGTTTTACAGATGGCTCAATGCACACAGGCAAGACAAGATAGGCTTTTTTGGATACTAGACCAAAAAGGGTATTTTTCATTCAAAACAGCTTACAGGGAAGTTGTCACCACAAGATCTGAATCATCTACACTTAAACAACTGTGGAATCCAAGGATTCAAAAGAAAATCAGTATATTCATGTGGAAACTGGTAAATTCATTTATCCCTTTCCCTGATGTGCTTATGAAAATTGGCTTTAACATCCCTTCAAAATGCTGTGCCTGTGAAAATGTTGACCATCTTGACCATTATTTTAACAGTTTCCCTATGGCTATTTCTCTATGGTCTGATTTCCATGCAATGATTGGTACCTCTCCTATGATTTTTGACAATATATGGGACAGAATCTCATACTATATGTCTTTCCAAGGCTCCACTAAACTGCATACTACTCTTTCAAAAATTTCTCCTTGCATTATTTGTTGGTTTATGTGGAAGGCCAGATGCTTATATATTTTTTGAAAATATCAGCCCTAGTGCGGTGAGCATTAAAAAAGCTGTTAAGGAACATATTTTCCTTGTTTCTGTGCAAAACCTATGGCCTCTAATGGTCCCCTAGATATTGAACTGCCTAACCTAGGTTTCCTACCACTCTATACCAGACCTCCTCAACCAGTTATCAGAGTAATCAAATGGTTACCTCCTGTTTCTGGTATGTTAAAAATTAATTCTGATGCCTCTTGGCTTCTTTTCAAAGAGGCTGGTCTGGCTGTGGTAGTTAGGAACTCTGATGGAAATCTTATATGTGCTCTGAGTAGCTTTGTAATGGCTTCATCACCTCTCCGTGCTGAATTTCTTGCCTTGAAAGAGGCTATACAATGGGCAGCTAGTTCTTTAGTTCCTTACACTATAGAATCAGATTGTCTGACTGCAGTGAAGGCCATTCATGACCCTTCTCAAGCCCCATGGCTGTTCTATGACCTTGCCTCCACATGTGCTCTTTCTATGAGCAGTCCCATTACTCACATAATGAGACAAGGGAATTTACTGGCAGATTCCATTGCTAAAGCTGCACTCAGAGAAAAATCATCTGCTCAGATGACTCCATATCTACTCTCACAAGAATCCAAAGTCCTGCTCTCTCTTGACAGGTTAGGAGTCCCCTCACTCAGAATCTCTAATATGGCTGATGCTATGTTTGTGTGCTTATGTTTCAGACACTAGGACAATGGAGCCTCTCTCATCACTAATCAAATCTCTCAACAGCCCAGACCTAAGGAATATCAAATTAGTTTTAGCAGATCTTTTGAACCTTCATTTTTTGCATGGTTGGGTGCCGCTTAGTGTTTTGTTCTTACAATTCACTTCTAGGCTTCCTCATGTAAATAATAGGTTTTTAGCTACAACTTCTACTTATAGACTTATTCTTTTAGGTTTAGTCTATTCTTTTGGAAGCACTGCTATGCTTCGACAGCTCTATGCTTTCTTTTTGTCATCTTATGATGTAAAAACTATGACCTTAAATGGTCCTTTTATAGGCTTGGGGAACCTAATATATTTTCCCCCCACCTAAGGGTGGTTTACCTAAAAAAAATAAGTATATAAAAATCGAGTTCAATTTCCAACAGAACTAACATATAAATTGTGCTAGACATATTCTATACAATTAAACTTACTAAAAATATCATAAAATATTTCAAACCGAACTAACATAATTTCATCGATTACTATACAATCTGACGGTTGTACAATATTATCTTGACTGTAAAGCCTCTATACTATTGTTTTCTATAAGAAATATTTTATGATATATTTTCAGTATAAATACTTTAGAGATGCTATTAACCTTTATAAATCATTAAGTAAGCCAAACTATAATTAATAAATAATATAATTTGATATATTATATAAGAATTTAAAAAGAATAACATGTAATGGTTGAGCCAAACTAGTAAGTAAATTATTATGTGAATGTGTGATTAAGTTATCTTCACTTTCTTTTTATAGGTCAATGAAAGATTAAAACAAAAATTTATCCAAAGCCAAGCCTTTCATGTTAATTGCTTATCAACACAAACAAAAGTGTTAGAAGATGCCTTCTTCAAGAATCAAAATATCGGACATGTTTTTCTGCTATGATGGCTAAATCAACATTTACAAGGAAATATATTTACATATTTATAGAAATATATTTATTAGATACGTTACATATCGTTAATTAATACAATCTCAATGAACACAATTTCTTATTCATCGGTTAAGGATGAAATAAAGTTTTTATAGTTTATTTTGTTATTTTCATTATCTCAAATTTTTGATTTTTTTAATTATTTTATATTTATACGGGTCATAAATATTCTCGACAGAGAGACGTCTCGTCTCAGACGAGTCTTACATTATATGAAACATCCACCTTTCTTTACCCACAAAATGAAATGGCCGGATAGAAGAATCTGATTTGGGAATAAATCTTCAGATTTTTAAATACATTCTTTCAACTTTCGCGCAACTTATACTATCGCACAAGTCATAAAATTTTAAGACTCATTTCATCACCATAAAATTTAGTTAAAGTTAAAATAGTGTACGTATTATTATTAATTCGTAATAAAAGTTGGTGATTACTATCTAAATATCATCGTGCGTTGCACGATTTTTTAAATATTTTTTTATGTAATTATTATGAATATATAAACTTATGAAGATGAGGATGAAGTGTGTTTAAAGAAAAACTCTTTAAGATAATTAACAAAATTATAGTGGCAACTTTCAAAAGATTATGAAATTGTCAATATATATCGTAATTGCCAGGTTATTCATCAAAGGTAATTATCCTAAAGGTAATATATATTGAGATCAAAATGTAAGAAATTTATTTAATATTAATTTAACAGATTCATATTTTTATAAGTACACATTTTAAGGAAAAAAATGCTAGAATCACTATAATCTATATTTATAGTCTAATATATTTATATAAAAATCTATGGTGATCTTATAATAATACAGAATATTTCCATGCATATTTCATATATCGCACATTCATGTTTTCCTTTCGTAGAAGTGTTAATTAGCATGATGGACTGAAATTATCGTGTAAATTAGGATTTTATAGTTGAAATGAGTTGCATTTGAAAAAAAATATAAGGCGGAAGTTATTGTTTCATAAAATATTTTAATTTTAATATGAAATTTCTTGAATTTTTGCCTAAAATATATTTTAATGTATGTTAAGATCAATGTTTTAACACAAAAATGTAACATTCGAGTTTAAATATATAGTGGTAGTTCCACAACATTTAGGAAAGTTGGATTTTCAAGAGAGTTTGCCTTTTCTTTATTTAGATTTCATATTTTGTGATACTAATTATAATTTTTTTAGCACTACAAACGTGAACTAAAAGAAACAATAATAAAACATATACAAATATATTATTGGGATAAACGTGTGATAGTTTATCAGCACTTTTAGATCGATTTTAATGAAACAATAAAACTAAAAGTAACCAAAAAAGAAATATATAAAAATTGTAGGCACCGGAATATGGTGAACTTGCGGTGGTTGTGTGGCGGCTTTAGTCAAAACTACGTAGTTTCAACCTTTTTAATATTTTTTATTAATTTATTTATTAATCGGAGCAATAACTCTTCTAATTTCCTTTAGAAAGAACGACTGCATCCAACCTATTTTATCCAAAATAATTTAGTAACAGATTTTTGATCACAAAATTGATATTTCAACGAGATATATTCTTCATGTTGTTAGGTAACCATCAAATAAAATATTTAAAATAATAATGTATACATATTGATTTTGTATGTTAGGTGAATATCATTATAATAATAGTATGTATTCTTAAATATCCTACCAAATAAATTACGAATGGTTGAAGGTAAAAATATACACGGTACTTAATATATTACTTACATAATTAAACAGAATATCCTTTCTTCCATAAATAGGAATGAATTGATAATTATTTCTACAGTTTAATATATATCAGGATTATCCTGATATTGACAATATCAGGCGTCAATTAAAAAATGACAAATCATCTTTAACTAATTTATAATTGGGCCACGTGTTCAATCATTGCCCATACGGGTTTAGGCATTCTAGGTTAGGGTTTTAGAACTTTACTAAAAATATCTTAACCAATTAAAACATTACAATTATACACGTGTCATTTTCTTATTGGTGCCTGATAAGGGGTATATCAGGATCATCCGGATGAATGTTATTCTCTTATTTCTATTGTAAAAATTAACATACATTTAAAGAGTAGTCAGTTTTATACCCGTTACAACCTGACCTCGATGATAACGTCCATATTAACGGCTCCCCAATGGGGGAACCACAACTACAATCCGGCGACCTTTTGTTCAAACTTTAACATCCAAATCTCCACCTCTCTCAACATCGCTACTTTCCAATCCAAAAATACGCCCAATCACGAGCTTCAATGGCAAGCCGGCGTGTATGTACCCGACGGTATTGATCTCAACTCTCGCCGGCCACTACCAGAACGCTCTTATTGGCAAGTTCCAGAGAGCAAAACCCCATATGGCGATCATCAACGCATCCCTCCAAGAGATATATTTCAATCACAAATTTCAACTTGGATATCTGGATTACAAGCATGTCTTGATTCGATACAAGGATAAAGAAGATTATCACCGATTCTGGCTCAAGCAGTCATGGAATGTTGCGGGCTAACTGATGAAGGTGCTGAAATCGTCACCAGACTTCTCGCCGGAATATGACTCTCCGGTGGTTCCAATCTAGGTAAATGTGCGTGATGTTCCTCTTTATTATTGGAATAATACTATGATTGCAGATGTAGGCAACCAAATTGGGAAATTTGTTAAGCAAGATGCTGCAACAAATCTTGTCACAAGGCCATCTGCACTAAAAATGTGTGTTGAGGTTGACATCACAAATGATCTCTTACCATCAATTCAGATAGGTCACCCTCAAAACTTTAAGGACTGTGAGATTATTTATGATAATGTCCTTATGTATTGCTTGCATTGTAGAAAGCTTGGCCACCAGGACAGCAACTGTAGGATCCAGCATCCTCAGTTGAAGAAATTCCCTCAAAGGGATAAGAAGCCACAACAACCTCACAATCAGCATCAAAATCATGCACAACCTAGCTCATCTGGCCTTTCTACACATGAGAAGGATCGAGGAGAAGGCCAACAACAAAGGTGAAAGTTACTCACAGTAAGGAGACACACAACATCAACAAATACTCAGATGGGGATAAGCAGTTGATCCCATATCAGCCCGTGGTTTTCAAAATGAAAGACTTCAGACAAAGTCCAAGGACAATGCATATATCCTTTTCACTAGATGAGATAGATATAGCTGTTAGGAAAAATGAGTTCAAAATGAGCACACATGCACACATTTCTCAGCACTCTTCTTCATACTCATCCACAAAAATTGTGCCTTATGTTCAGATATCAAATGCATTTTCAGTCTTGCAGGAAGAGGAATCTCTATCTGAAGAGGACTCAGATCCACCAGACACAGGTGAAATCAGTCAAGCAACAACACAGGACACCATTGCCCAAAAGCTAATGGACACAGGTAAGTTAGCTAAACCATAGACTAGGAAAGGCATGGGATGGATCTAGTGACTCAGTAACTAGAACTCTTAGGCCCAAGCCAAAAATTAAATACACATCTTAATAATTACACATAATATATTAGGTAATATATTAGAATGGAATATTAGAGATTATGGAACCTCAATGGATAGATTAAGGACTCTTATAATAGTTCATCATATATCTATAGTATGCATTATAGAACCTATGCATGATAACACTCAAATACAACAACTGCAGTTTGAACTTGGTTTTCAAAACTGTATAGTAGCCACTGATGCAAAAATATGGATTTTCTTCAATAATAATTTCTCTATTGATACTCTCTCTCAGTCTGACCAATTCATTCAAGTTCAGATTATAGGAAATGATTCACAGGAGACATGGAATACAATTTTTGTATATGCTCGGGTCACTAGGGTTCCATGGATACAGGTCTGGGAGGACCTAATCAGTTTACAGCCAGCTCCAACCTTATATGCAGGGGACTTCAATACAATTGCTACCGTGAGTGAACATAGGGGGAGACACAGACCTTCTTTTGGCAGCATGATGGACTTCAGGGACATGATAGATAAGCTAAGACTCATAGATATCCCAACAGTTGGAAACCAATTCACTTGGACTAACAATAGGGTTAAGGAGGATAGATTGCTACAGAAATTGGATAGAGCCATCTGCAATCAAGACTGGATCAATAAATTTTCTCATACCTCCATATATGTCTTAAACAGAACCACATCAGACCATAACCCCCTCCTCGTCTCCATACAAGATGCCACAGAAAAGGTACCTAGGCCTTTCAGATCTCAGCAGATGTGGCTCCATAGGCCAGAACTACAACAGATCATTGCAGAAAGCTGGAACCAGCCCACTCAGTTCAGAGGTATGCACAACATAGTGTTCAAGATGAAGAGGCTGAAGATTAGGCTTAGGTAGTGGAATATAGAATCCTTTGGAAATGTGCACAAGAATCTGTTAGAGGCAGAAGAAAAAGTTACAAATTTGGAAGAGATGTACCAGAGAACAAACTCAGATGCTGACCTTATCAATCTAAACACGGAGATAGCCATACTGATTAGGCACAGAAAGAATCAACAAGCTTCTGGAGGCAGAAATCAAATCTAAAGATGGCTGAAGGATGGAGATGCCAACACTCAGTTTTTCCATAATTGTGTTAAAGAGAAAGATCAAGATCTAGGATATCAAAAATTAAGGCAGAGAGTGGAGATTGGCTTACAGATCCTACACTAATCAAGGAAGGAGTTAGGTTTTTTCAAGAGCTTTTAAATGACAATAAGCCAGACAGGAGTGGACAGTACATAGAACACTTCATGGATGTTATCCCAACAATTATCACAGATGTAGACAATGGGAAACTACTAGCTATGGTTGAACCGTATGAGGTGGAGAGTGCAATCTTTGACCTGAGCAAAGAAGCTGCCCCTAGCTCAGGTGGTTTTTCAGGATACTTTTTCATCAGTAGCTGGGAGGTTATCAAATGGGATATGCTTGAATCAATGATGGAATTTATGGAAGGGAAGGATCTCCAAAGGCCATATCAAGTACTTGGCTGGCCTTGATACCAAAAAAGATGAACCCTTCTACCTTTGAAGAATATAGGCCCATAAGCCTCTCCAATTTTATTAATAAGGTATACTCAAAGATCCTCATGGAGAGGCTCAAGCCACTTATGGGTAAGATTATATCTGTAGAACAGATTGGCTTTATGGAAGGTAGGGATATTATTGAAAATGTGCTTCAGATGATGGAAATGACAAACTTCCTCAGTAAACACCCTAGGTACCTGAATATTACTATCAAGCTTGACATGCAGAAGGCATTTGACAGGGTTTCTTGGGCCTTTTTGAACTCAGTTATGCTCAGGTTTGGATTCCATGGGAAATTTTTCAAGCTAATTCTCCAGAACATCTCACAAGCTTGGTTCTCAGTTCTGATTAATGAAGTAAGCAATGGCTTCTTTAGCTCCAATAGAGGGATAAAACAGGGTGGTCCAATATCGCCTTTTCTCTACAACATTGTTACTGAAGCTTTCTCAAGGGGGATCAAACATCTCTTTGTCATTCAGTACCTAATGTACACTGATGGGTTCATGCCTAGATGGGTTCAACTTGTTTCCCATCTAATGTATGCAGATGATACTGTCATTTTCTTAAGGGCAGAGAAGAAGAATCTTTCTAGACTGAAGGCTTTTTTGGAAGCCTATGAATCAGTTTCAGGCCAAAAGATAAACTTCTCAAAGTCAGAAATATATACTCGCCCAAATCTCACTAGAACAAGGCTCAGAATGGTTAGAAGAAGCCTAGGAATGAGGAGAGGAACCTTACCTTTCACATACCTAGGGGCACCTATGTTTAGTGGGAGAAATAAGGCAGTGTACTATCAAGGAGTTAGAGAAAGAATTGAAGGTGCAGTGAAGAACTGGAATAATCAATGGCTCACAAATGCTGGAAGGATAACACTAACCAACTCAGTTCTACTAGCTATTCCCACACACATACTAGCAGTACTGAATCCTCCTCAAATGGTGATAAAACGAATGGAGAAGATAACATCACAATTTTTTTGGGGGCAGTCAGAATATTAGCAAAGGAAAAGTTGGAGGAGATGGACTAGATTGACACTATCAACAGGGGAAAATGGATTGGGACTCAGATGCTTAAGATCTACAACCAAGGTCTTTCTCATGTAAGCTCTGGTGGAAACTGCAAAAAAAATAAAACCATCTGGTCAAATTTCATGTGGTCACTGCCAGAAACTTATAAGAAATCACAAGCCTGGAAAAGAGTTTGTTGCATAACATCTTTTGCAAATGAACAATCAAGGATTCTGTATGGAAAGGGGGAGAGCTCATTTTGGGATGGCAATTGGACTGGGAGTGGAGCATTGTTTTATCACTGGCCTGAGCATATACATTTTCCTTTTCCAAATCTAACTGTGAAAGAATGTTTTGGTAATAGACTGTTCTAACTTAACAGTATGGAGCCTCACATGGCTACTAATACTTTTCTTCTTTTGCAGGGAGCTCAAAAAGAGTACACACTTATTCCAGATTAGTGTGGAAGCCAGGATCAGATGGGAATTTCTCCATCAAATCAGCTTATCAGCAGCTGAGACACAAAATGCAACAAAACCCTATCGTGAACAAGGTATGGACTTGTCATATCCCAAAGAAACTTTCCATACTTATGTGGAGAATCAAAAACTAGCTTCTGCCTTTTGATGACATTTTGACAAACTTTGGTTTTAACCTTACATCAATATACCTGTTCAGTTTTAACTGTGAAACAATTGAGCACTTTTTTAGTACATGCCTAGGAAATGAGATTGTATGGAATTATGCTCACACACTGTTTGCCATCCAGACACCACCATTTCATAGCATTAACCACAGATTCATCTACTACTTCTCTAATAAAGGTTTTTCAAAAATCCACTCCACGGTTATTAGAACCACAGTATGTGTGTTGTTCTGGATGTTGTGGAAAAGGAGAAACAAACTTTTGTATGATGAGAAAAATATAGATGTTCAAACAATCCGTGGTAGCATACTGAGAATGGTTGCTCATATATTTACTGCTCACCCTATGACTGTTAATCAGGAGAGGAATCACTTCTTGATTTTAGCTGGCCTGATACCTTTTATAAAAAAGAAGAGACCTAAACTAGTTAAAATCATCAAGTGGTACCCTCCAGAAACTGGATATAAGATTAATGTCGATGCAACTTTCAAGCAAGGACAGGGTGGTATTGGAATAGTCATAAGAAATAGCATTGGAACCACCATTTTAATGAGAATGATCTCAGTCACATGCACATCATCAATTCAAGTTGAACTTCAGGCCATCAAAAATGGATATATGGCAGGTATGGAACTACAGTTACAGGAATGTGTGGTAGAAACTGATTGTTTACAAGCTTTAAATGCCATCATCAATCCTGATGCAAGTCCATGGGAATGTTACTCATGTTGTACTGAACTTAATGATTTCTACATCCACCATTAAACTTTTCATACTTATAGAGAAGGGAACATGCCTGCTGATTTTCTTGCAAAGCTCAGTTTATCCTCAAATAGTTCTGAGAAGTTTACTATGCAAAATGCTCCAACGGAACTAAAAGGAATTTTAGCTATGGAAAGATTAGGGGTGTCATTAGTTAGAACTACTCAGTCAAATATTTAGATTTGGGTACTGCTGGTTTCTTTTATAAAATGCAGGAAGAGGAACATCACCTACTCACTGGAACAAGGAGGCAATCACAAGCAGCAATCCAATGAGGGAGCAAAAACAAAAGGAGACTCTCTCAAACTATGGAGATCTGCTAAAAATTACAGCAGAGGTTGGAGGATTAGGCAGTCCTCCCTGTACCAAACTGCCCAAGCACTACTTTTGAGCATGAAGTACTAGTGCTTATAGCACTATTATAAATTTTGACATCAATAGATTAGCAATTGTTTTGGAAATCTAGGTTTATTTATGGATTGGCATTGTTGATGTCATTATTTGGGTGGCAAAATTGTGCTTCGGTCTTTGTTGACTCGACCACTAACCCGCTCCTCAAAGTTAATTGACATAACAATGTCTATTACCTCCATAGATTAAGCATATGAAATGCCCTTAGTCACTAGGTAATTTTTTGGAAGCAGCACTTTGGCTTCATCTGTAACAAACTCAAATTCCATTATGGAATATTTTGGCTTGGGGTATGATGGATGTCTACAACCCGCACTTGATCACGAACCCTGCTCACGAACTGATCTGCAAAACAAAGTCTCCGGGAGTCCCGGGGATAGACACTCCGACGCTCAAGTCAGTATATTTGCTTAAGGCGTAAAGTTTGAGATTAGATGGAGAGGTCTACCAAACCTTTAAGGTATTTATATGGCTACAATCCGTAGATCACCAAGATATGTATTTATGGTATGAATACAACACTTATGGGAATAGTAGTTGTATTACCATGTATAGAAGAAGTGTATTTCGGATATGATTGTGTTACCATGTTTAATAGGAAGTATATTCCTTGTAGAACATTCACAATATACGCATTCCTTATAAGGATTAGGATTGATGGACCTGTGGATCCATCTTCCGTGTATCTCGAGCCCACGACCCTTCTCGGGCCCTGGTCCGAGTATGAATGAGGCCCGAATACGAACCATGGACTTATCAGTAGCCCCAAGGTAGATCTTCAGAATTAGAGGGCTCTGTCTCGAAGGTTGAAGGAGAGATACCTGCTTCTCAAGGGAAGACCAATAACTCGAGGGAGACTAACTCGGGGTATTAAGCTCGGGGTGTCCTTCGGGGACTCTCCTCTCGGGCTTACCCTTCTGAATATCTAGTTTCAAGTTCTTTCGTATTCCATCAGGACACGTGGACGGTTGGATCTGAATCTGCCTTCTTGAATTTTGAGGGAATTGACACGTGGTCTTGATTCATTGTATCTTCTGGCGGTGAGGAGGACCAACCTTCCAATTGCCTGTATCGTTTCGCAAGTCGAGGTAATTACTCCACTTAAATTCATGCTAATTACTGGTTATATAACCAAGTAATTTTTCCTTGTGTTAATCAACAATTTTCATCCAAGCAATTTTAATCTTTTCCATCTCTGCAAAACATTCCCAACTAAACTCTTGTCTTTCTTCATCATCTTCTTCTCATAACATTTTCCCCCCATTCTCTGTATTGCCATGTCATCAGCAAACTCTAGCATTCCCTCTGGCAATGGAGAGAATGTTACCGTGGCTCGTGACTTGCGTACGCTATTCCTGGAAGTTGAGTCTGGGGAAGTGATGGAGGTTACCATTGCTACACCGTTACAGGCGGTAGCTGTAGTGGCAGATGACGGTGCCTCCGGATCAGAGATAGACCCTAATGTGGAGCCCCAAGTTGATAAACGGGTTCCGGCCGCCGAAGGTTTGAATGATGTCAACAAGGTGGTCGACGAAAATATCCTGCAATTTTTGAAGTCATGCAGGTTATCGTACCCCATCGAGGCTGATTTGAGGCTCGAGGATAAGACCACTCCGGTCAAAGATCTTGTGAGCCCTACTCGAGGGGTAGTATATGGCAGGTTCTTGCAACAGGGTTTGAGTTTTCCCTTTCCCCCTGTGTTTTCACAGTTTCTTCAGCATCATCGGCTTCACCCTTGTCAGATTCACTCCAATGTGGTGGTGACAATGATGGCTTTCATTTCCTGGTGCTCCCGGAAGGGCTATGAGCCAAGCCTGGATCTGTTTAGGAGCTTGTTCAAGCTGTTTTGTTTCAAAGAGCGCGAGCACATTACCCTTACTCCTCAAAAGGGCAAGGTCTTCACTTTTCCTGAAAATAGCGGCAAGTGGGAGGACATTCGGCTAACCTTTGATTGAACAAAATATGAGTTCCTGACTGGAATCCGAAGCCGAAGGACGCTGTGCCTCTTGATGTCTTTGAGATGCATGTTCATTTGAAGGGCATCGTTGAGAAGATTGTCTTCCAAGAGGGAGGATTTGTGCGGGGGGCTCATGGCTCGGTGTGATAGTGGCCCGCTATCACTTATTCTTATCTGTTAGATGTTCCACGGTCCAAATCCACGTTTAGTTTCCTGAAAATGGATCGAGATTGGACCCTCCTGATAAAATCTAGGGAGATGAGAAGAAGGCCAGGAAACGGACTTCTAGGAAGTCACCCCGAAATCAGGGTGAATCTTCTTCCAGTCAATCTTCTTCAGGTAATTTCTGTTTCAAACAGCATAGTTGTCTGATATATTTCTTTTACCTAGCGTATTTACGCTCTTCTTTATGTATACAGCCTCTCTTCCAAAGAAAAAGATCAAGAAAGGGAAAACCAATCTCCAGGCCATAGATGAGGAGATGGAAACGGAAGCTAGGGAATCCTCAGGTGATGATGAATCTGACCTTGAGCTGGTGGTATCTGAAGATACTTCTCTGAAGAAACTGAAGTATTATCTGAACTGCCCAAAGGAAGAGGTTGGTCAGGCTTCTCGGAGGTCTTCTAAGAAGTATCCCTTCGTCGCTGAGGTAATTATCTCTTTCATTCTGCTATACAAGTTTCTCAGATATCAGGTTTTTATATGTCTTCCACTTTTATAGTTGATGGCGGATCTGTCCACGGTGGGATGTCTAGCTAAAGATGTAATTCGGTACTTTTCTGATTCCGTAATGGAGTTACATGTCAAGTGCCGGGCTTTCAGGGCAAAGAACGAGGAGATGGAGGTTGCCCTTTTGACTCTGAGAACCAAGTCTGCTGCACCTATTCCTCCTGTTTAAGCTCCATCGAAGGTTACTCAACTAGAAGCCAGGGTAAAACAGTTGGAGGCCGAGAAAGAGGACCTGCTGTTGGCAAAGAAATTCCAGGATAAAGAGCTGGAGATTTATCGGGATATTGCAGAGGAGCTGGCGCAAAATCAAGCCGCGGAGAAGGATCCAGAGGAGCCTAAACGACTTCTAAAGCTTTGGAGTGCCTTCGTTGCTTGTAGCCCCGAGTTTCAAAGCCATAGGGAGGAGTATGAATATTTATTCCATTCCTCTGAGCTGCATGAGATCTTGGGTGTCGTCTTGCAACTATGCCAATCTGAGGAAGAGGTGAAGGTGATGAAGGAAATCTTTTCTCATCCAGATGCTGCTGATAAGCTTTCTGCTCTTACTGCTAAACGCTGGATCCCTGGGGCCGAGTTTTTGGATGCATTGATCCCTCCGAGAAGATAGTAACATTGGGAGATTTATTGAGGCTTATTAGAGCCAAATATCCTGAATTATCTTCTCTTGATGAGGTGATTCCTAGTTCTTCCCTTAATAAGGTGGATTAGTCTTGGCATCTCCTCATCAGCTTCAAAGCTTGAAATCCTTTGCACATGAACCTTGGTCTCATGATTTACTGGAAAGGAGCTCCTGCCAAGCTGAGATACTCCGGGATCAGGTCTTCACAGTTGTCCATGATGAACACTCTGCGTGCTTGATGTTGTTGGGCTTCTTCCTCGGGCATCTTTTATCAAGTCCTTTAATGTCACATCATGCAGAAAAGTTGACAATAGCCCATCTCTCAAGTGCCACTTCTGGTGAAGTCCTAGGAAACCCTATTGGGTATATTTAAAAGTACCATATTCTGATGTAATAACACCTTTGATATGCCCTTTTTAGGTTCGAGGTTTAGCCTCTTATGTGCCCTTTTGAGGGTCTTGTTTAAAAGTATCATATTCTGATGTAATAACACCTCTGATATGAATTTCAACTTTTGTTTTTGAGGTTTCTCCTCTTTATGTTGAGATGATTGATTCTCGAGCACGTCTGCCCTTTTGGTCTATAGACCTCAATCAAGCACTTTTTGAAGTGCTTTATCTCGAACCTATCTCTTTTATTCAAAACGATTGGTATTTGAATATTGGATCCAAACAACTTATAAGTTGACCAATCATATACTTTATAAAGTATATTGTTTTGAATAGCAATCAATGTTATACTTAAGACAAAAATCCTCTTTTTAGAAAGGGAATTTAAGATTGCTTATTATAAGGATAGGTATAAAAATATCATGACTTCAATCTAAGTTTATAACTTTTAAGAATAGAAGTAAAGTAAATAGTGGGTTTGAGTTTGAGTACCCGTTTGTGCTAGAGCATACTTGTCTCGGACCTTGATGAGGCTTCTCGGACGTTCTTGATAGTCTCGAACCTTTGTGAGGCTCTCCATTGAGTTTTTATCTTCCGTGATACTTTCGTAAGTTAATCACATTCCATCTTCGTGGTATAGGTTCCCCCTTCAAGGTTTCCAAGAGGTAGCTTCCCCCTGGATGGGATTCTAGGACTCGATATGGACCTTTCCAGTTCGGGGCTAGCTTCCCTTCCACTTCTTTCTTGCTTTTTTCATTTAACCTCATGACAAGGTCTCCTTTAACGAAAGTGGCTAAGTGGACTCTTCTATCATGGTAGCGCTTGACTCTTTCCTTTACCTTGGTCTCGTGGATTGTAGCATTTGCTCTCTTTTCCTCTAGGAGGTCAAGGTCGAGACGAAGGTTTTCTTCGTTGGCCGTGCCATCTTCATCATCTGGTTGAGAAGTACGGGCAGAAGGGACCCCAATCTCCATGGGGATGACTGCTTCGGACCCATAGACTAAGCTATAAGGAGTCTCTTCTGTTGCTGTGGCTGGTGTTGTTCTATGGGTCCAGATCACGCTCGATAGTTCTTTGATCTAGTTTCCTTTAGCTCCTTCGAGGCGCTTCTTGATACCGCTTACCAAGGTACGGTTCGTAACCTCTACTTGGCCATTTGCTTCTGGATGGTATACCGAGGTGAGCTTCTGGTGTATGCCGTACTCCGTACACCATTTCTCGAAGGGGTCATTAGCAAATTGTGCTCCATTGTCGGTCACTATGTATCTCGGGATACCATAGCGACACACGATATTTTTCCAGCAGAAGTTGATAACTGTCTTGCCAGTTATGTTGGTTAAGGCTTCAGCCTGTACCCATTTTGAGAAATAATCGATGGCCACTATGAGGTACTTGAAGTTACCAGAGGCTGTAGGAAAAGGTCCGACGAGATCTATGCCCCATCGGATAAATGGCCAGGATTCTTGGATGGTAATCATATTCTCCTGTGGCACGTGGATCATCTTAGAAAATCTCTGACACTGGTGACGATAATTGATATATCTTTTGGCGTCTTGTAGTATCGTAGGCCAGAAATAACCCATCTGTAGGAGCTTTCGGGTGATGGTAAGTGGACCTTGGTGGCTACCACAGACTCCTTCATATGTTTCTTGTATTAAATGTTCCGCGTCGGAAGGCCCAACACACTTGAGTAGGGGTTGGAGGTATCCTTTCTTGTATACGATGTTGTTGTGGATGACATATTTTGGAGCTTTAACTCGGACCTTCCGTGCAAGGTGCTTGTCCTCGGGAAGGGTACCTGTTTGGAGGTATTCAATGTAGGGGTTCATCCATGTGTCTGAGATGTCAACAACCATGATGCTACTCTCTTCGTAAATTCTCTTCGCCAGGGTTTCCATTAGCAATTCTTTAGAAGATCTTATGTTGAGGTCCGAGGAGGCAAGTTTGCTAAGAGCATCAGCCTTGTGGTTACCTTCTCGGGGGATATGATTCAGCTCATAATGTCGGAATTGATTTAGGAGAGGCTTAACTATCTCGAGGTGTTTCTGGAGACTGTACTCTCGAGTTTCGTATTTGCCTTTAACCTGTTGAACCACGATCTGTGAGTCACTGAAGATTTCGAGGTCCTCGACCTCAAGGTCCTTTTCTAGTTTTAGCCCTGTAATGAGGGCTTCATATTCTACTTCATTATTAGTGGCTCAAAAATCAAAATGGAGAACGTAAGGATGGTCCTTTCCCTCGGGGCTGGTGAGTAAGACTCCAACACCGCTTCCCCCCGAGTTGGAGGATCCATCCACATATAGTTGCCATTTTCCGGAGTCCGGAGCTGGGTTTGGTTTGTCGATCTCCACTGGTTCAACAGACTCCATTATGAAATCAGATAAGACTTGGCCCTTGATGGCTGTCCGAGGTTTATATTGTATGTCATGTTCTACCAACTCGATGGCCCACTTCATCATCCGTCCCGAAGCGTCGGGCTTCTGGAGGATTTGCCTGATCGGGTAGTTGGTTAGAAGGACTATTTTATGTGCTTGGAAGTATGGTCTCAACCGCCGAAAAGCATGGACGAGGGCTAATATTAAGTGCTCGAGAGGAGTATATCTGGTCTCGGGCCCTTGCAAGGCCCTACTCACATAGTATATGGGATGTTGCGATCCCTCCTTTTCCTTGACCAATACAGCACTGATGTCTAGCTGGGATGCAGATATATATAAGTAAAGAGTCTCTCCTTTATCTGGCTTTGACAATGTCGGAAGTTGCCGAAGATGGTTTTTAAGTTCTTGGAAAGCTTCTCCGCATTCATGCGACCACTCAAACTGGTTTGCCTTCTTAAGGATATTAAAGAAGGGTAGATGTTTTTCCGCTCCTTTGGATAGGAAACGGCTAAGGGCTGCAAGGGACCTTGTCAGCTTCTACACGTCCTTGACGGTTTTTGGAGGTTGCATATTTTGCAAAGCCACTATCTTCTCGGGGTTTACTTCGATTCCTCGATTGGATACCATATACCCCAAGATTTTTCCCGCTCCCATGCCTATGGTACATTTAGCGGGGTTCAGCTTCAAGTTGGAGGCCCGTAACGTGTCGAAGGTTTCCTTTAGATCTTCAAAGAAGGCATCGTAGCTGCGGCTCTTTACTACCATGTCGTCCACATAAATCTCAAGGTTGCGCCCTATCTGAGATTTGAATAATTTATCTACCAGTCGCTGGTAAGTAGCTCCGGCATTTTTCAATCCGAAAGGCATCATCTTGTAGCAGAAAGTTCCTCTGTCGGTTATAAAGGAGGTTTTTTCTTTATCTTGCTCTGCCATAGGCATCTGATGATATCCTTTAAAGGCATCAAAGAAGGCTAGTACTTGGTATTTCGCAATCGCTTCGACTAATCGGCCGATTGAGGGTAAGGGATAACTATCTTCAGGACAACAATCTTTCAAGTTGGTGAAGTCGATGCACATTCTCCACTTTCCATCTGGCTTCTTGACCATTACTGGGTTAGCTATCCATTCTGGCTACTGCACTTCTTCGATTATACGGGCTTTAAGTAACTTGTCTACTTCCTCCCCAATGGCTTCAACTCGATCTAGTGCGAAGATGCGTCGTTTCTGCTTAATGGGTTTTTGCGAGGGATTGATATTCAGGTAATGTTCCGCCAAGTGAGGGATACTCCCACCAAGTCGTTGGTGTCCCAGGAAAAGACATCTATGTACTGGTTGAGAAGATATCGTAGTTTAGCCTTTATCTCGGGGGGTAGGAGAGTTCCAACCTCAACGGTTCCTGATTCTCCGAGCTGCATCGGCTCGGACTCGGAGTACTTGGCTGGTTCAAGATTCTCCTTTTCTGGTTCTCGGATAGCTTGAATTGTGCATATTCGAGCTAATTGTTGATCACCTCGGACTGTGGCAATCCATTTGTTGGTGGGGAACTTCATTACCAAATGGTAAGGGGACCAAATTGTCTTTGCCTGGTACATCCAGGGTCTTCCAAGGATTATGTTGTATGGTGCCCTGGAATCAATGATTGTAAAGGTGCAGTGTAGGGTTATACTCCGAGAACCGTCTCTCACTTGCACTGTAAAATTGTTTTTCCCAAAGGAAAGACAGGATTGCCAGTAAATCCTGAGATAGGGCTTGTGGGCGTGAGATTATTTTTGTCCAATCCCAGCTGTTCATAACAACTGAGAAACATGACTTCTACTTCACTCCCTCCATCCACCAGAACTCTTCTGATCATGTTATGGTTTATGTCAACCGTAATCACTAGGGAATCTGAATGGGGAATTTGATTAGGAACCGCATCTGTAGATGAAAACGTAACAGTTCCGTCTAAGCGAGATCTTTTGCTCTCCCACTCCCAGGGAGAGGCTTCTTGCACCGATCGATGCACACCATTGATGCTCCTTCCTGCTCCCTGGTTGCTGGCGTGGCTTGTCTCGTCGTTGTTGATGCTTCTTACTCCTGTCGGGACTGAGAAATGGATTCGTGTACTCCCACGAAGGTTTTCAGCCGGATCAGCCATGAGTTAGAAAGTCGTATAGATCAAGATTAGCCTGCGGGATCCACCGAGCGTGCCAAATTGATGGATGTCTACAACCCGCACTTGATCACGAACCCTGCTCACGAACTGATTTGCAAAACAAAGGCCCCGGGTGTCCCGGGGATAGACACTCCGACGCTCAAGTCAGTATATTTGCTTAAGGCGTAAAGTATGAGATTAGATGGAGAAGTCTACCAAACCTTTAAGGTATTTATATGGCTACAGTCCGTAGATCACCAAGATATGTATTTTTGGTATGAATACAACACTTATGGGAATAGTAGTTGTATTACCATGTATAGAAGAAGTGTATTTCGGACATGATTGTGTTACCAGGTTTAAAAGGAAGTATATTCCTTGTAGAACATTCATAATATACGCATTCCTTATAAGGATTAGGATTGATGGACCTGTGGATCCATCTTCCGCATATCTCGAGCCCACGACCCTTCTCAGGCCCTGGTCCGAGTATGAATGAGGCCCGAATACGAACCATGGACTTATCAGGGTACCAATTAAAACCCCCCACCAATGGTGGTTTACTTTAAAAAAACATACATTTAATGAGTAAAAAGATGAGAAATTATGAATCTAATTTTTGCAAAGTTGTGCATGTTGTAAACTCTATGAACGCATTTTTCTTGAAACTTTACGAAAAAGAATGTTGATCAATTTATACCAAGTGTTCCCATCAAAACAGATCATTCGTCAACCACATAATTTTATGTTACGTAACTTACTTTCACCTAAGATGTTTGTATAAACTGAATAATAAACTGAACATTACATTTAATAATATATATATGAAAGTTTCTATAACACAATATAACATTTAAAAAAGATATAAAAGTGAAATAGGAAATAAATTACATCCAGAGTTTCTGCAAACTCAAACACCTCAAGAAAAGTATATATCAACATTAAAACTTAATACAATTTGTAAACTTGAAAAGGACGAACATACCAAATACACAATCGTATAATATGCATAGTGTTAATCAGTTTTTAATATCTAAAAGCTCATCAGAATCAAGATATTCAATCCTTCTAAAGCGGAATATGGTCTTAACAAACTTTATAAAACTCACCTTCTCCATAAGAGAACACTTCAGTCACTGAGTTTAACCGTCCTCTAAATCTTAGCAAGATTGTTTATCCAACACTTGAAATTTGGACTGTGGCTCGGTCTTGCACTTGAAATTTGGACTGTGGTTTGGTCTTGCTGGTGGCCATAACATCAAAATCCTAGAGGACCACATCACCACGCGACACTTCACCAACACCCATATACCTATATTTTTTATTCAGACGGTGAACTGATATCAAAGTAGACATCTAGTGGTACTGATAGATATCATAATTATCATGAGGATAATTATGATTGATTTGTATATATTTATGTACCAAATTAGACTAGTCTAGATGCATTGTATTTGTACTCTTGTAATCATATATATTTCACATAATACAGACACACTAAGTACAGTAAATTACATTCTCACATGATATCAGAGCCTGTAAATGGTATCAGCTTATTCGATCCAATAACCTGTAAATCTGTCAAAATCTAATTTCGATAGATAAATCCCAATCAATTTCGGTGTCTCTTTAAATTTTTTATTGTGGTGCTTTCATTTTGGTGTTCCTTTCTCCTTTTCCGCTGCTCAATCGGTGTCTCGACACTCCCATTATCAATGATCTCTCCGATGATTCAAAAAAAAGAATCACCTGAGGTCAGGCCACCAGCATGGCGGGTGTGGAACACGCACCAAATCAAGCCAGGCGTGTGTGGACCATGTGCGGCCTCCAACTCAGGCGCGCGTTGATCACGCGCCGACACCTCGTCAGACATCTCCTGCAACGCGTGTGTACCACGCGCCCATGCCGCACCTGCCACCTTCCATAAAGCATGAAAACAACATGCACGACCACCCTAGAGCGCGTGTGATTCACGCGCCAGATGGTCAACAAGCTTCTCATCACGCGCGTGTGTATCACACGCCAGTATTCATTGAATCACCATACCTTGCAAATGTGGAACACGCGCCTACGCAACAACCTCCGTCTCCTTTGGCCCATGAATGTCACGCGCCAGCTACAAGTCTTGTCTCTCCGGCGCGTGTGTTACACGCACCACTGACGCCGCTGCAACCGACCTTTTCTAATTTCCGGAAAAGATGGAACCAAAAGTGTCAATTTTACGATGAGTTTGCCCATACCGCTCGAACTTGCTCCAGTCCGCCTGTGTCAGCAAATGTTGCCGATGCTTTCTAGTCTTCAGCTTCTCTGAAGGACAAGGCTTCCAGTTGGTATTTGGATTATAGTGCTACTAACCACATGACCTCAGCATCTTCTGGTCTTGATCGTGTTGCTCCATATACTGGTAATAGTTCAGTCTCTCTTGCTAATGGTCGTGATGTTTCCATTACACATGTTGGTCGTCATCAGTTTTCTCGTAATTTATTATTGTTGGATGTTTTGGTGGTTCCCGATGTTACCAAAAACTTGCTTTCGATCAGCAAGATCACAAAGGATTTAAAAGTTGTAGTTTCTTTTGATGATTCTTCGTTTGTGATTAAAAAACGGTCAAACAAAGAAATTTTAGGTCGGGGTCAATGTCATCATGGTCTTTATGTGCTTCGATCAAATAAAAATACAGCTTCTTTTGATATTTGGCATGCTAGACCGGGTCATACTTCTCATTCAGTCATTTCTTTATTGAATAAACTGAATCATGTTAAGGTCACCTCTTTTTCGCCCACGTCTTTTCTTTGCTCTGCGTGTGAAAAGGAAAAGGGAGAAAGGCTTTCTTTCACGGACAATCCGGAGCGAGCGCAAACTATACTTGAATTAGTTCACTGTGATTTGTTGGGGCCTGCACCTGTCTTATCTGCTAGTGGCTATTATTATTATGCCATTTTTATCAATGACTATTCGTGATTTACTTGGTATTAGTCACTGAAGCGAAAATCAGATTTCGTTGAGACAATTCCTGCAGTTTAAGAACTTTGTGGAGAATCAGTTCTCTCGCACTATTAAGGCGTTTCAGAGTGATGGTGAAACTGAGTTTACAAATGCACGGTTGCACTCTCACTTCTCGGCTAGGAGCACTTTCATCAGATTTCCTGTTCGGCTACTCCCGAACAGAATGGTAGAGCCGAACGGAAGCATCGTCACGTGATAGAATTGGGATTGTCTATACTTCATCACTCTCATATGCCAGCTTCTTATTGGTATGCCGCATTTTCCACTGCTAAATAAATAGGCTTCCTACGCTTGTTTTGAACGATGTCTCGCCGTTTTATCTGGTTTATGGTTGTCATCCGGACTACTCCAACTTTCATCCATTTGGATGTCTGGTGTATCCCTATATTAGGCTGTTCTCTCAGCACAAGCTGGCTCCTCGCAGTACACCTTGTGTTTTTCTTGGTTACTACTCTCAATATAAAGGCTTTCGGTGTTTGGACCCAGTTACTAAGAAGATGTATCTTACATGCCATGCTTGTTTTGATGAGAACTCGTTTTCACCACTGGAACGCCAATCCTCCATGCCCTCTGAATCTTTGGATGTTTCTACATTTATTGACTCGGATTATGATGATGCTCCGGCCTTGATAGTGCCAGATCCGCTTTCACCAGTTCAAGCTATAGAGGCATCCCCACAATCACCTGTCTCCGGATCATCACGTTTACCTGCTTCGGGTACTTCATCAGCTCTCAGCCTTTCTCTAGAACGAACTCCGGTTCATTCGTCATCCTCACTGCCACCGCCTCGCCATTGTATGACAACTCATTCTCAAACAGGCAGTCTCACTGCCAAAGATTACTCTGATTATAGTGTCACTGGTTTTCTTGCGGCCCTTTTGGCTGAAACTGAACCTCGGGGTTTTCATCTGCACTTAAGGATCCTCGTTGGGTGGCTGCTATGGATGAAGAGATGCACTGCGTCAGCAACGTACTTGGGATCTTGTCCCTCGTCCTTCAGGAGTTAATATTGTTGGTTCCAAATGGGTTTATTGGCTCAAGCATCGACCGGATGGCACTATTGATTGTTATAAGGATCGTTTGGTTGCTCATGGATATTCTCAAGTTCCTTGCTCTGACTTCACTCACACATTTAGCCCGGTCGTCAAAGTCTCCACCGTTCGAATCATTCTGTCTGTTGCAACCATTTTTGGTTGGCGCCTTCATCCGGTTGATGTTAAGAATGTCTTTCTTAATGGTCATCTTGACTCTCCGGTTTATATGGAACAGCAGTCTGGATACACCGATCCTTGTCATCCTGATTACGTATGCTGTCTCCGAAAGGCTATCTATGGCCTTAAACAAGCTCCTCATTGCCTGGTTTCAGCGTTTCAGTTTTTAACTGACTTGTTTAGGTTTTCAGTGCTTTTCGTCTGACACTTCCCTTTTCATCTTTTTGCGTGGCTCAAAGATGTTGTATCTTTTGGTCTATGTGGATGACATCATTCTCACTGGAAATGATCCTCTTTTTATTCGGAAGTTTGTCGCTCGCACTAATCATGAGTTTTCTATTAAGGATCTCGACTCTCTTCATTACTTTCTGGGATTAGAGGTCTCTCGCTCTTCTTCGGGATTGTTTCTTGGGCAGGCTAAGTATGTCATTGAGATTCTTCAGCGTGCTGGCATGACTGACACAACGCCCGTCTCTACGCCTTTTGTTCCTTGTACACAACTCCGCACTTCCTCTAGTCCAGAGTTTTTGAATCCCAAGCTATATCATTCGCTTGTTGGAGCCTTGCAGTATTTGACCATTATTAGGCACGATCTAGCCTATGCAGTCAATTCTGTTAGCCAGTTCCTTCAGTCACCTCGCGACGATCATTATCAGGCGGTTTCTCGTATTCTTCAGTATGTTCGTGGTACTCTTCACCATGGACTTTTCTTTCGATTGTCTTCCATCTTACTTTCAGTGTTAGGGTACTCAGATGCTGATTGGGCTCGCTGAGTTGAAACTCGACGTTCCACCTATGGTTATGCCATTTACCTTGGTGGTAATCTTGTCTCTTGGAGTGCTAAGAAACAACCAACTGTTTCCCGATCCAGCTGCGAATCTGAGTATCGTGATCGTGCTATGGCCAACACTGCGGCCGAGCTTGCTTGGTTCTGCAATATGCTCAAGAAGTTTCGAGTTCCTTTGAAGTCTTCACTCTTACTGTTTTGTGACAACAGTAGTGCTATTTTCCTTTCTCAAAACCCGATTGCTCACAAACGAGCTAAGCCTATTGACATTGACTACCACTTTGTTCGAGAGTTGGTGGCTTCTAGCAGGTTTCATGTTAGTCATGTCCATACTTCCTTACAGATTACTGACATCTTTACCGAAGGTCTCCCTGGTCCTCTCTTCACACTATTTCGATCCAAGTTTAGCGTGACTTCTCATCTGACTCTTCGCTTGAGGGGGGTGATAGATTATCACCATTATCATGAGGATAATTGTGATTGATTTGTATATATTTATGTACCATATTTAGACTAGTCTAAATACATTGTATTTGTACTCTTGTAATCATATATATTTCACATAATACAGACACACCAAGTACAGTGAATTACATTCTCTCGGATACTTGCTTCTTCGATGGAAACAAGGACCTCTCAAGATATAAGCGCCCGTTCATGACTTCCACAGCAGATTCAAGGTTTGTTTCCAAAAAAAAACCTTTTGTAAACTTCATCAATCAATAATATAATGTTCATAGTTGATAATAATTCTTTAACCGTGACCACGAATCAATACACAATACTTCTCTTTTCACCATCTTCATATCCACAACATTAGAGACTTCACCCGACGAATCGGCAGGCTTGTTGGTATCTGTGTAAATTGAAGACCCGTTTATTAACATATGAGGGTGTGAATTGAAGGTTTATATAGTAGGCAAGTACAAATGATCTTGGTTGACATCACCGTATTTATATGGAAATTATATATATATATATATATATATATATATATATATATATATATATATAGTCAACATATATACATACAAATTAAGTAAACATATTAATTAATTTTGGAATGAAATTGTATGCCAAGATTTAAAGAAATATTCATTACCATACTTACATCCGGTAATTATGATGTACAGCTACTGCCTATTACAGTTTAAATATTAATATATATTTTAGTAAAAAATATCTCTTCTAGTTCCATTTAGAGAATACGTTGTTTTGGGATAAATTACAATACATTACTACCATAATTATATTGTATTAATAGTGAATAACTAATAACAAAAAACCAATATAATAATATCATAACATTATACTAATACTATACATAGCCGTTTAAACATAATAATACAATATATACACTTTTGTGTGATAAATACCAAAATCACTTTTCCATGCATTATAAACCGTCTTGTCCAGAAAAAAAAACAATCAAAGATGTAAGATAAAATGAAAACAACAACATGTATTTATTGAAGGAAACCAAAAAGAAATGTATAGATATTGTGGGCGCCGGAAAATTAAAACAGAAAGGAAAATCGCTAAATTATGGTGATGTTGTGGTGGTCATGTGGTGGTGTTTATGCAAAACTACGTAGTTTAATGTTTTTTATTAATTTATATTTACCGGAGTAATAACTCTTCTAGGTTCCCTTTAGGATAAAAAAAATAGTGCCCATTGGAGTTTAAATGTGCTGAGCCCATTGGTTCAGAATTGTGCAGCAACAACCAAAATGCTGTCTTTGTGGCATGGATGATGAAACTGCCCAACACTTGTTTACTAAATGTTCATTTTGCAGAGATATTCTCTTATCACTGGGATTGCAGGCAGTTAGCTCACTGAGGGTCCTGAGGAGGAGGTTATTGATGTGGTGCAGAACAGGTCAAGTGTACAAGCTTTTCTGCCAAGTTGCTACACTTAACCATGCGTGGGAGGAAAGGAACAGCGGGATCTTTCAGCACATAAGACTGTTGGCTGCAGAAGTGGGGAAGAAAGTGTAAGTTGAATTCCACTTGTCCAACGGAGATTTTTCATGTGATTAACATTTGTATTTGAACCTAGAAATAGGTTAGAAGTTTTTGTAATAGAGTGGGAGTGAAGGTCTAAATTTTGTATTAGTTTTGGTGGTATTTAATGAAAAATTGGGTTCATCAAAAAAATGTGCTGAGCTGAACGGTACTGTGCTGACTGCTGATGAGTGTCGTGACGTGCTGTACTGACCAGTGTTATACTGTGATGAAGTGTGCTGCATAAGTTGAAATACACGAGGTATGTTATATCGACAATCTTCGTAGATGGTTGAAAGGGTAGCCATTAGATTCAACCGCCGGTTGGACTAACCGGTGTAAGGTTCAATTTGTGGGACCAGATCAAATGGTGCTTAATTCCTATTTTGTATAGATACAGCCTATGCATTACGACCTTCAAATACAGCCTATGCATTTAAATGTTTGGGTAATTATTTATCCCAAACTAGATTAATTGTATAAACACGATTCAAACTAAACTAGCTCATTTCCCAACATTGTTACTGTGATTAATGATTGAAAATTAATATATCAATGTTAGTATTTTTTATATCAATGTTAGTATTATACCAAAAATAAAGATATTCATATATGTTACATTTTGTGTAGTAAATTGCATTGTAGGTTATCCCACATTAATTGTGGACAGTCTAAAACCTTATACTAATTTTATAAATATTATAATAGTTCATTTATATTATTTGTACTTTCATATTAGAAGAGTATATATTATTTTCTAAATAACTCATTAAATAAATAAAAAGAGTATACTTCGAAACAGGTTTTCTCCTCCTTCTCTCTAAAAATCCTCACTTTCTCTCTCCACTCACCTGAACAGTTAAATAATAACGTCATTTTCCCCTTTTTCTACCGTTATCAGTGGCATGTCCGCCAATAAAGGATAGAAAATGATCATTTCTCCGCCGCTGCCCATGGCGGCGCCACCGCAACCACGCGGTGGCTCAACCGCAATGAGAAGCTTTTCCCAAGTACTCTCCAATCGACCACCTCCCCTCACCTCTACTCTACCCAGTAACCCTGAAATCACCCCAATCACCCAACACCGTGGTGAACCTGCAGTCATTGTAACCAGACTGCAAGCTGATACCCTAGCTACTCATTATCAGAATGCCCTCATTGGCAAGTTTGCTCGTGGAAAGCCGACAATGGATAGTCTGTATGAAGCTTTTAGCAAAGCTGATTTTTTGTCGGCAAATTTCAAATTTGATCCATCGATTTTAGGCACATCCTCATCCGGTTTGATGACCCCGAAGATTATCAACATTGTTGGATGCGAGGCTACTGGGTATTTGCAGGAGCTCAGATGAAAGACCTCAAATGGACATTAGATTTCTCCCCAGAAGCCGAATCCTCAATTGTTCCTGTTTGGGTAAGCATACACAAAGTCCCCTTCTACTATTTCAATTCCACCCTTATTAAAGCTATGGGGGACCAGTTAGGAACATATATTAAGATGGATCTAGCAACAACAGGCATTACTAGGCCATCCACTGTCAAAATTTGTGTTGAAGTGGATCTGAAAAAGAAACTTAAGAACACAATTAAGCTAGGTATTGAGGGGGAATCTGTTGCTAGGTATGCTGTAGAATATGATGATCTCCCCAAGTATTTCCATCATTGTAGCATGATAGGCCATGAGGATGAATTATGTGGTAGGCTCCACCCAGAACTGAGACAGACTCTTAGGCCTCAGACCACAACTCAATATGTTAAGAAGGTTGACAGTAAAGCACCTATCTTGGATGATACTGCCAAGGCTCTATCTGTTAAAGTCAATCCTCTAGACCCTCCAGAGTATGCCCCTCTTCCCTCTCTTACTACCAAAATCAACCTTGATACAACTGCCCCTGGTCCTTCTGGGATGACTGCTTCTCGGAAAGATTTAGAAGCTAAAATACCTGATAACCTATCTTTAAGGCCTCAGTGGAAGACTAATCCTAGCAAGAAACTTCCTCTCCCTGTCACCAGTTCATCTGATCATCCAGCTACAAGTTCACCTATTACAGTATACTCCACCTCTCCTCCAAAACAGACCAATTCCAACCCATCCTCCTCCCATAAAAACACCAGATCCCCATCTATCTCAGCTTTCAACCTCTCACCAAAGAAAACCCTGCATTATGCATCAGATTATCTGCAAGTTGGTACAGGTAAGCTCTCTAGTCCCTTTGAATATAAAATTACTCCTAACAAAAAATCTTCCATGTCTCAGGGAGCTGCAGGTAATAGATTTCTCCCACTACTCTCTGAAACAACAAAAATGATTGATAATGAATCAGAGTATGAGATCTCTACTAAATCATCACAAGATGATAACAATAATATTTCTATAGATCAGGTATCATCTTCAAACCCTCCTATTTCTTTGACTGAACCACATTTGCCTGCTGGAAAGTCTGTTGCAGATAAATCAGCTATTGCAAATTTTTTCACTCAAATTAATAGGAAATTTACTCCTAGAAAAGCACAAAAAATACCATCTCTTAACAAGGTTTTTACCAGATCAAGGAGTTCAAAAAATAGTTTTTAATGAATACAACAATAAACTGTAAGTTCTTAGTTTGGAATATCGGAGGGATGAGAACCTCTAAAGACAGACTTGTTGACCTAATCCAACAACATAGAATTGAACTCCTATGCCTAATTGAACCATGGCATAGGAATCATAAATGTGATACATTCAGAAGAAAATTACACTTCTCTAATTCCTTTTGTTCACAAAATGGAAAAATTTGGATTATGTGGAATAATCATCTGCAACTGTCATTCAAACAAGATAATCATCAATTTCTTTCTATTGATATTTTTAGCACTAGGCTAAATGAGTCAATAACTGGAATTTTTGTATATGCTTTGAGAACCATTCCAGGAAGGAAATTCCTTTGGGATGCTCTCTCTACACTTGATCTTGACAAGACATTCCTCATTGGAGATTTTAATACCATAAAATCATCCACTGAGTACAGAGGTCCCTCTCATCCCAGTGCCAAAAGCATGGCTGAATTCAATCAGTTCATTACTTCTAATGCTTTACTGGAAATTAACTCTGTTGGTAATGTTTTTACATGGTCCAACAATAGGTTAATCCCTACCACTGAAAAGCTTGATAGAGGCATGGCTTCATTGACCTGGATTCAGAATTTTCCATCTTCTTCTATCCAGGTCCTTAACAGAGACACCTCAGACCAATCCCCCTTACTGCTTTCTATAGGTAGTAAAATCCCCTCCTCCCCCAGATCCTTTAGGTTTATAGATGCTTGGTTTAATAGGGATGATTTCCTTCCACTGATATCCAGTGACTGGAACCTCCCATTGACTGAAACAGACATGATTGCTTTTTTCCTTAAACTGAGAAGGCTAAAGCTCACAATTAAAACCTGGAATAAGCTAAATGTTGGTAACATTGACAATAATGTTGCTCAATCTGCTGAAGCTTTAAGGTTACAAGAAATTGTGTTTGATCTTGATAATTCAACTCATGAACTTATCAAGTTAAATAAATGTAAAGCTTTACACCTTAGATCCATCAAAGAGCAAACTAAATTTTTGAAACAAAAAGCCAGAATGAAGTGGCTTAAAGATGGGGATGAAAATTCAAAATATTTTCACCACTCAGTTAAGTAAAAAAGAAGTGGACTAAGTATCACTAAGATACAAAATTCCAATAGGATATGGCTTGATAATATTTCAGATATAGAAGCAGAAGCTGTAACCTTTTTTACTGATCTCTCTCTGAACCATATTGTCCTCTAAATGGTGATTTCCATGACCATTTTATTATTCAAATCCCTACATTAATTACCACTGAGGACAATAATAACCTCATCAGACCTGTCACAGTGGAAGAACTAAAAATAGTAGCCCGGGTCCTGATGGTTTCTCCTCAAAATTCTTCATAAAATGTTGGGATATAATTAAGAGTGATCTCCTTCTTGCTGTTCAAGATTTTATGGGATCATCCTCAATTCCAGTGGGTTTTTCTTCAACATGGATTACCCTAATCCATAAAAAAGATACAGTGGCCTCTTTTCAGGATTTTAGGCCAATTATTTTGTCTAACTGTATCAATAAAAAAATTTCTAAATTACTTATGGAAAGACTGAAACCTTACATGCAAAAAAATTATATCTCCACATCAGTCTGCATTTATGAAATCTAGGGACATTTCTGATAATGTGTTATATGTTAAAGAGCTTGTTAGGTTCCTTGATAGAAAAGTCAGAACACCTAATTGCATCATCAAATTGGATCTGATAAAAGCCTTTGACAGAGTCTCCTGGGCCTGTTTAAATACAATTTTACTTCATTTTGGTTTTCTGGGTAGTTTTGTTCACTGTATCATGAAAAACTTGAGGGATGCCCATTTTTCTATGCTTATAAATGGTAAAACAAATGGTTTTTTTAAACCTTCTAGAGGTATTAAACAGAGAGACCCTTTGTCACCCTTTCTGTTCAACATATTCTCAGAATGTTTTACTAGGAGCTTAGCATATGTTTTTGCTACTGGTAGGCTTGAATACTATGATATCCCTAGAGGTTCTGAGCCTATTTCCCATTTAAGCTATGCTGATGACACTATTATCTTCTTGAAGGCTTCCAATAATAATTTGAAAAAGATTAAAGCCTTCTTAGTTATCTTTGAACAGATCACTGGACAAAAGATTAACTTTGATAAAAGTGAATTTTATTTAGGGAAACATGCTTCAAATTTTAAACTCAGACAGGTTAAGGACACTCTTGGAATGAAACAGGGAAGAATGGCTTTTAATTATCTTGGTGTTCCAATCATTTCTGGTAGAGCACTAATATCTCATTTTCAGCCACATATACAGAGAATCGAAAACAGGTTGAACAATTGGAAAAACAAGTGGCTGTCCACTTGAGGAAAGATTACACTTATCTAGTCCTGCATCTATTCTATACCTCAACACATATGGAGTGTTCTGAAGCCTCCCATTGCAGTGATCAGAAAAATAGAAAAGCTCCCCTCTCTTTTCTTCTGGGGTGAGACTGAACTTAGGGCCAAAAAGGTGTGGAAAAAATGGAAAGATATCTGTTTCCCTGTGGAGGAGAATGGATTAGGCATCAGATCCATTCAGACTATCATCAGAGCCTGTTCTATGAAGATATGGTGGAAATTCCAACTGAATACAGCTCTATGGGCCCAATTTATTTGGAAGCTTCCACCATCACATAAGAATTCTCCAATCTGGAAGAGGATCTCTCTTATCAACCCTCAGGATGAACAATTTACAAGAGTGCTCATTGGGAAAGGGACATGTAATCTATGGACCTCCAACTGGACTGGAAGAGGTCCCCTGATGGATTTTATTAATCCAGATTCCACTGTCATCCCTTCATCTTGTTCTGTCCAGGAATTCATCTCAGATAGAGGTACCTATATGAGTTTTTTTATTTCCCTGCCATCTGACATTATTCACATTTTACAGACAGCTTGCACAGACTCTGACAGGGAAGATAGGCTGATATGGAAGCCAGGCTTCAATGGGGATTTTAGCTTCAAATCAGCCTATGAGACTCTCAGAAACAGAAGGGGTACATTTCAGTCAATTCACAAGGCATGGAATATCAGAATTCAAAAAAAGATAAGTGTTTTTATGTGGAAGCTAATTAACACTTTCTTACCTTTTCTTGAAATTTTGACTAAAATGGGCTTTCATCTACCATCTAAATGCCCCTTCTGTAGTAATTCAGATACCATAGACCATTGTTTTAACCAGTGCTCTATTGCCCTATCTCTATGGTCCCTTTTCCATCAAATTGTTGACATTGCAGATCCTAATTTTAGCAATCTATGGGATAGATTATCATACTATTGGTCTTACACTGGAAGTTCTAAACTTCACAACAATCTTTTTTGCATAGTGCCTGCAATTATCTGTTGGAATATTTGGAAAGCTAGAAACACATATTTGTATGAGAGCATTAGTCCCAGTTCTGTCAACCTAGAAAAAGCTATTAAGGACTATGTTTTTCAGATTTTTACTATCAAGCCTATTGCTACTAGGTCTCCTTTTCATATTGGCCTGGTTAATTCTGGCTTTATTCCTCATCACACTAGACCACCTCAGATCCAAATCTCTGCTATTCAATGGTCTCCACCAGTTTCTGGATATGAAACTAATGTTGATGCCTTTTGGCACCCCCTTAATAGAACTGGTATTGGTGTAGTGATTAGAGACTTAACTGTTTCAGTCATTACTATGTATTCTGGTTTCTGCACTGCTGCTAACTCACTGCAGGGAGAAATCATGGCAATTCAGAAAGGCTTTGAGCTCACCAATGGTCTGCAACAACCTTTCTTAATAGAGACTGATTGTCTGTTGGCTAAGCAAGCTATCCAAGACCCAAATAAGGCACCCTGGCTTTTATACCATCTGGTCTGCTCTATCCATTCCCATGCTGCTGGTCAAATTGTTCACCAATTCAGACAAGCCAACCAGGTGGCTGATGCACTGGCAAAAATTGGAAGTTCATCTGGAGTCTGCTCCTTTTTGTCCATTCAACAAGCACATGCAAAAATACAAGGTTTGATTTACTTGGATAAAATTAACTGTCAAGCTATTAGAATCACGGGAATGGATGCTACTGAATAAGTCTTTATTTAATTTCTTGCAAGGTTTGAACAAGCACAAACTGCTGCACCAACATCTCAGGCCCCTCCCTATGATGGCTTGCTGCTCCACTCTAGTTTCAACATCAAATCAGCTACTACTATCAACTAATTTTGATATCCCACTGTTACATTCTAGAGACCGCATTATGTTTTGCGTAGCAATTCACTAATAGGTTTTTAGATAGATACTAGTGGGATCTATATTCTTTTGTATAGAGGAGTATATATATCTCCATTTAGCTCATTTTTTGGGAGTTCAATCTCCAAAGAGCTTCTGCTCTTCATGTAACCTTCTATGAAGGAATTTTATGCCATTTTTTGGCCTTTTTTATGGTCTAGGGAGCCAATAAAATTCCCCTCCACTTCTCAAAGAGGTTTTAATTAAAAAAAGAGTATATATTATTTATTATCTATTTTATATTTTTTATACTATTTATATGTTGTTTACTTTTTATTATTATTAAGATTGCGACCGATAATAATCCGATCACAAGAAATGATGCATATATGGTTGAAAATAAAACCTGCTAGTACTACTCCATCAGTCTCAGTCGAAATTGCACACTTTCCTTTTATGAGTGCCTCGATAAAAATTGCACAATTTTTTAATAATAATATTATTTCAGTTTTCTCCACTCATTTCACCCACAATGTTTTTGAAATTCAATCTCCACCATACACTTTACAATCTAAAATTCAACTTTCATTTTCTCTCTTTGCAATTTCAATTGAGATGGGAGGAAGTACATGATTGACATGAGTTTTTTCACAATATATACGTTATCATTTGAATTAAATGTGTCACTAATGGTAATTTTTATCTAATTAACTAAACATTCATATTTCAGTTTGGTTCAGTTCAAATTAGTTTATATTAGTTCAGTTTTACTCGAAAACGTGTAGAAAGTAGGTTCTACTTCTTGGGCCCTATTTTAAGATTGTACGTTCATAAATTACAATTAAACTGGTCAAAGAAACTAACAATATGTGAAATATTACATTAATTTTCATAAATACTAAATAAATTGAATTTTGTCAAGTTTAGCTGAACTAAAGTTAACTTAGATTAAATCAATTGAAATCAACTGAAATTAACTTAACTGAAGTGAGCTTAAAACCATTATCATTATTATGATTATTAATTTGAGTTCAAACATTCAATTTCAAATTTGATCAGATAATAAAAACTTTGCAGTAACCGTTTCATTTGTAAAACGGGTTTCAAAATTATACTAACCATTACAAAGTCAAAAGGATTAAATATACGGTTGATTTTCCTCAGTAAAATATTTGTTGGATTAAAATATAGATGTTGTAGTTGTAATCGAATCAATTAGTTACAAATTTTTATGTTTATTGTTTTCAACTTTCATTTGGGATAATTAGTGTAATTATGATTATAAATAATTATTACTTAATTTAAGAAATGAAAATTTATTACTACACATTTTATTGTGAATTTATTATTTCTTAGAAACCGTTTAGTAAAATAGTGGAATTTAAATCCTCATTATATAAAAGCGTCGATGTGATGCTAGAGTACATTTTCGTCGTCGCCATTTTTTAAATTTTTTTGCTCCTTTCGTCTCCTCTGTACAGTAATTTATTATTATTTTATTATTACCATCTTTTTCTTATTTCTTCTCCTTCGAATCGTTCTCCTTAGTCCTTACTGCAAACTAACGGGCATATAAATATGTTGCTGAACCAGGTTATATTTAAGTCTTTTGTTTTAATTCGATTGGACTGTGCAATCGCATGCACGAGCATATTAATATTTTTTGTGGTTTCGTTCAATCAGGTGATGATAATGAATGATGCGAGCTTGATATTAGTGTATGTAAGGTGCTCGATGAATTGTCCAAGAGAAGACTTCTTCAAAGAGTAAGCACGACTGATTTGCATCTTATAAGTTTTTGCGTGCTAAATCATCAACTTCTTTGCATAATTGTAAGTTGATTTTTGTAACCAAGTGTTTGCTGACTTTATCTTTTTTCCCTCGATTATAGGTAGGCACAGACTAGACAGAACAACGGTTGATGCAAGAACTGGGCTAATGAATGGTTTGGCAAACCTTTTGTTCATACTGTATTGATCTGTGTTGATATATGTACTGCATTCTTGACTCTTGAGTAGCATGGGTGTAAAAAGGCTGCCTGACTACATATATGATTGGAACTTAGGGAACTAAAAGACTCCCCTTATTATGTAATATGCTTGGGAACTTGGAATGCTGATTTTTACATTGTCTATTGTATTTTGCTTATCAATACTTTTCTTTTTCCTTCCATTCCTATTATGCTAGAGTTAAGTAATTACTCTATCAGTCTGCACTGCAGTTTCATTTGTTATTATATTAAAGTGACTTGCAGAAACTTACAATTATACGCATTTATCAAGATGATAAGATGATACAAGTTGAGGGAGTGGAGTCTCCTCTGAGGAAGAGCTTTGTCAAGCGTGTCGAGATCGAGGAATGCTTGGACTGGTTTCTGCAGATGAAATGAGGTAGCAAGTATGTGTCTGTACTGAAGTAATGTTTGTTAACTATTCTCTTAAAGTTGAATGATAGAATATGCTTTGCGACGAGAGGAAAATACAATATCATGCTCTTTTCTTTTATTGCTTCTTGTGTTTTCTGTTATATCAATTACAAAGTATAACAATTATCATTATTTTGTTTAAAATGAGAACATCATATAGATAGCAATCCCAAATTTAGAAGAGACAATATTTGAAGACAAAATGAGAATTTGATATACTTAAACATGTCAACCCAACCTCGGAAAATAAGTTTTTTTAATTTCCTGTTGATACAATCTCTATTTGTTCCGCACATACTCCCTTTTTAAATGACTACTCGCCACATGTACTGTTTTTCTACGTTTTTAGAGATTTCAAAGATATTATGTATGTTAAAAGCTCAGGTTCATCTGTGATCCAGGATAGTGGTATTTTTGTCAGATTTTGGATAAAAATACTGATTTTTGTCATCTAGATGAGTGAGCTCATGGCGAGGAAATTGGCATTTATTAGCTGTCTTAGACTTTTGACAAACTGAATTAGTATCTTCATCTTTCCCCAGTATCCTACCTAACTGGTAGCTTTTATTTTCCCTGTATGCTTGGCTTTCTCTTGAAAAATAACCAGACATCTTCATGTTTCTATTGTAGTTCAAGAAAGTCAGGGAAACCAGAAACCAGAAATCAGAAACCAAGGAGGTTAAAGCACATAATATGTAAGGTCTGTTTCTTTCACTTCTTTATCGCAAATTGGTACATCCATTAGAGATCTTCAAACACTGATAGTTAGAGATTCTAAATTGATGATACAATACATTAAATCGCATATTCAATATAACTTTGTCTCATAATCTGCTTGGGCTAATAATAGTGATTGGGTTATATGATTGGGTGAAATGATAGTAAAATTAGATGGGCTATGTTTTTCGTTAACAGAAAATAACTTAGTAGGAGGTTGGTGTAGTTTCATAGACCTTATGTACATTAAACTTGATGTAGTCGTGGCTTAACATATAACTCTAAGTTGAGTACTCAAGTCTAAACTTTCCTGTGTACCCAACCCCTTTCTTCCACACCTGTTCTGCTGATGTAGGAGTTACAGAGTTGTTATTCAGAACTTATGGCTGTATTTATTGAGTATCAAGTTTCTATCTTGATTCAATACTGACCATTATAATGAATTTAGTTTCTTCAGTGCTAGCATAAACGCAGTTCTTATTTAAGTCTGCATATGATTATCTTTGTTTCCTTCCATGAATATGATCAAGAGTTCAAGATGATTGATTTTCTTAAATTTATGGACTAATCGATTTTTATTGTTTTTTTAGACACTGTGGTGTTGGAGTTCAAGTAGTACAACCCCCGCCTCGCGATGATCCGATGGAAACAAACGACTGTAAAGCGGAAGCAGACGACATGGTGTATAAATATGATCTGATGTTATTACCATTGTCTTAGTAATAGAGCCCGCGCGACAGCGCGGGCAACGGGATCTAGTTAGGAAAAAAAGTATATAAGCAAAAAAACTCCTACGCATAACAAACTTGAATAAATAATAAAGGTTTCGCACGAATTATTTTGTTAGAGAAATGGTGAAATTTTAAATTAAGAAAAGAATATACAAATAAATAAACTCCTACACATAGCAAAAATTGGTAGCGATTAATAACGAATTAAATTGATACTGTATGCATTTTTGGATATATACATATGTTTGTAATTGTTGTTGAATTCGTTAATTTCAAGTACAAATTAATTTGATTTATTTCTCTATAAATTAATAAAACTTTATTTTATAAATCAAAAAATATTATTAAAGTTTATTACTACTAGATTAATACATTTACTTGTTTTACCTGATTAAAACATCCCAATATGTTGGTGCACAAGTGGCTAATTGGGTCTATCCTCCAATTTTTTAATTACTCAAATTCATTTAAATTGATGAGAAATTGACAGGTAAGCGGTTGGACCAACCTATGATTATACGTAAACTTTCCGGGTTGATAGAGAACTGAAACTGCATTAGAGTCCAAAATAATGGCTCATGATATGTTAAAGATTCGGATCTCTATGTCAAGGTTTAAATAATTAAAGGGAAAATGTATTCGTCTCATTGATTTTGAAGTTGTTCATTGCTTGCCGGGCTGGGTTGGCATATTTTCTAGGCTGTCCAAGTCTAGGGCCGCTACGTATAATCTGGTTAGCCCAACCACATCTTTTAATAATTCAATATTTACCACGTGATAATATTATACTCACTTAAAAACTCCATCAGTTCAATATTTTCAGTCTCAATATTTTTTTAACTTATTTTATTTGTTAATAAAAAATATTTTTACTATATCTAATTTTTTCAATTCAGTTCAGATAAAATATATTTAACTTTTTTTTTCAGTTCAGTATATTTATATTTTTCAGTTCAATCCAACATATTTATATTTTTTCAGTTCAGTTCAATATAATTTATATTATTTCAGTTCAGTTAATATTTTTGTATTTTTTCAGTTCGGTTCAGTATTTTTAAAAATATTTCAGTTCAGTTCAGTATTTTTTTATTTTTCTAGTTCAGTTTAGCGAGAAATAAACTCTAACAAACATGGCCGAAGATGGTGACGCTGGAAACGGGTAAAAGATATATTAAAATTGTTTAACCTGCGGGTTAGACCCGTGCACTTTTACCCATATGAATCCATTGACCCAACCCGTTTTAATCCGTCTTTTTAAATTACTCATTTATACACATCCGCTTTACCCGTATCCATATTTTACCCGTATTCATCATATGAATAAAAAATAAATACCGTTTTACCTGCAGATAACGGGTAAAAATTGACAGGTCTAATTAATTGTTGGATTAGGAACTTTTAAAATGCCCAAATTTTTTAGTCCAAAAATAAAAAATTTAATTGTACAAATTACTGTTGATAATTATTATGTGAAAATTTTACTTGATTTTTTTACATAAATAATTTAATAATCAATTTAAATTAAATTGTAGAGATATTTACACGTACATACCGGTGGTTGGACAAACCACCGATTATACGTACACTTTCCGGTCCAAGTCTAACAGCAGCAATCAGCATGTGCTTGGATGGCGTATGCACTTCAGATATTCCTTTTTATCATTTTTAATTTAACCCTTACGTAGTTTCATTTATTCTAATACAAATTTTACGTGTAAATTTTAAAATTCTGAATTTGATCTCACTTTTTTTGTCAAATTTATTATAATAGTATTCACATATATTTGGAGTAAATACTCTTTAATTTTGAAAAAACACTCTCGTAAAATATACAAAATTCTCAATATTTTTTAACTTGTCATTGATTCATAACATATAAGATAATTTTGTGATTTTTTTGGCTTAGGAAACCTTATATAATCTCTCCATACGTTTGATGGTTTCACCCAAAAAAAAAAAAAAATTTAGGATCTAACAAAAATTGTACAACAATTTTTAGATGAAATGAATTTAATTTAACTAAACTTAGATTGAACTTAGCTAAACCTAAAAACATGGCATCACTAAACTAAATTGAGTTTAAGAGAATGGCCTTCACAATTTCTTAATATCATGTTACATTTTTTTTTATGAAAACACATTTTATTATTACTTGAAATAGTCTAAAAATAAGGGATAAAAATAAATCTTAGTGTAGGAAGTGTGAGTGACCTACACCATGTTATTCTAACCTTATTTTTTAATGAATTGAACTAGACTATATTTAAATAAATTTAAATATATGTCTTAAACTAAATGGACATAACTGAAACAAATCGAAAATTTTATAAGCACCATTGTATGTGGTACTAATATAATAAATTGAATATATACATGTGTATATATATATATATTGAATAAAACTGTGCAGAAAAAATTAAATATGCTGAATTGGATTGAAAAAATAAAATAATAAAATTAAACTGAATTAAACTATTATACGGACCACCTCCACAGAACATACCCCTAGAATCTGTTTGGAATTTGGAAAAAGCTGTTTAGTTTTTTAGGGAAAATTTGGAAAAAGGGCAGTAGTACTTCAAAGAGAGGTCCAAACCGAAATCAAACTCCGATACCATGTTAGAAACCCTAGGTCCGATACCATGGTATCTCTCCGATACCATGTTAGAAACCCTAGGTCCGATACCATGTTAGATACCATGTTAGAAACCCTAGGTCCGATACCATGTTAGAAACCCTAACGGGGATAACAGCCCGTCACATATAAACCAGAAACAAGGCCCAGCCGATACCATGTTAGAAACCTTAGGTCCGATACCATGTTAGAAACCCTAACGGGGATAACAGCCCTTCACATATAAACCAGAAATAAGGCCCAGATAGTTTCAGTACATATAAGCCCAGTGAGATTCCAACATAAAACCAATTGGCAATATATGGATTGGCCCACCAACCTTATATACTGAACTTTCGGCCACTCTGTTTCTGATGTGGATTTAATCTCAACACACCTCTATCGGCACCAAACATAACCGCTCGATCGACATCGCTGGAAAACACCACCACGTTTCTACTCTGGACTACATCAAACTCCAGTTAATTTATTAGTACATCATGATCATCTGAACGTTTCATCAATTCCATTGAGCCCAACGTAAATAGACTTGCTAGCTTGTTTTTGGCCGTCGAAAACCACCACCATGCAGCCGCCATACATCTCCTCCTGTCGTACCTTTACCTCTCAACCACCACCAATTCTGAACCGTGTCCACCTTCGAAAGCATAGAAATAATATAAATATCCCGGCGGTTTTTTGAGTGGAAATAGTAGCCGATTAGAGGTGTTTGAGGTCATGGGCTCAACGGTTGAGTGGAATTGACCGGAGCATATTGGTCCCTATCGACGATGATTGGATTGACCTGTGTGATGATGTCCGACGTCGGGTTGTGGAGTTCAGAGGTTTGACGGTGAGTTTGAGTACATGGGTTAGGTAGTGGAGCTTTGATGGAGAGAGTATTGTTTACGCTGGTGATTTCTGGAAATTAAACGGTGAAGTGGGGTAGGTGCTGGTTTTCGACGGCGTCGATTGGACGGTGATGTTTTGTGCCGACAGAGGAGGTGATCAAAGATGGATACAAAAAAGATGGACAAATTAATATTACGGTAAGGGTACATTTGTCCTATTTAAATATATATGTTTTCAGAAAATTTTAAAAATAAATCACTGTCATTTTTAGAAATTATGTGAAAGTTGCGCCCCATTTTTAAATATTGAAAGTACTATTGTCCTTTTATTCCGAATTTCTCTTTTTTAATTTTTTTTAAAATAATTCACCAAAGGTGGGAGAAATATATTAGGTTTCTCGGACCTATTTCCTTAAATGACCAATGTTTGTAAAATATGACCTTCCTATTTCACCATACTAAGCTAAGTGAGCTTACAAAAGAATAAGCAGAAGAAAACTCTATACAAAATCATCTCTAATCCAATGGCAATTTGTATATGAAGGCTATTAGAGAATTGCCAAGGTAATGGCAAAACTCAATGCGGCATCAAATACATTTTGACATTGATAGAGAAGACAAAAGATTAATAAGTTAGATTCTCAAGTAGCTGGAAAGGATATGGTACATGTAAAAACTGTTGCAGCTTAATGGTTGAACTCTGACTGAAGGGATCTGAGCATGATCAAGAAGGCAGATAACCTTCATATGTGGAGATAAGAGCTCCCAGTTGAAAACAGTAGAAAGGTTATGGGATAGTGCAATTTTTGCAAGTGCATCAGCTACAAGGTTAGCTTGCTTGAGTACATGATGAATCTGAACTGTCACCACCTGTTTAAATTCATCACAAAGTCTGAAAAATTTGCAGTGAGCAGTTATCGGATTGAGTATCATAGAGATGTCATTTAGAAATCATATTCAATAATGAAGTTATGCAAGCCATAAAAGAAATCAAAATAATAACCAGCTAGTATAACCTTTATCTCTCCCTCCAGTGGTGAGGAAGCTGATGAGACAAATTGTTCTTGCTGCAAGGGCATTACCATTTGAGTCTCTAATGATCAATCCAAGGGCATAGTCCTCAGTGGACCAGGTTGCATCCGCATTGATAGTATAACCTAAACTAGGTTTCTTCCAAACCACAGTTCTCAACCTAGGCTTGAGATGTCAGATAGTTAATAGTATGAATGCAGCATGTGCTATTGATTTATCTAAATCCTGTGATATAGCAATAGAGTTAGTATCAAGAGAAAAATGCATGATATCTTTAATATCTCTGAGAATATGGAAGGGGGATGATTTGACATCTTCAAAGATAATTTTGTTTCTTACCTTCCATAGGGACCAACATATCATACAACACAACATGTCAATTAGTTTTGATTGAAAACTGCTTAACCCTGTATGTGAAAGTAAGTTTAGGTTCATATAATGTTGAAAAATACTGAAATTTACACTTCAGAAAATTTACATCAACAGATTTTAGTTTCTATTCAGTAGTTTATTCACTTTAAAATTTTTTAGCAAGATTTCAACCAATTTGCATCGGATTTCAAATTTTTTCACCCAACTTCAACTTCTTTCATTTCCAAAAAACTCTTTTAAAAATTGTAGCTACTACAAAATTAGTTTAATAGATTCAATGAAATATTATTCTTTTGATTTAATAGTGATATAATTTTAGAAAATCAATTTAAATCTTTTAATTTAGTTCATCGAAAAATTGATCAAATCAATTTACTTTACTATAATAGCTGGATATAAATCAATTCGATTTAATTAAGTGTATTTGTCTTCAATTTCATTATAAGCCTCGAGGATTTAGCATTATAGTGCGTCCAAGACTCGGAGTTGGAGTAGTCCAAAGTACTGAACTTCCCCCGCCCGTAATCACACAGTAGGATCTGAGTCGATTGTTTTTGAATCCAGAAGGTATGGTTTTTAAGAGGGTGATGGGGATGTTGATGGGCTGTCTGGGATTGAATAACCAGCAGCCAAGCTTGCCTGAACAAGTCGATCTTCTTCCCGTCGTTAAATCACCCAGAATCAAGCTCAGTGATGGAAGATACCTTGCTTACCGGGAAATAGGGGTTCCTAAGGACCAATCATGTTACAGGATCGTCATCGTTCATGGATTCGGCAGCTCCAAAGAGATGAGCTTTTCTGTTTCCCAGGTATCATCATCTCTTCTCCCCTTTTACTCTATCAATCCATCATTAGAGCTTTTTCTTTTATTACTGGATATATTTTTGCCTCTTTAATCGCTCATCCTTGGTTAAAGCTAAGCTAGTGTATTTGTGATATTAGATCTGCGATTCTAAATGTTTAATAATCAACTGTTTATATTCCCCGTCTTCTTGAATGGAAATGGTTGGTCATATGAAGAACGGCCTCATAGTGTTATAGTTTCCAGGAACTAATGGATACCCTTGGTGTATACATCCTGTTATTCGATAGAGCAGGATATGGGGAGAGTGATCCGAATCCAAAACGCTCCGTGAAAAGTGAAGCTGCTGATATTGAGGAAATAGCAGATAAGTTAGAGTTAGGATCCAAATTCTACGTGATGGGAGTTTCTTTGGGCTGCTATCCTGTGTGGGGTTGCCTCAAGCTTCTACCAAACCGGTAAAATCTCAGTCTGATGCACTTCTGGAGCCAATTTTTATTTAACTCAAGCTAATCTAACTTGGTGATGTGTGTTATGTTCAGTTTAGCAGGTGCAGCACTTATTGTCCCTATGATCAATTACAAATGGCGCACTCTCCCTAAAGATCTGGTAAAGGATGACTACAGGAAGAGACTTAGTAGATGGGTTATCTGGCTTTGTCGACATACTCCTGGTCTCCTACACTGGTGGTTGACACAAAAAGTCTTCCCCTCTTCGACTTCCCTCGACAAGAACCCTGCATTTTTTAGCCCCAAGGACCTAGAGTTCTTGAGTAAAACTCCCGGTTACCAATTGTTTACTCAGGTGACTTTTCCTATCCTATTTAGTAAAAAATTGATGTACTCATAAATAAAGACCATTCCCAAGGCATCTCATTATGTATGTTTGTATGCAATATTAATTGTAAAATATTCTGGTATTTGCAGAATGGGTTCAAACAACGGCAGGTGTTTGATTCCATTCGCCGTGACTGTATTGTTGCGTTTGGTAAATGGGACTTTGAGCCGATGGAACTTACTAATCCATATCCTGATAATGGAACCTCTGTTCATATCTGGCAAGGCTACGAGGACAAGGTTGTGCCTGTGAAGTTGCAGAGATACGTTTCAGAGAAGCTGCCCTGGATTCGGTACCATGAGGTCCCCGACGGTGGCCACATGCTCGTGTATGATGGTGCAGTGTGCGAAGCCATCCTGAGGTCTCTTTTGCTTGGAGAAGATTCGCCACAGTACAGGCCTAACTGATGTCATCATGTAAGTAAGCTGATTTCTAGAAACTGGATCTTAAGTGACATTAAATTAAAGAAACTGTCAGTGATAGTGGTTTTATGTTCCAAGATGAAATATGTATATACACTGACAAGTGAAGATAGCCAGAGCTTGGTGCATTTTTTTAAAGGAAATCTGCTTGCTTTCATTATATCAGCTACGTAGAGGAGTGATAAGGTGGTCTCTGGGATAGTGTATTATTTATGAATGTCTTCTTCAAGATACTTGTCCCAAGTCTGTTTCTTGCCAATTTTTTGTCCATGTGCACACAATGTACAAGTGGTGGAATCCTCATTATTGACAACATGTGCATTATCCTGATCATGTGGTAGCATAGGAAGCCTGTTTCTTCAAACATTCTGCAGGAACAATGAAACTCCACGGATTTATTTGCAGGAATTGTCACCATAACATCACCTGCAAGACCTTCTGTAAATACGCAGTTTTCTAAACAAATACACCTGTTTCTAACCTAAAGGCATCAGATTTCAACCAGTAGACTATTTCTTCTCAATTTTAATAAAAGAGTTTGAATACAAGAAACAAAAGTCATCAGTTTTTAAAGTAAACACTTTAGCATTCACATTTTTAAACATGCTAGTTTCTATTCTAAACAACCCATTTTTCACTAGTTGTAAATAAATCAGTTTACTAAACAAACACACATGTTCCTAACCTAAAGAGATCAGATTTCAACCAGCATACTCTTCCTTTTCAGTTATAATAAAAGAGTTTGAATACAAGAAACAAAAGTCATCAGTTTTTAAACTAAACACTGTAGCATTCACATTTTTAAACATGCTAGTTTCTATTCTAAGCAACCCATTTTTCACTAGGTGTAAATATAACAGTTTTCTAAACAAACACACATGTTTCTAATCTAAAGACATCAGTTTTCAACCAGCAGACTTTTCTTCTCAGTTTTAATAAAAGAGTTTGAATACAAGAAACAAAAGTTTTAAATCTAAACACTTTAGCATTCACCTTTTTAAACATGTTAGTTTCTATTCTAAACAACCCATTTTTCACTAGGTTTAAATACAACAGTTTTCTTAACAAACACACTTGTTTCTAACCTAAAGACATCAGATTTCTACCAGCAGACTATCACATCACAAAACATAAGTAGTGTACGAAAAACAAACCTGCTTTATCTGGATCTGTCTCTAGAGTCACTACAAAGCTTCATCAGTCACTACAAAGCTTCTGATGTATCCTCCGTTATTCAGCTTCGATTGAGAAATCAATGTTTCCATTGCCCATCCAAATTCTCTCTTGAATTCCTCATAAATCTTGAACGTGTAGACTTCAGATGCATGTTTCAAAAGCCCACCTTTTGGGGACCGTGGTAGAAATCGTAGGCACCTACTTTCCTCTTTCTGTTCGTGCTTCCTCCATTTCCTAATCATTTTTTCAAATGCCTTCTCAAACTGAGTCAACGATATTGTTTTTGAGACCTTCAACTTAATAGCATGGTTTGCACTCTCACATCTGTGTAGCAAGTGTCCTAGCCGAGAAGAAATCTTTGTTAAATGCCGTACACCAGTTCTCGCGCAAATTATACAGCCGTTTGAACCAATCATCACCTTCCAAGTCGAACTCTATGAGCATATTTCTCCAGCAGTCTTCAAATTCTAGTTCGAATGAACAACCTGTTAAGTATCGCTGGAATGCTAACTTGAAAGGCCCATCCTTCTTCAGCTCATCAAAATGGGAAATTGCATTCTGCATAAGGTGCCACAAACATAATCGATGTCTCATCTCATGTAAAACCTGTTTACAGAAGATTCATGTCATTAACTAGCCTAGGAAGATAATAAAAACATGCAATTGCTTTAGCATGCAACTTGTAAAGTGCTTCTAGCTCTTCAAGGGTTCTAGCACTGGTTAATCAAAACTCTCCCTAACATCAACGTCCTCCAAATCAGGCAGATCAGCATTGTTACCTAGTATACAAATAATCAAGTTTATAGTGTAAACACTTCAGATTCCATTCTAAACAACCCCCTTTTTACAAACATGCATTTCAAAAGTATTTCTTGGAGTTTACACATTCAAATAAAGGTTTCATAGTAAACACATCATATTCCAACCTAAACAGCTCCCTTTTCACAAACATGCATTTCAACAGTATTTCTTGGGGTTTACAAATTCAAATCAAGTTTTCATAGTAAACACGTCAGATTCCAACCTTAACCGCCCCCTTTTCACAAACATGCATTTCAATAGTATTTCTTGGGGTTTACAAATTCAAATCAAGTTTTCATACCAAACACATCATATTCCAACCTAAACAACCCCCTTTTAACAAATAGCCAGTTTTTACAACCTGTTTTCTTAACAACACAACCTTCTTCAAAAACAAAACAATTTATTCTAAAAAACTAATAGTTTAGGATAAAACATTAGTATTTTACACTGAAAGTAAGGTTCTACGGAAACTGTTACAAGTCATACCTATTGCTAATGAAGATGGATATTTGATGAGCCCTAAATACACTCTTATTTTATGACATTTGAGATCTAATTTAGGTATCATTTAGTGCAAAGTAAGGAGTTTTAAAGCTAAACTTGTGAAAGTTACATTTTAAAGAACAAGTGATGCACTAATATTTTGAAACTTGATTTCGGAAATGTTTGCAAAGGAATTAGAGCACATGGGTCATACCATTGGATTTCTCTCATCAAGAGCTTCGAAATGGACTATTAGAAGATGCAAATTGGATCAACGGTTAAAGTGTGCGGCCCTTCACAAAAGTGCGCGGAGTGCTGCGCGGCCCGTGCACTGCATTCTATAAATACCCCCTTATCTCCTCCAAGAGAAAAAACGGCCAAGACCATGTAGATCTCCATTTTTCTTCATCTTTCTTTCCCCTTTCTTCCATTCCTTTCCCTTAGATTAGTAGTTTGATTCCATGTATTGTAGTATAGCTTAGTTTGATCCTTGGGAGCATTTGAATTCATTTCCCTTGAAATTTTGAGGGCCTTGTATGCTTAAACTTTGGATTTGGATTATCATTTGATGAAATTGAATTCTTGTGCATGAATATTGTTCAATCTTGCTTAATTTTGTTATGGGCTTTGTGTTTTATATCAATTGCATGCTCCATAGTCATTAATTAGGTTAGCTTGGCTAGAGTAATTTAGTGATTGTACAACTGTTAGCAGTTTTGACTGTTAATGCTTCTACAACTGTTAGCATTTTTTATTGTTTGGCTTTCTTGATTGTTAGTGGTTGTACAACTTTTAGCATTTTAATGTTTCTCCAACTGTTAGCAATTTTTGACTGTTAGCGTTTTTTATTTTTGACTGTTTGCACATTGCATTCAGTCCCTTTTTCTTTTCTTTTTTTTAAAATTTTTAATTTTTATTATTATTTTTGACTCATCGCACATTGCGTTCAATCTGTTTTATTTTATTTTATTTTATTTTTGACTGTTCGCACATTGTGTTCAGTCAGTTTATTTTTATTTTTATTTTTGACTGATCGCACAATTGCGTTCAGTATGTTTGTTTTTTTTGACTGTTCGCACATTGCGTTCAGTCCTTTTTTTTTTACTGTTCGCACTTTGCGTTCAGTCTTTTCTTTTTAAAGTTATAACTAGCATGAGTTTGTCATGATAAAACTGCTAAAAATTATGTTTCCTTACTACTGTTCACTAACTCTATAATTATTATAACTATTGTTAGTTACTTAAGTCTCTAAAAAAATGAAAATAAATAAATAAGCGGTTGTTTGGTGCCAAATTTGGCTTTTCAGATTTATATATTCACATGTTGTGATCATATCACAATGACAAACGAAATTACAGAAATGGGAATGCCGCCATTGATAATTTCAAGGCTCCTATACATGGTGTTTGAGCGTTTTCCAACTAGATGTAATATTTCCTCAAGTTAGTCACATGCCACATGTTGGGAACCATACTATCATCCATTATGGCCAACTTATAGGAGTTTGATTGATAGTCTTCAATTATCTTGTACGGTCCTTCCCATTTGGGACATAACTTTCCTTTCTTCTTAGCCAAGCTCGCATCATTTTTTCTAAGTACCAAGTCACCTACATCGAATCTTATTGCTTTCGCCTTAAGATTGTAAGCTTTTGCCATCTTTTCTTTATACCTAGCCTCTCGTATAACAACGGCTTGCCTTTTTTCGTCAAGCATGTCAAGGTTGGCTTCCAAATTCTCCTCATTGGTTTCCTTTTCCAAGGAAATTACTCTGATGCTTGGTATGACAACTTCTATCGGTAACATGGCCTCTTGTCCATACGTCATGCTGTATGGAGTTTCCCCAGTTGGTGTTCTTGGTGTAGTTCTGTATACCCACAATACTGCAAGGACTTCTTCCACCCATCCAGTTTGCTTTCCTTCCAGCCTCTTCTGGATTCCTTGAACAATGGTTTTATTAGTGACTTCCACTTGACCATTCGCTTGTGGGTGAGCAACCGACGTAAATTTCTGGGTTATCTTAATTTCAGTACACCAAGATTTGAAAGCATCGCTTGTGAACTGTTTGCCATTATCAGTTACCATGGTTTTGGGTAACCCAAACCTGCAAACAATATTTTGCCACACGAACAGTCTTGCAGCTTCCGCTGTGATTCGTGGTAGAGGCTTAACTTCTACCCACTGTGTAAAGTAATCGATTGCTACTATTAGGAATCGAGCTTTTTCCGAGCCTCTAGGAAAAGGTCCTACAATGTCAATTCCCCATTTTTCAAATGGCCAAGCTCCATATACACCAATAAATTCTTACTGTGGTTTACCCTTCACATTTGAATTTATCTGTCAAGTTCGGCACTTTTGTACGAACGAGTGTGTGTTATCAAAGAGAGTAGGCCAGTAGTAACCCGCTCGCATTATTTTCTTTGCAATAGATCTGGCTCCTTGATGTGCTCCACAAATGCCCTCATGCATTTCCTCAACAACTTCTTTAGCTCTCTCAGGCCCGATGCATCTCAGCCATGGTGTTAAATACCCTATTTTATAGAGCACTCCATCAATGTAGGAAAATGACAATGACTATCTTTCAATTTTCCTTGCTTGTTTGGCGTCAGTTGGTAGTGTTCCTCCTCGAAGAAATGACATGAGCGGTGTCATCCACGTATCTTCTTCATCCCTGATACATGCTACCAACGTCGTTGCTGTGCTCCGAATTGACACCACTTCGACTGTAACATCCTTTTGAGCCTTCAAATTTTTATATCCAGCAGTCACTAACTTGCTCAAGGAGTCCGCTTTGGTGTTTTCTGTTCGCGGAATCTGACGAACATTCAACAAATCAAAATAGCTCATTAGCTGTTTGACTTTCTTCAGGTACTTTTCCAACTGGTTATCTCTAACTTCGCAGTCTCCCAGGACCTGGTTTACCACAACTTGGGAATCACTGAACACTTTGATACTTGTAATGTTCATCTTGATTGCTTAAATCCAATCTACATATCAGTGCTTCATATTCCGCCTCATTGTTTGTTACTTGAAAGTCAAATCTCAACGCATACTTGTACTCTTCACCCTCGGGGCTAACAATCAGTATGCCTGCCCCACACCCTTCCTTGCAAGATTAACCATCAACATATAAGTTCCACGCCACTTCATGAAGTTTTCCTTTGCCTTTGTCTTGCTCGATTGTTGTCGATGCGAGCATTGCAGTAGACGAACAGTTTGTCATTTCTGCAATGAAGTCAGCTAGCACCTGGCCCTTGATGGTTTTTCGTGGTTGGAACTGTATTTCGTGCTCGTCCAATTCAATTGCCATTTCATCAGTCTTCCTGATGCTTCCGGCTTTTGAATAGTCTGCTTAAGTTGAAAGTCTGTGAAGACCACAATCGGGTGGCTATGGAAATACATTCGCAATCGCCTGACTGTATGAACTAATGCTAAGACTAACTTCTCCATCGGAAAATAGTTGATTTCTGCATCTTGCAGGCGTCTACTGATGTAATACACTGGCAATTGTTTTTTTTTCTTGTTTGAGTAAAACCGAACTTATCGTTGTATCGGAGGCTGCTAAGTAAACATATAGTTGTTCCCCTCTGATTGGTGATGCTAATTTTGGAAGGTTCTGTATTTCGAGTTTGAGCTGGTCATAAGCGTTTTGGCATCGATCATCCCAGCTAAACTTGTTTGCTTTTTTCAAGATGTTGAAAAATAGCATATGTTTTTCCACCGCCTTAGATACAAATTGACTCAGAGCTGCCAGTGATCCATTTAGGATTTGGATATCCTTTACTGTTCGTGGAGTGGGTAGGCTTAGGATATTATCGATCTTATCTGGATTTGCGTCAATTCCTTTTGAGGGTACTTTGTATCCCAAGAATTTACCAGCCCTAACTCCAATCGTGCATTTCTTTGGGTTTAAATTCATTCCTATGGATGCAAGAGTCGCGGATGTCTCATTCAAGTCCACGGCGAACCGTGCAACTCGTTTACTTTTAACCACCATGTCATCGACATATACTTCCATATTCCGTCCTATTTGGTTTTTGAAGATCGAATCAACTGCCCTTTGATAAGTAGCGCCTGCATTCTTTAAACCAAAAGGCATTTTCACATAACAGAATACACCGAAACTGGTGATGAATGCTGATTTTTCTGCATCAGCTGGATTCATCAATATTTGATGATACCCTTTGTATGCATCTAGGAACACCATTGTCGTGTAGCCTGCAATTTTCTCGACCAGTTGATCAATTTTTGGCAATGGGTAACAGTCCTTTGGGCAATGCTTGTTTAGGTTTGTATAGTCAACACACATTCTCCAACCCGTATCCGCTTTACGAACCATTACCGGATTGGCAAGCCATGTTGGGTATTTGACCTCTCTAAGGATTCCTGCTTCCGTGAGTGTGCGTACCTCATGCTCGATTGCTTGTTGCCTGTCTGATGCGAAATTTCTCTGTTTCTGCCGAACTGGCCTTGTTGATTGGTCTATGTTTAGATTATGGGTTGCTAACTTGGGGTTAACACCTCCCATATCATTCAAGGACCAAGCAAACACATTGATATGCCTCCGAAGCACATATTTTACTTCTTCCTTTTGTTTTGGGGGTAGATTTCTTCCAATCCTGATAATTTTGGATGAATTATTTTCATCTATAAAAAACTCTTCGACTTCCTTCCCTAAAACCAAATATAGTTCATCTGTGCTATCGTCCATAGAAACTGCATGCACCATTTGCGACTGAATAACCACAGTGCTACCCGATGGTCTCATAGCGATCGCCATACACTGCCTCGCTGTTTGCTAATTTCCGCGAATAGTAGCGATTCCCAATGGTGTTGGAAATTTCATTACTAGATGATATGGCGACCATATTGCTCGTGCTGCATTCATCCAAGGTCTGCCTATAATAGCATTGAACGGGATTTGTGCCTCCATCACAACGAAGTCACATAAAACTGTACAACATTTGTTGTCCTCCCCAATAGTGACTGGTAAGTTGATGCTGCCTAGTGGCATCTCTGACTTGCCGGTAAAACCAACTAGGGCTGATGTTGGTTTTTTCAGGTCTGATGGTTGAAAACCCAGCTTATCATAGCAGTCCGCGAACAATATATCCACAGCACTACCATCATCTACAAACACTCGATGTACTGTAGAATTCCCAATCATTGCCACAATTACCAATGGGTCATTGTGGGGTGAAACATTGGGTACTGCATCATCCTCACTAAATGTGATTGTTTCTCCCACCTTAAATCTCTTTTCACTTGGCTCTTGGGGTGGAACGTACCTTGCCATATTTTTCCAAGCATGGTTTGACATTACTTATGTAGCGCCATGAATGGATAAAATGACTCTGTCTGACACACCAAACTGTTGGTCATTATCACGTGCTATAGCCGCTGTGATTTTAGGTTGACTTCCTCCCATTGTATTAATGTGTAAAGGTCGGCCTCCAAACCCCTCCGGTTTTGACCCTTGTCCTCCTTCTTTTTTGTACTGCAATAGGTGGCCTTGGCGAAGATTCTCTTCTATTTTCCTTTTCAAGTCCAAGCATTCTTCAGTATCATGGCATGATCCTTGTGGAACGAACAATACCATTCTTTTGATCTCTTGTCTGGCAGTGCCAACATAGGGCGAGGGTCCTTGAAAAGACTTTTGTTACTCTGCCAGATTTCTTTTCTGGTTTTCATCAAGGGGGTATCATGAACTTCTCTACTTCGATCTGCATCCTTCGTTTTTGTCGAAGACGTGGTCTTTCCTTTCTTCGCAAATGATTTCTGCTCATCTTCATTTCCCCCTTTTTCCCCCCTTTCGTTCTCCCATTTCTTATTGTTCGCTTCCTCCATGCGAACCTATTTTTCCACCAATCTTTGGAGTTCTCTTTTGTTGCTAGGCATTTCTTCCCTCAATTTTTTATAGAAATCCCCTAGTTTTATGCCATTCATGAATGCGCCTAAGAACATCTGATAGGTCAAGTCCTTGACTTGCAAACTTTCCAACACCAATCGTGCATGATAATCTCTTGCCATCTCCGTGCTCTATTGTTTTATTTTCATTAGATCGGCGATCGTTTTTACGAATTTTTTATTACGATAAAACCGACCTAAGAATGTATCTGAGAGTTGTGCCTTGGAGCAAATGCTTCCTTCAGGCAATCCCTCAAACCAAGTGATTGTCGGCCCTGTAAGAAAGATGGGAAAGGCTTTTCATACTAACGGTAGGGGAACATTTCTAAACCGCATGCTATTACGATATGAGGGAAGGAAGTCTTTTGGATCTGAACTACCATCATATATTTTCACATGTAATGGTAGTTTGAAGTTTTCTGGCATGGGATATTATTGTATTTCTATTGACAAAGGTGAAAAATCACCTTCGTCTTCTGCGACGATGTTTTTCAGTTCATCTCCATACTTTAATCCTTAATCCTCTCGTAAAAGCTGCTTGTCCTTTTTCCGTTCAACAGTTGGTGATTCACCTTTATTTTCATCATTTTTCGGCACGAATGCTTGCATAAATTGTGCGTACAAGGTCTCTTTTTGAGTTTCAAGGAAGGCTTCAAACGCTATTCTACGTTGCTGATCATCTGGGGAGGATTCAGCCCCATCTTCCCGTTCACTCTCCCTAGGATTTCCTTCCCGTTTGCTCATAGTATGATGGCGATTGGGAGTATTCCTAGTTGCTTGTTGCTGTGTATGATTACCGCTACGTCCACTCCTGATAACCACCATAATCAATGAAAAACAAGATCCCCACGGACGGCGTCACTGAAGTGGGATCTCCCTTCTCCTTGACTACGGATTTCTTCCAGGTTCAGATGTTGAACGCTTCCTACAAGAAAAGTCCCCGGAGGTTTCCGGGGATAGAAACTCCGACGATCAAGTCAGTAGAGATTATGAGTGTTCTGTATATTTTCAGACTAGAGAGCTCACCTCTTTTTTCTTTCCTCTCCTCTATTTATAGATGTAGAGTTTTGAGGTCGTGTCCGATATTCTTGGGTTGTGGAGTCCTGAATTCGTGGCGTCATGCCTTGCTATACTAGACAACGTACTCTGTTGGGTTTAACTGCTTTGCATTACAAGTGTTCACTTGTAACTGTTGAACACTATGAGTGTCCAATTGGGCCTGGACTGTTCTGATATAATTATGATCAGTTGGGCCTAAACCACCCTATTCAGTTGGGCTTATACATGCATATATACCAAGCTGGTTATTCAACTCAGCCCTCCGCTGTAGACTTATCACTTGCTGACCACGGAGACTGTCAAAATCTTCTCGGACTAGGCTACAAAAGCCCTTGGAGTCATCCAGCTTTTCCTTCAGTTTCTTATTTTTCTGAAAAGCAGCCACATACTTGACCTGCAATTCAGCACAGGCAGCTAGGCAGCACTGGACATAAAAGAAGACATAGAATTGTTAATTTCAGGAAAGAGATATATTATTCGGAGTACATGGTTGCCAAAAGTTGGGCAAAAGAAAAAAATTCCTAAATAAGAAGGGAAGGCTTTAAGGAATTACAATCTTTGGCTGCCCATCTTGGACTTCCTGACTCCCAGTTAAAGCTCCCACAACTGGCTTCTCTACCATGAAAGACAACTCAGGGTACAAACCACAAAGCTTCTCCTGAAACTCCTCCAGAGTCAAAGCCTTCTCCAAGGACTCCAAACTAGCTAGTAAACTAGTCTCGAACACCCCAATTTGGTGAAACTTCGCCTGGAACTTCTCCAGATCTTCTGCCACCTCCGGCCAATTATAAGCAGAAGCCAACCATTCCTGGCTATCCTCACTAAGAACCTTCTGAAGATAGACCCACATGCTTGGAAGCTCAGACTTATGATAGAGTTCGCCATGCTCTTGGCGATGGGCCTCCATCTCGGGGAAATTCTGGCAGAAATCTATTATCAACCGAACCAGCCGCCTCTGGCAATCGGGAACGGCATATCGGTTCTTCTCCGCCTCCTCCATGGCCATCTTCCTCTTCAGCTCTTGGAAGGAATCACTACTACAAAGGGGTAGATGCAAGACACATATTTAAGGCGTTTAAGCCTGGCACGTTTTTTTACGCCTTGATTGAAAGTAGCTAGATCGCTACATCCTCAAGCTAGCAAAAAAAATTACATTCAAGACGAAAAGAAGCAGTTAAAGGCGGAAATGGGTTTTGACGTTAAAAAATACTTGACCAAGGCGGAAAAAAGTATCCGCCTTAAATTGAATGGGTTGTTACGACCTCGTAACCTTTGTAGTAATATAAACGTGTCTGTAACGATTTTGTAGGTTAGCTCGTTAGTCGTAGGTTTGTGCGTTGCGATCTCGTAAGCTTTGCTAAACCCTAATTTCAGCAGGCGAGAATATGGGACATGTCATAACTGGGACCCTAGGATATGGCGTTCGATGTTACGGTATCGCTTCTGTGCACGTCAAATTTGTCATTGTTCAATGTACAGTGTATGTGAGGGTGATTGAAATGTTACGAGTTTGCTGGCTATTCAAAGGTGTTAGCGACGTATTAGTGACTTCGCAAGAGCCTCTGTATGGGTCACAGATTTAAGCTGAACTGGCCGTTCTAACTCCAAAAACAAAAACTTTAAAAGGGTCTAAACAGGTGGGTATTGAAGGGTGATCAGTTGAAGTGTTCTCGGAGGTATCATTGTTCCCGTGTTGGTGTAGGCTTGTCTCTTGATTTTGGTTGATTTTATGCATAATTTTTGCTTGCATTTTGGTTTATTTTGGTTTTTTTGTTAATGCAGTGTGTAGTTTATGTGTTGATCATCTCAAGTCAGTGGGTTAGTAGTATTGTGTAGCTGTTTGTCTGATTTGTGAATTATGGACCGCGAAAGAATAATGAAGGAGAATGCTCGATTATCGAAGGAGTACTTAGATTTGGTTGAACATTTCTTAGATGTTGGGTTGCGACATTGTAGACAGAATAGCATAGGAGGGGTTAGATGTCCATGCAACAAGTGTAGAAACAACGCCATATTTGAAGATATTGCTATAGTGCGTGAACATTTAATTTGTAAAGTTTTTGACAAATCCTACACATAATGGGTTTGGCATGGGGAAGGCCATTATGGAAGTGACCAGATTGAGATGGAGGAGGGAAGCGCCGAGGAAATCCTGCAGTATAATGAACAGCTTTCAGATATGTGTGACGATGTTGTTATGGAGTTTGTTGGGAAGAAAAGTATGCTGGAGACAATGTATGACGATAAAAAGACAAGCTTATATGTTGGGGCTAGCCATTCTAGACTGGGAGCAACATTGTTGTTAATGAACCTAAAGGCAAGGCATGGTATTTCTGATAAAGGAATGACGGAATTGCTAGAGTTGGTTAAAGAGTTACTTCCTCAGGACAACTTATGTCCTGACAGGGTTTATGCTGCGGAAGATATTGTGTCCTATGGACATGGAGTTTACTAAGATTCGCGCATGCCCGAATGATTGTATGTTGTATAGGGGGAGTGTTGATTCTTTGAGGGATGATTGCAAGGTATGCGGTGAGTCTTGATGGAAAAAGAAGGAGGGAAAGGTCGAGGTATGTGGAGAAACAGTGACAACATCGACAAAGCAAACTCCTGCTAAGGTAATGTGGTACATGCCCTTGAAACCGAGATTGACGCGTTTGTATGCCAATCCAGTTGATGCAAAATTGTTAACATGGCATGCCGATGGCATGCCGATAGGGTTCGAGAGGAAGATGATGATATTATATCTCACGCTTCTGATGGTGATCCGTGGAAGAAGATGGATGCTATGTACCTAGAATTTGCTGACGAACCTAGACACGTGCGCTTAGGACTATCTACTGACGGAATGAACCCTTTCGGGAACATGTCCAGCACCCACAGTTCATGGCCAGTGATGCTTGTTATTTATAATCTACCTTTATGGTTGATGATGAAAGGAAAGTATGTGCTTTTGAACACTATGATCTCGGGGCCTAGGCAACCTGGTAATGACATTGATGTATATCTAGCGCCTCTTGTTGAAGAGTTGGAATCCTTATTTAAGCATGGAATTCATATTCCTGACGGAAGTCGAGGGGACGCGAAATTCAAACTTAAAGCCATGCTGATGTGGAGCATCAATGATTTCCCTGCGCTGGGTAACCTTGGAGGGTGTTCTGTGAAAGGTCATTTTGCATGTCCAGTATGTGAGAGTAATACCAACCTTTGTCAATTAAAGCATGTTGGTAAGCCTGTGTATCTAGGTCATAGACGATTCCTGCCTAGCAGTCATCCGTGGAAGAGGGCTAAGAAGTGGTTTAACGGTCAGGAAGAGCATGGTGTTGCCCCTGTCCCATTATCAGGTTCTGAAATATTTGCAAAAGTATACGGTATGGAGAACGTGCTGGGAAAGGGAAAAAAGAAAAGCACTCAAACTACGATTTGGAAGAAATGTTTGATATTTTTCAAACTCGGTTATTGGGAGCACTTGGATGTGCGCCACTGTCTAGATGTCATGCATATAGAAAAGAATGTATGTGAAGGTTTGGTTGGGACGCTCTTGAATACACCTGGAAAGAGTAAGGATGGATTGAAAACTAGAAAGGATTTAGTCAATCTTGGAATACGGACGTCACTTGCTCCCGTGCAAGAAGAAGTAGGTACGACATACTTACCACCTTCTTGTTATTCCTTGTTATCTGAGGAGAAGGAGAGTTTTTGTAGGACTTTGAAATCAGTGAAGGTGCCTTCTAAATATGGTTCGAACATTAGCGGTTGTGTATCCACTGCAGAGCTAAAATTGGTGGGAGTGAAGTCGCACGATTGCCACAATGTGATGCAGGACTTGAATGTCATTGCTCTGAGAGGTTGCTTGCCTTCTCACGTTGGAGACGCGGTTGCCAGGCTTTGTTATTTTTTTAAACAGATATGTCGCAAGAAAGTAAGTCGGCGTAAGTTGGATGAATTGCAGGATATGGTAGTTGAGGTATTGTGCAGGCTAGAGATGTATTTTCACCCTTCCTTTTTTGACATAATGATTCATTTGATAGTTCATTTGGTGCGGGAGGTGAAGCTGTGCGGACCGGTATACTTGAGATGGATGTATCCATTCGAGCGGTACATGAGCATTTTCAAGCATTTTGTTAAGAATCGTTATCGACCAGACGCCAGTATAATGCAGCGATATGTCGCGGAAGAGGTAATAGAATTCTATACCAACTATTTACAGGATGTACCTACTATAGGACTGCCGGTCTCCAGACACGACGGTAGGTTGGATGGTGTCGGCCTACGCCATAAGTCTAAATTCAGCCCTTCTTCCAATGAGATATCTATAGCCCATCTGTACATTCTGCGCAACCATCATGCAGTGAGTCCTTATGTTGATGTTCACCTTAATGAGATTGGGTCAACACAACCGAGCTGGTCGGAACCTAGGATTCTAGAATCTCATTGTAGAGACTTTACTAGTTGGCTCAAAATACATGTCCAGAATTGCGGTGAACACCCCGATGTTGTAAAATGGGTGGCCAAGAGACCTCTCGGCACAGTTACGTCGTTTAGCGGGTATGACATCAATGGATACACGTTTGGTACTAAGTGGAGTGATGACAGATCTTCAACCCAAAATAGTGGCGTGTCAGTACCTGGAGAGGGTGATAATGGTTTTTTTGGTACCATTACTGATATATGGGAAATGGACTTTGTTCATGTCCGAATAGTAGACAACAATTATTCGTCTTGGGTAGAATTAAAAAAGACGGGACTTTCCTCAAGTGATGAGGCAAAAAGGGTGGCTAATCGAGTGGTACGCTTTACCTACTACGCCATACCATGTTCCATTTTAGTATCTACAATCACACCATCAAACACAACAATTGATGACGATAATAACTTTTAATTTACAATACTACCTTTTTAGGACGAGGTCGAGCGTGAAGTTGAAGAAGGCTTGTTCATCCCTGTCGGTAAACACGATGTGCTACGTAGGGCACTTTGGAAGGCCGAGCATCCGGGAAGAGCTAAGGGAATTGGTGGTTATGTTACTCAAATAGAGGCGTTTGGTATCAAACGTAGTAGGAAAGACCCTAAACCATCCAAACTCCAAATAGCATTGAATCAAGCCAAAAAATCCGACCAAGAGGTCAATAAATTGAAAACAATGTTGGCCAATATATGTTCTTTTATAAAGTATCCTCTTCCATCCGATTTTTGTGACACCGATCCAATCAATGGACTCTCGTCTAGAGGTTCACATCCTTCTCCACCACAACATGAGGTTGACCAGCCTATTTTTGACCAACCTATTTTTGACGAACCTATTGTTGAACCCAACAAGGAAATATGCACACCTTCGGCCCCTATCAAAGAGCAAGTTCACATACAATCATCTGATTCCAAACCAAAGGTACGTTTTAATTACTTGCACCTCAATCAAATGAATAATTCTACACAACTCATGATTATTGATATTTTTTAAATATACTCTTCCTACATATGTCTAATTCGACCTAATTAAACATGCCTTATTTGTATATTAGAACTCCCCTTCTTGCAAGTTGAACGCTGAATGTGGGATGAATTCTAAACCCCGCCACGTTGCAATGGGAAATTCATATCCTGACATGGCACTACATCATGAAGCCAAAGTCCCTATTGGTTTCGTTAGGGTTTTCATACTACATGTGTTAGTCGAGGATGCGTTGGTACCGGTCGCGGATCAAGAGTGCACAACAGTGGGTAAAGGTTTGGGCCTTTTTTTGTGTGGCCCAAATGGTTGGTCGTTGATGTGAATTCTAATTCTATCCCAATTAATAGAAACACACCTTCACCCATCGTAGACCCACTAGATTTTTCGGTAGCTAAGAAACCGATGTCGGTGGGAGAAGTTGGATTCATAAAATCACTCCCGGGATTCCTTCGCACGTTTTATGATCTGGTGGGCCATCATAGTCGGGATTCTGTTTACTATTTCTACTCCAATAAACAGGTGTTCGGCGAAGCGAGGGAATTAGTCATTCCATGGGAAGACTTTGCCCTTTTCTGGCGCTATAAAACCCTTCCCGAAACAATCCTTATACTACATCAAATGTAAGCTACTTGATCTCATCTCTTCTATCGTATTGCAAGTTACAAATTATCATATACTTGTGCACTATTATACATTCATATCCCATCTATTGTTTATTTAGGTACATGCAATGCCTTGCTCTAAACGCAAAGACTTTCATTGGTTTTTTGCACCCAATATGCTTGCAAGAAATGAATGAAAGTAATCAATCACGACTTGCTTATCTCTCTAAGATCCTTAGTGACAAGACCAAGAAAATTTACATAGGCCCATATCTAGAGAGGTTAGTTTTCTTTTTTACAATTGGTTATTTGCATTTCGTAAACATTCTAATCTTCAAGCCGGGTTCTTACATTTTCATTTCTTAAAATATGTAGTGGCCATTGGGGTTTTGTAGCTATGATACCATCGTTGAAGCGAGTGTATTGGATGGACCCGCTACACTTTGGTCCATCTACAAAATTTGCAGATGTATTAGAGGTTGCTATGCATAGTGCACATGACGACACACTACTTCCCTTCAACCTTATACAGATTCAGGTGACATTACAAATCCAATGCTCATTATTTCCACTATGATTTCATTTCAAATCATTTGTTATACTTCTTCACTTTCAGCACCGAAAGCAATTGTCAAATTGGGAGTGCGGTTACTATATGATGTTGTACGCAAGCGAGTGCGTCGTTGGCTTTGTTTAAGATAATTTGGAATTACATCGCGTAAGCATTCTTATAACCTACTTATTGTACCTATTACTATCTACGTTGCATTTAATAGTATTAAAAAAAATTCATATTCTTAGATTATCGAGAAAAATCATGCACCATACACCAAGAAGGAGTTGGATGATGGTAGAGATGCATTGGCTAGACACTTGGTCCTTATTAGATCTCGGTACATCTCTAGGCCTCACATTCCCAATAAAAGCTAGTTTCTTTTTTTGTCAAATGGATGCATATACTTTTGAGTTCCATTACTTCCATTAGTTTATTAAGTGTGGCTTGATAGTGTTTCATGTTCATGTTTTGTGCTTAGATACCATGCATCTTGCAATTCACAGCTTAGACAATTAAAATGAAACCCAATTTTAGTGGAAATGGGTGGAAATGGCTCAAATCCTATAATTTTGCGACACTTACGAATTCCCTGCGAGATCGTTACTTCTCTCACCCATTACATTAAAATAGTTGCGATCATCTTGTACTATCGCTACTTCTCTCGCCAGAATTATATTTCTGAGCTTAGTTTTTGCACCATCGCTACCCAATCGCTCGTTCTTCTCTGCCTCTCCAATCTGATCTCTACTAAGCTTGTAACCATACACACCAAAACCAGGCGAATGTCTAGCTTACTCGTAACGTCATTTTTTTTTCTCGCTCACCCAGTGCTAAAACGACGTCGTTTCATTTTAGCGAGATCAGTAGCGAATTCGTTATTATACACATAAGCGATTTCCTTACGATATCGTTACCTCTCTCGAACCAACAATTTTTATTATATTTTTATAATATGATTTTTACAATTTTTACATTTTTACAATTTTTATTAAATACAATTGTTCGGTTGCGACCTCGCTACTTTGTTACTAGCGAGTAGCTAGTGGCTGTCGTAACCCAACTCGTTTTGATTAACCCGAAATGTTTAATTGGCTTGTAACGAGTTCGCTATTTATGACCGAGCGAATCGCCTCTATTTGTCGTAATCAGTCTCGTCAGCAGATAAATATATGACAACATAGGCTCTCTTACGACATCGTAACTAGTATTAGCGATCCGCACGGTAGAAGTCGTAACCAGTCTCGTACACATTCATAATAGTCTAGGCTTTTCAATGTAGCGAACTCGTTAGTATTTCATCTGGCGATCCGTAAGCTTTTGTCGTAACAAAACAATCAACCATTTGTTTGGGACTAGCGTTTGCTAGTTACGGTATCGCAACGAGTCAAATCATATCATCCAGACTTGCATGCTAGCGAGTTTGGAAGTATTGATCAAGGCGGAAACAAACGCCTTAAACCCAAAAACATCTAAGGCGGAAGAGGAACCGCCTTAGATGATTTTTCTCATTCAAGTCAAAACCAGGGAAGGCATTTGTTTTCTGCCTTAACACATGAAGGATGAACCACCTTAAATGGCTTGATATTCTAGTAGTGACTTATCCATCAATCTCTTCTCCTTCTTTAAAGTCCTAACTTCCTCTTCCAGGGCCTCTCTTCTAGTCTTCTCCTGGGCCATCCCGTCTTGGAGATGCTTCACCACTTCAGAAGGCTCGCTAGATTTCTTGGCCATCTCTCCCTTCAACATCTCCAACTCAGCTGCCTGTTCTTGGCAGTGACTATACAATGTCTTGATAGAACCATACATATGCTTCATATGATTCAGAGACTGTGAAGGAAAATAGGACAGTTAGATGATTACACCTTCAATCCCGTTATAAGTTGAGTTAATCATACCTGGCTTATCTCAGGACATTCTGGAGCCATCTCGGTCCTAGCCTCTGGAGGAGGAGGCATCACATACTTCTCGAACTCCCCTAATGGTTCGATCTCAAGCCTAGCCTTCTTTGGAGACTTATCGGAGGCATCCGCGGAATTTCCCGAGGCCTCTAAATCCCTCTTCTTATTTTCATGGCCCTTCAGCTTCCTGGACTCGAATATTTGTGCAAACTTATTTTCCGCCTTGTCGGTCTTGGAAACACCCACTGCATACAAAAGGAATGGAGTTAGCATCAGGAAAAAATGATATAGTATGAACAAGAATGTCATACATAACAATGAAGAAATAACCTCATGCAACATATCAGAGACTACTACAGAAGTTAAAGACTCTTCATTCTTGGCCCTACCGTACATGTTTGATGGAGAACAAGAAGTCTGAGACACCTCTTTTCTCGAACACCTGACTAGGGCTAAACCCTCATCCTCCTCTTCATCTGACGAATCTCGGGCAATAGGTACGAATAGACACTTGGTCTCATTAAAGACCTTAGCCTCCGATCGAGTATTTTTTGGTCCTTGGACTAATCTTTTGAATCGACGCTGAGCATCAGGCATCAATCCAGAAACTTCCCTATCCAAAGGAGCTTGGTTCTCGGACATCTCATCTCAAGCTGCCTTCTCTTCTCAAGCTGCCTTCTCTTCTATTTCCCTAGAGGCCCGAAGCCCCCTAGCTGAACTAATGCGATCCTGCTCCATGGATAGAACGATTTCATACCACTCAATTTCTATACCCTCTGACAGATCGAAATAAGAAAACTTCAAATAGCTGCCATTTTGAAGAGTTCGGCCAGGCATTTGGTATAACCACCAATACGTCTCGACAGGCCACTGGCAACCCATCTGGGGATCTCCTGACACAAACTTGCTATCTCTGAGTTTGATATTCTCCCTTACCAACTCCTCAACTATATTCATCAATTTATGAGAGGACTCCACATCATCCCAAGCTTCATTACGGAGATTCTTATTCCAATGGGGTACTTCATACTTGGTCCGGTCAAATGTTAGCTTCACCTTGTCCCATTCCCCACATTTCCGAGGAAGAACAAAGGCTCGACCCATGGCAGTATCTCGGACAGTCAAAGTTACAAATTGCTTAACAATAGACACCTTATATAAGGTGCGCAACAAAGTAAGACTGAGTTTATAACCCTTACGAGCACACCAAGTTATCAAAGCCATTATGATTACTATCACATCAGCGTGCAGTTGCCCTGGATGCACCTTATACCACTGAAGAAAATCACTCAACAGTGGGGGAAAAGGAAATGCTAGCCCATGCTGCAAAAATCTCCCATATATGACCCCCGGGGTTGGAGTTATTAACTCTGATGCAGACTTATCCTCCCCGAAATACATGAGATCAGTATTAGGGGGAATAAAAAAGGGACAACCTTCAACGAAGATAGCAACATCAGCACGAGCTTTATCCTCCTTCACCGGCCTCTTGCTACTACCTTCACCATTCATGGATGGTCTACCTCGGGACGCATGCATTACCATGAGGCTATTCCCCTCTATCTGAGCCCTCCTTGCCATGGGCATTAATCTCTACTCTTCTTCGGAGGCTTTTTTCTTCAGAATTACAGGCTTTTTCCCACTTGCTACCTCGGCTCTACGATGGACACGAGAGCTATTCTCCTCGGCCTGAGTACATGCATACTCTCCCTCATCATGATGGGGGATGGAAATCGTTTCGCTACTATCACTCATGATCACAGAGAGTATGGGGGAAAATACACACAGAGGAAAAGGAAAAAAGCAGACACAATAAAACAACGGAGAAAGAATAGCACTTACTGATGATTATGAAAGCAGAAATTGGGGCTTCAGAGATTTGATAAAGCACTGATACGCTTTCTGAACTTGGAAAGAAGATATTTTGAATAAGGAAGACAAGGGGAATGATTTGGGAGATTTAACCCAAACCCAGACAACATTTATGACGAGTAATTATCTAGATTCTGGTTCCGATGCAAGCAATTGGAGAGACGGGGGACAAACCGCCTCTATTTACCAATGAACGCACGCCACATGTATTTACCATCTGAATTTCAAAGGAAGCTAATCTCAGCCGTCCGTATATTTGGATGGAATAGGAAATAACTTGAAGCTAGATATTCAGAAGGTTAAGCCCGAGAGGATGGTCCTTGAAGGACGCCCCGAGCTTAACACCCCGAGTCATCCTCCCTCGAGTTATTGGTTTTCCCTCAAGAAGCAAGCCTCTCCTTCAACCTTCGAGATGGATCACTCTAGGTTCTGAAGATCTACCTTGGGGCTACTGATAAGTCCATGGTTCGTATTCGGGCCTTATTCATACTCGGACCAGGGCCCGAGAAGGGTCGTCGGCTCGAGTCACGCGGAGGATGGATCCACGGGTCCATCAATCCTAATCCTTATAAGGAATGCGTATATTATGAATGTTCTACAAGGAATGTACATCCTCTTAAACATGATAATACAGCCATGACCGAAATATACTTCTTCCATACATGGTAATACAACTACTATTCCCATAAAAGTTGTATTACTACCATAAATATATATCTTGGTGACCTACGGATTGTAGCCATATAAATACACCAAAGGTTTGGTACACCTTTTCTATCTCATGCTACATACAATACGCCTTACGCATCATACTAATTTGAGCGTGGAGTGTCTACCCTCGGGACACCCGAGGCTTTGTTTTACAGATCAGTTTGTGAGCCGGGTTCGACGTCGAAGTGCTGGTGTCCGCCATACATCATGATCATCGATAAAAAAAATCATCAACTAAAATATACACATAATCAAATCGATAAAAAAAATGTGAAACTGAATTCTTGTAGAAACGTAGCTCGGCTAATCAAATAGGCCTCATTAATAATATATATATATATACATATGTATATATATATACATATATATATATATAGATGTATGTATAAATATATATATACATATGTGTATATATGTATATATATATATATATCTGTATATATATATATGTATATTCGGTCGCCGACATTACTCATCCTCGTCATCAATCCGATCATCAAACCCGTTCGATCATCGATAAAAATTCATCAATCAGAAATATATAATCATCAACTATAATATACATATAATCACATCTTCGTCGTTTATCATCAAATCTTCGTTGTTCATCATCAAATCATCAATCTTCGTTGTTTATCATCAAATCATATTCCTCATCATCAATAATTATAAAATCATCATCAATAAAAAATCACCAATCATCAAAACATTATAACCGACATCAATCATCAATCAAAACTCACCAATCATCAAAAATTAATAATCAATCACCGAAATCAAATCATCAATCGATCATCTGATCCAGCGTCATCATCTACATGTCATAACCATCATCAATCATAAACATGAAATCATCAACTGAAATATACACATAATCAAATTGATAAAAAATTGTGAAACTAGATTCTCATAGAAACATAGCTCGGATCATCAAATTGACCTCATTTTCATCTTCCTATATATATGCGATCACTAACATTAATCAACGACGTTATCAATATGATCGTCAAATTCTTAAGATTATCAATAAAATATCATCAATCATCGTCACCGAAATTAATGATCAAGTTTCAACATTCGATAATGAATCCTCGTCGTCATAATCATAATCAATTACTATTTTTATTATCAAAATCATCACCATTAATTATCATCATCATCTTTAATACTAATATCATCATCATAAATAATCATCATCAATAATATATTATCATAATTATTTATCATTATCAATCAATAATTTATCATCATCACCATCACTATTCCACCACCCGCCTCCACCGCTCCACCACCAATCCACCACCGACCCACCACCGCCAGTCATCCCCAATCATCAAATCATCAAATCGAAATCATCACACATCATTATTATTAAATTGGAATGATCAAATCATCACCAAAATAATCCCCCATCATCAAATCCCCAAATTTTTGACGCAGGCACGACACAGCCTTCTTCACGACGCGCGACACAACGGTCGACACAGGCCGACGAATCAAGATCCTACGACAACGATCTTGCTCCAACGATCGAAGTTTGTGTCTAGAGAATGTGATGGAGGTTCATCCGCAGGTTGGATGCTACTGGGTATTCCAAGAATGAGATCTGAATATTTCTGATTTTGTGATTTGGGGATAAAGTCTTGGAATTTGTAATTTAGTCTGTGGACTTACGCATGTTTTTCACTATGGCACCGAGAAAAAAGTATTCAATCTTTTGCCCCAAAACTTATTAAAATGGGGTTTCCTAACCCCTTGCCTTATGACAAGGCTGCCTTATCTAATTGTTGCTCATGTATAACAGCCATTCAATCCCATTTATAATTTTCCATGAATATGCTGAATAGTAAGTATACAAAATTTAATTTAATTGAATGGACCATGGTGAACGTTGTTTCAATCACCAAAATATCTGCACACTATCACACAAATTAGTGTAGTAGGAAGCAGGTTCGATCCCACAAGGAACAGAGCATTTTCTATCAATTTTAGCTACTAACAATTTTTGGTCTAGCAGCCACACCTTAAATTATTTGTTTGATTATAACTACGTATCCCAAAGCAAAACTCCAAGAGAAGAATAGCTAAGTATCTCTCCAATGACATTATACACATCAATAAAGCACAATCCAACCTTGTATGCCACCTTTTCCTCGAAGGGTTCGCGATATTTTGATACCACAAATTATGAAGCTTAGAGGTTTTAGGCAAGATGAAATTGCATGTAAGCTGAAGGAGTGTTATATCAAGCTGATCTCGGCCGACCAATTCCATCGTCGGATCTATGCTCGAAATTTCCACCATGGACTGAAAATAGAGTATGTCTTCTTTGATTTCCTCTTTGCTTGTCTCCACTCCATCAAAGTCATCAATATCAATTTCTCCATCCAACTCCATGTAGTCTTGACCCTAATCAGCCTCAATGTGCTCTAGGGAAACCAAATTAATCTCATCATTCTAATCATCTGCTAGAAAAATCATCAAACTCAAGAACATAGTCCAATTCTGTATAGATTGGTGGCGATGGTTCAGGAATAGAGCTCTATTTTAGCAAACAGAGGCTTTCTGCATCAGGCTCTAATATCTGCTCATCCACTACAAGGCCATGTTCCACCAAATAGGCTCCCTCAGGTCTGCTGCTACGATGATGAGCTGATGATCCCAACCTATCTTCATAATTTTTGATCTCCTCAACAGGGGCATAAAATAGAGACATTTGTTGATTAAACAACTCATCGTGTTCCTCTTGTCATTGAGCACCTTCTTGGCTCCTCTCGTTCATGCTCTGCAGTAAAGCAAGTATCTTATCCAACTTCTCATGCATTGAGTTCTCATGTTGCATTGGTTAATGTTGAGAATGTTGGTAAAACTCTACCTTCTGGAAATCTTGGTCATATGATGCTTCTCCATAATTCTCACAACCTTCATAATCTCCATAACCTCCATTGAAGGTTGTATCTTCCCACAACGTATTACTTGGTGGAGTGGTAAATTGAGGAACTACATTGAACTCATATCTCCAATGACAATAATACTGACATATGTCACAAAATCTGTTGGAGGGACTAGTACAATAATAATCCCAGTACCTAGACATCATACTACAAATGAGATATCTCCAATCTTCAATCCCAAACTACACCAACAACTTTGATTCAGGAAAAAAAAAGTTCTGCTCCCAGACTGATCTGTTTGGCCAAATCAAGGGTCTGTAGTAGATTCCAACAAGACAGACCCTTTAACCTCTGAATCAAAATATCTTCACTGACAGCTCAGAACTGTTCTATACAAATCACTGAAAAAAAAACACACGATATTTGTAGGAAAAAACTATAGAAATCAACAACCGTTCCCCGGCAGCAGCGCCAATTTGGTGAACATCGTTTCAATCATCAAAATATCTGCACACTATCACACAAATTAGTGTAGTAGGAAGTAGGTCGATCCCACAAGGAACGGAGTAATTTCTATCAATTTTAACTACCAACAATTTTTGGTCTAGCAGCCACGCCTTAAAAGATTTGTTTGATTATAATCAATAAAAATAAAGCAATTAAATACACAAACAATGTAATACCAAGAAGAGAAAATATATATGATGGAAGAGGTCGGCTTAGATTAACTTGTTGGTTCATTCATTGATCATTGGCTAAAGATTAGTTATTTCTGCAAATCAATTAGTTATATAGAGGCAAGTATTTGCTAAACCTCTAAAATCCCCTCTTAATACCCATTAGCAAGCAAGTATTTGCTGAACTTGCTAAATTATAATATCAAAGCTAAGAAGACCTAATTCATATAACCATTCAAGTATTCGCAAACACTGGTTACCCACTCTGTTTGATTACTTCCTTGTTATTACAGTCTGTATCAGTTATCTGTTTTTCACAAGAAATTTGCTACTCTTTTTTTTAAAAAAAATTAAAAACCACCTGTGAGGTGGTGGGGATTTTATAATGGCACCCCTAGCCAAAAAAAATCCAACAATGGCAGTGTGTTTACAAATCCTACATGAGGATATGGGGCTGTGTAGCCCCGAAGCATAGCATATGCTTCCAAAAAATATGATAATCTAGAAGAGACTAAGAAAAACTAGCCTATATGAGACTGGGACTAATGAAACCAAAAATCAGAACCTTAAAACTAGGGAAGCCTATTAGTGAATTGTATAACAAAACACAAGTCGGCACCCCATGTTAGGACTTAGTTGTTTCAGAGTCATGTACAGACAGTAGATCTCAAATTTCAGAGCTCTGGATTGAGTTGTAACATCAAGGGGAGGCCCGTTGCAGGAAGTGAAAGCACTGACTAGTTGTAGCTGCCAGTCTGAGACAAGAAACACACAAATTAGTAGCACCTGCATTTAAAACGAGGTTCTGAGAGAAGGGGTTCCCTGTTTATCCAACAATATCAGACCTTTGACTCTAGAGGAGAGTTGAGCAAAGGAATAATCAGAATCACATGTTTCATAATATGTCATTTTAGCCAAAGCATCAGTAACTAAATTAGCTTGTCTGAATGTGTGGACTAAGACTGTATTTGGGCACAGTTAGATCCTGGAAACTAAATCATATAATTTCCAAGGGGCAGAATCTGGGTGGAGAATGGCCTGAATTGCTAGTTTGCAATCGGATTCAATAGCAGTCTGACAGTGGAGATCAGTAGCCAAAGAAATAGCTACTTTTATTGCCAAAATTTCTGCTTCTAGGGGAGAGAAAACACTGATGTAGTAGCAATAGACATGGATAATATCTCCAGTTGAGTTTCTCAAGACAATAGAAATTCCAGCAGTATTATTTTGGTGCCAGGATGCATCTGTGTTCAGTTTAATGCCATTTACTGGGGGTGTCCAATGAATTGGTGTAATCACTACTACAAAAAAGCCTTTTTACTTCGCCCTTTTTACTCCAATTTAATAAAAATAGAAGTAAAAAGTTTTTTTTACTTCGATTTTCATGTAAATGGAAGTAATAAAAAATGTTTACTTCCAATTTCATGAAATCGAAGTAATAAGTATACTTTTTACTTCGCACCGAAGTAAATGAATGATGATAACCGTTAGCGGTTTGAGCGTAAATGTAACGAAACCATATATATATCAGACCGTTTTCGACTCTATATCTGCACATGACGCCATATTGTGGTAAGCGAAGAGAAAGCGAGAGAATATCGATTACATTGATGTCATTCCGATAACGGTTTGAGTCTAAATGTACCGATACCGAACATGACATCGAAACGATGTCTTAAAAGTGATGACTTGAAAAATCATATTGAATAAAAGACGAAGAGAAGGCGAGAAAGTATCAATTTTGTTGATGTCATTCCGATAACGGTTTGAGTCTAAATGTACCGATATCGAACGTGATATCGAAACGATGTATGATAAGTGATGACTTGAAACGTCATATTGAACAAAACGCGAAGAGAATGCATCGAATGTGATATTTAATTACATTGATGTCATTCCGATAACGAATTGAATTTAAATGTACCGTTATCGAATGTGATATCGATACGATGTCTAATAAGTGATGACTCGAAACGTCGTATTGAACAAAATCGAAGAGAAGGCGATAAAATATCAATTTCATTTATGTCATTCCGATAACGGTTTGAGTTTAAATGTACCAATATCAAAACGATGTCTGATAAGCGATGACTCGAAACATCGTATTGAATAAAATGCGAAGAGAAGGCTAGAAAATATCACTTTCATTGACGTCATTCCGATAACGGTTTAAGTCTAAATGTATCGACATCGAGCGTGATATCGAAACGATGTCTGATAAGTGATGACCTGAAACGTCGTATTGAATAAAAAGCGGAGAGAAGGCGAGAAAAATCAATTTTATTGATGTCATTCCGATAACGGATTGAATTTAAATGTACCGATATCAAACGTGATATCGATACGATGTCTGATAAGTGATGACTCGAATCGTCGTATTGAATTAAAAGCGAAGAGAAGGCGATAAAATATCAATTTTATTGATGTCATTCCGATAATGGATTGAATTTAAATGTACCGATATCAAACGTGATATCGATACGATGTCTGATAAGTGATGACTCGAATCGTCGTATTGAATTAAAAGCGAAGAGAAGGTGAGAAAATATCAATTTCATTGATGCCATTCCGATAACAGTTTGAGTTTAAATGTACTGATATCGAACGTGATATCGAAACGATATCTGATAAGTGCTGACTCGAAACGTCGTATTGAATAAAATGCGAAGAGAAGGCAGGAAGATATTAATTTCATTGATGTCATTTCAATAACGGCTTGAGTTTAAATGTACCGATATCGAACGTGATATCGAAACGATGTCTGACGAGTGATGACTCGAAACGTCGTATTAAATAAAAAGGCGAAAAGAAGGCGAGAAGATATCAATTTCATTGAATTCATTCCGATAACGGATTGAGTTTAAATGTACCGATATCGAAACAATATCTGATAAAATCATAGGCGATATCAAACCAAGATCGCTTGCAGTTTTAGGTTACTAGAAATCGTATAACCGGAATCGGTTGGGGTCTCGGAGTAGTGGATATGGTTTCTTAGCCAACAAAATTTGGGCTTACTTATGAGTTGATTTTGAGAAAATTTGTTAATCACTTGGGTTGGGTGTTACCCTCTCTTGTTGTGGACTTAATTAATTGAAAATTTTCTTATATTTAGGCCCTGCTTGCTTGGACTTATAAGTAGAGCAGTTCAATTCTGGTCAGTTCCATTCAGTTTAATTCAATTCAGTTCAATTCGGTTTACTGCAGTTTAGTGCAGTTCATCATAAAACTAATTTGATAAAATATAGGTAAATTTAAACACACTCGATCTATTTTTCAATACATTAGTTTTCATTTCAGTTCAGTTTAATTCATTTCAGTTCAGTTCGATTCAGTTTAGATCAGTAAGAAATAAGCTCAGGCAAACAGGCCCTTAATTTGATAAAATGTAATTTCATACAAGATTAATTAGATCTTGGACTATAAAATTTGTGAATATATCAATTTCAATATATTTAAAGAGGCCTCGGTGAAAAAAAAATTTATGAATGTTTTTCTTGAACACTACTAATATTTAATAAAACTCTATAAAAATTAATTAGTATGTTGAATTTACATAATCAAAATGTCTAAACTATATTTACAAAGTTTAATTTATCAAATCTAACTCTTACCTTGCATGCAGACTCTAATCAAATAGTAACTATAATTATTTTACATTCTACAGACTATGGCTACAATGTCTTTAATTAAGTAAAAGTTAACTCTTATGCAGTTTTCTATAAGCACTAAAATATGGAACGAGTCTAACTAAATTAAAGGTAAAATCTTACTTGACTATGTATAAACACTAATAACTACCATTAGTTCATTAATTTGTAGTATTTAGATAAATATTTGGAACTAGTAAACAAATTAAAGGACAGTAAAATAGAACTAATGAATCAAACACTTGAAGTAATTATATAGATATATTTACAATATTTCAAAGTAATTTTCTTTACTTAAGTGATGATTTAAAGTGCCATAATCAGAGTTTAACAAAATAAACACATTAGCTACTCTAATAAAAATGTGAAATAAAGAATGGTCATATCATAATCTTATGTCAGGACATTGTCCCAGCCAAGACTCAATCTATCTAAATTGACCTTTACTAATTAAATGTTAACTAATACCCGACTTTCAAGAGATACTAATAAATTTAGTTTACAATCTAAAAACACTCTAATCAAATATGAAACCTACTACACTCAATAAACTCTAATAATAAGTTAAGTTGACTATATTGAAGACCAAAGCTTATTAGACGTTATATAAGCACTAGTAACTAAATTGAGTTTCACAAATATATTGCTGACCTGTATTAACCATCTATAAAACTAAATATAGCTAACCAAAGATTAAATCTTACTTTACTTACTACGACAACTAAATTAAGTATAACTAATTAAAAAGCCTGACATTATTTGACTTCTTATAAATTAATAAATTTGAGTATAACTAATAAAATGTCAATTGTTACTTGACCCTCTATTACACTAATAACAACTAAACTAACCTTTTAGTTGAGTTTTATACACCTATTCTTCTTATATATATATATATTTAAATTACTTATAATCGTAATTACTATTATTATTAAATTCTAAAACAAGTAAACTTTTGGTTTTAGATTAATAAATTGTTTTCTCCTTTTGGTTTATTACACTATTCTAATAATATAGTACGTTTTATTATAAATGTATGGGTTAAAAGCTCGTGTACCCCCAAGTTTATAAGAAAGTGCCAATGTACCCCCGAGTAATTTAAAAGTGCTGATGTACCCCTATTATTATATTGAATAAAGAAGTGTACCTCTAAAGCCCATTTTCAACACCATTTTGAATTAAAAGACAAATTTACCCTCACTTGTTGGATTTTTTTTCCGTTGGCCCAAATGCTCATGGGCACGAAATAAAATTTCAAGAAATTAATATCACTGAATTACAAAATAAATGCACAATATTATTGAAAGGAGCAATTCTAGACGCAGTCCATATTTTGCTTATTTTATAGTCCAAAAAAATACGTCTTTGATATATATGATATGATCAATATATTACTTCTATTGCATACACTTGCAAATCAGTTATATATCATAATTATTGTATATGTGATTATATAACAAAAATACGGACTGCAAATAAGCAAAAATCGGACTAAATCTAGCAGGCCAGTATTAAAAAAAGTTAACATTTTTATCCAAAAATTCAACAAACTGAAAACATTGGTGAAATTACCATAATCTCGCCACCTTGAGTTAGTCACGCTAATTATTACTGGGTGTGGCGGTTTCGGTCCCCCGGCTCACACTAATTTCAGGTTACAGTGGTTTTGGTCCCCTCGACTTCAAACACTTTCATCCGATAAAGTAACGGTGACTGGTGGTATGGATTTGGATTGCCTTTCTTAACTGGGTTGAATGTAAAAAAAGGAAGCGAGAATTAGATGAATAATTAGGTAGGTGAGGATTATTCATTGATTTGGTTGGGGCATTTTCGTCATAATTTTTTTTCTTTTTTACCATTAAATAATAGTGAGAGTATTCTTTCCATTTTACACTTGGCAAAAGAAAAATATGCCCAAATTATACATTTGAGGGTATAGTGGCACTTTTGAAAAACTTAGGGGTACATTAGCACTTTTTTGAATATTTGGGGGTACAACAGCACTTTTTTCTAAATGTATTATTAACAATTTTCTAATAATTAAAATTTCTAACCTTATCTTTCTTTTTATAAATTAATTTAACTAAAAATAGGTTGAGTGTTATTTGACTCTTTTTATTATTTACACTAATATATAGCTAATCATAGCTCAAACTTTTACTTGACATTATTTTATAACTACTCTCTAAATGTTTTTAATTAAGTAACTAATAGTTTTAATCACTATTATTATAAAGTATCATTATTACTATTATTATTATCAATAATATATTAAAAAGATAAGTTTTAAATTTAAATGGCAAAAAATATTCAGTATGATGAATTTATTTATTATACATAAATATCTAATTGTTTGTCAACTAATATAGGATGTACATTTTATTGTAAATATAATATTTCACTAATTAAAACAAGTTAAGAGAACAATTAAATATAGTAATATTTTATTGTTCCCTAATCTTAACCATTCATATTTCACTGATAAATCTCAACTGTTTATTATAAACCCTAATTTCTCTTAACATATACCACCGCACGTGTGCTCTCTTCCCCAGTATCTCAGTCCTTCTACCTCCTCTAATCCCTTCTGCCTCCACAATGAATGACTTAGGGTTTAAACCCTAAGTTACGACTGCCGCCGGCCGTATTTTCTTAAATATTATTCCGATGATGGCGTTCTTGTGTTCAAAATGATCCTCTCGACGAGACGATTCTAACGCACCAAGAATCAATCAAATACGATATGTGAATCAAAAGATACGGCCAAATCGTTTTTCCGAAACTATCTTGACAAAATCATCTTCTTCGCCTCACCACACATCATCTCCACCACATTCTTCAATCAATTCCGTCATAAATCGTGTTGGTGATCTCGAATCCCTCCATCAATTGGATTGGGAGTTTGACATGGTATATCAAAGAGATGGAATGGGATGAGGAAAATTGAAGTTTGGATGATGCCACCGCCGCAAGTCTCCTACTCCTTCATGTAGAGAAATCTCAGGTTTTATTCTTAATATCCGTTGATATTCCATATCTTTCAACATATTCAACTCAATATGGTGGTCTTTCAGTTATAAAGTTGTGAATGCTGCTTTAATCGGTTAGTAAAATTAATGCAGTTGACATGGAATATGGGTTAAGGGTCATGGAAAGAATGGTACTTCTTGCTTGAATATCTTATAGTGGATTGAATCCTAAGTTACATATGTTTGAATATCTAATACGTTTTATTGTATTTGTTGTATAATTTAATTCATGAATTGAAAGTTTATTACATGATAATTTAGGTTTTGAACTAAACGCAATCTCTTAGAACTTTTATGTTTTTGAATGAAACTTAAGTTTTGATGTCTATTTTTGTTTCGTGTTAGGTTCTTGATTGATTTGGTAACTGAAAGAAGGTCTCACGGTTTCAGGTATGATTAAATAGATTGATTATGAAGCACAAATTCAGAAATCCTATAAGTATGTTGCATGTTTGCATTAGTTTGGGAAGCTACTTATATATGTTGCTAACCTCTCTTTCTTGTTCTTGTCTTTACGTGAATTTGTCATCGATACTCATCAAAAGGAAAAAGCTAAATTCTTAATAGTTGATCATTGGGAGAGAGTTAAAGCAAGACTCTAACATTGTGAAGGGGTTGGCATAATTGATTACAGGTGCAAGAAGTTATACAAGTATAGAAGTGCTAGCTTTGGACATCAATTTTTACCGCGAGTGAGAATTTTTAGTGGGATTGAAACTCTTGAACTTCAACTATAGTTTGATTTTGTTTAGTCACTTGAAATGTAACTCGTAGACTTTAGAAACAATTTAAACTTTTAGTATCCTTGAATTGTTCATGTTGTATTTTAGAAAGAGTTATTGAATATACATATTTTATAATTCATGATCTTGTTCGAAAATTTTTTTAGACTTGAAATACAATCGACTCCAGTTTGATTTCCATATGGTTTGGGTTTGGGAATTTACTAAGAATAAAGGTCTCGCTTCTCAAATAATATGAAATTTTCGAACCGATGTCGCTTTGGTCAGAGATGCGCAACTCGCAGGTCGATAACTGGTCGAAAATATCATCAAATTTAACTGATATCGGTATGGTGAGACATGCTAAATTTGCAAACTGATATCGGTATGGTGAGACATGCTAAATTTGCAAGCCGATAACCGAACGATTATATCATCAAATTTCACGAACTGATATCGGTGTGGTTAGAGATGGTAAATTTGCAAGACGATAACTGATTGAAAATAACACCAAATTTCACAAACCGATGTCGATGTGATCAAAGATGCAAAATGTACAAGGCGATACATGTTCACCAAAATGTACCCGAGAGCAAACCGAATGCAAAGGCTATATGTCAAAGAGAAAACAGTGTTGACCGAGCTGACAACGGTATATTATTCTTCATTCCGACATCGACTTGAAATCTAGGTGTCGAGATCGGTTTGATCGATGGTCGTTTTGATTTCTTGCAGCAGTGATCGAATCGAGATCGACATGATTTTGGCTCAAGCTTCTAATAACTAAAATCCAAGCCGAAAGCATACCGCTATCGGTTAAAAAATTTTTCACTTCGCCGAAGTAAAAGAAATACTTTCAACTACTCCTCTTTTCACTATGCCACCTTAGCGAAGTTAATTGTCCCCCAGGAGTAGAAGTAAAAGGTCATTTCTGTAGTAGTGAATGTATGGCTGAGGGGGTCTGGTATGCAGTGGCAGAAAACCCAATTAAGATAATTCAATGTCAAAGGTTGAAAGTGAAGTGATTGGCTTGGCAGCAAAAGTGAGAAAGACCAGGTCAGATAAGGACTTTATTAGAGATTCAGAATTTGGTTTGATGTCCTCAAAAATGAAAGAGCATCTGGCTTTCCAAATCACCCAGCAGATCATTGATGGTATCAGGTTGAAAAGAGTTGTATGGAGTTTTGTTTTTCCTTGAGTGGAGAGATAGAAAGAGATTCTATCCCAAATACTGTCAGAAGCCAAAGGAGCAGTGCCTACCATATAGTGGAAATAGTTCCATAATGCCTTAGCAATGTAACATTCATTAAAACAATGTTCAATTGAGTTCATATTATTACATGCATAGCATTTTGAAGGAAGATGAAACCTCATTTTCATTAATATATCGGGAAAGGGTAGAAAACCATTGATCATTCTCCACATAAAGATACTAACCTTTTTTTGCAATCTGGGATTCCAGATATGTGCCAAAGTTTCTGATGAGCCTCTGACCTGAGCAAATATTTTGTATGCAGATTTGAAAGTGAAGGCTCCTTTCTCATCTGGAATCCAGATAAGTTTGTCCTTCCTACCTTGAAATCAAGTAGCAACCTGTAGAAAAGGAGATAGAGAAGGAGGCAGGAGTGGAGCTAACTGTGACATATAAATAGATTTGTTGTTACAGAATTGAGTGATAGAGCAGTCATTTGGAATGTCAGTCATAGAGGGGTTGCATATATCAGCTATGGCACCAAAGGGGGTCCAATTTGACTCCCAGAAGCTACTGTTACCTTCACCATGTAGGACTCTGGTAAGTTTCTGAGCAACATTATCTACCTTTTTTATTCTTTTCCAATTAGGGGAGGTTCAATAAGATCTAGGAAGATTCAAGAGAAATTTAGCCCATAAACATTCCCCTAATTGGAATTTCCACCACAGTTTAAGAGAGCAAGCATTGACAATTGACTGAATAGACCTGAGACCTATACCATTCTGTTCTATGGGAAAGCACAAATCAGTCCACTTTTTCCATACCCTTTTTGGTTTCAGATCAGTCTGACCCCAAAAAAACCTAGATAGAATTTTTTCAATTCTTTTGATGACACATACAGGGGGCTTTATAACAGACCATATATGCTGGGGTATAGAGAATAGGCAAGATTTAATAATGTAATTTTTCCCCCAGGGGACAACCAAATGTTTTTCTAGTTAGAGGTTTTATTATCCAGTCTCTGGATAAGAGGCAAAAAATATTCAGTGAGCACCCTCCCTTTAAAAATTGGTACCCCAAGGTACTTAAAAGGAAAAGAACCTTTCTTCATCATCAGAACTTCCTGAACCATTTTTATTTTACCTGGAGAGGCAGTTTTACCTAGGAAGAAATCGCTTTTATCAAAATTAATTTTATGTCCTGGGGTTTGTTCAAAAGCCACAAGGAAAGATCTAAATTTGATAAGATTGGATTTAGATGATTTCAAAAAGATGATGGTATCATCTGCATAACTGAGGTGTGAGATTGGTGTAGGACCTGAAGGAAGAGCATAGTATTGAAGTAATCCAATTGAAAACATAAATGCTAAACCTCTTGTAAATGCCTCAGAAAAAATATTAAAAAGAAAAGGGGATAGAGGGTCACCCTGTTTGATACCCCTGGTTGGTTTGAAAAAACCATTAGGCCTTCCATTAATTAAAACAGAAAAATGTGCATTTTTTAAATTTTTCATAATGCAGTGCACAAATTTTCCATGGATGCCAAATTGTAAAAGAATGCTGTTTAGAAAGCCCCAATTGACCATGTCAAATGTTTTTTTCAGATCAAGTTTGATAATACAGTTGGGGTTTCTACATTTTTTGTCCAAAAATCTAACCAGCTCTTTTAAATAAATGATGTTATCAGCAATATCCCTATTTTGCATGAAAGCAGACTGATGTGGAGAAATGATTTTGGACATATAGGGTTTTAGTCTTTCCATTAACAGTTTAGAAAAAATTTTATTGATAAAGTTGGAAAGACTTATAGGACTAAAATCATCAAAAGAGGAAATAACTTCTTATTTGGGAATTAAAGTAATCCAGGTGGCAGAAATACCAGCTGGAATATCATTAGAACTCATAAAATCCTGAACTGCTGAGAGCATATCCAGTTTGATAATTTCCCAAGATTTTGTAAAAATTTTTGAGGAGAAGCCATCAGGGCCTGGGCTATTATTTTTATTAAGGCTAAAAACAGTATCTTTGAGCTCCTGAATGTCCACTGGTCTGATCAATTCAGCATTGTCAGCCTCAGTGATTAATTTTGGGATTTGGCTAAGAAAGTGACTATAAAAATCTCCATTCAAAAGATTTGGAGGTTCTGATAGCAAATAAGAGTAGTATGAAACTGCTTCTGATTCTATATCAGTCATATTCTCTAGCCAATACCCTTGAGAGTTCTTGATCTTAGTAATGCTCAGACCAGTTCTCTTTTCTTTCACTGTGTTGTGGAAGAATTTGGTATTATCATCTCCCTCTTTTAGCCAGGTAACTCTAGATTTCTGTTTCCAGAATTTCTTTTGTTCCTTTAGGGCTCTTAAATGCATTGCTTTCAGTTCCTTGAGTTTAATTAATTCATGAATTGAATTATTAGCATCAAAGACAACTTCCTGCAATCTGAGGTTTTCAGCAGCTTGAGTAACATTGTTCTCAATATTGCCAAAAGATGATTTGTTCCATGACTTTATGGTGATTTTCAGCCTCTTCAGTTTCAAGAAAAAGCCAATCATCCCAGTTTTGTTCAGAGGGAGATTCCAGTAATTGGAAATGATATCCAAGAATGTATCTCTATTGAACCATGCATTAATGAATCTAAAGGAACTAGGGGTTGTTGGGATGGAACTACCTATTATAAACAGCATTGGTGAGTGGTCTGAGGTATCTCTGTTTAGGATGTGTATGGATGATGTTGGAAACTGAGCTTTCCAGACAGAGTGGCTAAACCCCTATCTAGTTTCTGAGTAGTTGGACCCTTGAGCCAGTTATTGGACCAAGTGAACAAATTACCCACTGTGTTAATCTCTGATAAGGCCATGGAGGAGATAAACTCATTAAATTGAGCCATGCTCCTCAGACTAGGCCTTGATGGTCCTCTATACTCATGTGGAGATTTTATTGTGTTAAAATCTCCAATTAAGAAAGAGTTGCTCAGTTGCTTTGTTTTATTGTCATTCCACAAAAATCTCTGCCTGGGACTGTTCTTATTCCATAAATGAAAACTCCTTCCATTGAAGTATTCATCCTTGGACTAAAAATATTAACAGAGAGAAATTGTAGATGATCTGTGAGGAGTGTAACTTGGATCTGGCTATTCCAGAAAAGCCAAATTTTCCGACTGTTAGCACATATACAGTTAGGAAAATTCAGAATCCTTCTGTATTTTTCTATCTTGTGCGTTTTATGCAAGGGCTCTATTAAACATAGCAGTTCTATTCTATGGGTTCTAATCATGTCACTGAGTCTATCTATAGAGGTTCTCATCCCTCTTATATTCCAAACTAGACTATTTATTTTAATGGTGTGTGACATTAAGATGTGTGTTTAGTGCTTTTTGATCTAGTCAAGACTATGTTAGGTGATGGTTTTTTGGCACTCTTTTTGGGGGTATTTTTTGTTGATTTGTGTGAAAAAATTTGACAGTTTTGATTTTTCTAATAAAGGAAAATCATTATTGTCAGCCATTTCATTTTGATTGTTAGAGATAGTGTGTACCTCCTCAGAAAGTAGATTGTCATCTTCAGAAGATTCAACTTCCAGATTTGGTGTTGGTTCCTCATCATCCTCTAAGTGTTCCATGTCTCCAAGGATAGAGAATTTGTTCCTGTAATGATCTAAAGGAAGAGAAGTTTTTTTGTTAGGTGAAAAAGAATTGAAAAGGTTGGTATGTTTACCTGTGACCAGAGTCATATCACCCTTTGCATAGGTGAAGTTTCTGGTTGGAGAGGATATGTTTTGGATTAGAACATGGTCAGGGGAGTGTAAGGTTGTATCTGTGGGACTGTGGGACTATGGGGAAGAAATTTGCTACTCAAATTAGGCCTAGCTCAACATGAATCAAGGTCATCAAACTTAACCCATAAAGCATAGATTCATACAATAATCAACAGAGAATTCACAGAAGATAACCTTAAACCCATTAATTCTCACAAATTCATGAACCGACTTCGTTAATCCAAGCCGAACAATTAACTTAGCTACTCATGATATAATCAAAACAACAAGAAATGTAGGACATAATCACACTTTTATTATGGGAAATAATATGGCCAAGAATACAATAGAGAGAATATATGTCTATGGAATTGGAAGCTTGGTGTAGTGTCTCCCTTCCTACAGAAGAAGGGACTTCCCTATTTATACTAAGAAGTATTTTTCCGTTTCACTTCACATGCACACTTGCACGCTACTTTTCTTTCAATCCATTTAAGAATAGTGAAACATCCTTTAGTTAATAAGGATTAAATATGAACAACAAAACACATCCTAATTAGTAAGGATAAGAAAAACTTCATCTTCGTAAGTTTCATCTTCTGTAAGTTTCAACTTATGTAAGTTTCATCTTCCAAATCAGATTTCTTTCTCGTTCAATTCAGCCTGTCTTTCTCTTGCTTCTTTTGGCTCAGCTATAATTCAGCCTAGTACTGTCTCATTAAAAAACCCTGTGTGGAGTGGGAAAAAGAGTTCAGTAATTATTCTTCCATGTAAAATTATTCATTAGTTTCACCTCAGTACGGGTCATCTTCACCGAACAATTTAGTGATCGTTACACGAAGCACAACTCTGTCATGTGAAGGAATTCCAGAATAATGATCAACTTGATTAGTATCCTCTTTAAGCTACAAAATAGCTCCAAATTGCTCTAAAAACAGATCCAATTGCAATTCACTGTTCTTTATTGTCATCTCCCAGTCAGAGGCGGAGCTACGCCTTAACTGGGGTGGCAAATGCCACCCAAAGAAAATATTTTTATAATTTTTTACCTTATAAATTTTGAAAAATTATAATTTTGCCACCCACTTTTTTGAAAATAGTACTAGTACCCATAATATTTGTTAATTTTGCCACCCACTACTGAATTCCTGACTCCGCCTCCGCTCCCAGTATATATGTAAAATCTGCAATTAACAGCACCAAAAAGTGTCTAAGGTTATATTAATTCGCTCAAAAATATTCTTTTTTGGTCGATATAATATCAACACATCAGACCAAAATTACATAATTAATCAATTCAATTGAAATCAATTGAAAATCAGGAAATAATGACGAAAACAGGTCTAATTGAATCTTAATAATACATTATATCAAACAAAATAGTAAATTAACATGACTAAGAATAGTAGAATAATAAAATTATGGTATGATTGGGAGAAAAATTCCAAATAAAAATAATTAAAACTAAAATTACAAAATTACCCATAAATCAAATCATAATTAAATGGATAATTAAATCCTAATTAAATACACTATGAAACCAAGCATTCTTATTAGGGTGTGAGTAAGGGAAAAATTCGACACCATGGTGGAGTGAATTTATTCGGCTCAACCACACCTTTAAACTTGGCTTTCGCCAAAGTTTCATTGTTCTGATCAAAATCAGGAAGCAACCCTTTGAAGTAGAAAGTTTCTCAAAAGATGACTAATGAAGGGAGAGAAATAGAATGAAAACATAGAGGGAACTTTGAACCAAATTGATCTCATACTCCTTCATACATAGATGGATTACTTTTTCCGTATGTATGTGATTGAACTACCAAATTCATCCTCGATATTACTAATGTCTTGCTAGGAGCAGTTCTATAATTGAATATTGCAGTCCGTATTTAGGTAAAATTGACCTGTATGCCCTTCCTTAGTTTTTATGAGTTATTTACAAATCAGCACTTCACTTTAGATTATTTTGCAAATTTTGCTAAGGATCACACTGCAAAGTATGTATGTGATTGAACTACCAAATTCATCCTCGACATTGTTAATGTCTTGCTAAGAGCAGTTCTACAATAGAATACTGCAGTTCGTATTTAGGTAAAATTGACATTTATGCACTTCCTTAGTTTTTATGAGTTATTTACAAATCAACACTTCACTTTAGATTATTTTGCAAATTTTGCTAAGGATCACACTGCAAAGTTTGAATTTGTCTCCTGATTTGCAACACAAATTTGTGTTCTTCATCAGGTTTTCATCACGGTGAATCTTGAGGGGGGAGAGTGTTCATCCTATTTTCATCCACAAGTCAAACTTCAGGATATTCCTCTTCTTAGCTTACACAACATACCAAACTTATATCTCGTTCTTGAGGTTTAAGCAGCGTATACCTAAAGAAGAGGCTAAGACAATTAGTCAGCGTCATCTTAGGAATCGGTACCGGTTGAGTGATTGAGGTTTTCGTTCAATTCCTACGGAATCTAGGGCATGTATTTTTCTTGTGGTCCACTTTATATATACTAGCCTACACGGACCGCGCGTTGCGCGGTTTTTATGATGCAATTTTAAAATATAATAATGAGTATAGCAATACAAAGTAAATTTTTGATACAAATAATATTGTAAATAATAAATTATGTAAATTTCAATAAGCGTTTGTATTATATAATTCTAAAAAATAAAATAATTGAAAGAACTAATTACAATAATTGGAACATCTTCTTCATCATGTTGAGGTAAGTGTGACGTTGTATTCATCTCTTGCAAATAAACCATTAAGTATCTGGTATGGATTTCTCCATGTTTTGTTTTTTGAGCTTGGAGAAACACAATGTTCTTTTTACTTTCAACAACACTTTTTCTTGTTCTAGGAAATTTTGTTTTTACAATAGAAAATAGTATAAGGTTATACATGAATTTAAAGTAAGGAGATTTATAAGTAAATTTAATCTAGTATAGTTTCAACATGTGTACCCATAAAGGTAGTTTGTATTGTTCCTGATAGAATATCACAATTATCCTGAGGATAATTGTGATTGATTTGTATATATTTCTGTACCATATTTAGACTAGTCTAGATACATTATATTTGTACTATTGTAGTCCTATATATTTCAGATAATACAGACACACCAAGTACGGTGAATTACATTCTCTCATGGTATCAGCCTATTCGATCCAATAACCTGTAAATCCGTCAAAAATCCAATTTCGATCGATAAATCCCAATCAATTTCGGTTCTTTTTCGAATTTTTGATTGTGGTGCTTTCGTTTTGGTGTTTCTTCCGCCTTTTCCGCTGCTCAGTTGGTGTGCCGACGTTCCGTTATCCACGATCTCTCCCGTGGTTGTTAAAAAAAAAAAAAAATTATGAATCGGCCAGTGTCAGCCCAGGCGCGTGTGAAACACGCGCCACCTTCAGCGCTGGTGCGTGTGGAGCATGCGCCGCCTCCAATGCAGGCAGTTCCAACCCAGGCGTGTGTGTATCACGCGCCGACAGGAGGGCATCCGACGTCACAAGCGCGTGAACCACACACGAGGGACATTCCTCTGGCGCGTGTGTTACACGCGCTCGATGTCCAGCAGTTGTCTCAACAGGCGCGTGTGGATCACGCGCCTGACCTCCCTCACCCGCCTTCCTTGGCGCGTGTGTATCACGCGCTTGCCCATCAACGTCCAGCTCTCTTGGCGCGTGAATGCCACGCGCCACCTGCAATCTTTACCTTTCCAACGCGTGTGTTACACGCGCCGCCGCAACCGCCGCCTCCGTCGACTTTTTCTGCTCGTCGGAAACGATGGAACCCAAGGTGTCAATTTTGCGATGAGTTTGGACATACCGCTCGGACTTGCTCCAGTCCGCCTATGTCTGCGAATGTGGCCGATGTTTTCCTGTCTTCAGCTTCTTCGAAGGAAAGGACTTCCAGCTGGTATATGGATTCTGGTGCTACCAACCACATGACCTCAGCATCTTCTGGTCTTGATCGTGTTGCTCCTTATACTAGTAACCGTTCTGTCTCTCTTGCTAATAGTCGTGATGTTTCCATTACACATGTTGGTCGTCATCAGTTTTCTCGTAACTTATTATTATCGGATGTTTTGGTGGTTCCCGATGTTACGAAAAACTTTCTCTCGATTAGCAAGCTCACAAAGGATTTAAAAGCTGTAGTTTCTTTTCATGAGTCTTCGTTTGTGATTCAAAAACGGTCAAACAAGGAAATTTTAGGCCGGGGTAGATGTCATCATGGTCTTTATGTGCTTGAACGGAGTGGTGCTGCCTTTGTTGCTTACGTTCGATCCAATAAAAATACAGCTTCTTTTGATATTTGGCATGCTAGACTGGGTCATACTTCTCATTCCGTTCTTTCTTTATTGAATAAACTGAATCATGTCAAGGTCACCTCTTTGTCGTCCAAGTCTTCTCTTTGCTCAGCTTGTGAAAAAGCGAAAGGAAAAAGGCTTTCTTTCATGGACAATCCGAAGCGAGCGCAGTCTATACTTGATTTAGTGCACTGTGATTTGTGGGGACCTGCACCAGTCTTATCTGCCAGTGGCTATTCTTATTATGCCATTTTTGTCGATGACCATTCGCGATTTACTTGGTATTATCCACTGAAGCGAAAATCAGATTTTGTTGAGACGTTCCTGCGGTTTCAGAACTTTGTGGAGAATCAGTTCTCCCGCACTATTAAGGTGTTTCAAAGCGATGGTGGCACTGTGTTTACAAATGCACGATTGTGTTCTCACTTTGCGGCTAGGGGCATCTTTCATCAGATTTCTTGCCCGTCTACTCCCGAACAGAATGGAAGAGCTGGACGAAAGCATCGTCATGTGACAGAAATGGGACTATCTATGCTTCATCACTCTAGTCTGCCAGCCTCTTACTAGGATGCCGCTTTTGCCACTGCTGCCTACACCATAAATCGGCTTCCTACGCCTGTTCTGGACAATGTCTCGCCATTTTATCTGGTTTATGGTCGTCATCCAGACTACTCCAACTTTCATCCATTTGGATGTCTGGTATATCCCTATATTCGGCCGTTCTCTTAGCACAAGTTGACTCCTCGTAGTACGCCTTGCATTTTTCTTGGTTACAATTCTCAATACAAGGGTTTTCGGTGTTTCGACCCGGTCACTAAGAAGGTGTATCTTACACGCCACGCTCGCTTTGATGAGAGCTCGTTTCCACCATTGGAACGTCAATCCTCCACGGCCCTTGAATCTTTGGATGTCTCTACATTTCTTGACTCAGATTATGATGATGATATGACTTTGACAGTGCCTGATCCGCCTTCACCAGATGAGCCTATAGAGGCGTCTCCACCATCACCTGACTCTGGATCACCAAGCTTTCCTGATTCTGGAGCGTCATCGGCTCTCAACCCTTCTTCAGAACTAACTCCAGCCCATTCTCCATCACCACCGCCACTTCCACCGCCGCCGCCGCCTCGCCATCGTATGACAACTCGTTCTCAGACAGGTAGTTTCACTGCCAAGGATTACTCTGATTATGTTGTCACCGGTTTTCTTGCGGCCCTTTTAGCTGAAACTGAACCTCGGGGTTTTCGTTCTGCACTTAAGGATACTCGTTGGGTGGCTGCTATGGATGAAGAGATGCATGCATTGCATCAGCAACGTACTTGGGATCTTGTCCTGCGTCCTTCTGGAGTTAATATTGTTGGTTCCAAATGGATTTATCGGCTCAAGCATCGACCGGATGGCACTATTGATCGTTATAAGGCTCGTTTGGTTGCTCAGGGATACTCTCAAGTTCCTGGCTTTGACTTCACTCACAAGTTTAGCCCGGTCGTGAAAGCCTCCACCGTTCGGATTATTTTGTCTCTTGCCACCATTTTTTGTTGGCCGCTTCATCAGCTTGATGTTAAGAATGCCTTTCTTAATGGTCATCTTGACTCCCCGGTTTACATGGAAATGCCGTCTGGATACACCAATCCTCATCATCCAGACTACGTATGCTGTCTCCGGAAGGCTATCTATGACCTTAAACAGGCTCCTCGTGCCTGGTTTCAGCGTTTGCGTGAAGTATGCACCTGAAAAGATATCTTTTGATTTCAGCTTTTGTATATCTTTTGATTTACCTTGAGAAAAGATACCTCTCTTTATACTCTTAATATTCTTAAGTAGCTTCTTAGGTATATCCGTATTTTTAAACTTAGTGAAAATAAACTCATAAATTCGTATTTTGTAATACTCTTATCTAAAGAAAAATTAATATTTTTAGTTCAAATATTGTAAATATTTAGTGTTGTAAATAAAACTAATAAACCCTTTATTAAATTGACTTATCTCATTCAAAACCTATCAACAAAGGACAATTACAAAAAATTTCAAAATTCGATGTTATTTTTGAAGGGAAATATAGATTTATTACATTTTTTTTAAAAAAAAGAAGGTTTTGGAAGAAAAAAGATTATCAATATTAGCAGTATAATCTTACTATATATTCCATCTTCTTTTTTGATCAGCACCAAATTGCATGATTATTTTTCAAAATAATCCAAGTATAGTTTTCTAGCAGAAGATTAATGGCATCTCAGTATAAATAACAAACTAAAAGAATTGCAATGCAATTAAGAGGAGAAACGATCATTGATTAATTAATAATAAAGCTTAATCTCCTACTTCGCAAAATAGAAGATGCTATGAGTTTATATTTAATATTATTCGTCTATCGCCGCTGAGAATTTTTCTACGCCGTCCGACAACCCCTCGGCAGTAGGGAATTTTAAGTTATTTTAAGAGGTTTTTAAATCGTTTTTTTTGACTACTCTGGATTGAAAACTTAGAAACAACGACTCCATCGCATCCTAAGAGTTCACTATGTGAAGCAAGCAATGAGGTCTGTATAGTTTGCATGCATGGCTATCTTAATCGGGGAATATATAGATTGATTGTAGATAATTTCACGAAAAATATACCTTCAGAGCCATCTCCAGTACCTTCACGATAGCGGGGATACTTGAAATATTCTTCTCGTGAATTAGAATGAGAGGGTTTTGCATCTCCTGTTGTATCAGTAAAGAACATTCTACTCAACACGTGGTACTGCAAGCCTACATTTGTCCAGAGAGCTATTAAATATTGAAATTGCAGTATAATGAAAATCCAGTGCTAATCCATCTTAGGATATAAACAGATGTAGTTTAGGAACAACTTCAGCCCACGTGACACCATGATTCTAAGAGTTACAAACAAATAAAGTTTTGGCATTCAAAGATAAAGCTCAGCTTTCGGTAAGGCGAGAAAACAAATTACCATTTTTCTATATAAAAATAAAATCGAAAAATAAAAGCTTGCCATAGAATCTAGTATATAAATACAGCAAAATGTGGTTCAGCATTCTCCCCCTCCATCCCAGATTCTTCTTACAGCCCCTCTATTTGGGGCCAATTTTCTTGAGAGCACAGATATGCTCCTCTCAAATCCTTCCTTGATCTGTAACATAAAGCAAGAGTTCTTACAACATGAAGCAACAAAGATTTACTGTATGAAATAAGCTACACAAATTGTCATCTCTAGAACCCTAAACCCTATATGAATATTAAGTGACTCATATAATAACATGTAGATACACGTATTCAAATTTCAGACAGAAAATTTACAAACTTTCCATAACACAGCCAGCAGAATTCTAATCATAAACGTGAGCAATACATGCTATATTGTGTAACATACCAGTTATGGCCAATAGAACTCCTCCCAGGGAAAGCCATCCCTCTTTCCCAGTTGCTTTCAAGAATTTAATGATGTAAAAGTGGAGAAAGGGCAGATATGACGTTCGTATTCAAGTGGATTATGTTATATATGCCAATGAAAAATATTGATACCAATCAAAGAACAACCACCGGCGCAAATAGAAACGCAATCCTCTGAGTGCCAATGTGCTGAAGAGAAAATAAGCTGACCAAAATCACACATGCAATCAAGAGAACTAAACCTGAAATGTAGAAGACAGTTCAAAAGCTATTAGAATATAATACTCAGTAATAAGCATTAATCACAACAAAGAAGGTAAGAAGCATATACCTTTACTTATTCTTTCATGTGGACCTCTAATCCCGGATACTAAAGATAGTATTGGAAATAGAAAACTTCATAATCAAACATGCATGACCCCCAATCCCTTGTCAAAGAGGGTTCCCATGAACAAAGCAATTCATACCCTTAATTTCTGTTGAAAATAAATAAATAACAAAACATTAAACATTGCATTGGTTTAAAGATCTATTGTTTCCATCAAACTGTCTAACTCGCTCACTATAGACATTGAGATGCAGCCGTATTTTTAATGATTGCTAATTTTTCATCTTGCAGCGGTTCCATCTCACTCGATGCCTGTAACGACGTACGTGAAGAAGAATGCAAAGCAAGAAATACACCGTCACGGTCAATCTTGTTCTACCGTTATCCCCATCAACGACTCGATGAAAACCAAAAAGTGGATCAGAAATTTGATAGCTTGTCCGTCCACTTCCATTACAAATCAGATCAATTGGATTGGGATCAGGTGAGAACCCTCATTCTATGTGAGAACCATTGGTATATGAGAACTCTTAATCTTAACCATTGGATTCAAATTCGACGCTCCTGATTTGTTACATAAACAAATGAAAATTTTCGGGTATAGTCCGGGTCATAAGTTAGCCTTTCGGGTCATAAGCCATTAATTGGATAACGAGTCTACAGTTTCCGTCCGTGCCACAATGCTCCGGAGCTAAAACCACATCTCCGACCAACGTTATGGTGCCGTCTCCACCGCTCCGGAGCTCGATCCGTTTCCATTCTATTCAATCCCAATCCAATTGATCGAACCCAAACCATTCTCGGCACCGGATTCGTCGACGAATCAAGCGAGATTCAATATTGGAATTCGAGCGGCGTATGGTATAATTGATAATTGAATCGTCGGAAATCCGGGTTAGATATCCGAATCACAACGAGGTAGCTTTCAGAGAAGGAATGGAGTTGGTTCACCGGAGAAGGAAGGTAGTTTGTTCGCCGGGAAAGAACAGAGACGGGAAGATTAGTTTCAAACTTTGACATAATTTCATTGCAGTCCCTGAGTTATTTGGGATTTTAAACACGGCCCATTATAATGATTACCAATTAATTAGAATAACAATATTATATGCAAGGGACTGCTCTCTTCATTTGTAGGTAGCCACAATAATATATTTTCATTTTATTATAAATAAGAATTTTAATCATAAGTTTTTATAATAAAATTAGTTTGTATTAAATTGATTTTTTATCAATTTAACAAGTAATGCATTACCAAATTGATTTTTTAAGTCGTAGACGCATTACCAAAGAATGTAGTACCCACAGCACAAGCGCGCAGTACTCTCAAGTTGTAGATGTAGTAGCGCCGTTCGAAGTACTCAAAGCACAAGCTCGTAATACTTTCAAGTTGTAGACGCAGTACCAAATCATGCAGCACCCACATCACAAGCTCGCAATACCCTTAAGTAGTACACTCAGTACCGAAGAATGCAGTACCCACAGCACAAGCTCGCAGTACTCTCAAGAAACAGGAGAAGTACCGTGCAGTACCACATCACAAGCTCGCAGTACTCTCAAGTTATACCTTCAGTATCGAGGAATGCAGTACCCACATCACAAGTTCGCAACACTCTCAAGTTATAGGCGCAATACCCAAGAATGCAGTACCCACAGCACAAGCTCGCGGTACTCTCAAGGTATAGGCGCAGTACCGAGAAATGCAATACCCACAGCACAAGCTCGCACTACTCTCAAGTTAAATCTGCAGTACCGAAAAATGCAGTACCCACAGCACAAGGTCGCAGTACTCTAAAGTTATAGGCACATTACCGATGAATGTAGTACCCACAATACAAGATCGCAGTACTCTCAAGGTATAGGCGCAGTACCGAGAAATGCAGTACCCACTGCACAAGCTCGCAGCACTCTCAAGTTATATCTGTAGTACCGAGGAATGCAGTACCCACAGTACAAGTTCGCAGTACTCTCAAGGTATAGGTGCAGTACTGAGAAATGCAGTACCCACAACACAAGCTCGCAGTACTCTCAAGGTATGGGCGCAGTACCGAGAAATGCAGTACCCACAACACAAGCTCGCAGTACCCTCAAGGTATAGACGTAGTACCGAGGAATGCAGTACTCACTACACAAGCTCGCAGCACTCTCAAGTTATACCTGTAGTACCGAGTAATGCAGTACTCACAGTACAAGTTCGCAATACTCTCAAGGTATGGGTGCAGTATCGAGAAATGCAGAACCCACAACACAAGCTGGCAGTACTCTCAAGGTATAGGCGCAGTACCGAGAAATGCAATACCAACATCACAAGCTCGCAGTACTCTCAAGGTAGAGGTGCAGTACCGAGGAATGCAATACCCACTGCACAAGCTTGCAGCACTCTCAAGTTATACCTGTAGTAATGAGGAATGCAGTACTCACAGTACAAGTTCACAGTACTCTCAAGGTATAGGTGCAGTACCGAGGAATGCAGTACCCACAGTACAATCTCGCAGTACTCTCAAGGTATAGGTGCAGTACCGGGGAATGTATTACCCACCACACAAACTCGCAACACTCTCAAGTTATACCTGCAGTACTAAGGAATGTTGTACCCGTGGTACAAGCTCGCAGTACTTTGAAATTATAGAAGTACCGAAGAATGCAGTACCCTTTTTTTTAATATAAACCACCTATGGTGGGGGAGATTTATAATAGGTTCCCCAAGCCAAAAAGTTAGGCAAAATTGCCAAGTTTTTACATTCCAAGCCAGAGGCCATGGACACAGCATTGTAGCTGTCAAAAGAATGAAGGAATAGGCCCTAAGCTAAGCTACCTATTCATTTACATTTGGGGATCAAGGGTCAAAAAGAAAACATAATGGATACACAAAAATTTGGCGAGCAGTTTAGTGATCGTTATACGAAGCACACCTTAGCCAACCAAGTCTGTGTAATTCCATTATGTGTACCCTAAATCCATCCATAAAAAAATTGTAGATTCCTGTAGAGTCTTGAGGTGTAATGCTTGAGCTTGATCTCCAATGTCCATTGCAGCGCCATCTCATCCTTGTAATGCCCATACAAGCACTTGCATGGGCATAGAACCTGTTCAGAATGGAGGGAAGGAGTATTCTCAAGTTATACATGCAATACCGAGAAATGCAGTACCCACATTCAAAATTTGATTAAAAATAAATTATTTTAAATTCTATGTGAAGTACTTTCAAGTATTACACGGAGTACTTTCATGTATTACATGTAGTACTTTCAAGTTTAATTAGTAGTACAATGAATTTAAACATTCAAATTTGATTAAAAATAAATTATTTTAAATTCTATGTGAAGTACTTTCAAGTATTACATGTAGTACTTTCAAGTTTAATTAGTAGTACCATTATTTTAAACATTCAAAATTTGATTAAAAATAAATTATTTTAGATTCTATGTGAAGTACTTTTAAGTTATATTGGAAGTATTTTCAAGTATTACACGTAGTACTTTCAAGTTTAATTAGTAGTACGATTAATTTAATCATTCAAATTTTGATTAAAAATAAATTATTTAAATTCTATGTGAAGTACTTTCAAGTTATATTGAAAGTACTTTCAAGTATTACATGTAGTACTTTCAGGTTTAATTAGTAGTACCATTAATTTAAATATTCAAAATTTGATTAAAAAGGGAGTTCTTATTTGTGGGGATCACATTTAAAAGACCTCTAAACTACAAGGTCTACAATGCAAATAAGCACAAAACAAATAAAATTTGCGGGGTTTTCCTTAAAAGACCTCTATATTACAGGGACTGGAATGAAAATACATGTAAAATCATGTCAACCTATCTTCCCCGACTACCTCACTCCCAGTCATTCGCCGGATAATCTTCATCTCGCCGGATTCCTATTCGCCGGCCTTCGAATAGCCGGTAATCGCCGGCGAAACTCGCGTGCGGGTCGAGGAGCGCGGTGGGGAGCTCCGACTGCTCGAGCCTCACACAACGGAGGATCGTCCGGCGCCTCGAATCTCCGGATCCAACCCCGACGACGCTCGCCCGCGCGTCGCGGAGGAAGTCGCGGAGCGCGGTGGGGAGCTCCGACTGCTCGAGACTCACGCGGAGGAGGATCTGGAAGGCTAGGCAGCGGCGGCCGATGTTGGACCCGGCTGGAGCTCATGATCCGGCGATCGAACAACCGAACGGAGAAGATCACCCCATCGCAATCTCGCCCGAAAATGGGAAATCAGGAAATTGGGTTCACCGTTGGTCTGCTGGGTTCGCCTTCAGACGGAGAATATCTGTCGTCTGATTGAACGGAGAAGATGACCAGAGTAAAATTGCGTTTGGGTCCAATTATAGGCTCGTGACCCGGAATGGAGCTTATGACCCGGTTTAGATCCGCGAATTTTGCCCAATAAATGGTAATTAATCGGGACGATTGGATAATATAATAATGGTGCAGATTGGGAGTTCTTACATGGAGATGGTTCTCTTCTTACATAGAAACGGATTCTCCTGATCCCTCCCATATATATATATATATAAGGTGAAGTTTATTTATATAAGGAATGATTTGATTTGATTTCCAAATTAATTCAACGTGACGTAATTAAAGAAATAAAATATATACGTTTTTTTTATATTGATTTGTCATGTAAGGAAAAACATTTCATACAATATATAGGCCCTGTTTGGAAACTAGCGGTTAGCTGCTAGCTGTTAGCGGATTGTACTAGCTGTTAGCTGTTAGTTGATTGTATCGGCTGTTTTGACTAGCTGTTAGTTGATTGTATCAGCTGTTTTGACTAGCTATTTGTAAAATGAGTGTTTGGTAAAAAATAAATAGCAGATAGCTGTTTGTTATGTTAAATGACAAAAATGGACACAAATAAATAAAAATTATCATTAGTTTTATAAATTTAGTGTGATCTTATTTTGAAGTATGGAAAATATTTTTAATACTTATATTTTATATTTACTAGAGATAATTAAAATTTATTGTTCTAGAAAATAAAAATAATTAAAATTTAGTATAAGGTTTTTTTCAGTTTGATTAGTGTGTGCCTATTATTTTAAAATTATGGAAACACTTGTCTAATAATTGTATTTTTATTTATTTTGAGGTATTTTTGATTAACATATATAAGATTTTTATATGTTTTTAGTTAATATTCAAAAAAGGATAAAATAAAAACTTACAGTACAATTTTTAAAAGGATAATAAGGAATAAAAATAGTGTGTTTAGTTACTGGGAAAAATGTTTGAAAGGATTCGTACGCATGAAAGCTGAGAGTAAAGGATAAAAAGGAAAATTGTAATATTAATTGTTGGGGTAAGTTGGAAACGCAAGTTTTTCAAGCGTTTTCAAATTGAGAGGTTTGGATCAAACAGCTAGATGATTCATTATCTCACCAAATACCATAAGTAGCTGTTTGACTAGTCAAAAATCTATTTTTAGCAAAAAAACCAAAATTATCCTTCAAACCTCTTGTAATCTCTTGCTACCAAACGGGGCCATAATATTTTATACAAAAGGAATGATTTAATTTGATTTCTAAATTAATTCAACGAATGCGTATTTAAAGAACAATATATATCGAAAATTAAGGATCTAATAAAAAAAAGAGCATATTTTATACATGAAATTAATATAAAAAAGCATATATGAAACCATAACCATATACGTACTTCACGTCAGTACATATGTTAATGGTAATAATATATGTTAATATATATAAACCGGCCTAAACCCTTAATTAAGAGGAGCCATATGTTAATACACACACGACTATGGACAAACAAATATTTTTGTATATGGACTTTATGTATTATGCATGAAATTATCCATTTTAAATAAGTATATATGGTAATAGTAAGCGGTGGCATCTATATTATTTAAGGAATGAATACTTGTCGTTTTTAGCATTTTGTTAATAAATAAATATGATAATTTAGAACTCCGGCGGTGGAGGTAAGTATCAAACGCATAGAAAGTTGTCGTTTTTTTTTTAAGTTTCCGGCGGCGTTTTAATTAATAATATAAATGTTAAGTATATTTACGCCGCCACTTTCTACTTTTTAATACATAAATAACTAGTAAAAAGATAAGTGACTTATTGGAACCCCTCCCTATGTACATATATATACGGAATTCCTATTTGCAGGTTTACTTTTACTAATTCAGTCTGTATTTTGATTGAAACTGACAAGATTGTCCTTATTAATTTATCTTGTTCAAACTTTAGCCACTTGGTCGAGGGTGTATTAGTCTTTCCTGGAAATAATACGGATTGCAAAAGTAAAATACAACCTGCAAATAGCATTGCCCTATATATACACATGTATAGGGAAGGGTTTCATTAAGTCACTTAATTTTACTTAAAATCTAGACCCTTAAATCCAATTTAATCTTGTGGCTCACCTTTTTCTCTCTTTTCCTTCTCCTATTTTCCCTTTTTACCTGTATCTTAACACTAAGGCACTGTCAAGTTCAGGTTAACTTTTGCACATTTCAGTTAAGTTAAGATGCCTTCAACAGACTTCAGCTAACTTAAAAAAAATTGAATTTTCACAAAATGGTTTTTTTTTCCGGTTTAAACTTCACCCGAGGGGTGAATGAGACTTTATTAGGCTCCCGAACCTATAAAAAAGCCAAAAATGGCAAGAGTTTTACATCTCAAAAATAGGATGGCCCTATGTGATGTACTAAGCTCATAGAGTACACTAGTACTCTCCCTAGACGAAAGAGTGGTCTTTCAGGATTGGTCGTTAACTTTACATATTTAACAAGATGCTAATCCTAATATGGTGTGCCTATTAGCGAATCGCCAAAGCGAAACACAAAGCGGCCACCAAGTACTAGAATTGAGCAAATAAGTGGTGCCAAAAGTGATCTTCTGCATATATTTGTAGCCAAAAAAATAGCCCAGCCTCAGCTTGAATACGGTAATTCATGAGTGTGTAATTCTGAGTGTTGGGGTTCTCTGTCTGTCCAGAGAAATGAGCCCTCTGAGTCTTTGTGATGTAGCATTGTAAGGGCCATTGTGTTCCTCAGTGAAACTGTCCTTTGCAATGTAGTCAGCCACCATGTTGGCCTGTCTAAAACAATGGAAAAAAGGAGCAGTAAGATGAGATTTGATGTTGTAAGCCAAGAAAAAAACTCTCCATGGGGCACTATAAGGATCTGTGATAGCCTTAATTGCTAAAGAGCAATCAGTTTTATAGCACATTGGATCCTGATGTTCTGAGGTAAGTTCAATAGCCCTTAGAATGGCTTTTAATTCTGCCTCAAGTAGTGACTGGGCAGTGACATAAGCACCATAAGATGATATGACTCTGCCCAATGAGTTCCTAATAACAATTCCTATGCCATCCATATTGTTATGGTGCCAGGAGGCATCCATGTTGACCTTAAGGCCTGTTAATGGAGGTGACCAGCTAATAGGACTTATTTTAGGTTTAGGGGGCCTAGAGTGAAATGGAAGGAATCCTAGTTGGAAGATATCTGAATCATGGAGATATAGTGGGCATAGGCCTGGCAGTGAAAATTGCAAAGATATTATCCCTAATAGCATGTATTATTTTTTCAGTACTGTGATTAATATTATCAAACAGATATGCATTTCTACTCTTCCATAGCAGCCAACAGATAATACATGGAGTAATTTGAAAAAGAGCTGAATGCAGTTTTGTCTGCCCATGATAAGAGAGGTAAAAAGAGATTCTGTCCCAGATATTGTCAAAATTGTTTTGAAAGAAAGTTTCCTAATATACAAAAATATTAATGAAATATTTTTGTTTTTGATTTATTAAATAAATTTACTGTTTAACTAATGTTTCTTCAATATTTCTTGTTTTGAGACATCAAATAAAGTTACATTTTAATAATTTTAATTTAGTTATAAGGAAATATATCAAATTAATTTAAGTTCGAAATTAACGAATTGGGTAACAATATATTCCCAAAATGCATGTCATTTTTAATCCACTACTAATTACTATCAATTTTTGTTACGCCTAGTGACAAGCGATTTCCCACGTCGTTAAATGGAATTCCGCGAGATCAAAATACTATTTATAAATCACCTACAACTTCTAACTACTAGAAAGTAGATAGTGGGAAGTAGGGGTCGAACCACAAGGAGAAGAGACTTGTAAGAGTGTTTTAAAGTAGAAAATAAGTATACTTATATATTATATAGAAAGCAATGTAAATATGGGGGGGGGGGGGTTTGAGATTGGTTTTTGTTACACTACGAAAGGAAACTAAACTATCAATAGCTAAGCTAAGGGGGAGATTCTAAGATTATGAGGCCTTGGGAGGCAAATGACTTCAATTTCCAACTATCGACTTATCACCGAGCAAATGCAATTACAAGGAAGTTTAGACCATTTGTCAAGGATAAAAGCATCATATTCTCTCGAATGTAGCTAGAGAGGATGATAACACCACTCAAAAGCTCTCATTGTTGATTCACCTAGATGATAACATCATAGATAACTCAACAATGGTATTAGGATTATAGAGAGACAAACTTACTCACACACCCGCAATAGCGAGAGTATACAAATAAGACATTTGATAACTAGCAAGAACCAAGACGATGATAGCATATATGTCTCGACTCCTACTTTGCTACTTAATGATATTGGAGTGAACGATAACGTTCTACCCACAAATCTAGCTATTCGTTGATAACAATCATACGTTAAAATGGAATCTTCAACTCAAGTATACAATCACATATTAGGGGGACCAATGATAACATTCAATCCTTACCTAAACACATAATTGATTAATCATGCAAGTTCATAAGATTTCCACTTCTAACAACTCATATTTATCATGGCATTCCTTAACTAGAATCACACAACAAGGGGAAGAACTTGTCATCACTCAACCCCTTCCATAGTCATTAATCTAACAACTAGAGATTACACTATCATTATGCTAAGTCACCATCATCATCACACTAAATTAATCTAACCAAGCTAACCTAATTAATGTCTATGGAGCATACAATTGATATAAAACACAAATCCCATAACAAATTAAGCAAGATTGAACAACATTCATGCACTAGAATTCAAGTTCATCAAATGATAATCCAAATCTCAAGTTTAAGCATACAAGGCCCTCAAAGTTTCAAGGGAATGAATTCAAATGCTCCCAAGGATCAAACTAAGCTATACTACAATACATGGAATCAAACTACTAATCTAATGGAAAGGAATGGAAGAAAAGGGAAAGAAAATGAAGAACTAGGGGTTCTACATGGTGTGTGGCCGTTTTTGTTTTTGGAGGGGATAAGGGGTATTTATAGAATGTAGTGCACGGGCCGCGCAGCACTCCGCGCACGTTTGTGAAGGGCCGCACACTTTAACCGTTGATCCGACTTGCATCTTCTAGTAGTCCATTCCGAATCTCTTGGTGAGTGGAATCCAATGGTATGACCCATGGGATCTAATTCCTTTGCAAACATTTCCAAAATCAAGGTTCAAAACATTAGCGCATCACTTGTTCTTCAAAATGTAACTTCGCCAAGTTTAGCTTTAAAGCTCCTCACTTAGCACCAAATGCTACCAAAAATAGATCTCAAAGGTCATAAAACAAGAGTATATTTAGGGCTCATCAAATACCCCCACACTTAAACCTTTCTCGTCCTCGAGAAAGAAAGATTAAAGTCTAAGTGCATACTCCTATCAATTTCACAACAAGACATTTGAGATCTTTACAAAATATAAACTTTCCTTAAGATGAAAACACAAGAATCATGTCTAATATTCTAATCCTAATAAAAGTTATACGCAACCCCCAATATCATCATAAAGTAAAGAGTGTGCCAAAATTACAAGTACAATGCACAATAATTTCCATGGCACAACCCTACCCCAAAGAGATCACAAAATACATCACAACAAGTTCATCAAAATGAGACCACCGAAACAAGAGCAAGTTAACCTCTCCTTTTGCCTATGCGCCTTTTGGTTTTCACATAGCCACTTTTTTTTTTCTTTTCTTTCTTTTGTTTTTTTTTTGTTTTTTTTTTTTTTAAAAACTCTCCTTTTGCCTAGGATGTAACCTAGCCTCTCATTTTTCCGCTCACTCTCCTTTTGCCTAGGTTATACCTAGCCTCTTTTTTCGCACACTCTCCTTTTGCCTAGGTTATACCTAGCCGCTCATTTTTCCGCACAAGCCTCTCACTTTGTCCTAGGCCTTTTTAATGTTTTGACCTATCCGGGCTTTTCACTCATTTTTCTTTCAAAAGAAGTGCACTTGTACAATAAGAAACTAAGCAAAATGTAAATACTAAATCCTCCCCCACACTTAAACTAAACACTGTCCTCAATATTTTAGAGCAATGCAAACTAGGGAGAGGGAGTATTCATGGGGAGTACACACTAAGCCACCACTAAAAGCACAAGATACATACTGCTCAAACCATGAGAGCATCAAAAATTTCAGCACAACAACTATAATTAGTGGCGGCAAGCCCGATGCACATGTACGAACACCATTAATATAAGGCAAATCCTCACACAGGATCAAAGCAAAATAATCAAAAGTAAGAGCCTGCAGAGGATGTACCAGTACGGTTCTATCGATATGGCTCAAATCAGTAGTGAACGGTCGGTGGAGACACGACGGCTCAGGGGAGAGTCCAGACAGGTGGCGGTGAGCTGGTGGGTTGCAGACGGCTTGTGACTGAGATGGTGCTAGCCGGTGGGGAGTTGCAATGGCGGTCAAGAGATGGGTTCAGCAGCTGATGCCTGGTGGTGGTATCGGGAAGTTGCAGGACGGTGAAGAGATGGAGGTCGTTGGGGCTGTGGAATCGGCAGGCGGTGGTGGAGGATCCGAACGGCGCCAGAGATGGAATCACGGTGACTGGAGACGCGGAAACAGTGATTGTGTTGATCGGGAATCACGGTGATGGGAGTTATGTTGATAATGGTTGAGTGGTGGTGGTACACGATCCGACGAGCAGTGGCGGCCGAATAGGGGTGGTGGTGGGTGGAGATCGGCCGACGAGAAACGCCGAGAGATTCAGGGGTGGTGCTCCGACAGTGAAGTGGTGGTCGGTGATGATTCCGAGCAGATGGCGGGGAGATGGCGTGGTGGGGATGGGTCTGGTGAGCAGTGGGCGGCGGCGCGATGGTTCAGGCTCGGCGATTCGTTGCGGCCGGTGGTGGGGATGAATTGGGGATGAGCAGCAGCGCCGCCCGCTCGGTGGTGATGTGGCCGGCCGGCGGTGATGATGTCGGCGATGGGCTTGACGGTGGAACCGACGGAGCGGTGGCGGGGTGGAGGTGCTGGTGGAGGAGGCCGGCGACCGAAAGGTTTGTGGATGAAGAAGATGGGGTTTTTGGCTAAAAGTCAGCCAGAAGAGGGAAGAATCGGAGAATTTATTTTTGTTTTTTTTTAGTATGAAAATGCACAGGCCAAGCGGTGATTAGAGCAGTCTCAAAAGGCCCGTGCAAATAAAGGGTGAAATCAACCCCCGGGAAACTCTGCATAGTCCGTGCGGTACTAGGTACACTTTTTTTCTGATTAACAAAGGCCCGTGCACCTCATTTTTCTTTTTTATCTTTTTTTTCCGTTTTTTTGTTTCCTTTTTTTTCTGTTTTCTTTTTTTTTCGGTTTTTTTCTTTTTTTTGATAATTATTCCATTCCCCTATGCTTCCAAATTTCCTGCATCAAAAAAAAAAACTACCAAAGTGTAAAATCTTATAAACAAACGAAAAATCAAATAAAGTAAAAATAAACATCTTTTTTTATAAGCACATAAAAGAGGAGAAAAAGAAAAAGAAAATCGTGGAGCTACGATCATAATCGGTTTATTTAACGTCGTCGACACGACATGGGAGGTTCATCCCAATGGTGCAATTGGGCGCCTCAAGAGAAATTACGTATTTTTAAGGTCGTCGTCACGACCCTAATGTTATTCAAATAACAAAAGATTAAAATCCCTCACCCTCACATGGAAGGTAAAGGAAAGTTGAGGAGGTTTAAGAAGAGGATTGTACGGTTGAAGTTTTGGAGGAGTAGGGATAATTGGAAGTATGTATATATATGGCTTCCTAATCTCCTCTAAAACTAATGGAAGTGGTGGAATTGGTAGTATGGGTGGAGGTGATGAAAACAATGGTGATGGTAAATATTCAAGAACAACCACCTCACTCTCTACTTCAATAGATTCAAAAACCAACTCCTCATCCCATTGAACGTCTTCCTCATACAAATAGGTGATTTCACTCACCAAAGTACTTGGAATAGGTTCTATGTGGGATTGTACTTCTTCAAACAACCTACTTGGCTCCTCTAATGGTTTGGGAAGTTGGGGAATTTGTGCAGTATGTAGAGGCGAGGATGACAATGGTGATGGTAAAAATTCAAGAATAGCGGTCACCCCCTTCTCTAATTCACTCGAGTCAACACACCACTCCTCATCCCATTGAACTTCTTTCTTATACATAACGGTGGAATTACTCACCAAACCATTTGTATTAAGTTCCAATAAGGATGAATCTTCCTCTAAAGATTGAGCTACCAAGAGCTTTACCTCTAAGGCCATTTCATGCATTCGTCTCTCAAGATTTTCAAAATGCCGATTTCTCTCATCATCTATCGGATCTCGCTCTTGAGGCATATCCCAACAAGGTGGGGGCATGTATTGGTACTCATATGGTTGGTTTTCATCTAGATATCCATAATTCAAATGATCACTCCCTTGTAGCTCATTAGAATTGTAGTATGGATTATAACTTTCTTGATTTTGAAAACAAACTCTTTCCTCATTATAGCACTTATCATTATGGTACCCTTGGTATGAAGAACAAAGGGGCCTTTCACGTTCAAAGTGCTCATTTCTTGACTCAAAATAACAAGACTCGTGTAAATAAGTTGAACTATATGCATCACACGAGTTTGTCAAATTATTCCTAATCCTTTCCTCATTAAAGGCAAGGAGTTCTATGTAATTTTTCCTACTTAGAGTAAACATAATATTAAAGTTTGAAATTTGTAGTGCAAGAGTTCTAGATTGGCACACACTACAAGTGGTGTCGTCCATAAAAGTACTCAAGCAATACACACTTCAAGAAAATAGAAAGTTTTTTTTTTTTTTGAAAATCTACAAATAGAAATATAATCTACGATGAAACACAAAAACAAAATACACCTTCTCCCCGGCAACGGCGCCAATTTTGACAAGCGATTTCCCACGTCGTTAAATGAGACTCCGTGAGATCAAAATACTATTTATAAATCACCTACAACTTCTAACTACTAGAAAGTAGATAGTGGGAAGTAGGGGTCGAACCACAAGGAGAAGGGACTTGTAAGAGTGTTTTAAAGTAGAAAATAAGTATACTTATATATTATATAGAAAGCAATGTAAATATGGGGGGGGGGGGTTTGAGATTGGTTTTTGTTACACTACGAAAGGAAACTAAACTATCAATAGCTAAGCTAAGGGGGAGATTCTAAGATTATGAGGCCTTGGGAGGCAAATGACTTCAATTTCCAACTATCGACTTATCACCGAGAAAATGCAATTACAAGGAAGTTTAGACCATTTGTCAAGGATGACAGCATCATATTCTCTCGAATGTAGCTAGAGAGGATGATAACACCACTCAAAAGCTCTCATTGTTGATTCACCTAGATGATAACATCATAGATAACTCAACAATGGTATTAGGATTATAGAGAGACAAACTTACTCACACACCTGCAATAGCGAGAGTATACAAATAAGACATTTGATAACTAGCAAGAACCAAGACGATGATAGCATATATGTCTCGACTCCTACTTTGCTACTTAATGATATTGGAGTGAACGATAACGTTCTACCCACAAATCTAGCTATTCGTTGATAACAATCATACGTTAAAATGGAATCTTCAACTCAAGTATACAATCACATATTAGGGGGACCAATGATAACATTCAATCCTTACCTAAACACATAATTGATTAATCATGCAAGTTCATAAGATTTCCACTTCTAACAACTCATATTTATCATTGCATTCCTTAACTAGAATCACACAACAAGGGGAAGAACTTGTCATCACTCAACCCCTTCCATAGTCATTAATCTAACAACTAGAGATTACACTACCATTATGCTAAGTCACCATCATCATCACACTAAATTACTCTAACCAAGCTAACCTAATTAATGTCTATGGAGCATGCAATTGATATAAAACACAAATCCCATAACAAATTAAGCAAGATTGAACAACATTCATGCACTAGAATTTAAGTTCATCAAATGATAATCCAAATCTCAAGTTTAAGCATACAAGGCCCTCAAAGTTTCAAGGGAATGAATTCAAATGCTCCCAAGGATCAAACTAAGCTATACTACAATACATGGAATCAAACTACTAATCTAATGGAAAGGAATGGAAGAAAAGGGAAAGAAATATGAAGAACTAGGGGTTCTACATGGTGTGTGGCCGTTTTTGCTCTTTGAGGGGATAAGGGGTTTTTATAGAATGCAGTGCACGGGCCGCGCAGCACTCCGCGCACGTTTGTGAAGGGCCGCGCACCTTAACCGTTGATCCGACTTGCATCTTATAGTAGTCCATTTTGAAGCCCTTGATGAGAGGAATCCAATGGTATGACCCATGGGATCTAATTCCTTTGCAAACATTTCCAAAATCAAGGTTCAAAACATTAGTGCATCACTTGTTCTTCAAAATGTAATTTCGCCAAGTTTAGCTTTAAAGCTCCTCACTTTGCACCAAATGCTACCAAAAATAGATCTCAAAGGTAATAAAAAAAGAGTATAATTAGGGCTCATCACCTAGGAATTTTTTTTGTATATTCTTTCCTGATTTAAATTTCACCCTTTTCCCCCTTTTTTACAAACAAAATAATTATTTCAAAACCTTTATTGTTTGATAAAATTTTTTATATTTGAAGTTTTTTTTTTGTTTTGCTTGTACATTATTTTTCCCACTATTCTTTCTTATCTATAACAAACGGGTTTTCTAATGATTGTCAACCGTTAAAAAATATTGATCTTATAGTAAAATATGTGTGGTAATAAATTCTCATCTTTTCTCAATAAAAAATTTGTTGGATTAAAATATAGATGTTGTAGTACTTATAATCGAATCAAATACTTACATCTTTTAATATTTATTGTATTTATCTTTCATGGCCTAAATTTGTCTTTTCTTCTTTAATTCCCCTTTTAATATTTCTTTAATCCCCATTTTTAATTCTGCAATCTCCTCTAGGGCGGAATTCTCCAATCCAATGACGGCCTCTTCTTCGCTTTTCTATATCCTCCTTCCACTCCACTCTCCCAGCAAGCCCCCCAATCTTTCAGCCAGAAGCGTCAAGAGCTCTTTCAGAACCGCAAGGATAATCGCCTGCTCTTCTGGAAATGATGCCCCTAAATCTTCATCTTCTTCCACATCTAACATGTCGAGGTTCTCTTTAATTCATGTTCTGCTGCTGTTTTTAGATTGTATGATTTGTGTTATTATGATCTTAATCCTGAAATGAATTGGGAATTTTGGAAAATCACCGTTGGTTTTTTTGAGTCAACTAGATTCTTTAAATTATTACAAACATATCTATGCATATAGGGATTGATGAATGTTTAACATGTACAGCTATATGTTCTTCTTACATTATACGGTGTTGTTTTCTATGCTGGACAGCCATTTTATACATCATAGAAGGGCCTGAGACGTTCCAGGATTTCGTCTAGATGCAGATGTATTGGAGTTATAAGTTATAACTCCAACCTTAATGACAGTCTTTCTTACCAGGTAATTCCGAAGGAGATTCTTCCTGAGAAAGTAGTAGGGTTTTCAGCTGTCATGGGTACGTATATTGAATCTCACACTCTCGTTTCATGGGAATGGGATTCCTTTCTTGAAATAAATATACCCACGGTTAATCTAACTTACTATATTATTCCCCTTAGAGTGTGCCAGTGAAATCCATATCAGCCGTTGGATCAAATCAACTGCTGTGATTCACTCTAAATTCCCCTCCCATATGCAGTAATTCTTTACGGTTATTTTATTTTTTAATTTTTCACGGGCCACGATCTCTTCTCCTCAGTTAAGCTTTCAGTTATGTAATCCCCACGTAAATTCCGCCACGATCTCCATCCTCGATTCACGAGCGTTCTCCTACTCCAACATCTCCCTCCTCCTCACTCTCCTCACCCGCCTCATTGCCGACTTTGCCAATTCCACCGTCGCAGAGCAGTGGGCGTTCACTCACGTGCTCCCCTTCCACCCACGTGCCAGCATCTCGCTCATCTCCCTCGGCTCCTACGTGCTCTGATCTGATCTGATCACTGCGCTTCTCCCAGTGATGAAGAATCTGCAGAGCTCTCTGTACGAGCTCGGGATCAGGAGCATACCGGTCTTGACGACTTTCAGCTTCGTCAGCGCGATCACCACCGCGTTTCCGTCGTCCGCTTCCGAGTTCCAGGCGCCGATTGATAGCCTGATCATCCGGCCCGTTCTGCAGTTCCTGGAAGAGAATCACTCTGTGATTTTTTTGATATTGTAGCACAGAAATAAGCCAGTTACTTGGTTAGTTGCGATTGGCACAGATAGCGGTGATGTTTCTTTAGTGAATATATCAACGGTCAAGTGCTGTGGAAGTCCTCTGGCCATTGTGCAGGGTAAATTTCTTTACATGTTTTTCTGGGTTTTGAAACAAATACAGTCCAGATAAATCGTTAGCATACTGATGGTCTCTGTCTGTTAATTGATACTGATTGTTTATCATGTTTGCATACTCATTTTTTGCCCACTGTGGAATCGCAAGTCATTCTCTTAGAAAGGAGGGAAGACTTCTTGTTGTTGTGTTGGTTTGTTTTGGTGCAGTGATAGCAGTGGAGGCCTCCAAAAATTTCCTTTCAAACTTCAGAGTGCCATATTAATTCACCAAAACGCAAACCATATATGCTACATTGAACAGATGTGTTCCCGGAGGAGTATTGCTGGAAAATTGAAGGGGAAGATGTGTTTGGTACGAGCTAAGAAGTTTAAATTGGTTGAGTTTTGCTTAATCTTATGTGTTTTAATTTAGTATATCACTGGATTGTCGGTGTTTTTTGGAGTGATGATGTGATTCATGCCTGTTGTTCCTGTTGTTCCTTTTTAGCTATTGTAACCTAAGTTTTACTTGTATGTTTAACGACTTCATTAAGTTTACCTAATTGTTGCTAAATAAGATGTTGTATTTACTGCTGAAATAGAGTTGTTATATTGAAATTGAAGTTATTTTTTGCAGATGACAGAGAGGGACTTGAGATCAGACTTCTTCGACAACTGCTACGATCTTCTTCATCTGAAATTTAACTCCCATATCATCAATTCCAATACCAACTCCTTCACCATTATCCCCCAGAATAAACGATCCTTGGAAGCAAAATGCTTGTCGACTTTGACAACCACCACCGGAAACCCATGTTTGGTTTTACCCAACAAATACAGCTTCTAGGCCCCAAGCTCGTCGGAGTCTTCAGAGTCTTTAGGCAGATACGGAAACCATACTGAGCAGTTTGTTGTATGCAAGCGTACTGTCTCACCACTGTTTGGAGAAAGAGCTGGCCTTTGTTCTTGCTAATCGGCTGCAGAATCCGACGCTTTTTGCAACTCAACTGTTGGATATATTCACTGAGGTCATAATGCGGGATCGAGTCATCCAGGGTTGCATTCATCTTGATGTTCAGGTTTTACATTTAAAATCACTATCAATTAAGTTTAATCACTAAAAAAAGTTAATTATTTTTGTTTTTTGGTTAGCTATTGCCTTATATGTGGTCTGTTTGTTTGAAGGCATGTAAAGACCGAGATCCTTCTTGCTTGTCATACTGCTCTGCCCTATTGTATCTCAAGGTATATAATTTATTACTTGTTGGTAGTTTAATCTCTGGATTTAATTTGGTATTAGACATCCAAATGTAGGTCAAGGTGCGCTAATTGGAGCAGGTGCTACTATTTTAGGGCACATAAAAATAGGCGAAGGTGCAATAGTCAGGTTCTCTCGTACTATTGGATATCCCTCCGCACAGGTATGCTAAGCAGCTCTATTCTATCCTTCGTGGATTCGGTTGGTTTTGAGGATGATGTTTCGATAAGTGGATGTTGTTACAAGGTTCAACGGAGTAGCATACAAGGTTTGAACTACTTTATTTGAAATTGCTTCTGCTTTTGCCATTAATTTCTTTTATTCTGATTTTGAATCCTTTTTAAATTGACTTCGGTTTTCGAAAATAACATTTAGCTTGTAATTAGTTTCATTATTTGTTCGTTGAGGTAAAGCATCTTATTCATGGTGTGGTCAATTATTCTTTCGAGCTTTGGTTTGATCTGTGTTTTCTTGTAGAGGAATAAGAGACGGAAAAGACAATGTAAGTTAGATTTACATAGCATTTGTCTATAAATTTGAGTAAATATAAATTATTACTGAACTGTGTGTTGACACCGAGCTTGATAAGTTAATAGGGGGAAAGACTATGGTACATGTGATAGGTACAGTAAATTCTTACTGAACTGTGTTTAGACACGAGCTTGATCAGTTTAAGAATGTCAGACAAGATGCCAGAAAGTGTTTTTGATTAAAGAGATTTCATTGTTCACCATGAATGAGATGTCAAAAATTATAAGTAGAAGCATGAATTAGGGGCAGCATTTGGTAGTTATGCATTGGCTGCATTCTGTTTATCATTGTGTTGTTTCGTGGTATTTTTATTGCTTCAATCACTGTTTTAGCTTATATTGTATATATATTCAGATATATCTTCTGTTAATCCAAAAAAATAAAATAATATAAAATTGCAAGCTTGTGGTTCAGGAACACAGGATTGATGAGTTTAAGATTTCTAACTGGATGAATTTGGTACAGTCAAGTCACATTCATCAATTTTGCAAGACAAGAAGAATCCGTATGTATTTTTCTGGCTTGAAGGGTTTGAATATGCCTTCTTTGTATCGGTTGAAATTTGCAATGTTGTGTGCCTTCTTCACTATGCAAGGTGCAGGCAACACATAGGCAAGTAAATGTTCATACCGAAGATACCTCTTCAGAGCTCAAGTAGACATTCACGAGGTGTAAGAGTTCTCATCATGACACCAACTTTGGCGAAACAAAATTTAATTGTAAGACTATCAATGATGTATTCTGTGAGATTTTCACATTAGCTTTTGTATGCGCTTAGTATTATTACATATTATTATTTTTACATTTGATGACAAATACTCCTATTATTATAGAATTCAGAATGTCTTTATTACAAATTAGGGATGCCCAAGTTTGTCTCAAATATATCTTCTAAGCATACTAATATCAGATTTTGATTCCTTAAAAAGATGGTTTCCGTGCAATGCATGGCGGACATTAAAACTAGTATTAATGGTAGGATTAAAAGAAGCAACATGCTCTTTTTAGGCTTATGTAGGCGGGGGAGTTTGATCATAGGTTTGTTTATTTTATTTATCGTTTTCAAGAAGCATAACAAACGGCCAGAAAAAACTGGGAAATGGCGGTTTTATGTTACATCTCTAAACGATGATTTGGAGAGAGGAGCGGGGAAGAAGAGGTTTTTTTTACAGAGAGCTTGCTTCATCTACCAATAACTTCTCTGGTGAACGGGAGTTCGGAGAAAGAGGAGAGATTTACAAAGGCGATCTTGTTGGTATGAACATCTCAGTATTGGTTAAGAAGTTTAGACATTGAGAGATAAAAATTTCAACAGAATTGGCAATTCAGTATGTTCCAGTAGCTTTAGAGGATGACGGTCGCGATAATTGGCAAATGGCAACAGGAAATTTGGTATTTTCACTATAACCATAGGTGTAAGGTGCTCCTGACATGTTTGCTAACTTTGAAAATGGACCAGATGGTGTTCCCGGTGTTAATTTCAACAGAAGAACACTCCATAATAGATTCTATGATGCAACTCCCAACTAAATAAAAAAATAAATCCATACTAAAGACTGTTCAATTCAATCAGAAAAACATACTATATCACATTCAATTTTGCTTACTATACCCTTAATTTCGAGTCCAAATTGATGTGGAAACTGATCGGTTATAATTTATATACTTAATTTATGTGATTTATAAGTCTCTTTTGCTATTTGATGTGCACGAATGTGTGTTTTGGTGCAGGTTTAACATAAGAATTGGTGTGAAACAATCAAATAGAGAAGTGTTGCAAAAGAAGCAAAATCAAGTGTTTAGAGCCATATCGGGGAGCTAGACACTGTACTCTTTTTCCGAAGGTTTTTTAATGAGTTAGTGTGCTCCAACGGATAGTGGATAGTTACAATTCCGTTATTATGGGAAGAAGAATAAAGCGACGAGAAGAAGGCAATATCTATTACTGGTCTTTTTTTACGAGCGGCTAAGTTGTGTTTCGACATGTCGATCACTAATCAGCTATGCATATTATGAAAGATCAGTGCTACAAGGTGGACTGAATTGTGCATGAGATTCTACTTAATTTGGCCTTAATTAGTGGTGGCAATTATAATATTTAATTAATATAGGATATTACAATTCAATAATTAGTGCACATGTGAATGTGTGGATGTGTACTATTAGACCTTTATTCTTTTTATAACACTAATGGACGCAACATGGAAGCACGGCGGGAAAACCCCGCTGTGCTACTCATTTCCGATTTCGGAAATGTCTAGCCTCATCCGGAAAGGTTTTGATTTGTGATGTCCTTTCCGAAATCGTAAAGATTAATCACTGGCCGTGAGCTAATAGATACAGTATCGGAAACTCTTTTGATAAAATAGTTTACGGCGTCGGAAATGACTTTGGGCGGACAAATATCCGATTTCGTAAATGGAGGCCGGAAATCACATTTCGGTAAACTTTCCGGGCTCGTAAACTTTAGTTTTAAATGTTCTCTAAATCAGTTTCCAATACCGTAAATGGATGCCTGTATTGATGTTGTTTTCTTGTTTACGATGACGGAAATAGTTTTGGAAATACATTTCCGGACACACTTTCCGAAATCGTAAAGCTATGAAGCGGCTAATTTCCGAATTCGTAAATGTAGTTGCTGGAGACCAATATGGTGGTCTGTTTACGAGTCGGACGACGTGCCGGGTTTACCACTATTTTGTTTTATATAGAGAAAACCACTCTTCTTCCGATTTCGGAAACCACCCGGAAGATCTTGTAGAATTTTCTTTTGGTTTCCGAACTCGTAAAGGAGCCTGAGCGTGCCAAAAACAATTCCTATTTTGAGCCGGGGCGTGCCAAAAAAATTCCAATTTTGAATTTGCTTTACACGATCGATGAGCGTCTAATCGAAATTAGATATAATAACCATAATAAAGAACCTAATCCTTCAATTTTGGCTTTAACGAGCCAAAAAATGCTTCATAGCAAAATGTATACACCTAGTAGTTCATAACACTATCTAGTGCACAATTATAACTTACGCAGCTACGACGAATCACAATGATGTCGTTGTATCCGGGTGCTCTATGCATGAAGCACACTCATCCAAAATGAAGCTTGCCAATGCACTCCTTCCTGCCTTTAACTCTTGCAAGGTGTAGGGCGTATAATCATCGTCGAAAACCTGCAATTTGAAAAAGTAGAGCATGTTGGTAACACATTACAAGGATTTACATTAAATTAAATAAGGAATGGAAGAGTAAGCTCACACTATGAATGTTAAAGTGTGAAAGCCTTGCACGTGCAACCACTCTCCATGCAAACATCATCGTGTAGTAACCGCATATCCAATCATTATCTTGGACCTTGTACTAATAGTGACAAAAGATACACAGTTTAGGTCCTAATAAGGTACAAATTTGAGGAATAATAAGAATAGATTACCTTAATTTGGTAGAACCTAAATTTGGATGGTTTAGGATTTACGAAATTCACGGCTTCCTTGATAATATCGTTAAATGAGTGGATTGGAGGACGGTTAAGTGGATCTATCCAACATGCTTCTTTGGAGTTTGTGTTTATCGTCACCAAACGCCAATGTTCGCTAATCCACAAGAAAATTTGTACATGAGAGTATAATGTTAGGTAAACACAAAAAAAATCATTGAAATATATACAACTTACTTACTTTTCAAGGTATGGACAAATGAAGAAGTATTTCGTTCGATCTCCTAAGGCAACCTTCAAATAAGCTACCTTTTCCTCTGTTGAGTGGGTCCCCACTTGTACGGAGTCGGGGCATGTGAAGCCAATAAATGCCATTCCACGAATTTGTGCCAAATGATGCATTTGTCTATGATAAATTGTAAAAAAAGTGTTACTACCTATTCAATTGTAGTTGGAATATAAAATAATTATATTTGGAATATGAAGACTTACAGTTGAACGAGGCACATTATCGTGGAGAGTAGCCTTTGAGGTCGCCATATATCGTCAAAGTCTTGCTTGCATAGTACTACTAATTTTTCAACACCAAAAACCTCTTTTGGTGCGGGAAAGTTATATGTACTAAGAGAGGGATGTTTTGACAACTTGTCAAAGAGTTGGCGGATTGACGATGAAGGTTGGCTATCTTCAAATGGATGTGAAGGAGATGGAATTGTGGTTGGCGCCTTGAATTTAGTATATGGAGTTGTGGTTGGCACCTTGGATTTAGAAGATGGTATTTTGGTTGGCACCTTGGATTTAGGAGATGGAATTGTGGTTGGCACCTCGGATTTAGGAGATGGAATTGTGGTTGGCCCTTTGGATTTATGAGATTGAATTGTGGTTGGCACCTTAGATTTCTCATTTCTAGTTGGTGGGCAAGGATTTTGTGGTTTCTTATCGCCTTTACTAGGAATTTATACTAATCTCCTATGCCATAAGAGAAGTTTCCCGGCCCCTTGATATGGAAACTAGTTTAGGTGGGCCTTTTTGAATCGGGACGTGGGCATCACCACATATCTCTTTTGTTATAGACACCTTAACCAAACCTATTGGAATCTTCTCCCCATGGTGTAATTTTATGGCCTCCTCATAATTTCCAACCACTACTAATTTAGGGGGTTGGGTGGTACTCACATCGATGTACAAATTGCATGGACAAGCTACCTAGATATTGACATTGTAAGAGGAAATACCAATTAATTTTACACTAGATTATATGTCGGAGATTAAAATCATCTAATTATATAAAATTGGCAAAAGAATAGCAAATACTTGGCACATAAGCACAAGAAGACTAATCTTTTTGGGAGTAGAAGTCTCGCCCCCACTTGCCGCGTCCAAGGGTGTTGTGACAAAGGGTGGACTAGCCACATTTAGTGGCTCATCAAGGTCATCTTGTAGAGGTTCGTTGCGCGACCCCGAAGAGGGGGGTTCCCAATCTTCACCTACATCCTCAAAATTGGCGGGTAAAATGATTCCATGTTTGCGAGCAAACCACTTAAAATCATTTTCCATGGTTGTTTTAATGGAATCAATTTCATTCCGCACCTTCTTGTAGTTGGCATCTTGCGCATTATTCGAGACTAAAGGATGTTTACCATACACATCCTTAGGTCGGACATGAGAACCATACCCCCTAACGGTGCTGGGATGATCGTCCCCCATCGCCTTGTTCAAAATGTCACACCTTTCCGTAGGGGTGAATTTTTCATCGGCTTCCTCTTGTTTAGCAAATGCCTAATTTTAAAATGGTTGAAACCATGACAATAATTTGATTAGATAGATAAAAAAACAATTCTCTCCTACATATCATACAAACACATTTTCTAATTGACTTACAATTTTTTTGGCAAGTTCAAGAGTTTCGTCGGCTTCATAAACGCCACCAGGATTTTGTCTCAATTTAAGGAACGACTCCCACCTCTCAATTTGGTCGGGATTCATCCTAGTAGTGGTTTCCCTTGACTCCTCTTCCGACATACCCTTGTCCATTTTTTGTTTGACACCATCTTCATATTCCTCCCCTATGAAGTCCTCCCCCGCTCCATAATATCCCGAGTGACTATAGTGACTAATCATTTTGTTTGATTTCGCTAGATCTACCATATCTTCACGAGTGCTCTATTTTAAAAGCAACCAACATAAATAGCAACATCGAAGACTATAGTATAATTTGAAAAGAAGAGAAAAAATCTTACATCGTCCAATAGCTCTTGTGCATGGATTTTGAAGATTTCCCAACTCTCGGGTTGAATGTCCTTATACACCATCCATGGCATGATGTTCTTCTTATTTACATAGATATACTCATTCCTTAGCATAGACCTATGTTGACGTGCACACTTCGAGATCTGTTGCAAAGTCACACGGTCTAACATCGCCATGTCGGGGGCGATAATAGTGAACGGCTCCTAAAATAATGAAACACATTATTAGTTGTAGATAGTATGATCCACATTATAATGCCCTCACGATTGTAAAACATGTAGTAAAATGCCATTAAAAAAACCAAATAATCATACCTTGCATTCTTCCAACAATTCTAATTTACGCTCCATCGGTACTTTGGTCCAATCGAACCATTTAATATCATGTCTTGTTCTTGCGATTTTACCAACCCAACTAGACCAATATTTACGCTATACCCCTATAGCTATTCCTAACCTATTGAATTCCATTAGAGTGGAAATACCCGCGTCCCAACGCCTTTGTATTTCTCGACATAAGTTTCTAGGAATTTTTGTATCTACAACCAATTGCTCTTTTGTGGATGACTTGACCTTCTTCTTTATAGGAATTTTCTTTTTGTTTTGTTTACATGTAGGAGCCATGATTAACTAATTAATCACTAATACCAAATACAAGCACTTGTCCACTAATTCATCTATAAAAAAGAACAACTAAAAAATTTCAATTTCACCGACAATAAAATAGCTAGGGTGCATTTAACAAAATAAGGAGATATTAGTATAAAGATTTAGCTAGAAAAGCAAAAGGCAATAACATAAATGAACCCTAAAATAGATAATTAATGCATCAACTAGATTAGGGTTTGGATTTGATAATATTTGGCTACCCCATAACCCATGTGTTTGTTTGCATCGCACGTGACAAAGCAATACAAATGGGTTAATAAAGGTAACCAATTGTACCTCTATTTTGGAATGAAACACCCCCAAAATAGTGGAACTTGTAGAATAAATGTAGAATTTCAACTTTTTGTGAGGTTGTTTAGTTGGATTCTTGGATTTGGGTAGTGTGATATTGTACAATTGACAAGATATTGAGAGGGAAGAGTGGTAGGAGGAGAAATAATGAGGAAGAGACAAATGGTTTGGGAAGATAATGAATGAATGAACCCACATGGTGGGTTGTACTCTGATCTGATGCCGAAACAGGTGATTTACGAAATCGGAAATGTCACTCTTTTTAAATACAGAGTGATTTCCGAAATCGTAAACTCACTTCTCTGAAATATTTACGATGGAGCAATTGGACCGGGTTGACTTTTCTAATCAGGCAGATTGAACCCATCTTAATTGAGTGATTTACGAGCTCGTAATCAGGTCGTAATCATCTTTTCCGGATGGGACACACACTTTAAGAAATCGTAAACTAACCTAAACAGAAATCTTTACGAGCCGGAAGCTTAGCCGGGTTTGTCACTGGCTTTTAATTCTCACAATTTAATTTGTTTCAGCTTACTCATTCCGAAATCGTAAATGGGCCAACAATTGTTTTTCGGATGGTGTACTAAATTTACGAATTCGTAAATTACCCGCAAATAAAATGTTTACGAGCCGGAAGCGTAGCCGTGTTTTTCACTGGATTATAATTATCAGCATTTTATTTTTTTAGATTATTAATTACGAAATCGGAAAGTGGCCGGTTAAATGCAATTTTTCCCAATTCAACTGATTTCCGGACCCGTTTCCGATTTTGTAAATACAAAATATGTGGATGCAGGTAGTTTACAAGTTCGTAAACTTAGAATAGTATATATAGTCAACTGCGTTTTTGTGATTCAGAAAAGCCCCAAATCACAAAAACTCAAACCCTACCACCCCATTGAATCAATTCCGGCGACATAATCATGCCTCCAGCAAGGCCGAAGCACAAAGCTAAGAGGGGCCCCCCAACATCACCTGAATCAGCATCTCCACCACCCAACCCTAAACCAAAAAAGCAGAAATCGAAGAAGCCCCCCACCCCACCTGAATATGAAACCGAGTCAGAATCTGAAGAGTTGGCTGGGTTGGAGACTAGCTCCGAGGATGAGGCTGAGGGTACCCATGGAGGGCATGGGGAATATGCAGAAGAAGATGAGGTGGAGGAGGAGGAGGAGCCGCTAAGAAGGCCGGTAATGCTCGGGCGGCGTGCGCGGCGGCATGAGCGAGGTGGGGATGAGCGCCAAAGGAAAGGTCACAGCCAGCGCTTTTACGATTCAGTGGCCGAGCAGAACTACGTCAAGTGGATTAGGCGTGGCATGTGCGACTCAAAGGTGCTAAAATCCAACTCTGTTTGTGATATAGGTTTTAATGAGTCGATTAATTATTTCCGTCCTAGTTATTTGCATAACCTAATCATGCTAGACGAGCCTACCTGCAAAGATGAGGTTAGACAGTTTAATGCTAATCTAGGTAGATGCACAACCACTAAGATGTAGACTATGGTGAGTGGTGTGTTAGTGCCCGTTGATGAGTTTGCGATTAATGAGGTGCTAGAGTGCCCGTGGGTTGATTCTACTCATCCGAGGCCTCAAAATAAACAGGGGCCCTATAATGTTTTCACATTCAATAGGTGGGTGACGAAGTGTAATAAACAACCTTTAGACATGGCTGAAATGGGCCGTAAGTACTTCAAGTTAGATGAGTCATTGGGCAAAGGGACTGCAGAGACTGATTATAAGATAGGTGTGTTGACCCTAGAGCAGAGGTTGGTTTTTGAATGGGTTTGTTTTAATGTTCTGCCTACGGGAGGGCATGCCACCGAGCCCACCACTGGTCGCCTGCTTGTATCCTACTACCTGATGGAGGGCATCCCAATCAATCCTGGAAATATCATCTACGAGTACATGAGAAAGTGTGCTCCCTTGTTGGAGAAAAAGTTTCCGTACGGTGGGCTTATCACTGCGCTGTGTAGGAAAGCCAATGTGCCTCTCTTGGATCGGCCGGTTATGCAGTCCTACTATGATGACAGGTGGATCGACCTGAAGAATTGGGTGTTTGACAAGGATGCAGGCAGATTCAAGGAAAAGCCTATGAAACCTGGTGCACAGGCAAAGGTGGCGAGGAGAAAACAAGCTCGCGAGGAGGCTGCTGCTCTAAAAACTGCTGCTGATGAGTTCCACTAAATTCAATCTGTATATATAGTTGTTTATGAGTTTGATTTTCATTTTTTTCCCTAACCAATTAAGTGTCTGAGTTGTAGGTGAACGGAAGTGGCTTTTTACAAAGATCTCGAACTTGATCTGTTGTTTTTCTAGCCAGCTAGAAACGACGAAGAAGAGACTGGATGCGATCAAAGCTGATCAAGAAGCGTACATCCAAGAGAAGGGTCTCCAGATCGTGCTAAGTGAGGATGAGGAAGAAGTGTACTATGGCGACCTTGTGCAAGTGAGTGAGGATGAAGAGGCCACACATGATGCCACAAGTAACACCTCTACTTCTAATGCCGTGTCGAGCTCACAAGCCCCCTTAACTTCACAAGGCCCCTTACCTCCCCGTGGCCCCTCAACTTCACAAGACCACGACTTCACCCAGCATGGTTTTTTTCCAGGATTCGATGGCTAGGTTTATGCGTAGACCTTTTGAGTTGTTGAAACATTTGTTTTAAATTTCTTGTAAGATATTGTGTCCTTTGAATACTATTACAATTTCATCATGTGTTACAAATTGTATGAATTAATTACAATCTTTTTAAATCAATTTGCCCCTTCAAATAAATTTTAAATTGTCATTCTCATCTGTAACAAGTTGATCTTGTTTTTTTTTTGGTTAGGCAACTAGTTTCCGAGATCGTAAAATAGCCGGAGACAGTTTCTTTTGGTATGCGATTTCGTAAATGACTCGGAACAAGTCTGTTCAAATAAAAAACTTTAGCTATTCCGACAGCGTAAAGATTTATATAATTATGAACAAGAAGAATTCACGATTTCGGACACTGGCTGGAACGGCATTCTGAGGGCTGTTTCCAAAATCGTAAACTAGCAGTTGCACACTGTTTCCGAAATCGTAAAATGTACATTTTAGTTGTACATATGAAAGTAAAGACATCAATAAATTTGGAATTAATAAAATAATTATGTTACTAGTTGGCGATGTTGATAACAGCTAGTTAATAACAATTAATAAACTAATATAAAATGTAAGGGACAAGGTATCAAAACAAGAAAAGCTATTCAATAATTAAATGTGCCAAAATGGCAAAAAAAAGTTTATTACAATCCTAACAAATTTGGGATAAAAAAGAACAGAATCAAATAACAAAAAAACTAGAACACTTAGGCTCAACGAGAACCGAGGACGTGAAGCAATTCCTGATCGCAGGTGCATGCATCACATGAGATGTCCGCTGGATCAAGCCTCTCCCAGCGATTGTACCTTACGCTACGATTGAGGGCAGCATGTTCCTCGCAGCAAATCGGCCTAGGCACGACTACTCCATCTATGAGGAACCTGTAGTAGTGCGCCCAACCCCAAGCGTAACTCAAACCGGCTGTGACGCGTACCCGAGCTTCCCGGAGGCCTTTCTTGTCGGTTCTCTTCATGGTGGTGATCACATTCATGCCTCTCTGAATATCACCTTCGCAGACTGCAAATATAGCCAAGACATAGGTCGACTCTTTGTGACCTATTGCAGAAGCCTCGGTGAGCCATTGTCGAGCCCATTCGGTCACTCTTCCGCTCACGTACCGATGAAGAACCGAGTTGAAGAAAACACGAATCATGATTAGATTTATCATGTCATTTGGGAGGGCGTTGAATCGAGACAAATCCATGGGAAGCAGAAAGCAAACAATAGGAGAAGGGAGAAGGGAATGTGGGAATGAAGGCTCTAATGGGGTTCTAAAGGGAGAAGGGGTTGATATTTATAGGTTTGAGGTGCTCCATTTATCAAAAATATGTGAGAATTCCTAGTCAAAAATTAGTAATTATGGTATTAATAGAAGGAAAATGTAAAGGCATTCTCACCTTTTAAAGATCACCCCATGCAAACCCCCCCAAAAAATTAATTACTGATGGAATTTCAAAGGTTTTACTGATGGAATAAGAATGGTGTGGATGCATTAATCTGAATTCCATCAAATGTTATTTCATCAAATCAAACTAAACTAAATTGAAAGTATTAAATTTGATTTTTTTTTTTAAAGAAATCTTGAAAAAAAGAGCATGTGCTAAATAATAATCTTGAGTTTATAAACTGAATAACAATTAGATAAGGCAGTCTTACGGTAAGGCAGGAGTATTAAAAACCTCATTTTCATACGTTTTGAGGTAAAAACTAATTAATTTTTTCTCGGTGTCATAATGTAAATAGCACAAATGTTCGGGGACTAAAGTGAAAATTCCAAAACTAAATCCCCAAATTAAAACTTTTCTGCCCTGTCATTCCCATCGTCGATTTTCCGTTGATTCGTCATCGATTCGCCCTTCAAACGAGGTTTCAGAATGGCGAAGCGATAAGGATGGTGTGATGGGGATTGGTGAAGACGACAGGTTTTGGTTCTGGATGAAGAGCTCAAGTGGAACTGGTGCCGCATTCTGGGTCTGTCGTGGCTTACTCTTCTGGCCCCGCCTCCATCCACCATCTATCTTATCAATCGCACTGGAGTTCCGCCTCCACTACCTGGTACGGCAGCCCGAAGGCCGAAGACGACGGCAGCAATGGTAAGTTGATCAATTTCCATCAATTATTATGAGAATATTGAGTGGGTGAGTGATTGATGTTAGGCGGGGCTTGCGGGTACGGATCGCTGGTGGATGTGAAGCCGTTCAAGGCTCGGGTCGGGGCGGTGGGCCCGGTGCTGAAACCAGGGATTTGAATGCTTTACCGTAGTAAATTATTATGGCTAGGAAGGCTGGGCATCAAAATATGATTTTGTTGAATTTTCTTTTTGAATGTTAATCTAATGTCTGGAGTTTAGTGAACATTGTTGTAGTCACCTTTGTTTTTGAATGTGTGAAGCGCTAAGCTCGGTGGTTATTATTGATAATTTATAAGTTTTATGGTCAGTTCAGTTTGGTCGAATGAACATGGGTGAAGTCACCTTTGTTTTTGGCGATTCTTGTCTACTGTATTTATCTGGTGTTTCTGTTTGTTGTAAGTCGTTGGTGCTCGAGTTTAATTGTTCTTATGCCGTGTTATAGTTGTATCTTGTTGAATACTCCAGTTTTGATTCAGGTTTGTGCTTGAGCATTTTTGGTGGGTTTTTCGAGCGATGTTGGGGTCGTTGGCGTTGCGAATCCATGGATTTACCCGTGATTTGACTATCTGATTGATTACGAGGACTAGTAATGTTGGTGACCGAGCATATATAAGAGTATGACAAAAACGAGGTCTATTTGATGATTCGAGCCACGATTCTGCGAAAATCTAGTTTCACGATTTAACATTTGATTATTTGTATGTTTTAGTTGATGATTTGATGTTTATGATTGATGATTTTTTATTAATGATCGAACGTATATATGATGAACGACGATAAATTGATGATGATTTGATGATTAATGACGATGAACGACGAAAATTTGATGATTTGATGATGAATGACGATGATTTGATGATAAATGACGACGATTTGACTATTAACAATGATGATTTGATGATGAACAACGATGATTTGATGATTAGCAACGAAGATTTGATGATTTGATGATGAACAAGGAAAATTTAATGATCGAACGTATATATGATGAACGACGATAAATTGACGATGAATGACGATGATTTGATGATTAATGACGATGAACGACGAAAATTTGATGATTTGATGATGAACGACGATGATTTGATTATTAGCAACGAAGATTTGATGATTTGATGATGAACAACGATGATTTGATGATGAATGACGATGATTTGATGATGAATGACGATGATTTGACGATGAACGACGATGATTTGATGATTTACGACGATGATTTGATGATTTACGACGATGATTTGATGATGAACGACGAAGATTTGATGATTTGATGATAAACCAGAAGATTTGATGATTTGATGATAAACGACGATGATTTGATGATGAACGACAATGATTCGATGATGAACAACAATGATTTGATGATGAATGACGATGATTTGACTATTAACAACGATGATTTGACGATCAACGACGCAGATTTGATGATTTGATGATGAACAACGAAGATTTGATGATGAACGATGATGATTTGATGATTTGATGATGATTTGATGATTTGATGAGGATCAATGATAATTTGATGAACAACGATGATTTGTTGATGAACTTCGATGATTTGGCAATGAATGTTGATAAATTGATGATGAGCGACGATGATTTGATGATGAACGGTGATAATTTGATGAACAACGTTGATTTGATGATGAACGTTGATAATTTGGTGATGAAAGTCGATGAATTGATGATGAGCGACGATGATTTGATCATTTAATATTGATGATTGATGATGGTAATGATGAATAAGGAGATTAAATGTGTTATATATTTTTATTGCAAAATGGTCCCTGGGTTTTATTAACAATTTAAATACTGCACCGAAAAATAAATAATTATATTACAGCCCCAGAAGTATTTTGCCCCTAAACCTAATACCCCTTGTCTTACCATAAGGCTGCCTTACCAGAGAGTTTCTCTTATAGACTACATCTCTACAATTTAAAATTATTTAATTTCGACTAAATTAACGTTGATAAATGTGACTCATTTACGGTTTCGGAAACTAGCCGGATGAAGAGTAATTTTATATTTCTGATTTCGTAAATAGTATTGGGGAAAAATTGGTTCCTAGTCAAAAATTAGTAATTATGGTATTAATAGAAGGAAAATGTAAAGGCATTCTCACCTTTTCAAGATCACCTCATGCAAACCCCCAAAAAAAAAAATTACTGATGGAATTTCAAAGGTTTTACTGATGGAATAAGAATGGTGTGGATGCATTAATCTGAATTCCGTCAAATGTGATTTCATCATATCAAACTAAACTAAATTGAAAGTATTGAATTTGAACTTTTTTAAAAAAGAAATCTTGAAAAAAAGAGCATGTGCTAAATAATAATCTTGAGTTTATAAACTACATCTATACAATTTAAAATTATTTAATTTGTGACTAAATTAATGTTGATAAATGTGACACATTTACGGCTTCAGAAACTAGCCGGATGAAGAGTAATTTTATATTTCCGATTTCGTAAATAGTATTGGGGAAAAATTGGTTCCTAGTAAAAAATTAGTAATTATGGTTTTAATAGAAGGAAAATGTAGAGGCATTCTCACCTTTTCAAGATCACCTCATGCAAACCCCCCCAAAAAATTAATTACTGATGGAATTTCAAAGGTTTTACTGATGGAATAAGAATGGTGTGGATGCATTAACCTGAATTCCATCAAATGTTAACATGATTTATTTATTAGATTACAAAACCATGTCCGATAGCGTAAATTGGCCGATACTGTGATTTACGATTTCGGAAATTGGCCGAGGAAAATGTGTCACTTAAATGGTAACTTGCCAATTTATTGGGTTTTCACAAGTCTAATTACACAAGGAGTACCCCTACAAGGCTAAATAACATAAGAACACAAATTCGATTACAATATTAGGCTTAATATACATTAAATGCACTAGAGCGATCTTTCTTACATTTACGAAACGCGCATCTTTTTGCTCTTCGACCCCTTTGCCTTAGGTGGTTGTTTTTTCTTTGGTATCCCCCGCTCATCAAACCACTGCCCTTCTTCATGATCCAACCTGCACTGGTAACAGCGGAGATTTGCTGCAGTTTCATGTAGTTTATATTGTCTTCACCATCAAAGGCTATCTTAAAGGTATCCACATCGTTCAAGCATTCTTCTTGACTCTCTCCACCAATAAATGCTCTCTTCCCGTTCAGTACAATCTCCTGGTGAACAGAAGCAGGGTCCTTCACGTAGAACACTTGGTCGGCCTGTGTCGCTAGAATGAATGGATCCGACTTATAACCAACTTTCCTCCGGTCAACAATGGTTAGGCCTAATGGATCAGGAACAAATCCCGTGCCTGGATCAATCCAGTCACACTTGAATACAACCACCTTCAGTCTCACATAGTTCAACTCCCATATGTCTGTGATTGTTCCACAGAACCGGTTATCTTCATACACGCCCTGCCTTAACTCATCAGCAATCAAAGAAACACCACTGTTCTGCGATATGCGCTGCCCATCAACTGTCTTCGTACTAAATGTGTAGCCATTCACATCGTAGCCCCTGTATGAAAAAACCTCACCCATCGGTAATCTAGACAACCACTTAACTTCCTCAGAATGATCTCCGACTTCCACTTTCTTCCTGAGCCACACTGCAAATGTCCTCGTGTGCTCTTCATGGACATATTCAGATTCTAGAAGCGCCATCAATCTCCTTATTTCATCCATGTGAAGGCCAACATAGGGAACCACAGCCTTATGGTTACGAAGCACATACAGATGTGCAACCTTCAACTCAGCAGTAGTGGGCGTGACATATTTTCCACTACCAAATGCATGGCCTTCAATCCTGTTCGCTTGCCTGTTCTTCGGGACACCAACAGTCTCAACATCATCGAGGTACGCGGTGCATAATTCGATTGACTCTTCAGTTACATAACACTGAACTATACTGGCATCGGGCATGTATCCGTTCTTCACAAAATGCTGGAAAATCTTCATGTAGCGCTCGAAAGGGTACATCCATCTCAAAAACACAGGACCACAACACTTGATCTCACGCACAAGATGAACTATAAGATGCACCATTATATAGAAAAATGAGAGCGGGAAGAACATCTCCATCCGACACAAAACTTCGACAACCATTTCTTGTAGTTTATCTAGTCTCGCTCGGCTAATATTGTTTCTGCAGATGGACTTGAAAAACATGCACAAGCGGCTTATGCAGCGTCTAACATGTGGAGGTAGGGACGTGCGCAGAGCAATGGCATTCAATTCTTGCATCAAAACATGGCAGTCGTGTGATTTGAGTCCCACGAGTTTCGCCTCATCAACATTCACACACCGACTAATGTTGGACGAGTAGGTACTAGGTACTTTAATGTCCTTCAGACTTTGACAAAATTTCTTCTTCTCTGAATCAGACATGGTGTAAGAGGCCGGCGGCAAATATGTCTTGCCATTTTCCTTCACGGGGACCAAACCCGGTCTAACACCCATTGCCTCCAAATCCATCCTAGCTTTCAAGCCATCCTTACTCTTCCCCAGGATGTCTAGTGTGCCAATCAGACTCTCGCAAACATTCTTTTCTGTATGCATAACATCCAAACAATGTCTAACCTCCAAGTCTTTCCAGTAAGGCAACACGAAAAAGATTGAAAAATTTTTCCATACACCATTCACTACTGGCTTTTTCATATTCTTTCCAAAATCATTGGGAATGTCCTTCACAGATTCATACACACTCTCACCAGACACAGGCGTCAGTGCATCCCTCTCATCAACCGCTCCATCAAGCCACTTCTTACACTTACGGAGAGCATGCTCGTGATTTAGAAATCTCATGTATCCTAAATAAACTATTTTCATCCCGTGCATAAGTTGAACGTGACTAGTGTCCATCTCACAAACCGGGAAAGTAAAATGCCCTTTCATAGAGTAACCTGACAAATTATCTAATGCAGGGTAATCATTAATGGTACAAAATAGCATCGCTCTCATGTCAAACCACTCTTCCCGGTATCCATCATAAGTCCAGTTCTCAAAATACCACAACTTCCTAAGATCTTCAATTAGGGGAGCAAGATAAACGTCAATGTCGTTACCTGGTTGTTTTGGACCTGAGATCATAAGTGATAGCAGAACGTACTTACGCTTCATAGTTAACCAAGGTGGTAAATTGTAAATCACAACCATCATGGGCCAAGAACTGTGGGTGCTGCTCAGATCTGCAAAGGGATTCATACCATCAGTCGACAAACCTAACCGCAAGTTACGCGGCTCTTTACCAAATTCAGGGTACAACTCATCAATATGCTTCCACTGATCACCATCAGAGGTATGACGAATCACATCGTCATCGGGCCGATTCCTATCTGCATCCCAAGTTAAATTTTTCGCATCTTCCTTATTAGCGAATAAACGCCTCAACCTAGGTATGATGGGGAGGTACCACACAACTTTAGCAGGACTCCTTTTCTTTGTTCTAGGCGCCGTCTCTGCACAAACACCTATTGACCTGGACCGTTTCGTATACCTAGACACGTTGCAAACGCGACATGTATCCCTTTCAGCATCTTCGCCCCTGTATAACATACAATCATTAGGGCATGCTTGAATTTTTTCCAATTCCAATCCCATTGGACAAATAATTTTCTTCGCGGCAAAAGGAACTTTTTGGCAACAAATTATCTTTAGGAAGCAACTCCTTGAACAATTCCAACAATTCCGTCATTCCTTTCTCCGTCAAACCATGTTTCGCTTTCAAATTCATCATCATCAGCGCAGAATTGAGAACAGTGTGCCTAGATCCCTCATACAGCAGAGTCTTTTTATCTTCATACATTGCCTCCATCACCTCAGGTCTACCTTTGAAATGCATGGCCACATCTTCCGCCAAATCATCATATTCAAAATCACGATCCATATCACCATTAACACTCTCCTCTTCAATCAAAACTTGGTTTTCTTCGACGACCATACGAGCCTCGCCATGTAATGTCCACCTAGTATACGCTCTTGAAAATCCTCTCACAATCAAGTGTGACTTTAAATCACGCACACTCAAACGCATATCATTCTTACAATCTCTACAAGAGCATCGAATTAGCGACTCATTCTGTACTCTTGCATACTCACTGGCAACATTCACAAACTCTTTCACGAGATTCAAGTATTCACGCGATGTCCTAATATTCTCTTGTATAATTCTAGACCGTTCCATTGCAACGTGCCAAATCTACAAACAAAGTCCTAAATTGAAAAAAAACAAACTTAATCAGCCATATCAATCACTAATTATAAAGCCCATTCATTGAATTACAACATTTTCAACTTCTCTCATACATCAAAGACATGCATGTCAATGTAAACTCCACATGCCATTCTTAAGAAAACAATCGAGAACATCGATTCCACAATTTAACAACGGAAGATTTAAAGATGAGATGACATACTTATCAATGCAAACTTCAATCAACGCACACAGCCAATAATTTCCCCTTTTTTGAAATTTTCTAAACTAGCTCCCTACATAAAAAATGCAGAAAACAGACTTTAAAACGACATCTGACCGGCTTATTTCCGATTTGGTAAACAGTCCTTACACATTTTGCGAGTGTTATCCGATATCGTAACAAGTGCCACTGATTCTGAGTACAATCTCAAGTCTATTTCCGATTTCGGAAACAAGCCGGGCGCATGTATTTAAAACCAGAAATAATGGTACGTGCTTTGCAAGTGCCATGGCCAAAGTTCAGGACCGTTTCCGACCTCGGAAACAGTTGCCAGCACGGCGGGAAATCGTTCCTGCCGTGCATTCCCAGCGTCGTTTGTCATCATGCACGGCGGGTTTTTGCTTCCCGCCGTCCTTCACGTCAGGCAGCGGCTAACCTGATTTTGACCTCCGATTTCGGATGATTTACGAAATCGGAAACCAGAAGCACGGCGGGAAAAATAATTTTTCTTTCCCCCGCTGTGCTTCTGCGCTGCACTTCTGCCAATTTCCACTAGTGTAATTAGGTTAGGGTTTTTTGGTATTCTTTATATATATATATTTATTAGAGGACACGGCTGGGCATTACGGGATACCTAGACAGCTGTGAGACCTAGAGCAGCCGTGCGAAAGGAATGCTAGGGTTTTTGAGCTGTAAAGAATTTCTGGAGCTACCGATTGAATGGGCATTATAATTAAATAGCTCTTTGTCTTTCCTGAGTTATCACATATTGGTATATTTTTACTTGGTTTGTATGTCATGATTCAAAGCCGCTAAATGATATTTGAGCATGTATGCAATTAGGAATAAAACTCCACAGCTTCTACATATATTTTCCCACCTTATATCGATTATATCGACACCCCTAGTGAACCCCGTTGAAGCCTGACTGTTTCTTTGTTATAAACCCACTATATATTTAAATCCATAGCCTTAACCCTTCTAATATTGTGCAAGTATTTATTTTCTTTCAATGTGCATGATAAGATGTTATTTTAGTGATGTGAAATTTTGAATTTGCTGCCGCCCATAAAAAAAAGAATAAAAACCAAATATCCGACAGGACTGAAACAAGTGATATCTGGCAGGACTGAAACGATGAGGTTCTATGGAAAATAAATAAAAAAAGAAACTAGATATCTGGAAGGACTGAAACTAGTGAGGTGTAAAAGCTAAACATATGGCAAGACTTACCTGTGAGATTTCTGGAAAAAAAAGGGACAGCGAGCATTTTAGTTGTTGTGTGAGTAGTATCAAAGATTTGTTTCTTTATTTGCCCAACAACTTGTTTATATTTGTAGTAATCTCAATGCTGCATTTTTTATTGAGTATGAGCACCAGCACTAGCGCAAAAATTTCGAATATGAGAATGAATTTACTTGCAGAATTTTAGACTTGTGAGCCAGTCATTCCTATATATTTTTCCTACCTACATTTTCCTACATCCTATGAATTTATATGATTCCTAATGGTTATGCTAGAGTATTTATTTTATGTGGTTGAGATAGTGGCATTGCAATTTCTGTTTTAAAGTGTGCTGATATGTGATGTGTGTGATTGTCCCTATTATTTGAGAGACAATGAGTGAATCTTGGTGAGACTGGACTAGATTGCACATTTTTGACTAGAGTATAATGATGAAGTGATTTTATAAGCAAAGAGGAATCATTTGTGGTAAGATGCTTGGTTCAATAGTAGATGTTGCTTTGTGGGAATGTTTTGGATTGTCTTTGATCTTGGAATGCAAACTAATGGTTACATGCTTGAGGGCAAGCATGAATTAAGTGTGGGGATTGATAGAATATCACAATTATCTTGAGAATAATTGTGATTGATTTGTATATATTTATGTACCATATTTAGACTAGTCTAGATACACTGTATTTGTATTCTTGTAATCCTATATATTTGAAATAATACAGACACACCAACTACGGTGAATTACATTCTCTCATGGTATCAGCCGATTCGATCCCAAACCTTAAATCCGTCAAAAATCCCATCTGACAAAAACAAAATCCCGATCATCTTGGAAGTGTAGAATTTAATCTCTTCTGGTTGATTTGTTCGTGGTGTTCTCGGATCGGGTGTACTCTAGTTAATCTCCGCTGCAAATCCAATTACGTCGACAACACATTTTTTTGGTGTTCATCAAATCACAAAACAAAATATATTTTGTGTGTCTCACCTAGAAATCACAGAATCTATATTCTGTGTGCTTCGATATCCCAAAATCACAGTCCATCTGTGTGTTCAATTGCCAAACGACACAGCCGCCACCAAGGAGCCATGGTGTTCAATGCTCTGTCCGCCCGAAAGGCGCGTGCGACACACGCGCCATATAATACCCAGGCGCGTGTAAATCACTCGCTCCCCGTCCCACCAGCAAGACTGCAAGCGTGTGTGGAACACGTGCGGTGTTCTCCAAGGCCAACTCATCTAGCGCGTGACGAACACGCGCTACCGGCTCCAAAACATGCCGCGCGTGTGAAGCACGCGCGGGCCTTCACCCGCGTGTGGAGCACGCGCGGGCCTTCCAGCAGCCTTCAACTGCGCGTGTGGAGCACGCTCTCCTGGCCCAAAGTCACTCCGATCTCCGTTTTTGTGATGATGGTGTTCGCCGAAGACGATGGAATCCGAGATGTCGGTTTTGCGATGAGTTTGGCCATATCGCTCGGACTTGCCCGAGTCCGCCTATGTCTGCGGATGTTGCCGATGTTTTTCCATTTTCTGCTTCTTTGAAGGACAAGGCTACTAGCTGGTATATGGATTCTGGTGCTACAAACCACATGACCTCCGCATCTTCCGGTCTTGATCGTGTTGCTCCATATAATGGTAAACGTTTTGTCTCTCTCGCTAATGGTCGTGATGTTTCCATTACACATATTGGTTGTCATCAGTTTTCTCGTAATTTATTATTATCAGATGTTCTGGTGGTTCCCGATGTTACGAAAAACTTGCTTTCAATTAGCAAGCTCACAAAGGATTTAAAAGCTGTAGTTTCTTTTGATGAGTTTTCGTTTGTGATTCAAAAAAGGTCAAACAAGGAAATTTTAGGCCAGGGTCGATGTCATCATGGTCTTTATGTGCTTGAACGGAGTGGTGCTGCCTTTGTCGCTTACGTTCGATCAAATAAAAATACAGCTTCTTTTGATATTTGGCATGCTAGACTGGGTCATGCTTCTCATTCAGTCCTTTCTTTATTGAATAAACTAAATCTTGTTAAGGTCACCTCTTTGTCGTCCAAGTCTTCTCTTTGCTCAGCATGTGAAAAAGCAAAAGGAAAAAGGCTTTCTTTCGTGGACAATACGAAGCGAGCGCAGTCTATACTTGATTTAGTTCATTGTGATTTGTGGGGGCCTGCACCAGTCTTATCTGCCAGTGGCTATTCTTATTATGCCATTTTTATCGATGACTATCCGCGATTCACTTGGTATTATCCACTGAAGCGAAAATCAGATTTCGTTGAGACGTTCCTGCAGTTTCAGAACTTTGTGGAGAAACAGTTCTCCCGCACTATTAAGGTGTTTCAAAGCGATGGTGGCACTGAGTTTACAAATGCACGGTTGCACTCTCACTTCGCGGCTAGGGGCATCTTTCATCAAATTTCTTGCCCGTCTACTCCCGTGCAGAATGGAAGAGCTTAACGAAAGCATCGTCATGTGACAGAAATGGGACTGTCTATGCTTCATCGCTCCGGTCTGCCAGCTTCTTATTGGGATGCCGCATTCGCCACAGCTGCCTACACCATAAATAGGCTTCCTACGCCTGTTCTGAATAATGTCTCGCCGTTTTATCTGGTTTATGGTCGTCATCCAGACTACTCCAACTTTCATCCTTTTGGATGTCTGGTGTATCCCTATATTCGGCCGTTCTCTTAGCACAAGTTGGCTCCTCGCAGTACACCTTGCATTTTTCTTGGTTATAACTCTCACTACAAGGGTTTTCGGTGCTTGGACCCGGTCACTAAGAGAGTTTATCTTACACCCCATGCTCGCTTCGATGAGACTTCATTTCCACCATTGGAACGTCAATCCTCCACGGCCCTTGAGTCTTTGGATGTCTCTACATTTCTTGACTCGGATTATGATGATGATCTGGCTTTAACAACACCTAATCAGCCTTCACCAGATCAGTCTATAGAGACGTCTCCGCCATCACCTGTCTCTAGATCACCGCATTTGTCTGATTCTGGAGCGTCATCGTCTCCCAACCCTTCTCCAGAACCAACTCCAGCACATTCTTCATCGCCACCGTCACCGCCACCGCCACCGCCGCCTCGCCATCGTATGACAACTCGTTCTCAGACAGGCAGTCTCACTGCCAAGGATTACTCTGATTATGTTGTCACTAGTTTTCTTGCGGCCCTTTTGGCTGAAACTGAGCCTCGAGGTTTTCGTTCTGCACTTAAGGATCATCGTTGGGTGGCTGCTATGGATGAAGAGATGCAAACACTACGTCAGCAACGTACTTGGGATCTTGTCCCTCGTCCTTCTGGATTTAATATTGTTGGTTCCAAATGGGTTTATCGGCTCAAGCATAGACCGGATGGAACTATTGATCGTTATAAGGCTCGTTTGGTTGCTCAGGGATACTCTCAAGTTCCTGGTTTTGACTTCACTCACACGTTTAGCCCCGTCGTCAAAGCTTCCACCGTTCTGATCATTCTGTCTCTTGCCACCACTTTTGGTTGGCCCCTTCATCAGCTTGATGTTAAGAATGCCTTTCTTAATGGTCATCTTGACTCTCCGGTTTACATGGAACAGCCGTTAGGATACACTGATCCTCGCCATCCGAATCATGTATGCTGCCTCCGGAAGGCTATCTATGGCCTTAAACAGGCTCCTCGTGCCTGGTTTCAACGTTTCAGTTCGTATCTGACTCGTTCAGGTTTTCGGTGTTGTTTGTCTGACACTTCCCTGTTCATCTTTATGCGTGGCTCAAAGGTGTTGTATCTTTTGGTCTATGTGGATGACATCATTCTCACTGGAATGATCCTCTTCTTATTCGGAAGTTTGTCGCTCGCACTGATCATGAGTTTGCTATTAAGGATCTTGGCTCTCTTCATTACTTTCTAGGATTAGAGGTCTCTCGCTCTTCTTCGGGGTTGTTTCTTGGCCAGGCTAAGTATGCCATGGAGATTCTTCAGCGCGCTGGTATGACTGACACAGCACCTATCTCTACGCCTTTTGTTCCTGGTACACAACTCCTCACTTCCTCTAGTCCAGAGTTTTCAAATCCCAAGCTATATCGTTCGCTTGTTGGAGCATTACAGTATTTGACCATTACTAGGCCTGATCTAGCCTATGCAGTCAATTCTGTTAGCCAGTTCCTTCAGTCACCTTGTGAAGATCATTATCAGGCGGTCACTCGTATTCTTCGATATGTTCGTGGTACTCTCCATCATGGACTTTTCTTTCGACCGTCTTCCAGCTCACTTTCAGTGTTAGGGTACTCAAATGCTGATTGGGCTCGCTGTGTTGAAACTCGACGTTCCACCTATGGTTATGCCATTTACCTTGGTGGTAATCTTGTCTCTTGGAGTGCTAAGAAACAGCCAACTGTTTCCCGATCCAGCTGCGAATCTGAGTATCGTGCTATGGCCAACACTGCGGCCGAGCTTGTTGGGTTGTGCAATCTGCTCAAGGAGCTTCGTGTTCCTTTGAAGTCTTCACCCTTACTATTTTGTGACAACAATAGTGCTATTTTCCTTGCTTAAAACCCCGTTGCTCACAAGCGGACTAAGCATATTGACTTTGACTACCACTTTGTTCGAGAGTTGGTGGCTTCTGGCAGAGTTCGTGTTAGTCATGTCCCTAGTTCCTTGCAGATTGCTGACATATTCACCAAATGTCTCCCTGGTCCTCTCTTCACACTATTTCGATCCAAGCTTTGCGTGGCTTCTCATCCGACGCTTCGCTTGAAGGGGGGTCATAGAATATCACAATTATCTTGAGAATAATTGTGATTGATTTGTATATATTTATGTACCATATTTAGACTAGTCTAGATACACTGTATTTGTACTCTTGTAATCCTATATATTTGACATAATACAGACACACCAACTACGGTGAATTACATTCTCTCATGGTATCAGCCTATTCGATCCCAAACCTTAAATCCGTCAAAAATCCCATCTGACAAAAACAAATCCCGATCATCTTGGAAGTGTAGAATTTAATCTCTTCTGGTTGATTTGTTCGTGGTGTTCTCGGATCGGGTGTACTCTAGTTAATCTCCGCTGCAAATCCAATTACGTCGACAACACGTTTTTTTGGTGTTCATCAAATCACAAAATAAAATATATTTTGTGTGTCTCACCAAGAAATCACAGAATCTATATTTTGTGTGCTTCGATATCCCAAAATCACAGTCCATCTGTGTGTTCATTGGCCAGACGACACAGCCGCCACCAAGGAGCCATGGTGTTCAATGCTCTGTCTGCCCGAAAGGCGCGTGCGACACACGCGCCATATAATACCCAGGCGCGTGTAAATCACGCGCTCCCCGTCCCACCAGCAAGACTGCAAGCGTGTGTGGAACACGTGCGGTGTTCTCCAAGGCCAACTCATCTAGCGCGTGACGAACACGCGCTCCCGGCTCCAAAACATGCCCCGCGTGTGGAGCACGCGCGGGCCTTCACCCGCGCGTGGGGAGCATGCGCGGGCCTTCACCCGCGCGTGTGGAGCACGCGCGGGCCTTCCAGCAGCCTTCAACTACGCGTGTGGAGCACGCTCTCCTGGCCCAAAGTCACTCCGATCTCCGTTTTTGTGATGATGGTGTTCGCCGAAGACGATGGAATCCGAGATGTCAGTTTTGCGATGAGTTTGGCCATATCGCTCGGACTTGCCCGAGTCCGCCTATGTCTGCGAATGTTGCCGATGTTTTTCCATTTTCTGCTTCTTTGAAGGACAAGGCTTCTAGCTGGTATATGGATTTTGGTGCTACAAACCACATGACCTCCGCATCTTCCGGTCTTGATCGTGTTGCTCCATATAATGGTAAACGTTCTGTCGCTCTCACTAATGGTCGTGATGTTTCCATTACACATATTGGTTGTCATCAGTTTTTTCGTAATTTATTATTATCGGATGTTCTGGTGGTTCCCGATGTTACGAAAAACTTGCTTTCGATTAGCAAGCTCACAAAGGATTTAAAAGCTGTAGTTTCTTTTGATGAGTTTTCGTTTGTGATTCAAAAACAGTCAAACAAGGAAATTTTAGGCCAGGGTCAATGTCATCATGGTCTTTATGTGCTTGAACGGAGTGGTGCTGCCTTTGTCGCTTACGTTCAATCAAATAAAAATATAGCTTCTTTTGATATTTGGCATGCTAGACTGTGTCATACTTCTCATTCAGTCCTTTCTTTATTGAATAAACTGAATCTTGTTAAGGTCACCTCTTTGTTGTCCAAGTCTTCTCTTTGCTCAGCATGTGAAAAAGCAAAAGGAAAAAGGCTTTCTTTCGTGGACAATCTAAAGCGAGTGCAATCTATACTTGATTTAGTTCATTGTGATTTGTGGGGGCCTGCACCAGTCTTATCTGCCAGTGGCTATTCTTATTATGCCATTTTTATCGATGACTATTCGCGATTCACTTGGTATTATCCACTGAAGCGAAAATCAGATTTCGTTGAGACGTTCCTGCAGTTTCAGAACTTTGTGGAGAATCAGTTATAATTTATACACTTAATTTATGTGATTTATAAGTCTCTTTTGCTATTTGATGTGCACGAAAAACTTAATTTTAGATCTGAACAATTACCCTCTCTAGAATCCAAATGCTCTCAATTCTCTCTTAAAAATAGAATCCGGTCACTGAAAACCAAGCCCAAACAGTATTTATTATAGTCATTATCGGCAAACTGACACAAAAATGGTCGTGTAACGGCTAGCCCATGGCGGCTACTTTGCCTTGGGAAGGTGGCAATCTCACCAGAAAAAATTTTCGCGACGCCGTTGCTCCTAAAAGCCAACCCCTATCCACTACCCTTCCTTCAAATCCAGAGATTAAACCCATCTCACACAGCGTAAATGGGAAAATTGCCTGCATATATACACCAAAAGCTATTGAAACCTTTGCCAGTCACTACACAAATGCCCTCATCGGCAAATTCACCAGTGGCAAGCCTTCGACGGAACAGATCCACAAAGCTTTTCAGGCTATGGGGTTCGCCGGAAAATATCAAATTGGGTCACTCGACTTCCGACACATACTCATCAGAGTTGAAGACAAGCAGGATTATCATTGTTTCTGAATGCGTGCTGTATGCATCATTGGAGGTAAACCGATGAAAATCCTCAAGTGGTCGCCGGAGTTTTCAACTGACACAGAATCATCCATCGTTCCGGTGTGGGCAACCATTCAAAACCGCCAATCCTTTATTACAACACCTCTGCCATCTAAGATATGGGGAATCAGACCGGAGTGTTTGTGAAGATGAATGCAGCAACTGCATCTCTTACCCGCCCATCAGCATCCAAAATCTGCGTTGAGGTTGACTTGCTCCAACCTCTTCCTTCATCAATCATTATAGGCACCCCAACAAAATATGTTGAGTGTGATATTGAGTATGAAAATGTCCCATTGTACTGCACATACTGCAAACGCATAGGCCATGATGATAACAATTGTGGATTTTTACACCCTGAGTTAAGGAAAAATAGGAAGAATGTTGTTAGGAAGCCTGTTGAGCAGGGATGGAAGCCAATAGAAAATGCTCAGGGATGTGGATTGTTAAGAGTGCAGAAGAACCAAGCGCTCCAAGAGCAAAAGAAGGCTGGAAGCAACCAACTAGTGTTAGCCCCCCAATTGCAGACTCCACACGATGGTACCAGCCACAGCACTAAGCCTATACTACAAACCTCAGATTTAGAAAGCCAGCCACATGGCAACAACCCCCCAAAGAACCAAACATCTACTGACACTCACATAGGAACCCTCAGTAATGCACACTAACCATAGCAGCACACACATTCACTCCTCCAACAGATATACTACAGCTCACCAACAGAACCACTCAGCCACCATTTTACTCTTATGATGATCTCTGCATTGCCAAGCCTAAAAGAAAAGATCCCAGAACCAATGACTCGGCTCTTGTTCCCTATAACCCTCCAAGGGAGGTCCAAACTTCTAACACTTTTCAGGCATTACAAGACTATGAGGATGAGAGCAGCTCTGATGCTTTTGAGGAGGCAACAAGTGACTTGGACTCAGGACAAGGGAAGGAAATCAACAGCAATGAGGACACTGGCTCAGTTAAAGGTAATATCTCTACAATTCCTGCAAAAAAAGAGGAGTAAAAGAGGTATGCCAGAGGGAGGTAAAACAGTGGAACAATTGCTAAGACCATCACTTAAGTCAAAAAAGTCCAGTCAATGATTAAACACAACATAATAGGAAATGCATTAGTCTGGAACATTAGAGGGTATAAAAAGTCTGCAACAAGGCTTCAATCCCTGATTAGAGCACATAAGATAGATATTGCATGTGTAATAGAGCCTATGCACATCAGCACAAACATCACTCAATTGCAATTTGATTCCAAAATGTGATGCCTGCACTAAATGCCAAAATTTGGATTTTTTTGGAAAAATAATGTTTCTGTAAACATTTTGCATCAGTCTGATCAGTTCATCCTAGTGTCTGTAAATATTTTATCTACCAATATTGTTTGGAATTGTTGTTTTGTATATGCAAAAGATACCAGAATTTTGAGGGAGGCACTCTGGGAGGACATTAAAAGCATGCCAAAAGCCCCCACCTTGTTTATTGGTGATTTTAGTACAGTGGCTGTAGCAACTGAGAGGAGAGGGAGGCACCCCCACCAGCAAGAAGTATAAGAGATTTTAATGCTCTGATTTCAGATATGGATTTGATGGAGGTTAAAACTGTAGGGAATCCCTTTACCTGGACAAACAACAGAACAAAAGAGGATCTATTGCTTCAAAGATTAGATAGAGGGTTGTGTAACTCAGACTGGAATGATCTATTTCCCCATAGTTCTATCCAAGTTAGGAGTAAAACAACCTCAGACCATAATCCCCTAATTCTATCCATCCAGACTGCTAAAATTCAGTTGCCAAAGCCCTTTAGGTTTCAGGAGATGTGGACCCATAGAACCAGCTTCCTAGAACTAGCAACAGCCAACTGGAATCAAGTGTGTAATGAGCAAGGTATGAGAAGAATGGTTGCCAAATTAAAAAGGCTGAAGGCCTCACTGAAAAGTTGGAACTGTCAACATTTTGGAGATGTTAATCAGAATTTGGAAATTGCTGAAAAGGAGGTTTCTGAAGCTGAAATCAGATATCAAACAACAATGGAGGACTCAGGTGAAATGGAGCTTAGTAGAAGAATAGCCATCCTTATTAGATCACAGAAGGAACAAGCTACATTCTGGAAGCAGAATGCTAATATAAAATGGATAAGAGATGGGGATGCAAATACCAAATATTTTCACCAGGTGGTAAAAGAGAAAAGGGCTAAAGGTAAAATCACCAAGATAAAGGATGTTGAAGGAATTTGGATCTCTGATCCTGGAAAAATAAATGATGAAGGTGTTGCCTATTTTGAGAGTTTACTCAAGGATGAAAATCCAATCGAGGAAGGAAGGAATTTCAGGAGCTTTATGGATGCAATACCTAAGCTCTTAACATCAGAGGACAATGATTTGCTTCTCAGAGCAGTGGAAATGGAGGAACTCAAAAATGCAGTTTTTGAACTCAATAAAAATGGTGCTCCAGGCTCAGATGGCTACAGTGGCCATTTTTACACATTCTGCTGGGATCTAATCAAGCAAGATCTACTGCTGGCAGCAAATGACTTCATACAGGGCAGCCCAATACCAACAGCAATGGCCTCAACTTGGCTTACCCTAATCCCTAAGATCCAAAACCCATCCTCCTTCTCCCAGTTTAGGCCAATAAGCCTTTCAAACTTTGTAAACAAGGTTTTCACAAAGATACTCATGGAGAGGATAAAGCCATTAATGGGAAGATTAACCTCAATTGAGCAGTCAGCATTTCTGAGTGTAAGGGACATCACAGATAATATTTTACAGATGCAGGAAATTGTCAGACTGTTAGGGAAAAAAGGCAAAAATATTATAATGAAGCTTGACATGCAAAAGACTTTTGATAGGGTATCTTGGCATTTTCTGAGCTCAGTATTGCAGTCTTTTGGCTTCCATGATAATATTGTGAAGATCATCATGCAGAACATAGAGGCCTCACATTTCTCAGTCCTCATAAATAGTGGTGCAACAGGTTTTTTCTCTTCTAGCAGAGGGATTAAACAGGGTGATCATTTATCCCCTTTTCTCTATAATATTGTTACTAAGGCTTTTTCCAGATGCCTTAAAAAGCTTATGGAGGTTCAGTATATTAAAGGATTTGAAATGCCAAATGGTGTAAGCATAGTCTCATATTTAATGTATGCAGATGACACTGCAATCTTTACATCAGCTACCAAAAAGAACCTAAAGAGAATAATGAGGTTTTTGCATGCTTTCAGTGTACTTCACCCTCCCCAGAAAGTCATTAAAAATATGGAGACAATTGCAACTAGATTTTTTTGTGGGGAAAGTGAGCTAGGTCAAAGGAAGGTCTGGAGAAAATGGTGCAGAATGGCAGTGCCAAAGCAGGAAAATGGGCTTGGATTCAGGGATATAACTGCCATTATACAATCATTCTCAGTAAAGCTTTGGTGGAAAATGCAGGAAAATAATACTCAGTGGGCAAATTTCCTATGGTCACTGCCTGGTAAATACAGAAAATCACACACTTGGAAAAGGATTTGCTCAGTTACAGAATTTGCAAACCAGCACTCACATGTTATAATTGGTAAAGGAGAAGCACCTTTCTGGGACTCAAACTAGCTAGGAGATGGTGCCTTGATCTACTGCTGGCCTGGGGGTGTGCCTCTCCCTTTCAAAAAGCTAACAGTTGCAAATTTATGTGCCCATAAACAGCAGGTTTTAACATCTGTGGAGCCTCATTTGGCTACCAGTATATGTACTAAATTGCAGGTGGCAGAGATCAATTTTCAACACCAAGACAGACTCATTTGGAGACCTGAGGCAACAGGAAAATTCACAGTCAGGTCAGCTTTCAAGCTTCTGAGAACACAAGGGGAGGACTCACACAGCATTAAAAAGGTTTGGAATAAATATATCTTTGTTCAATTCTCAGTACTTATATGGAGACTGGTTAATAGTATCATACATTTTGATGATGTATTGCTAAGATTTGGAATTAATTTACCATCAAAGTGCCCTCTTTGTAACCATAGTGATACTATTAATCATTTTTTCAATGACTGTGATTAGAACACAACAATTTTTAATTTTATACATGCTGTGTTGCAAGTGTCAGTCCCCACCTTCCTATCCTATAAGCATAGATTGAAATACTACTTAGAATTCAAAGGACCCTCTAAAGTGCATACTCAGGTTATTCTAACCACTTTAATTACTGTGTATTGGTTTATGTGGTGTAGAAGAAATAAAATACTATTTCAGGGTTTATCCATTTCAAATCATGCTTTGCTGGTTCAGATTGCCAAAAAAGTCTCAAATATTTTTACAGCTTTACCCCTGCAAGGTAATTCTGTTAAGTATAGGGAACTACTGTGTACATGATTGCTTCCTTTTTTAAGAGTCAAAAAATTAAAAGTTGCTAGATCAATCAAATGGATTCCTCCTGATATAGGAATAAAAATAAATGTTGATGCTTCTTTTAATTTCCCAGATAGAGTAGGACTTGGTTTGGTTGTAAGAGATGTCTCAGGAAATGTACTAGGTATGGAACTGAAGTCTGTACTGGCACCTCACCACTTGGTGCAGAGATTATGGCCATAGATTTTGGCTTACAGATTGGGAATCTCTTCACATGTCCTATTACTATTGAATCTGACTGTCTGCAGGCAATAAAATGTATTTCCAATCCATATCTGGGAAGCTGGAATTTTTTCAGTCAGTGTCATAGTCTGCATATGAGATCCAGTGGTGTCAATATCACACACATACACAAGGAGGGTAATTCTATAGCTGATTGCCTAGCAAAAATGAGTTGCCAACTGGATCTCACAATTTCTATGCCTGTTTAGGAAGCACCTGCTTTAATTATAAGTTTGATTATTCTGGACATATCAGGAGTTAGTAATATTAGAACTATCTAGTTTTTAAAAATGCACTGTGCAGATGCTACTAATATACACATTATGCAGGAACTACAAGACCCATTGGAAGGATTCCAATGTGTACAATCAAGCTGCAGCAACCATTTCAAGCATTAAAAACTAATTAGATGCAATCTACAAGATAAAACCAGAATTTTTGGGACAGCTCACCCCCATTCACCCATACTCTTGGCAGATCTGTGTTTTGTTTAACAATTCACTTACATGCTCGGACATCTGGGTGGATCAGGGGTTTTTTGGAGCTTCAGTTACTTATTTTTGATAGCAAACTCTACCCAATTTTGAGCCATTATCACAGTGGCTGAGCTGATATGCTCACTCTTGTAAATAACTTTTATGTCCCTTTCTAGGCATGGGGTGCCAATGAATTCCCCCTACCCAAAAGGTGGTTTTTCATTAAAAAAAATTTGATGTGCACGAAGGTGTGTTTTGGTAATATAAGAATTGGTGTGAAACAATCAAATAGAGAAGTGTTGAAAAAGAAGCAAAATCAATCGTTTAGAGTCATGGTGGGGAGTTAGACACTATACTCTTTTTCCGAAAGGTTTTTTAATGAGGTAGTGTGCTCCAACGGATAGTGGATATTTACAATTCTATTGTTCCGGGAAGAAGAATAAAGCAATGAGAAGAAGGCAATTTCTATTACTGGTCTTTTTCCACGAGCAGCTAAGTTGTGTTTCGACATGTCGATCACTAATCAGCTATGCATATTGTGAAGATCGGTGCTAGAAGGTGGACGAATTGTGCATGAGAGTCTACTTAATTTGACCTTAAATAGTGGTGACAATTATAATAATTAATGAATATAGGATATTACAATTCAATAATTAGTGCACGTGTGACTGTGTGGATGTGTACTATTAGACCTTTATTCCTTTTGTAATTAGGTTAGGGTTTTTTGGTATTCTTTTATATATATATATATATATATATTTATTAGAGGACACGGCTGGGCATTACGGGATACCTAGACAGCCGTGAGACCTAAAGCAACCGTGCGAAAGGAAAGCTAGGGTTTTTTGAGCTGTAAAGAATTTATGGAGCCACTACTTGAAATTTCTGGAGCTTTTTCTTCTTCATCTCTTTGTTATTTTATGATTCATTATATTATTTGTGTGTTTATTCATAGCATGAGTAGCTAAATTTCTTGTCCGGTTAGGATAATGAAGCATTAACTATGATTTATCATGAGGCTTAAATGTGCTTATAATTGAATTGCTTGAGTTCTTTCTTAATCTCTGAGTTTAATGTTTATTTCTGAATTGCTTGAGACCTGCGCAATTTTTTGTGATTTGGAATAGTGCCAATTGAGTTCCTCTATTTATCTGTATTTAGAGGGTAGATTCAATTAGTGGCGAAACTATACGCCAATAGTGGGGAGTAGGGGGTAGATAATTTGTAATAGCTATTCTGATTATAAATTGTCTGAATCGGGTTTCTTTGGTGCTTAATGTTGTTGAGGTATTAAATCTAGGTAGGCTATTCCGGTTAGGTTGTATCTTGATTAGAGAAGTAGTCAGTTTAGCTATTCTTGCTGATTACCGATAAAGTAAGAAGAAATTGGATTGGTTGTGTGCTATTCTCGGCTATCTATAACTGGTTGATTTATGCATGTTCGATTTATTTCTGAGCCCGTAATCAATCAAATCATATGTTAATGTGGATTTATCTGTCACCGGATTCTATTCTCTAGTTGATATTTGTGTTTCTTGCATTCGTTTAATTCGTTGTTATTTGCATTAATAATTTAGTTAATTTAGTTCTTCCTAAAGGGAACTAGAAAAGTTATTACTCCGGTCAATAAATAAATTTATAAAAAGTATTAAAAAAGATGAAATTACGTAGTTTTAACTAAATCCACCACATAACCACCGCAAGTTCACCATATTCCGGTGCCTACCATTTATATATTCCATTTTTTTGTTTCTTTTAGTTTATTATTTCATTCTTCATCGATGATGATACAATAGTTTTCGCCTTCTGTTTTTACAAATACAACCAATTCCACCTATAAAATCCTAATTTACACGCTAATTTATACGGTAATTTCAGTCCATCATCCTAATTAACACGTCTGCGAAAGGAAAACATGAATGTGCGATATATGTAATATGCATGGAAATATTCTGTATTACTACAAGATCACCATATTCTAACACCTATAATTTTTATATATTACTTTTTGGTTTCTTTTTAGCATTAGTACGTATGATCAATTTAGAAATTACACACATCAACATTTTTTCCTTTAAAATGCGTACTTATAAAAATATTTATCTATTAAATAAATTTCTTACATTTTGATCTTAATATATATATTATTTTATAATAGTTACCTTTGATGAATAACCTGGCAATTACGATATATATTAACAATTTCATAATCTTTTGAAATTTGCCACTATAATTTTGTTAATTATCTTAAAGATTTTTTCTTTAAACACAATTCATCCTCATCTCCATAAGTTTGTTCATAATATGTACATAAAAAAGATTAAATATATCGTGCAACGCACGATATATGTCCTTATATTATTGCTAGATGATTTTACTTCTAGGACATGGGTACTGCTGTTTTCTCTTTTTGTATTTTGCAGATTTGTTGGCTGAATCACAAACTCAAATTGAAGGCTGTTGGCTGGAGAACTGAAGCAAGGACTGGAATCAAGTTGGACTATGAATTTTGGAGGGAAAGGCTGGAAGATTGAAGTTCATGGAACTGGAGGCTGGGGATCTTACATATACAGGGTGAAGATGAGAAGCAAACTTCTCTGATCTTGTAAATGTCAAATAAATAATATCTATATGTAATAGCTAGATTATCATTCTCTTTGTTAAAAATGCTTTAGAGAACTAATCCCTTAACTTTTCCCCGTACTTGTCGGCAGAGTTGGGCATCGCTTAGCGAGCCCTAATATGCTTGCAAGTTATGAGTCTTTTCATCGGCAGAATTGGACATCGCCTTGGCGTGACCTAAATTGCTTGTGAAATTGACATGGGAATAGTATAAGGGAGGGGATCCTTTTCTCAAGCCCCGTATTTGTCGGCAGAGTTGGGTATTGCATAGCAAACCCTAATATGCTTGTAGGTATTGAGTCAATTCATCGGCAGATTTGGGTATTGCTATTGCGTGACCTAACATGCTTGTGAATTTTGACATGGGTAAGGTTAAGGATCCTTTCTAGATGTTTGCAATTTCAATTATTGAATTGTAACATACTTGCTTATATAGGCATTTTACGGTGTAGTGAGCCTAATAAATTTCACTCCACTTACTTAAGTGGTTTAAAATTTTTAAAAAAGCTAGTAGTTATAAAAAAAATCTCTCAAACAAAAAGGTAGTTTCTAACCAATCTTGATTAGTAGAAATAAGAGTATAATTACACTGTTTCTCGAGGGATTGACCTTGTGATAGGTCGTTTTTCTACCAAATTAACCAGCAAACAATTAGGTGTAAATTCAAGTATAGAGTAAGCATGGTCGATCCCACGAGGAACAGTGCAGTCAGATTCTTATATATAAAGATACAATTTTTGGTTAGAAACCACCTTTATGTTTGAGAGTGTTTATATTAACTACGTAAGAACTAAAATAATCTAAACTAAGAATGCAAATAATAATTAAAATTAACAATGCAAAGAACACAAAGACACTCACACAATGCAATCCGGTTACAGGTAAATCCACATTAACAATTCTTTCGATCACGGGCTCAAGAATTTATTAAGTTGTATAAACCAATCAGTTATAGACCTTCAAGAATAGCACACCCAGTCCAATTTCTTCTTTCTTTGTCGATAGTCGGCAAGAATAGCTAAACTGACTACTTCTCTAATCAAGATACAATCTAGCCGGAATAGCCTACCTAGATTTAATACCACAAAAACATTAAGCACCAAAGAAACCCGATGGTGAACGTCGTTTCACTCACACAAATAATACCTGCAATACACTAAGGATAAAACCTAACACAGTGGTAAGCAGGGTCGAATCCACAGAGAACGGTGTGAAACTATTGATTAACCTACTTAAAAAGTTCGGTTTAGCAACCACGCCATAAAGTTGAGAGTTATTTGATTATAACTACTGAAAACAAAACAATAAAACACACAAATACAATGCAATGCAAAGAGGAGAAAATATATATGATGGAAGATGTCGGCTTACACTAACTTGCGGGTTCATTCATTGGTCATTGGCTAAATATGAGTTATTTCTACAAATCAATTAGTTATATAGAGGCAAATATTCGCTAAACCCCTAAAATCCCCTCTTATTACCCATTAGCAAGCAAGTATTTGCAGGACTTGCTAAATTATAATATCAAAGCAAAGAGGACCCAATTCACATAACCATTCAAGTATTCGCAAACAATGATTATCTACTTTGTTGATTACTTCCTTGTTATTACAGTCTGTATCAGTTATCTGTTTTTCACAAGGAAATTGCTACTCAAATTAGCCCTAGCTTAACATGAATCAAGGTGATCAAACTTAACCCATAAAGCATAGATTCATACAATAATCAACAGAGAATTCACAGAACATAACTATAAACCCATTAATCCTCACAAATTCATGAACCCACTTCGTTAATCCAAGCCGAACAATTAACTTAGCTACTTATACTATAATCAAAACACAAAAAATAAAAATGAAAATACATGTTACTAATATAGAGAGGAAAGAAGTCACCGAAATAATGTCGAATTACAACCCTAGAATCTAGGGTTTTGGTTCTTCAAAATTCAGCCGAAAGAGTGAGAGTGAAAGATGAAGAAAAACTAAACTAAGAATGGAAAAGGAGAGAGAGAGGAGGCCGATGGCCTAAGGAAATTTTTATACTCCTTCTCCTAAAACCCTAATTTATCATAAAATAACTAATTGGCCCAATATAATGTTTGGCCTTATTTTACATGAAGAAGAAAATCCAATCTAACTAGGAATTGGTGGTGGATCTTTCCAAGATGGGGGAAATAATGTTTGTTGGGCTTGAAGTCTTCTTTTCAGCCCATAGCATTAATGCTCTTCTAATTTTCCAATTTAGCTCCAATTAGCTCCAAAATAGCTCTTTCCCTTCAATTAGCTACATACCAAATAATCACAATCTAGCCACCAAAAACAACTCCATAAGTTCCATAATCACACAATTAAGCACAAATTTCCATTGAATAAACAACACATAATTCAACACATCAAATATCCTCACACTTGAGTCATGCTTGCCCTCAAGGATGATAAGAAACATTTCAATCACAAGTTGTTCATTCAAAGTTCCCAATCCCTCTTACGACTTTGACTCTACGGAATGAAACAAAATGGACAAACCATGCTATATACACAACACATTGGGACAAGACTCTTTCATCCCAAACTTGGTCAAAAATTTCAGCCTTCAAGCTTTCATTTTCTCAGCTAATTAACAAATTCCCCTTGCATGATATCAATTCTCCTTTTATAAACAAAGTTGGTATCATTCCCCCTTGAACAATCAATTCAATTCCCCCTACATCAGCAATCACTTGCATATCAATGGTCAAAATAGACGAGAAGAACTCCTCATGGTTTTCACTCAATGCACTCATATAATATCAACGTGGCAGCATCAATTAACACATGAAAATCAGAAAGGACTTTTTTCAGGTAAGGCTATGATTGTAGGGTATGATCCTAGGGGCTCTATGGTTTATATTGATCAACAAATATGCACACATGCTCAATATATAAATAGGACATTGAAGTTTCAAGAAAACAGTCCAACCAGATAAATTTCTATGCAATTATGGACTGTTATAATGCTCATATCTAATGCTCATATCTGGTACTGGAATTCTGTGTTTTTTTTTTTGTACTCTTTTCTTTACATTTTTCTGGAAGAAGCACTATTTTTTGTTTGAATCTAGAACCATAAACAAAATTAACTCTTTTTCCTACCGTTCATCTTTTTCAGTACCTTGAATATTTTATAGGCTCAAGAAACCTGTTTTTCAATGCAAACACAAGGTACCATATAGACAGAAAATCATGAACAGTAGATATACATTAGCACATGAGCAAGTTATATTTACTTCATTCAAGAGCATGCATATGTGGGTCAAGGTAGATGTACAGGCTGGAACATAGGCTTTATATGAGGCTCACTAGGGGTCATAAACAGGTAGGCTATATACGATGTCTGGGTAAACCTAATTTGCTTTTCATCACTTTAACATGTACCAATTTCAACTGCCCCAACACTCAGAAAAAAGATTGATGTAGAGAGTACTCTACTTTAGGCTCATACCTCACTTTATACTTGGTTTTGTTCTTAACAGGCCTTTTCGTCATCCCAATATCATTTACACAAAGTGAAACTAATTTCAAGGGTTTATCATTTCAAGCTCTCAAGGGGATATCAAGCAACAAAGGTTACTAATAAGATTCTCTCAACATGCAAGGTTCACCCATATCAAAGCCAATTCCATTAATCACTTTCAAGCTCAAATATTTGACCGACTCGACTCATAAAACAAAAATCTTCTTGTATTTTTCAGATTTTTCAACTCAAAAACAGAATATCTTTTTGGATATTTTTGACTTTAAAAGTAATTACATTAGCACACAAGATATATATAGAAAATGTTACTAAATCTCCTCACACTTAAACCTTGCTTGCCCTCAAGCAAGCTCAGTTCACATAGAGAAGGACCACTACTCTAATTCAAATTAAAAGAAAAAGATCAGGGATTAGAAAACTCATTGGGAGGGCTGCTCGATCAAGTTGTGCCAAGGCTGGTATCATTTAAATATTATGGGCAGCAAAACATTCACTTTCTGGAGCAAGGACTGCATGCTTCAGGAGCAAGGACTGCATGCTTCACGGAGAGTATACTACTTGAACTGTAAGAAAGTGCTCGGGATTGGAAAACCCGGCTGGTGGAACTAGGAATATGATTAGCAATAACCAGACTGCCTTTTTCTATCAACACAACACCAGCCAAAATACAAGGTCCAGACATTTAAAATCATATAAGCACTGCAATCTCAGTCGAAAAATGAATGGCAAGTGTCATGAACACTGAATTCAGCATTCTATATTCATGTCAAACTCACATGTAAAGCTTCAAAAACTGTCACAGGATATAGCAATAATAAGCTAATACACACCACACTAGCAAAGTAGCCACAATAGGATCATAACCTTCAGAGATTTCAGAACAAACATACTCAAGTGCAAACCTGAGCAATGGCTAAGTGATGATAGTTGTGTGGTGTTCAATGAGATGTCGATGGGAACTGGGAGGCTTGAGGCGGTAAGAGAGGACCCCGCCGATGGTACCATGAGGAAACAACAGCTGAATGCCGACGGTGGTGATGTGGTGCTCGCCGGTGGTTGGTTCAGACGGCCAGAGATGATCGGAGCAGAGGATGGCGGGCAACGCTGTTTATAACGGAGTTGATGGAGAATGAGTGGCGCAACGGCGGCGAGAAGGTGGAGAAAGGCAGAAGATCGCCGACGGTGGTTCTCTAACAACGGAAAAGGGAGGCGGCCCGGCCGTGTTGATGCGGTGGAGGTTGGGGGGCGGAGGAGTCTGCGATGAGGGGAAAGAGAAGAATGGGGAAGGGTTTTAATTACTTGAATTGCAACTTGGCCCCTCATGTTTCATCTTTCCCTATAGAAAGCTCTACATTTCCATAACACATTCCAATACTATCGGAAATATCACATTTGCCCCAAAACATTGTACCTCACTCATTCTTACCCCTGCGCAAGAATTACCAAAAGTGAGCAAAAAAAAGGCTCGAGGCAAGCGTTTGTCCCTTGAGGAAAGGGCTAAAATTCAGAAAATAGAGCTTCCCGAGCACTTTGAGCTGAAAAAAATCACAATTTTTTTTTTTAAAACACATGAAATCACATTCTTTAAAAGCAAAATTATTAATTCAAAAGATAAAGGAAAGAAATTGGGTTGCCTCCCAAAAAGCGCCTTTGTTTATAGTCCATGGCTAGACTTTTTCAAGTGATCAAGCGGATGAGGTCGGGCAGAATGGAATTTCTTCCACTACCGTCACCTGAGATGCATCATGAAATGGCTTGAGACGATGGCCATTAACCAAGAACGGTTTCCCCGTGTCCATGATTTTGATCTCCACTGATCCATTTGGCCAAACAGCGACTACCTCAAAAGGACCAGCCCACTTTGACTTGAGTTTTCCGGGCATTAATAGAAACTTGGATTGAAAAAGAAGCACCATCTGACCAACACTGAACTCCTTGGACCTCAAGTTCTTGTCATGCCACATTTTAGTGCGCTCTTTGTACCACATAACTTGAATTCCAATCGAAGTTTTTCCAACTCTTGAAGTTGGAACTTCCTTTCCTCCTCACACTTGAGTGGTTGCATATTCATCTCCTTCACAGCCCAATAAGCTTTGTGCTCTATCTCAACTGGGATATGGCACATCTTCTCAAAGACAAGCCTATAAGGGGACATACCAATCAGAGTTTTGAAAGCGGTTCGATAAGCCCAAAGAGCATCATCTAACCTTTTGCTCCAATCCTTCCGAGACTGATTTACTATCCTCTCTAGAACTTGCTTTATCTCTCTGTTCGACACCTCCGCTTGACCATTGGAATGAGGGTGATAAGTTGTAGCAAGCCTATGATGCACTCCATACTTCTTCATAAGAGTTTCGATAGTGCGGTTTTTGAAGTGAGTTCCCTGGTCACTAATGATAGCTCGTGGCACTCCAAACCTGCTGAAAATATGTTATTTTAAGAACCCTGCCACAACTTGAGAATCATTAGTATGGGTGGCTTTCGCTTCCACCCATTTCGAGACATAATCAACCGCAAGTAAGATGTAAAGATTACCATAAGAACTAGGAAAAGGCCCCATGAAATCCATACCTCACAGATCAAATATTTCACAAACAATAATGGGGGTTTTTGGGGCATTTCATCACGTTTAGAAATATTTCCTGTCAGTTGGCATCTATCACAACTCTTACAAAACATGTAAGAATCTCTATGAATAGTTGGCCAATAAAAACCACTATCAAGAACATTACGAGCAGTACGTTTTTGGCCAAAGTGACCTCCACAAGCAAAAGAGTGACAATGCAAAAGACCATACCTTGTTCTTCTTTAGGAACGCATCGTCGAATGATTTGGTCAGAACCAATCTTCCGAAGATATGGATCATCCCATATATAATGCTTGCACTCACTCTTAAGCTTCAATTTCTGAGCATGACTGAGAGTCTCTGAAACCTCCCTAGTGGTGATGAAATTAACTATATCCGCATACCATGGATCATGAGCGAAATTCCCATGCACTGCTGCTGTCAGATGGCTCTGTTTGGCCAAATCGAGACCTGTCGTAGCATAAAGATATTCTTTGGGAAAAGATTCCTGAATCGGAGTTGAATCCTCAGGCTTTACCAACCGACTCAAATGGTCTGCAACATGACTCTCAACACCCTTCTTTTCCCTAATCTCCCAATCAAACTCTTGCAACAACAAGATCCATCTAATCAACCTTGGCTTAGATTATTTCTTTGTAACAAGTACTTCAAGGTTGAATGATCGGTGTAGACAATGATCTTAGACCCTAGTAAATAGGACCTTAACTTATCAAGAGCAAACACCACTGCCAACAACTCCTTTTCAGTGGTGGTGTAGTTGCATTGAGCTGGATTTAAGGTCTTTGAAGCATAATAGATCACATGACTTTCTTTCCTTATCTTTTGTCCCAAAACAGCCCCAACTGCGTAATCTCTTGCATCGCACATCAACTCAAATGGCAGATCCCAATTCGGAGGTTGTATTATAGGGGATGAGATGAGCCTCTCCTTAAGTATTACAAAGGAAAGCTTACGTTCTTCAGTCATCTCAAAAGGGACATGATCTTGAAGAAACTTGGTCAGAGGTTGTGCTATCTTAGCAAAATCTTGGATAAACCTTCTGTAGAAACCAGCATGCCCCAAGAATCCACGTATCTCTCACACATTTGTGAGGTAAGGAAGCTGCTCTATCGTCTCAACCTTGGTTTGTCAACTTGAATACCTCTTTCAGAACATACCCCAAGACTATGCCTTCATTCACCATAAAACACTAGTGGACATGTATAGGATGCAAGGCGGTTGCATCATACCAAGAAAGGCGTTTCCAAAACGCCTTGTTCGGTTGTGCCTTAAAAGTGACTTTTTCTCGGCGGTTCTGAAAACGCCGTGAACCAGGCGAATTCTTCTTACGAATTCGCCACCTGGTGCTGCCTGGTGTCAGTGATATCATGCCGGGCGGTATCGCCAGCTTCATTTCGCCTGACGTAGCGAAATCGCTCGTATATGTCGCTTATGAAGTGGTTACGAGACAGCCGCTTCACTCGCTTGCATTTTGGACAATTATTGAATGGCGGGAATTTCAAAAATCTCAATGGTTACGATATCGCCTAAAAAAAGCCTTTTGGCGAAACTAGCTAGCGATGTCGCCTCATGTAACAGGGAAAGCTCCGTGCGAGCTCGCTTCCAGAAACGGTAGACAGACCAGAGAGGTCTAGGCGAGATTATACCATACCGCCACCAGGGAGCGAATGCGAGGCGATATCGGTTTCACACTCGCCTTCTTACGTTACCAAGAGGCGATATCGGACGTTAGATTCGTCTGTGTAGGAGATGATGGGGGCGAATTCTGAAATTGAAATGGTCGTGCCAACAGAGAGTCACTGGCGAATGGCATGGCGGATTCGCTTGATTAGGCGAATTTAAAGGCGATACCGTATTTGTGCATGGTTGTAGAATGTAGAGCATGAAAAATATGGTGGCGAATACGATTGTGAATTTGCCTCTAAGCGATTTTTTGGTTACGATATCGGCCACAAGTACTGTAAAATTGGCTATTATTTGAAAAATTTGCCCCGTTTCTTTCGAAACATGAAAACCTGCCAAATTCCAATCACCACCCTATACTAAAGAGGCACAACCTCATAATTCAAGTGCACATAAGTGCAATACCAATTGCAATTCCTAATAAAAACAAGCTAATGAAATGGACCAACACCTTGTCACTTGGTAGGTAGTTTTGGGAGTTGTGGCCTTGCAATGGTATAAGCACGGTTGTGGACTAGGTGGCCTGCCAATCGGTCTCTTCCATTATTAAGTTCGTCCAAGGAGAAAGGCGTGGTATCATCCACGAATACCTATGCATGAAAGAAATGTGTATAAGAATGTTGTGATTAAGAGAAACGGAATTAAATTGTAGAAGATTACCTTTAGAAGATCCAGCATGTTGATTTGAACACCATCTACCACCATCAAACCAAACAGCATCGTGTAATAGCCGCATTCCATGTCCGATGATTGCTTCCTAGACTACAATATATGTCATGGTTATAGCAATGGTTTAGGCTTAAAAAACGCATTTGAAATTACATGATAGCATAATCATAAATAGTTACCCTAATGTTCATAAGGTGAAAGTCGAGGAGGGTTTTGTCGTTGACTTGATGAAATGCATTGTCGAGGAGATCGGCGAATGTTTGGGATGGAGGGCGGTGGAGTGGGTCTATCCAATACACTTGCTTGATAGCGGGTATTAATGCAACAAAGCTCCAATGATCACTACAAATCACATGAAAGAATCCAAATGGTCATATTTGTTTCTAGAAACAAAAAATTGTAGAAAATCTTAAAGCATGGCAAAAATTGCAAGGTTTACCCCTCGATATATGGTCCAATGAATATTTTCTTGGATTTGTCCGAGAGAGTAGAAGTCAGGTAATCCAGTCTTTGCCTATTACTGTCCATACTCGCTTGCATATGCATTGGATGCAAAAACCCAATGAAATGCTTCCCCCGAGATAGGCATGGTGATGCAAGAAGCGGAGAATGTAGTAGACACGAATGTCGAACGAGTAACCACATTGTTTGATAATGGGGTATTTCTTGGAAAAAAACATAATAATTGCTTACATTTGATTAAAGCAAAGAATGGTAGCGGGTAGTTCAGTGCAATTCCAGAAATATTCGAAATCACCCCATGGTACGATGATGTCCTTTGTCATTCCAAAGCACCTTTCATTTCTGAGAAAGGCATAACTTGCATCCTTGTCGTCCGAGGATATCAAATCATACAATACTCGAACTAAGGGTGGGAGGGATTTGAGAAACTCCACGAGGGTCGGGTCATATGTTTGTCTAGCAATAGGAACGGTGGGGATGGGAATTTGAGGAGTTTGTCAAGGTTGTGGTTTCCTACGGGGTATGGAGGTAGATTTTTCATCAAGCACCAACCATTTTGGCCATAGAACATGGAAACTTTACTCTCCCCAACTCTTACCATCACTCTCTCCTTCACGGGAAGCATTTTTAGTTCTAGCAAAACTTGGGTAATGTGAACGCTATAAAATCCGATGGGGATGTCACTACGATTGTGTTTCACCGCATTAGTGTCGCATTTGCCATTGGCGACATGGAGTGGGGTTGAATTGGGACCATGCGACACATATAGCTTGCAAGGGGGGTTCTATCATAAATAAAAGCACAAGAAAGATAATCATCTTACTTTTCTAATAAAGACATTATACTAAATGTAGTTGTAAATTATAAAATTGATACTAAACTTTTCGACTTGTCGTGAGGGAGCCACATTCAACTTGATGGGAGATGAAGGCGGATATGGAGGAACTAGTTCCTCCTCCATTTCCACATTCTCACCCTCATCCTCCACAATTTGAGGCGAGGCTTGAGAAGCCTTAGAAGAGGGTGGAAGATGACCTTCCCCTAACCTCTCGATATGGGGATAGTGGGTGTGTTGTGCTATATCTCTCACGACCTCCCTCAAGTCGTTCATTTGCGCCTTGGTCACCACTAACTCGCTCAAAACTTGTTGATGTTTTGATGGTTTAGGATCGCCGCAACTTTACCTAATCCCAAAAACCTCAACTTGAGTCGCGTAACCCCCAACACCTAATGCTCTTCCCGGGTGTTCCTTCTTATTTTCAAGAGCTAAGGCCTCACTCAACACATCTTTCTTCCCACAAGGGACAAATGTACCCTTTTCTTTTTGGCGCTCTAGAACTTCCTATTATATAAAGGAAGACAAGTATAAATGTAAGTGACTACAATATGTATTGTGGTATGTAAGAAATAGTTACCACCCTCTTTGCACATTTTTTGGCCTCGTCCGTTGTGAATTTACCATCCTCTTCCCTAATTCGACCCAACACGAAGAGTCGTTCTCTAGTGTAATCTTTGGCATCCTTTTCCACGACGATGTACCGAGCCTCCTCCTCGTCCATCCCCCCTAATACAACCTCCTTCACCATTTCCTCCTTCTCCCTAAAACCCTTCTTCTCACCAATACCCAAATACCCCGACCTACCACCGGTGTAAGGCATTGTTTGTGAATTCGCGGATATGACCTTTTTGTCCCATTTCCCCTATGCACAAGTAGTTAGCACAAGTAGTTAGGGTATCACATGGCAAACACAAAATATACTTGAAGAAGACTATGTTAATATTAATGAATTTGATATTTGTTAATCACCTTGGACTTATTCTCAAGGGATGCTTGCTTGAACTCCTCCCACGTATCGGTTGTGATGTGGTTGTATCGGTCCCTTGGATCACGACCTAGCCACTTTCCCTTCTCATACAAGTAGTCTTTTCTTAGACAATACTTGTGCTCGTGAAAAGCCTTTGAAACGATGTTGAACGCCTTCACCCTTACCACTTCCATGTCTTGAGCTTCTATTTCAAAAGGTCGCTACAACAAGTCATAGAAGAAAATATTATACATGCATGTTATCAAGACATTTAATATATACTAGCTAGATAGATACTTCATTCAATGGTAAAGAAGAACTCACTTGGCATTCCACCCACACTTCCTCTTTCTTCTCTTGTGGTACATGTCCCCAATTCTCGACCGTGATTTCTATAAATGTTCTTCCAACACGGCCACACCAACTTGGACCATTTTGCACGCTCATCTTTTGGTCGGTTGCATACTCCCTTGGCATTTAATCCAACGTGCGTTAGTTCACCTCTCCTCATTCTTTTTTGTAGCACCCTACAATGGGAACGAACTAGTTGTCCCTTCTTCTTGTTACTAACACGTTTTGCACTTGTTGACACCCCTTTCGATACATTTACCATGACTAATTCTTGCTTGCACATAGTAAAAACACACAATAGTTATTTTTGAGGGCCTAGGAAGTGATAAGCTTTACTCTACCATGTCCTTCATGTAATAAATGTGAACAAAAAAAGAAACTAAATGCCCATTCAACATAGACATGAAATTTTAGACCCATAACTTACTTGTTGAAAAAGTTTAGCTTGTACTTGATGTCTACTTCACAAAGTTGCAAGCTTTGTTGGTTTTACCCAAATTTGAAGGGGGGTTAATATAGATTGGTGGGTTTTTAGGTTCCTAGGGTTAAACTCATGGCACAAGAACAAGGTTTGAGCTTTGAGAATGAGATTGTGCTTAGGATTGGAGGATTTTCGGATGAGAATGGGTTTTGATTGAAAGAATTTGTGCTTGAGGTTGATGAGGGGATAAGGTGAGAGAGAATGAAGGGTAGATGGATAGGAATGGTGAAAATGAGGTTGAAATCTGGAAAATCCGGGTAAAATGATATATATATCATGGTTTAGGTGGATAAACCATGCCTGAATAGTACTTCTGGTCGGGTACTGTTTTACCTACTTACGAGTTCGCCTAAGCCATCGCCTACAGGTGAATAAAATAGGCGATATCGCCTCCTTGTTCATGATTCCTTGTGTAATCAGTTCGTGTAAGTTGCTCGGTTAATGAAATGTGTTACATTATTTGTATAGGAGAATTCATTAGTCACAAATCTACAAGTACTATTTTGTCGCAGTTACAACCCCGTTCATGAATATTATATGTATCAGCATCGGATTGCACACATGACATCGTATATTATGAAATGGTTAAGACAAGCTTCAGAGATTATGTGAATGTTTTTTCGAAAGGATATCAAAAATATATATTAAAAATGCTAGTAACTGATCGGTATTGGATGAGTAAGTCATTGTTGGATTGTCATCTGCAGAAGAGCACTTTACAAGAACACAATATGACTCGAGTAACATAGGTTATCTAAAGTACACATGAGATTTATAAAAGATGTGTATACTAGTGCCGAGATGTGTCGATGAACTAATACTACAATGTTGGCTTGTAAAACCATTGGAACTAGTAGTGTGTAATTGTTCACCGGCAATGACCCGCTTATACATATGTGCTACGACTAGTTCTGCTGATTCGGTCGGAATTGTATCAAGAATCTCGGATTAGATCCATTTTCGTGTAAATTCAACGCTAAACATGTTACAATTATCAATAGAGTATAAAATGATTGATCAATCCATGTTAGAATGGATATGGTATATATAGGGTTTATGGGTGTGGGTGTAAGTGGGTTGTGGGTTTAGGGTTTAGGGTTTAGGGTTTAGGTTTAAGGCTGCATTAAAGCGAGTTCGCTACACGATTCGCCTAGAGGCGTAATTGAAGGCGAACTCGCCTCCTTGAAGTGTCATTATTCCCACATCAATGGATTGAAAGCCAAATGATCAGTATATATCTGCTGCCAAAATGTAAGGAATCGATAAGTTGCCAACCAGCGCAAATTACCCATTAAACGACACTTGAATGCAATATATACACTATACATACATGGCCCGTGCCCGATCTGGCCCATATCATAGTTCCTATGGCCTTAATCCCAACAATTTTTTTATTGACAATCGTTACAGGAAGCGAGTTCGCCTCTTAAATCACCTGGATGGATAGAGAGCAACATGCGTGCCTTAAAGCGAACTCACTACACGTAGGCAAATATGGTTAAGATATCGCCTGAAGTAATCTGGCTAAGGTGATGAAATAATAAAATGTGATGAATCATTTGGAAATTTTAGATATGATATGTGATTTTATAATGAAAACATAAATGTATAGGGACAAGGGATTAAAACAAGAAATGATATTCAATAGTTAAAAATGCCAAAATGGCAAACACAAGTTCATTACAATCAAAACAAAGTTGTCACTACTAGAATATCAAGCCATCTAAGACAGTTCATCCTTCATTGGTTAAGGCAGAAAACAAATGCCTTCTCTGGTAGTGACTTGAATGAGAAAAATCATCCAAGGCGGTTCCTCTTCCGCCTTAGATGTTTTTGGGTTTAAAGCGTTTGTTTCCGCCTTGGATGTAGGCTTATACGCCTTGCTAAAAGCTTACGAACTCGCTAGCGTGAAAGTCTGTATGATATGAATTGGCTCGTTGCGATACCGTAACTAGCAAACGCTAGTCCCAAACAAATGGTTGATTGTTATGTTACGACAGCAGCTTACGGATCGCCAGATGAAATACTAACGAGTTCGCTACATTGAAAAGCCTAGACTGTTATGAATGTGTACGAGACTGGATACGACTTCCACCGTGCGGATCGCTAATAGTAGTTACGATCTCGTAAGTGAACCTAGTTTGTCATATATTTATCTGCTGACGAGACTGGTTACGACAAATAGAGGCGAATCGCTCGGTCATAGGTAGCGAACTCGTTACAAGCCAAATTAAACAATTCTGGTTAATCAAGAGCCAGGTTACGACAGCCACTAGCTACTCGCTAGTAACACCGTAGCGAGGTCGCAACCGAACAATTGTTTTTCATAAAAATTGTAAAAATATAAAAATTGTGAAAATGATATTATAAAAATATAATAAAAGTTGTTGGTTCGAGAGAGTTAACGATATCGTAAGAAAATCGCTTATGTGTGTAGTAACAAATTCGCTACTAATCTCGCTAACGTTAAACGACGTCGTTTTAGCTCTGGGTGAGCGAGAAAAAAAATGACGTTACGAGTAAGCTAGACATTCGCCTGGCTTTGGCGTGTATGGTTACGAGCTCGACAGAGATCAGATTAGAGAGGCAGAGAAGAACGAGCGATTGGGTAGCGAGGGCGCAAAAACTAAGCTCAGAACCATTAAACGACGACATTTTAGCACCGGGTGAGCGAGAAAAAAAAATGACGTTACGAGTAAGCTAGACATTCGCCTGGTTTTGGCGTGTATTGTTACGACCTCGACAGAGATCAGATTGGAGAGGCAGAGAAGAACGAGCGATTGGGTAGCGAGTGCGTAAAAACTAAGCTCAGAAATATAATTCGGGCGATTGAAGTAGCGATAGTACAAGATGATCACAACTATTTTAATGTTACGGGCGAGAGAAGTAACGATCTCGCAGGGAATTCGTAAGTGTCACAAAATTATAGGATTTGAGCCATTTCCACCCATTTCCACTAAAATTGGGTTTCATTTTAATTGTCTAAGCTGTCAATTTCAAGATGCATGGTATCTAAGCACAAAACATGAACATGAAACACTATCAAACCACACTTTGACAAAAAGTATATGGAACTAATGGAAGTAATGGAACCACACTTTGCCTTATCACTTGAGAAAGTCCAGTCTTTTTTAATTCTACCCAAGACGAATAATTGTTGTCTACTATATGTTGTAGGGTCTTCGGCAATGACTAGCTTGTTCGCCACTTCCGCGTCCATGCCCCCATCCACAAGCTCTTTCACCTCGGTTTCATGTTTTTTTTTTGAGGTCTTCTTCCCCACACCCAAGTACCCAGCCCTACCCCCGGTGTAAGGCATAACATTATCAGCACTGGCTTTGCGCTTCCTATCCCCCAAACCCTTTTAAAAATTCTATGTTATTTTAGGAATAAAGCACTAACCGAAACAAAAATATTTGGCTAATTCGCATGACACTATTATTGCAAGATGTAGTAAGTAAACTAACCTTTGCATCATTTTCTAACCATCCCTTCTTGAATGCCTCCCAAGTAAGGGTTACAATGTGATTGTAACGCGTACTTGGATCTTCCCCAAACCTCGTGCCCTTCGGTTTGATATATTCCTTGGCAAGGGTATATTTGTGTTCTCGATGAGCTTTTGATGCGATTTGAAGAGCCTTCTTCTTCACTTGATCATAGGATGTTGCCTCGATAATAAAGGGGCGCTACAAATGCGATCATAAAAATAGTCACACTCACAATTTTCAATTGAAATTAAAAATAACAAGTACCACACTAACCTTGCATTCCTTCCATATATCCTTTTTGATGTCGATGCTTAGTAGCCTCCAATCCGTTGTGTCTAATGGTGTGCGTATCCTACCCGTCTTAGCACACCAACTCGACCATTGCGCGGCATCATCGTCGGGTGAAATAGCAACACCAATGTCATTAAACTTGACATGTGTTAGTATTTTGTTATCGATCTTAATCTCTAATTCGCGACAATGTGTGAGGAGTTGAGCTTCTTTCGATGCGCGAGTCACTTCTCGTTGTCTTCTAACCTCACTTGAACCGCCAACAACATTTTCCCCCCCACTTGAGTCGGAGTTAACGGAACTTGAAGGGCTCTCCATTAAGCTTCCTTTGTATATTGAAATTTGTTAATGACTAACACAATACTAATAAATCAAAGTTGTACTTTGTAGTAAAAACATTATATTTCATAATCCTAAAATTTAGGGCTAAGCAAGCGATGGAGAATTTTAAAACAAAATCTTGATTTTCGTTCAGGACATGCTTCAGACATGATATTTAGTAATAACATGATAAATGGAGGCACTATGTACAATAAAATCAAATTTTTAGCAAATAAGAATGAAAAATATCGTACCTTTGGTATATGACAAAGTTGTGTCGGTAGAATTGATTATTTTGGTTGGGGATGGTCTACCTTGTTTGTCCCTCTCCTACCCATAACAAAGGATGTTACCAAATTGAACAAGAACAAATAAAGATTGACATTAATTGAAAAAACTATAGGCAAAAATGTGGTTGAGAATTTATTGCAAAACTTACCAATCTTGTGCATGCAATTAGTGGCTAGTTCCACTTTGTTTTGACACAATTGATGTGAGAAGATGTATGGGATGGGTAATGGAGATTTGATGTGAAGAAAGTTGAGGAGATTTGAGAAGATGTGCAAAAGTTTGAACTTTTGGAGATGAAACCCGTAAGAAGTGATGGATAAGATGCCAAAAGTGTGGTGTTTTTCTGTTCTATAACGTGTTTACTTTATTCTAGCTTACCTTGTTGCGAAATCGGAACTCTCTCGTTACGCCTGACGTGGCTATTTACGAAGTCGTTACGTGCTCATGTGATTGCCTTTTATGCTCTACTTTATCCTTCTAGCGACATCGTAACTGAAAAGCTGACATAAAGTATGTTACCAGGATGTTGCGACTTCGCTGCGAATGCTCGCTAGAACCCTACTTAAGATTTTTTTTTGTTTTTTAAATGCACTCATACATTTTTAAATCACGATTTAAACGAAATGATGGTATAAGACACTAATCATTCTATTTTAAGAATAATTTTCATTTGTTCCGTCGTATGCTCATGTAGAACGGGATAGGGATTTGGTCACTTAATCTGCAATTACATAATTTGAAAGATTTTTTAGAAACTTAGTCTTTAATTGTAAGACAATAAGAAACTCTACACATCATGTGTACGCTTGAAAACGCTATCCATCGCTTACCTTTAGAGACAACAGCATAGTAGAGCTTCACACATGAACTACATATATATATATATGCGCAGTTCAAGTGCATTTCATTAGAGATACTTAGTTTATTACAACTCATTTATGTGATTACAAGCACGATTCTTGAATTAAACAAAGTATCATGCACACGTTCACTCACCAACTGTCATCACTCATCATACTACCGAGTATCGCTTAATAACATTGCATGCTGATGTACTAAGATGTACTCTGCTTGACATAATGTGATGTTCGATATATTCCAAATTGAGTATTATACTGTTTAGATATAAAATGTACATATTTAAGAATATGATATTGCGTTTAAAAATTTAAACCGAATTATTGATGTTTTACATAGAGTTATGTCATACTGCTTATGTACAAAGATGTACTCTACCTGAGTGAATATCGTGATGGATATTTAACAAATAGAGTATTGTACTGCATCTATATAAAATATATATATGTTAGAATGTGAAACATAATGATATTATATATGCATGGAGTCTTTGTATATGGTCTAAGGTCAAGAAAAGGTAGAAAAGCTTTTTGGTCTGATCTCAAAGCCATACCTGATCTTGCTACATTTTTTATAGGTGACTATAATTCCATGTTATCTCTAACTGATTACAGTGGTCCCTCATCTCCATCTCTTGGGAGTATGAGGGATTTTCAGAAATTTATTGATGACATGGCCTTAGTTCATATTCACACAGTGGGAAATGAATTCACTTGGACTAATAAAAGGTTAAAACCCACACTGGAGAGGTTAGATAGGGGTCTGTGTAACCATCAGTGGAACACACAGTACCCAAACTCCTTAATGTTTGTCCTTAATAGAGAAAATTCAGATCATTCCCCACTCTTCCTTAGAATAGACACACAAGTACAATTTGTACCTAGATCATTTAGGTTTATCTCTACATGGTACAAAAGAACAGAATTCCAACACTTTATCCAATGTAACTGGAACCTCCCCATCCCAGAATCTGGTATGCTAAAGTTCTTTCTAAAGCTACAGAGATTAAAAAGGAAGTTAAAGGCTTGGAATAAGGAAGTTTTTGGAAATGTACACAAAAATGTAGAATTGGCTGAAGAGGCACTTAGACTTCAGGAAATTATTTTTGACCACAATCAATGTGATCAGGAACTAATTTCCCTCAAACACAAAAAGGCCCTTCTGAAAAAAGCCATTAAGGAGCTAAGGCATTTCTGGAAATATAAAACTCAAGTTAAATGGTTTAAGGAGGGAGATATTAATTCTAAATTCTTTCATAACTCCTTAAAAGAAAAAAGATCTAAACTGAGTATTTCCAAAATAAGGAGTGATGCAGGGATCTGGTTAGATGATATGGCTGATATTGAAAATGAAGCCATTCAATACTACACAAAAATTCTAACCAGTAAGCAGACACCAGAAGATCTCCATTTTGCCTCACATTTTCTTACACAAATCCCAACCTTGATTTCTGAGGAACAAAATAGGGATTTTATCAAACCTGTCACTCTGGAAGAATTGAAACAGGTTGTATTCTCATTAAATAAAAGTGGCACTCCAGGACCTGATGGTTATAGTGCCTACTTTTATAGAAAGTCATGGGATATCATCTCTTTGGATTTGATTGAGGCAGTGAATGATTTCATGTCTGGTGCAGAAATACAAAGGGGTATTGCTGCAACCTGCATTACCATTATACCTAAAAAGGACACTCCTATCTCATTTGATGATTACAGGCCAATCAGCCTCTCTAATGTAATCAACAAAATTTGTTCTAAGGTCATAATGTACAGGCTTAGTCCAGTTATGAATGACATTATTTCCCCAAATCAGACTGCCTTTATTAAAGGAAGGGACATTTCAGACAATGTTCTCTATCTTAAGGAGTTGGTTGGACACTTAAATAGAAAAGCTAGAGAGCCTAACTGTATTTTAAAGTTAGACTTGAGGAAAGCTTTTGATAGGGTTAGCTGGCTCTTCCTCAGAATGATTCTCAAAATTTTTTGTTTTCATGAAAACCTAATTACATGCATTATGAACAACTTATCACAGGCCTGGTTTTCTATACTGATAAATGGCAAGCCTGTGGGGTTTTTTCAAGTCCTCTAGAGGCATTAAACAGGGAGATCCTTTATCTCATTTTCTGTTTAATATTTTCACAGAATCATTCTCAAGGAGTTTGGCCTATATTTTTAACAATGGGAAGCTGAACTATTACAATCTTCAAATGAACGTAATGTCACTATCCCACCTTTCCTATGCTGATGATACTGTGCTTTTCATCTCAATAAATAGGAAGACACTGATCAATTTAAAAGCCTATTTAGCTATTTTTGAAAAAGTCACTGAACAGAGAATTAATTATGAAAAGAGTGACTTTTTCTTAAGTAAGCATGCTTCTTTGGCTATAGCAAACATGAACAGAGATATACTGGGTATGAAGCAAGGTTTATTTCCATTTAAATTTCCGGGATGCCAGATTTTTCAAGGAAAATTATTGAACTGTTACTTTAAACCTTTGTTGCAACAGATTAGCAAAAAGCTAAGCTTCTGGAGAAATAAGTGGCTTTCCACTAGGGAAAAAATCAAACTAATATAGTCAGTCCTATATGCCATTTTAACCAGCACATTTTCACTGTCATGTCCCCTACTCTCCATATAATTGAAACCTTGGAGAAAATGTTCTCTGTCTTTCTGTGGGGATCAATAGAAGTTAGGGCAAAAAAACCTGGAGAAAATGGTCCAAGCTATGCTTCCCTGTGCAGCAAAATGGCTTGGGCTTTAGGTCTATACCCCACATTGTCCAAACTTGTTCAGTAAAGCTTTGGTGGAAGTTCCAAAATGGCTCAGCCCTATGGACTGATGAGGAATGAGAAGTGACTATTTTTAGATTATTCATATAATCTAAAATTGGTAACCATGGATCTAGAAGGTTTATTTTAAGTATGTTTTATTTATTTCCTTTTAGATTTAGGACATTGTTATTATAGGAAAATAGAAGAAATCTTAATCCTCTTTAGATTTACTTTTCTTAGGTAATATATAATGTAATCTCCTATGGAGAATTATTTAGACAATTGATTTATAAAAATTCTTTCAAGTGCGAGCGACTCAAACTTACCCGACAGATGTGACGTTTGACGGACCCTGAAGCGTGACGTGGAAGGACAATATCGTTACTTTATAAGTTTCCAGGCAATTATACATCTTTTCTACATCCATCAACTATCATTTAACCAGGTATTCACCACGTTCGAACCCTACGATCCGTTACATAAAACCCGCGTTATCTGTCCTGCATCAATATGGTATCATAGCTCTGATAGGTCGTTTTTCTACCAAATAAACCTGCAAAAAATTAGGTTTAAATTCAAGTATAGAGTAAGCAGGGTCGATCCCACGAGGAACAGTGTAGTAAGATTCTTAATTCTAGAGATGCAGCTTTTGGTTAGAAACCACCTTTATATTTGAAAGAGTTTGTTTTAACTATCTAAGAACTAAATTACACTAAACTAAGAATGCAAATAACAATTAAAATAAACGATGCAAAGAACACGAAGACACTCAAACAATGCAATCCGGTTACGGGTAAATCCACATTAACAATTTATTCGATCACTGGCTTAGTAATTTATTAAGTTGTATAAACCAATCAGTTATAGACCTTCGAGAATAGCACACCTAATCCAATTTCTTCTTACTTTGTCGATAGCCGACAAGAATAGCTAAACTGACTATTTCTCTAATCAAGATACAACCTAGCCGGAATAGCCTACCTAGATTTAATACCTCAACAGCATTAAGCACCAAAGAAACCCGATTCAGATAATTTATAATCAGAACAACTGTCACAAATTATCTACCCTGTATTCCCAACTACTGGCGTATAGTTTCGCCACTAATTGAATCTACCCCCTAGATACAGTTAAATAGAGGAACTCAATTGGCACTATTCCAAATAACAGAAGACTGATCAGTTCTCAAGCAATTCAGAAATAAACAGGATACACAGAGAATAACAAGGAATCCACACAACATAATTATCAAGCACATTTAGGCCTCACAAATGAATCATAGTTAATGCTTCAAAACCCTTACCGGAAACAAACCTAGCTACTAAACATATTAAACACAAACATATAATTAAACATGAAACTAATTATAAAGAAAATTAAAAGAAAACTTAGTCTTGATCAATGATGAAAAACGTTGTGTTGGTTGGCTCCAAAGCCTACGGATGGCCTCCAAACTCCGGAACCCCCAAAATAATATAATGTCTAAGTATATATAGGTTTTAGGGTAAACGAAACCCTAATCCGAATATTACAAGGAATTGGACTAATAAATTAATATATTATAATATAAATGGGCCTTCAAATAAATCTTCATTGTCTTCTCCATGTAGCCCAGTTAAGCCCAATTTATTAAGACCGCGACTGCAACAATTTAGCCCAATACTGATTTCTTCAAGAATGTATAACTGATTAGTGATCGACATGTCGAAGCATAACTTAGCCGTCCGTAGAAAAAACCATTAATAGAATTATATCTTCAACTCGCAGGCGTCTTCTTCTTCCCGGAGTAATGAAATTGACGATCCATTATCCGTTGGAGCACACTACCTCATTAAAAAAACCTTTCGGAAAAAAGAGTGTAGTGTCTAGCTCCTCGCCATGGCTCCAAGTGCTTGATTTTGCATCTTTTTCAGCGCTTTTCCATTTGATTGTATTCCACCATTTTTCTTATAATTCCTGCACCAGAAACACTTTCGTGCACATCAAATGGCAAAAGAGAGATATAAAATCATATAATTAGATGCATAAAATACGCCTGATCAAATATCCCCACACTAAGATCATGCTTGCCCTCAAGCATGTAACCATAAAATCATAGGCAAAATAAGACATTCTCACAAAACCAAACCAAGCAAAATCTACTATGGAACCAACCATCTTACCACAAACCATTCCTCTTTGCTTATAAAACCACTTCATCCTCATATCCTCATATCAAGTCCAGCCTCACCAAGATTCACTCAATATCTCTCAAATAATAGGGACAGTCACACACATCACACATCAGCATACTCTACAATAGGAATTGCAATGCCACTATCTCAACCACATAAAATAAATACTTGAGCATAATAATTAGGAATTTTATAAGGTTGGCTTGGGGTAAGGTAGGATATAAGGTAAACGAGGTATAATAATCTAAGACATATGCAAGCAATTAAATTCACGATAATGTTTCTCAACTGTATTCATACTTCAATAGATATAGATGCAACAATGATAAGCACTGAAATATAAATATCATCACTTTCTGCGAACTTTTATGATTTTTCTTTTTCTTTTTATAACCTCACTGTCAGCTGCCCGATGTTTGTCTTGATTCTTTTTTCTTATATATATATATATATATATATATATATATATATATATATATATATTTCAAAACTTCACGAGTTTCAGCTGCCAGATTTTTGGTTTTTGTTCCGCAGAAAGTATGGGAATCAACAACTTCAAATTATACAATCATCCCATGCACTCGAACTCAACATATCATGAAAATAAATAACTTGCATACTCTCAGATGGGTAATATAAGGCTAAAGGCTTTGGGTTTAATATTTAGTAGGTTAATAACAAAGAAAAGGCCAGGTTTCAACGGTGTTCACTAGGGGTGTCGATATAATCGATATAAGGTGGGAATATATATGTAGAAGTTGTGGGGTTTTATTCCTAATTGCCTACATGCTCAAATATTATTTAGCAGTTTTGAATCATGACATACAAACCAAGTAAAAATGCACCAAAATGTGATCTCTCAGGAAAGACAAAGAGCTATTTTATAATAATGCCTATATTTTTCTTTCTTGGCTTTTGCTCCTTCTTGGGCTCAAATCCTCATAATATACTAGGTTAAATCAAATGACTCATTATTGCACGTTCATCGTTCCAGAAAATATACAAGGACTATATGATTTCTTTCACATTTAGGAATACATTCAATCTTACCACTGACCCATGTTCCATAGCAAAATCAGCTCAATTAAGTTTATAGGAAAAGTCTCACTCACCAAAATTCAAACCATATTGTGTTTTCTTCTCAAATATTTTGAAATTTTTGTCAAAAAATTCAGAAATTAAAGCATCAAAGAAAAATCACAATAACATCCTCCACACACTTAAAATCTTGTTTGTCCTCAAACAAAATAAAAGTGCAAAAATATAAGCATGCTTGTATAAGAAACAATTCAACCAAACAAAACAAACAAGCACACTTAATACATGCAGGCGGCACCAAAATATTAAAACTTGGATTAGAAAGAACCTAGTTACTGGAACCAGCAAAATTTCTCAGTTTCAGCAGCTTTCCGCAAACTGCACCCCGACGGTATGGGCATACGGTCGACCAGAATTTCTTCAAATCATTGAAATTATCGCCTCACCTGCATTTATAAATTATCAGAACCAATATAAACAGGTAAATCATATTTTTTTATTTTCGATTTTTATTTTGAATTTTTGTAAAATATTTTTTTTTGATTTTTTTTTAAAAAAATTAAAACTGAAATAAATAAAACTGCAGAAAAATTACAACATTGGGTTGCCTCCCAAGAAGCGTTTTGTTTATAGTTTGGGATAGACTGTCAGCCGGTGGAGATGTTGAAAATCAAGCTTTCCTCGATCCTTGTACCAAGTCACAATGTCAGGAACATCTTTTCGATCATCGCCGAAATCCACAAGATGAGTTCTCCATGCTTCCCCACACTTGAACTCTTGCATACCCATGCCTCTTTCAAACCAATCACTTTGTTGCTCTAACTTAATAGGCAAGTTATAAAACTTCCAAAACTCCAAACCATGGGAAGATAAGCCAGCTGAATTTTCAAAAACCCTGTGATGAACTAACGAATCACCATCCACCGGTAAATCCCAACCCTTTAATGAAGGGTTTTCAACATCCTCATGCCATAAGTTCAAAGGTTTCATATCGGATGCTACGATTGTAGGTTCGTTCTCTTCATTCAAGCAGTCGTTCGGAGGTGTGATGGTTATTTTCTCCATAGAAAAGTAGTTGACATCCTCTTTTACTTCATCTATGATCATCTCATGCCCATCGAAGTCACCAGTATTGCTTTCCACCACGTGCTCCATAACTTGGAGAGTGGAATCAACATCCACTTGCTTTTGAACGAATGACTCATCTTCATCAATCTCAGAATTATCAAATTCAAGAATATAGTCGAATAACGTATACGTAGGCTCAGGAGGATCTATAAAAGTCTGCTCATGAACTCCACCCACTTCGCTCATGTCTCCATCTTTTTCCTGATCAGCAATAGACTCAAGCAAAGATTCGTGGGTTGAATTACTTTTGTACTCCTGGTCATATACAGATTCTTCATCGCTATTCTGCTCGATTGATTGGGAATCTACATCATCATCATCCAGAGCTTGTGAAGACAGTTCATCTTGGCGTTCTCTACATTCATCAAGGTAAGCTCTAATGGAAGCCAAATTTTTATTTATATTATCATGGTGCTTTTGATGTTCTTCCTGCCACCTCTCAAGCTCTTTTCATCTCTGCTCTTCTTGTTCTTTTCGTTCTTGTTCTTTTCGTTCTTCCTCCCAGTTTTTCATTCCTTCTGCCATCCTATCCAATTTTTGGTTCATCTCTCGCATTATACCCATCATCGCACCAAACATGTCTTGAATTTCATTCGATGCAGGTTGTTGAGGGTCAAACTCATGGTCATAATATTTTCCTTGATATTCTTCATAATTACACCCTGAATTGTACGGTTCACAATTGAACTGTGGTCTACTCCAAGGTTCATAGTCATTAAACGGTGCAGCTGAATATCAAGGAGCTAAGTTGCATTCATAACTCCAATGACCATAATTTCTGCAATAATCACAGCATGGCGGTGGAGGTTCTCTGTATTGATTCCAATAACCCGACATGGCACCCAATTTCGAAAATTGAAATCAGATGGGTCGCCTGTATGGCCTAGCGGGCGAGTCTCAAATTCCAGAAAAGTGTTCTCCGCTACGTATCTGACTTTCAACACTTTCTTGCTGTATTCTTGTTGCAAATAACAGCAAATCAGATCAGTATCTCCTGCACACTAAAGTAACAAAATCAATAGAAAAAGAAAGCAACTAACAACTGTTCCCCGGCAGCGGCGCCAATTTGATAGGTCGTTTTTCTACCAAATAAACCTGCAAACAATTAGGTTTAAATTCAAGTATAGAGTAAGCAGGGTCGATCCCACGAGGAACAGCGTAGTAAGATTCTTAATTCTAAAGATGCAGCTTTTGGTTAGAAACCACCTTTATATTTGAAAGAGTTTGTTTTAACTATCTAAGAACTAAATTACACTAAACTAAGAATGCAAATAACAATTAAAATAAACGATGCAAAGAACACGAAGACACTCAAACAATGCAATCCGGTTACGGGTAAATCCACATTAACAATTCATTCGATCACTGGCTCAGTAATTTATTAAGTTGTATAAACCAATCAGTTATAGACCTTCAAGAATAGCACACCTAATCCAATTTCTTCTTACTTTGTCGATAGCCGGCAAGAATAGCTAAACTGACTATTTCTCTAATCAAGATACAACCTAGCCGGAATAGCCTACCTAGATTTAATACCTCAACAGCATTAAGCACCAAAGAAACCCGATTCAGATAATTTATAATCAGAACAACTGTCACAAATTATCTACCCTGTATTCCCAACTATTGGCGTATAGTTTCGCCACTAATTGAATCTACCCCCTAGATACAGATAAATAGAGGAACTCAATTGGCACTATTCCAAATAACAGAAGACTGATCAGTTCTCAAGCAATTCAGAAATAAACAGGATACACAGAGAATAACAAGGAATCCACACAACATAATTAGCAAGCACATTTAGGCCTCACATATGAATCATAGTTAATGCTTCAAAACCCTTACCGGAAACAAACCTAGCTACTAAACATATTAAACACAAACAAATAATTAAACATGAAACTAATTATAAAGAAAAGTAAAAGAAAACTTAGTCTTGATCAATGATGAAAAACGTTGTGTTGGTTGGCTCCAAAGCCTACGGATGGCCTCCAAACTCCGGAACCCCCAAAATAATATAATGTCTAAGTATATATAGGTTTTAGGGTAAACGAAACCCTAATCCGAATATTACAAGGAATTAGACTAATAAATTAATATATTATAATATAAATGGGCCTTCAAATAAATCTTCATTGTCTTCTCCATGTAGCCCAGTTAAGCTCAATTTATTAAGACCGCGACTGCAACAATTTAGCCCAATACTAATTTCTTCAAGAACGTATAACTGATTAGTGATCGACATGTCGAAGCATAACTTAGCCGCCCGTAGAAAAAAACATTAATAGAATTATATCTTCAACTCGCAGGCGTCTTCTTCTTCCCGGAGTAATGAAATTGACGATCCATTATCCGTTGGAGCACACTACCTCATTAAAAAAACCTTTCGAAAAAAAGAGTGTCGTGTCTAGCTCCTCGCCATGGCTCCAAGTGCTTGATTTTGCATCTTTTTCAGCGCTTTTCCATTTGATTGTATTCCACCATTTTTCTTATAATTCCTGCACCAGAAACACTTTCGTGCACATCAAATGGCAAAAGAGAGATATAAAATCATATAATTAGATGCATAAAATATGCCTGATCAAGCTCGGTCGAACATGGTGAGACAGAAAAAGAATGACAAGGATGACGATGATCCATCTATCATATTTTCTTTGAGCCAAGGAGATATGACCGTTACAGAGTACATGAAGAAGTTTGAGGAGTCAAAGGTGCATTGGAGAGCTTATGATAGTGAAGAGATGGCTTTGGCTAGATTCAAGTTAGGCCTTAATCGAGAGATCCAAAAGTGTATGATTCCTCACCCAGTTGCTACCGTCACTACAGCTTTCCAACTAGCTCTTCAATTTGAGAAGAGTCTGCAATTTCATTCTTTCACGAAGGTGAACACTACACGGGAAGGAATTGCAAAGAGGTTCACACTGCGAAAGAGTTTCAATAAAACTGCAGTTACTGAGTCCCAAGTCGAATTTCCAAGTGTCGATGAACGAGAGAAAGAAGATGAGTCTTTGTTGAATCTTAGCAGAAAGATCTTTAATGGCACGTCAACAATTTTCCAGACTATGGTGAATTGTGGGAGGGAGTACCGAAAACTCACCATTGATTGAAGTAGCAGTATTAATATGGTTTCAGAATCTACAATTGAGAGACTTGAACTATCAACTGAACCATATCCTGAACCATACAAGATTGCTTGGGTGGATAATACTTATATTCTGGTAAAAAGGAGATGTTTAGTACACCTGAAGAAGGGTAGATATTCAGATTCTGTTTGGTGTGATGTTGTGCCTACGAGGGTTACTCATATTCTCTTAGGTTGTCCTTGGATAAATGATCGGAATGTTTTGCATAATGGTCATGCCAACACTTACTCTTTCAACTTCAACAATGAGCATATTGTCATAAAGTCTTTGAGTCCAGACGGTTTGCAGAGTTTTGTAAAGCCAACAAGCGCTAAGGTAATGATTGAGAAGATTTAAGCAAGCGAGCAAGATACAAAGTGAAGTCAACCTTTAAAGAATGTACATGTTACAGAAGATGTTGAAGAGAAAACAAAGTGTGACCACATCTTTGAGCATTTTAAGGTGGTTGAAGATGTTGAAGAGGATAAGCAATGCAAACCAATGTTTGAGAAGAAACCCGATGAAGAGACTTTCAAGAGGGAAGAAACGGTTGCAAAAGAGAGAAATGTTGAAATATCAGCTACCAATTCAGAAGAGACAAAGTGGGAGAGAGAAATTAAGTTTACTAATTCTGCACGCTCTCACCTAATAGGCCTGCAAAACAATGCCCCGGAGTATCCCGAGGATAGCTATTCCGGCGTGATGATGAAAGAGGGGGCTTTGAATAGGAGAGAGAATAAGGATACATTGAGAGAGTTTTATTCTGATAGAACATACCTTTCCCCATAAGTCCAAAGCTGTATTTATAGGTGTAGGTGGTCATATCTCAACCCAAAGGCAATGGTCCTGCCTGTTTTTCGTTATCCTGGGACAAGTCATATTCATGTCCTTTGTGTCCCCGGGTAACGCCATTCTAGCTGACGTCACTCATTGACCGGACCACTGAATGGGCTGGGATCCGGATATGGGCCAAAACCCATATCACCACTAGCCCCCCAAGACATGGGATCCGTCTGTAGGTATCTGATCCGGAAGAGGGTCCCGTGTCTCACTGTGTATCAGCGGCTTTTTTTTGTCGAGCGCGCATCTTTTAACGTCTCGTTCCGTTCATGGGATCCGCCCGGAGGCATTAGATCCGGCCCGGAAGCGTATTCCCGGGCCATTTTCTCGGGTGCGTGTCTGCCCACGTGCTGGGTGGTCGGTCTTCCCTTACGCGGGGTGCGTAGCTGCAAGTGTATTTATGAAGCGTGTGACAGCCTCATAAATATAGTGTTGTCAATCGATAAATTCTGTTTTCTTTTCAAGAAAGCAATCATGTCGCCTTGGGATTCGGCCCCCACTCTGCCCATAGGATTTCTATAAATAGGGGTCCTAATTAATCACTTTCAATTTTAATTTCTTGTTTTATTCTCCCGTTTTCTACTGCTTCCTCCCTCATATTCTCTCTCATCTTCAAACTTACCCATTCCCAGCAACTATGGCTACCCATAACACCGAGAAAGATCTTGAGGTCCCTGTCAACCAAGATCTCAATAATGGGGATAAAGAAGAGTCATCCGATGATGAGGGCGGTGCTGCTCCATAGGATAAGGAGTTGAAGGTAGGGGTGAACCCTGTTCCGGAAATGGGGGATCTTGTCGAGGGCGACACCGTTGACATTGACCCGCTGTGAAAGAGCTTGTCCGGATGATGGTAGTTCCGGTCTCAATCGACTCCGGGCTAAATTGTTCGAGGGAGACCATACTACGGTGGCGGCCATTCCCCGGAGTCACTTCTTATATGGCCTCACTAGCCACAATTATGGTTTTATTCTTACCTTCAAACCTTTCGGGTGGGTAAGTTGCGCTTCGGTCTTTGTTGACTCGATCGCTAATCTGCTCCCCGATTCATGTTTTGAACTCAATAATATCACTCAACCATAATTTAGCTCCAATGAATAGATAGACATATTCATTTTTTGGAAGTTTAGATGCTTCTTCAGCTATAAGCTGTCATTTTGTAAAAATGTAAAACTATAAGGCTTTTACCTATTTATTAGGTCAGGGATGCCAATAAATCCCCCACCACTGGTGGTTTTACTTAAAAAAAAGCCTCTCCATCAAAAATGTTTGAGAAAATCTTGTTGGTAACATTTAAGAGTCTGATTGGTCTATAATCATTAAAACTGATAGCGATTTCTTTCTTTGGAATAACAGTGATCCAAGTACTAGAAATGGCTCTATGAATATGAGACCTTGTCATAAAATCATTTGATACCTCTAATAGGTTAAAACAAATTGTATTCCATGCTTTAATCTAGAACTTAGCAGTATAGCCATCAGGCCCTAGGCTGCTGTTGTTATTAAGTCCAAATACAATTTGTTTTAATTCTTCTAGTTCTACTGTCTTAATGAGTTGTTCATTTTCATCTTCAAATATAAGTGTGGGGATCTGAGAAAGGAAATGAGATGCAAAGAGGTTCTGATGCTGGTGAGGGTCATCAGTTAGGAGAGACTGATGAAAATGAACAGCTTCTTGTTCAATATCCGAGCTCCTATCTAACCATATACCATTGGAACTCTTTATTTTAGTGATATTCAATTTACATCTTCTTTCCAGAACAGAGTTATGGAAAAATTAAGTATTTTGATCAAGCTATTTAACCCTAGCTTTTTGTTTTCCGAAATGCTTTTGCTTAGGTAAAGTTTTCAGTAATTGAGCCTTAGCTTCATTAAGTTTGATTAACTCATTAGTTGAACCATCAAGCTCAAAATTAATTTCCTGGATTCTTAGTTTCTCCTCTGCATTTTTCACATTTTCATTTATGTCCCTAAATACCTCTCCATTCCATTTTTTCAAAACAGTTTTGAGAGAATTCAGTTTCTGAAAAAAATTAAACATTCCATTCCAGCAGATCATTCCTTTTAAACCAGGTATTTATAAATTTGAATGGTTTGGGTACAGAAGGAGTTGCGCTACCGATTTTAAGGAGTAAAGGATAGTGATCTGAGGTAAGCATGCTAAGAACCTGTATAGATGAGTGAGGGAATGTTTGCACCCAGTTATAAGTACACATGCCTCTATCTAATCTTTCTGCAGTTAAGAATTTACCCCCGTCCTTGTTTCTACCATTAGTCCATGTAAAGATATTACCAACAGTGTGGATCTCATACAAAGCATTTGAACTAATGAAACCACTAAAGTCACTTATACCTAGAAGCACTAGGGTTTGAGGGCCATTTGTATTCATTTACAGATGTCATAGCATTGAATTCACAAATCAAAAATGACAGACAGATTAAGAGCTGTCAAGTCAGACCATAATTCTCTTCTTTCATTCCTAGATCTCAGACCACACAAAAAAATTGAATCAATAGATTTATTGAGTGAATGACTTGTTATCTGTACTTGAAAGAATTGATTATGTTCCAGCTTGGGGGAAATGTCTACATTTTGGTTCCAGAAAAGCCAAATTTTGCACTTAGAGGCATATGCACATCGGGAGAAATTTAGTTTTCTTCTGTAAATATCACATTCAGACATGTCATGCTGTGACTCTATTATGCATAAAACATCAGGTTTATGAGTAGTAATAAGTCTTTCCAATCTTATCATTGAAGTTTTCATTCCCCAATGTTCCACACCAAAACATTTATTCCTATAATTGTACTAATCATTGTTTACGAGCTTTTATGCTTTTTGTAGCCGTTCTAGTGATGACTTTATTGATCTGAGAAAAATAAGAAGAGACCTTATTTTGATCAGGGTCAATAGCACTAGACACACTTGCACTTGCATTATTAGATTTACCTAATTTTGATCAGGGTCAATAGCACTAGACACACTTGCACTTGCATTATTAGATTTGCCTATAGAGTCAAAGATGGTAGATATGTTTACCTGAGTAGGAGGGATTGGTGCAGATATTTCATTTTATGCACTGCCTTCAGAATCATCATCGTTCTCCATTTCCTCAATTTCCTCTTCTTCATGGATGAGAGGCAGAAACCTATTTCCTGCTTTTCTGGGTTGGGAGTAGAAGGAAAATCTGTTAGAAGAAAATGGATTGTTAGGTGACACAGGAAGCTTACTAGTGTGAATTTTGATGTCATCCTTGGCAAAAGTTTTTGGCCTAATAGGAGAGGACCATTCTTTGTCTTTGAGCTGATCTTCCAAAGAGCAAATAGGACAATTTTCTTCCCCAGTAACCAATTCAGAAGCATCATTTTCTGAATCAGAGTCCAAAACCATCACTATGGATAGAGAGTTTCCTGAATTTGGAGGGATGGATGAGCTTGTTGGTGGTGAGAGGGGTTGTATACAAGGCATGGGTGGTTCCAGCTCCACACTGCAGTTGGCTAGTACTGGTACACTAACACTTAAAATATGGCTATCTTTGGGCTCAGTAGCCGTGTTCTTCTTAACATATCTCAATACTGAGTCATGTGTATTGAGATTCTTTTCTTGACTGAGATGAGCATTAATTGCTACCGATTTTTCTTTTGCTGACACCCCTGAGATACCTGCTTCATTCACTTTCTGTTGTTGTGTTGGTGGAGCTGTGTGCTTGTGGTATGGTCTTGTGTAGGTGGGGGGGAGTCTGTTTCTTGAAGGAGTGGTTTGCTGGCCTGACAGGGAAGGGCTGGGGTTTCAGGTCAGGGTTAAGGATTCTGCACTCTGGGATTTCATGACCTAGCTTATGGCAATGTTTGCAGTATAAAGGCAATTGCTCATATTCTATGGGAAACTCTGCAGTGTCACCATTGATTGAGGTGGTAAGAGTAATGAAATTGTGTATTTTTGCTAGAAGATCAATTTCAATGCACAATTTAACCGTAGAGGGTCTGGTAAGGCTAGCAGTTGCTAAATCCATTTTAATGAACTTTCCAATGCTTTTTCCAATCATCTCAAGCATAGCAGTATTATACCAAAAGAGGGGAATGTTGTGGATAGTTACCCAGATCGGAATTATGGATGTCTCCGTTTCCGGCGAGAAATTAGCTGTCCATTTGAAAACTTTCATGATTGGACCCTTGAAAGCCAACTGCGTCTTCATCCAACACCGCTGGTAATCCTCGGCTTCTTCAAACCGGATGAGTACATGTCTGTGGTTGATTGAGCCTAATTGGTACCTTCCTTTAAAACCCACTAATTTGAAGGCCTCGTACATGTACTCCATGGATGGCTTCATCACTGCGAACTTGCCGATAAGGGCATTGCTGTAATGCTCGAAAAGCTAGGCTACTTCAGCAGGGGTAATTATACAGGCTATTTTCCCCTTAAACTTTGCTGTTGGGCGAATTTGATGATCAGAAGGTAAAGAGGATGAGAGGGGAGGAGGTTTGGAGGTGTGAGCATTAAGAAAACTACGATTTCCGGAAGGTCCGCCGCGTTCCAGCGGTGGTTCCACCATGGCGCAACGGCTAAATTAGCTGTTACTGGCTGGAATAGTAAAGAGTAACGGTAAAAAGTTAGGCTATTTTAGAGAGAAGCGAGAGCATCTTTTTTTAGAGAGAGGATTGTATCATTATTTACTTGATTTCGTATCGTACCCCCCTCTCCCACTTTTCCAATCCAGAAACTTCCGTCATGTACTGTCCTAATTAAAAAGCTTCTGTCAAGCCTATTACACATAAAAATACTACATCCGTCTCACATGAACAGGCGCTCTGACTTTTTGACACTATTTATTATGAAATTTTGACCATTTATTTAAATAAATATAATCATTATTATTATCATATTTGGTATTGTTAGATTAAATATCACAGTTCGATTTTCCGATAACATAATTAAATAAAAATACTCTTGGTAAAAAATGTGTGTTGTGTAGTGTGAAAAATCAACTGTCCAGATGAGGGTGAGATAGAAGTAGTAATTCAAAATATAAAAAGTCAACTAAAATGGTGCATTCAATATTGATTTTCATTTTATTAAATAAATTCAATTTAAAATCCAATTCTATACCAAACAAAGATTTGTAATCTCAAAAACTCAAAATATCAATTTCAAGTCTAGATTCTCAAAATTTAAAAATCAAAACTAAATTTTCCAAACCCTACATACCACACACGCCCTGAGATTTTGAAATTTTGTATGGCCCCGTTTGCCAATAGCATTTTTGAGCAGCGTTTTAGTATTTGTACCAAAAACAGAATTTTATTTTTTTTTAATTAAAACCACCATTGGTGGGGGAAATTTATTTGGCTTCCCAAACCACTTAATATGTCATTAGGCATAAAATGTTAATACAAATGAGCTTGTGAAGCATTTAAGCTTCAAAAAGCCAAAAAGGATGGCCAAAAACAATGCCTAATCCCTAAAACCTTGCTAATGGTAATGTGATATTCTGATTTCATTACACAAACGGGGAGCAACTTAGTGATCGAGTCAACAAAGATCGAAGCACAAGTTAACCACCCGAAGGAATGAAAAATCAGAATATTCCCGTTAGTTAAGGCAATATTTACACAAAAAATTACTTCTGCAGTCTCCAGTATTGCAATAATGCAGATTCCATGTAGTGTCCATGTCCTTCCTGTCCAGATTATTTTGTCCATAAAAACTTCAGGTTTGTGAGCTGAAAACTCCACCTGCACATGTGACAGAGCTATTAGTAGCACCTGTTTCATATAATTCTGCATGAGGCCATTCCCAGCCTGTCAAGCCTAAGTAAGTCTTTGAGAAGATCAGGGGCTTGATTAAAATATAGTGTCTAAGTTAAGCACATTTGAAGGCATCCTTTTGCAAGGTAATCAGCAGTTTTGTTACCCTCTCTAAAGATATGTGTAATGGGAATATTGGCCATCATGTTTTTAATATCAGTACAGATGGAGTAAAGGTTCCAGACTGTTGTAATAGGTTCAGAGATACCTGTTACTGCAAGCAAATAGTCAGATTCAATGCAGAAGGATGTTGTATCTCCTTGAGAAGCTTCTGTGAGTCCTTCCTTGATTGCCAGAAACTCAGCATGGAGAGGAGAGGTTGTTGGCAAATATTTCATCCTTATAGTTTTTGTGGCACCCTGTCCATTCCTTACAATAATTCAAATCCCACATTGTCCATTCTTATAAGCAGCATCTACATTAATTTTTAGACCACTATCTGGAGGAAACCACTTAATGATCTTAATCATTTGGTCTTTTCTGTCTCAGAAAAGGTACCAGATTTGAGCTAATCAAAAAATGGTTCCTGACAGGGTTTCCAACTAAATGATGTGACACCTGTTTAATAATTTTGCAACATATTTCAGAGGTTGAAAATTTACACTCATCATACAAGAGTCTGTTCCTCCTTAGCCATAGATGCCAGAAGGTCACTGCAGCAGTGATTCTGATCACCACTGAATGGGCTTTGGAGAGACCTTTGCATGAAAGATAATAAACTAATCTTGCTCTAAAATTCAGGAAGATGGGTGGTTGAATTAACAAAACTCTATGCATGTGTGACCACACTTGACCATTCACCAGACATTTATTAAAATAATGCTCTATAGTATCCTGGTTGCTGCAAAATATGCATTTGGATGGGAGGTGGAATCCTAGATTGACTAGGATCTCAGGGAAAGGTAAGAGAGAGTTCCTCATTCTCCAAATGAAAATGGATACCTTTTTTGGTAGAGATTTGTCCCAGGATTTGTCAATGTGTGGCTGAGGGGGCTGCCTTTGTCTGATTGCCTGGTATGCTGACTTGATGGAAAATTCACCATTTACTCCAGGCTTCCAAATGAGCCTATCCTGATGTTCATATATGAGTACTGCTGCCTGCAAAACAAGAATCAGGTTGGTAGCCAAATATGGCTCCAACAAATTAATGATGTCACTCTTTCTGCTAAAGAATTCAGAAATAGTTATATCAGGGAAGGGGAGATCAATGTGTTGAGGCCATTTATAATATAGAGCTCCATCACCTAGCCAATTGGCATCCCAAAAGGGGTTGTTACCTTTACTCACCAAAACTTGTGAATGAGAGTTGGCCACCTCAGTGATAGCACAAATCCTGGACCAGGTCTTTGATATTTTGTAAGTCTGAGGTAAAGACAGAGATGTTTAGTCCAGAGTGTTGTATTATGCTGCAATTTCCACCAAATTTTGCAAGAGAAGGCATCAATCACTGTTCTGATATCCCTAATTCCAAGCCCATTTTCTACAATTGGAAGGCACGGCCCTGACCATTTCTTCCAACTTTTTCTTTGCCCAAATTCAGATTCACCCCAAATATACTTTGAGCATATTCTTTCCATTCTCTTCACTACTACTTTTGGAGGTTTAAGTACTGCAATTGTGTGGGTAGGAATTGCCAATAAAACATGGTTAATTAATATAAGCTTACCAGCAGAGGTTAACCACTAATTTTTCCAGTTCTGAGTTGGTTTTTCCATTCTTTCCAGAAGGGGGAAATAGTGTTTAACCAAGTTTCTCCCCTTAAATACTAGAACACCAAGATAAGTAAATGGCATTTTACCAAGCTTCATTCCCAGTATTCTTTTAGTCACCCTGATCTTGTCTGGTGCAGTTCTGTGGTGGATGAAGAACTCAGATTTTGAATAGTTAATCTTCTGTCCAGAAACTGATTCATAGGCTTGTAAAAAAGACCTCAGGCTCTTAAGATTCCTCTTCCTACCACTAACGAAAATGGTTGTATCATTAGCATATATTAGGTGGGAGATAGTACTCACATTTCTAGGCATTGCAAAACTTTCAAGGTATTGTATCCTTATTAGTTCCTTAATGCCCCTTGAAAAGGCTTCAGTTATGATGTTGCAGAGGAATGGGGAGATGGGGTCTCCCTGTTTGATCCCTCTGGTTGAAGAAAATAAACCAGATCCTGCACCATTTATAAGCACAGAAAACATTGCTGCCTCAATATTTTGCAGAATCAGCCTAAGAAAAGTTCCATGGAATCCATCTTGATCATAACTGAGTTAAGGAAGGCCCAAGAAACCCTATCAAAAGTTTTCTGCATGTCAAGCTTTACAATAAGATTTTTAGGATTCTGACTGGAGCCTTATAGCTGGTCATTTCCATCATCTGAAGAATGTTGTGAGTAATGTCTCTCCCCTGCAAAAAACCAGATTGTTCCTCAGAGATTATCTTCTGCATGTATGGCTTCATCTTCTCCATCAACAGCTTTGAATATATCTTGCTAAGGTAATTGGACAAGATTATTGGTCTGTAGTCACCAAATGAGGCAGGATTGTCTTTCTTTGGAATTAGGGCCAGCCAGGTGCTAGAGATGGCTTTTGGAAGTTTCTTTCCACTCATGAATTCTGTGGCAGAGACTAGGAGATCTTGACTTATAATGTCCTAACATTTGGTGAAGAAATGCCCAGAGAAGCCATCTGGCCCTGTGGTACCATCTCTGTTGAGACCAAATGTTGCAGTTTTCTATTCTTCCATATCCAAAGGTTTCAGTAAAGAGCAGTTGTCCTCTTCAGTGATCATTGTGGGGAAGACATTCATAAAGTGGCTATGCTACTGTCCAGTGTGGTCCATTATCATTGTCAATCAAGTCTTTATCTTGTTTGGTGAACAATTTGTTCTAAATAGCTATTTTCAAGAAGACTCTATTTTTGAGAACGCTACTCCACCCAGCGTTTTTGCCCCAAAATTTCAATTTTATCTTTTTTTTTATCTTCTTACTATAGAAAATCTAATCTCATCATTTGATTCCATTTAACATTGTTTACCTTTTTTATCGTGGATGAACCTAATCATACTATGATTATTCACCCTTTTAATTATTTGACTAATTGTATTTATTCTTTTAATTATTTTAATTAATCATAATAATTTTTTGTCTACTCGTTTAAGCATTTTAATTAAGAAATTCTTTTTATCTTAAAGAGAAATAGAAGAATTATTGCTATGGTAAATATGTATTAATAAAAAGTATTAAACTACGTAGTTTTGATTAAAACCACCACATAACCACCACCACAAGATCACCATATTCCGGCGCCTACAATTTTTATATAATCCTTTTGAGTTGGTCTCTGGAGTGACCGTCTATATTATAGCTATAAGCCTATAATATAGACCAAGGACTACACTAGAATATGGAAGGAAGGAGGTCCTTATTTGCAAAATTTGGTAAAGTACTGTTCACGCGCACGGTTCACGGTTACTGTTCACACGTACTGTACACGGTTACTGTTCACGCGCACTGTTCACTGTTACTGTTCATATTGCCTATTAGAATAAAATGTTTGTTTTTTATATTGCTCTAATTTCTAGCATAAAGTGAATGTTTTTCATACTGACTAAATTGTCTAGTTTTTAGAATAAAATGCTTGTTTTTTAAATTGCTCTAGTTTCTAGCATAAAATGTATGTTTTTCATACTGTCTAAATTGTCTAGTTTTTAGAATAAAATGTTTGTTTTTCATATTGCTCTAGTTTCTAGCTAAAATGTCTGTTTTTCATACTGTCTAAATTGTCTAGTTTTTAGAATAAAATGTTTGTTTTTTATATTGCTCTAGTTAATTTCTAGCATAAAATGTATGTTTTTCATATCGTCTAAATTGTCTAGTTTTTAGAATAAAATGCTTATTTTTTATATTGCTCTAGTTTCTACCATAAAATGTTTGTTTTTCATATTGTCTAAGTTGTCTAGTTTTTAGAAACACCACAGTTTTTAAGTGCTTGTTTTTAATCTGTTTTTCAGACTTAATAATCAAGTTTCACAAACACCACAGTTTTAAGCCTAAACAATCACAATCACAACAGTTTTCAGCCTAAATAATCAAGTTTTCACAATCATCACAGTTTTCACAATAAATAATCAAGTTTCACAAACACCACAGTTTTCAGCCTAAACAATCAAGTTTTCACAATCACAGAATAATCAAGTTTCACAAACAAACACAGTTTAAACTGTCCGGTTTTTAAAAGCTCATAAATCTTTTAAAATTAAAACAAAAAAAATATGAAAAATAGAGACCACAAAAGAGAAGAAAGAGAAAGAGTAAATGAATATATATTTCAATATACTAGTAAGCGGGTCCCACGTCCATGTACATGAACATGATGAAATTAAGAGCACTCCATGCTCTCCTGCCCACAGGAGTTTGTCTTTGGACAAAAGAAGCGCGTGGAGGCGCGTCATAATAATTAATATAAAACAGTTTTATAAATTGCAACATAAGGACTTCCTTCCCTTGCACTTTTATTATTTTATCCCTCTGCAATTGAAGATCTGGGCAACCAAATCGGGGCTTTCCTCAAAATGGATCTGGCAACAAGCACCCTATCTAGGACATCGGTGATCAAGGTATGTATTGAGATTGACCTCCTACAAGAACTGCAATCCTCAATTGTGATTGGAACGGCTAGCAAAAATGTAGAGTGTGGGATTGAATATGATGACATCCCCCATTTCTGCACTAACTGTCATAAGATTGGGCATGTGGAGATGGATTGTATGATCCTTCATCCAGAGCTGAGAAAGAAGGGGATGCAGTATCAAGCTCCTGTAAACAGGAGGCCTAGAAATCAAAAGTCTAAACAGCATTGGAGGAAGGTTACTCCCAGTGGAGGAGCCTCATCTGGTCTCACCCATTCCCAGAAGCAGATGGATAATCAATATTAGAAGGACTCACTCTCTGCAACACCAAACAATGCCATCTCAGAAAAGGCCTCCCCTGTGGAGACCATTCAGTATCCTTCTACTACAATAGAAAGCCAGTCTTCTCTAACCCCAGTTGACAATACTACTTTGATTTCAACTGAGGTGACTGAGCCAATAAACTTATTTAAGGGCTTAACTAAACCTGCTCATGTACCATTTTACTCATTTGATGATCTCCAAATCAGCAACCTAAAGGAATGGAAACTCAAGCAAAGGTTGATGCAAAATCAATTAATAGTTCCTTACCAACCAATCCAGACATCCAACTCTTTTCAGGTACTTCAGGAGCACCAAGATGACTGCTCAGAATATGAAGAGGCTCAGAGTGAACCTGAATGGAGGTCTAATGGTCAGGAGCTAGAAGAATCTCCAGGTACACCTCTCAGCATTTCCCCACTGAGCATTACTGAAAATGCCATGTCTGGTGAAAAACAAGAAGTTAGTGGTAGGAGGAAAAAACACACATTTACAGGGGGTATCACACTTGACAAGTGGTTGAGAACCTCACTAAAAACTAAAAAAAACCCTAATGATTTATAAAGTCATAGGAAACATTTTAGTCTGGAATGTTAGAGGTTATTCAAAAACTATGGATAGACTCAAAACCCTTATTATCACACATAAAATTGATCTTGTCTGTTTGATTGAGCCCTGGCATGATAAATCTGATATTTTCAATTTACAATTTCAACTAAACTTTCAAAATGCTATCTGTGCTACACATGCTAAGATTTGGCTTCTCTGGAATTCAAATTTTAATGTAAATATCACATCTCAGTCTGATCAATATGTTTTTACTTCAGTTTCTGATTGCATCTCTAATGTTTCATGGAACCGTGCCTTTGTCTATGCTAAAACTACAAAACTTCTTAGAAGAGACTTATGGGCTGACCTACAGGCCTTGGCTAAATCCTCTACAGTGTACATAGGTGATTTTAACACTGTCACCTCAGTAACTGAGAGAAGAGGAAACAAGAAACCTCCTTTGGGTAGCATTAGGGAGTTTAATTCCTGTATCAATAATTTAGGATTGATGGAAATTCCAACAGTTGGAAATCACTTTACCTGGACTAACAATAGGAGGAAGGAGGATCTGCTGCTTCAAAGACTAGATAGAGGCCTCTGTGATGCAGACTGGAATGAACTATTCCCCCATAGCTCCATCCAAATACCTAGCAGATTAGGCTCAAATCACAACCCTCTAGTCCTATCCATCTAAAGCTGTGAAATACAAGTGCCAAAACCTTTTAGGTTTCAGCAAATGTGGACACAGGGGGATGACTTTATGTCACTGGTTCAGGAGAGTTGGGAGAGCCAATGTGAGGAGAGGGGTATGTCTAGAATGGTCTCTAAACTCAAAAGATTGAAATTTGCCCTGAGACAATGGAACAGAGAGAAGTTTGGTGATGTACATAAAAATCTCAAGGAGGCTGAGCACAAGGTGGCTCATATGGAGATAGCCTATCAGAACACAGGAGAAGATAGGGATCTGATAGAGCTAAACTTGCACAAGGCACTCCTCACTAGATCTCAAAGGGAACAAACTGCTTTCTGGAAACAGAAAGCAAAATTGAGATGGATTAAGGATGGAGATGCCAATACCAAATACTTCCACCACTCAGTTAAGGAAAGGAGATGCAGAAATCAGATAAATAAGATCAGAGATAGCCAAGGTGTTTGGATCTCTGAACCAGACAAGATTCAGGAGGAGGGTGTTAACTTCTTTCAGAATCTGCTATACTCAGAGGAATCTGACATTACTGGCCAGTACTTGGATCATTTCAAGAAATGCATTCCTAGGCTGGTTACAGAGGAAGACAATGACTCTCTACTCAGACCCCTAGAGCTTGAAGAGCTAAGATTTTCAGTGTTTGACCTCAACAAGGAGGCTGCACCAGGTGCAGATGGCTATTCTGGTGTGTTTTTCACCCACTGCTGGGACATTATTCAATGTGACTTAATGGAAGCTACACAGGAATTCCTTGAAGGGAATCCACAGCCAAGAGCCATCACTAGCACATGGTTGGCTCTCATCCCTAAAGTCCCTACCCCTAGCCATTTCAGACAGTTTAGACCAATCAGCTTATCTAATTTCCTCAACAAGGTCTTCTCCAAGATTATCATGGAGAAGATAAAACCCCTAATGCCAAGACTCTTATCTCTGGAGCAAACAGCTTTTCAAAGTGGAAGGGACATAGTGGATAACACTGTTCAGATGCAAGAAATGATCAGACTGTTGAACAGAAACCCTCACCATCAAAATGTAATTGTCAAGCTTGACATGGAAAAGGCATTTGACAGGGTATCCTGGTCATTCCTTAATAATGTATTGCTGGAATTTGGTTTCCATGGCAAAGTTGTTAAGTTGATTAATCAGAATATATCATCTGCCTGGTTCTCAGTGCTAATAAATGGCATTGCAACTGGTTTTTTCAGATCTAACAGGGGGCTTAAGCAGGGTGACCCCTTGTCTCCATTCCTGTATAACTTAGTTACAGAAGCATTTTCCAGAAGCATTAAACAATTGCTAGAAGTTCAATTCCTTCAGGGCTTTAGAATGCCAAGGGGTGTGATCCAGGTCTCACACCTCATGTATGCAGATGACACTGCCATCTTTCTACATGCTGGAAAGAAGAATCTTAAAAGAACTGTTAGGTTCCTCAAAGCCTATGAGGCAGTTTCTGGGCAGAAAGTGAACTTCAATAAGTCAGAGTACTATGTTCACTCCCAGGCCAGCACAGCTTTTAAAAGAAAGATCAGGGCAGCAACTGGTATGAAAAATGGCTCATTGCCCTTTAAATATTTGGGAGTGCCAGTGTTCACTGGAAGGAACAAAATAGTCTATTACCAGCCAATGCTGGAGAGGATGGACAAACTCATCAACAACTGGAAGAACAGGTGGTTATATCAATGGCCGGGAAACTAGTATTGATTAATCATGTTTTCCTGGCAATCCCAACCCTAATCCTATTAGTACTGGAACCACCAAAGGCTGTGCTTAATAGAATTGAGACCATGGCAGCAAAAATTTTATGGGGAGAATCTAACTTTGGTCAGAGGAGAATTTGGAGAAGTTGGACTAAGATGGCCTTGCCTACCTATGAGAATGGGGTGGGTTTCAGGGATATAAGAGCCATTGTAAAGGCCTTTTCCTGCAAATTATGGTGGAAATTGCAGAAGAATGATACCATATGGTCTGTTTTTTTGTGGTCCCATCCAAAAACATATCAAACTTCCCATACCTGGAATAGGATATGTTCAATCACTGAACTAGCTAACAGCAACTCTCAGGTCATTATAGGCAAAGGAAATTCTTCTTTCTGGAATGCTAACTGGACAGGACTGGGGCCTTTATTTTATATGATTGATCCTTCTACTGATACTCCTTTCCCTAACATATCTGTTTCTGAATTTTGTGAAAATAAAACTCAGTTTCTAACCCTCTTGGAGCCTCTATTAGCTACCAGTATCTTGGAATTTTTGCAGGGTTTCACTTTACAATACAATCATGAAGATACAGTGGTATGGAAGCCCTCAAAGTCTGGCCAGTTCACAATCAAAACTGCTTACATGGCATTCAGGAGATCCAACTCCCAAGATCCAGTCATCCACAAGGTATGGCAAAAAACTCCACCAAAAATATATGTTTTTATCTGGAGACTGTACAACTGCCTTCTGCCTTTTGATGATGTCTTGAGTAAAATGGGCTTTAACCTCCCTTCAAAATGTGTCCACTGTGACCATTCAGACTCACTTGACCATTTCTTTAATCAGTGTCCTTTTAATGTCAATCTGCTAGATTTCTTGCACTATAAGCTCAACATCCTTGTACCTTCCTTTCAGTCAGCAAACCATAGAATCTCTTTTTATCTAGAATACAAGGAAGGTCCAAGACTCACACAAAAGTGCTTTCAGTTACCTTATGTACCATGTTATGGAATATGTGGCTCTGTAGAAATAGGATAATTTTTGACAATTCAATCACAGATGGGGCAGCTCTTGTTCAGAACTGCTTAAAACAAACCTTCCTATATTTTTCAGCCTTTCCACTAGTTGGATCAACTGAAAAGCATAGAGACCTACTTAACATTGGCCTAATTCCCTATCTGAAAAGAAAGAGACCTAAGCTAGTGAAAGTAGTTAGTTGGTTTCCCCCTTCAGTTGGCCTCAAAATTAACACTGATGCTTCTTTTGCTAATGGCCTTGCTGGAATAGGTGTAGTTGTGAGGGATGAAAATAGTGTAGTTCTATCTATGCACTTGAAATGTGTGCATGCATCATCCCCTTTACATGCTGAACTTATTGCTATCCAATTTGGGTACTCAGTAGGAACTTCCCTGTCAAAGCCTTTTGAGTTGGAATCTGACTACCTTAATGTAGTCAGAGGGATTCAAAACCCCCTCCAATCTCACTGGGAACTTCTGAGTCTCCTCCTTGAGCTGCATGCCTTAGGTATTAACTCATGCATCCACCATGTTTTTAGGGAGTGTAACTCTGTTGCAGACTTTCTATCAAAAAGAGCCCTCTCTCTCTATTACTCTGGCATACTTATGTTAACTGATGCTCCTCCAGTTCTTGTGGGACTCCTTGCTACTGATGCAATGAGAATCCCAAATTTGAGGAACATTAGAACTGCTTACTGCTTCCTATATTTCTTTCAGGTTCAGAAGACCCATAGCTTTATGATATGGAGGTACCTGCTCAAGCACAACAACAAGAATGGACAATCTCCAGGGCACCTCCTTGTGGAACATCAGCAGATGATGCTTTATGCTACTATGTCATAACTATGTATTTTTAAGAGCAATTAATTTTTCTTTTGTAAGTGATGCATGATACAAAGTCTTGACCATCTCACTCCAATTGGCTAAACTGTGTTTCGTTTAACGATTCGCTAAATTGCTCGTTGGTTTATGAGTGGTCAAGACTTTTCCTTTTTGGTATCAAGCATCACAATCTAGCTATTTCCTTTCATGCCTTTCCAAGCTAAGTTGTAAAACAACAATGACCTTTTCGGTCCATTCTCGGTGTGGTGAGCCCAATAAAATCACTCCACCATGGTGTGGTTAAACTTATAAATTTTTTTTTTTATCCCTGCTTCCTAATTCTTTTTGCGAATAGACTCCGTCTATATTTGTCTATAAATGTAGACGGTCTATTCCAAGACTAATATAATCCTTTTTGGTTTCTTTAAATTTTATTCTTTTTACAGATGGTGTTTCTGCCTTTTATATTATTATTAACACGAATTACACACATATACAAATCATTTCAACTCTTATAATATCACATACTACCATATTAAAAACAATCCTATGATATTTCCCTTTATTTCCACCTATAAAATTCTATATAATCTATATACCAAATTACCATGAATGAGCTGAATATTAGTGTTACATGGACATTTCTTACCTTTTGTTGCTGATTCTGTTAATATTTATGCTTTAATTGTTCCATATATAATGTATATGAATTGAATTACCTGTTGATAGGTCATTTTTCTACCAAATAAAATTGCAAACAATTTAAGTTTATATTTAAGTATAGCGAAAGCAAGGTCGATCCCACGAGGAACAGTGTAATCAACTTATTTTTACAGATCAAATGTTGGTTAGCTACCACGCTTCAAATAGAGAGATTTTTTTTTATGAATTGAAACTAAATTAAACTACACTATAAATGCAAATACTAATTCAAATAGACGATGCAAAAAACTCTTGTAATATATCAGACGATGAAATACGGTAACAGGCAAATCCACATTAACATATAATTTATTCGATCATGGGCACAATGCACAATAATTAATTAAGTTTCATGAATCAATCAGTTATAAACCTTCGAGAACAGCACACCCAGTCCAATTTCTTCTTACTATATCGATAGCCAACAAGAACAGCTTAATTGACTACTTCTCTAATTACGATATAACCTAGTTGGAATCAGCCTAGACCTAAATTTAATATCTTAACAACAATAAGCATAAAAGAAACCCGATTCAGATAATTTATAATCAGATCAACTGTCACAAATTATCTACCCATTATTCTCACTATCTGCTGTTAGTTTCGCCATTAATTAAATCTACCCACTAGATACAAATAAATAGCGGAATTTAATTGGCACTATCCTCAATAACCTAAGGTTGCGCAAGTCTCAAGCAATTCAGAAATAAAATATGTGATGGATGTCTACGACCCGCGCTTGATCACGAACCCAGCTCACGAACTGATCTATAAAACAAAGCCTCGGGTGTCCCGAGGATAGACACTCTGACGCTCAAGTTAGTATGATGCGTAAGGTGTATAATATGTAATATGAGATAGAGAGGTTTACCAAACCTTTGGGTATTTATATTGCTACAATCCGTAGATCACCAAGATATGTAATTATGGTAGGAATTTATTATGGAGATAACAGTTGTATTACCATGTATAGAAGAAGTGTATTTCGGTCATGGTTGTACTTACCATGTTTAGGAGGATGTAGAACATTCAAAAATATACGCATTCCTTATAAGGATTAGGATTGATGGACCCGTGGATCCATCTTCCGTGTATCTCGAGCCCACGACTATTCTCGGGCCCAGATCCGAGATTGAATGAGACATGGAATACGAACCATGGACTTATCAGTAGCCCCAAGGTAGATCTTCAGAATCTGGAGTGCTCCATCTCGAAGGTTGAAGGAAAGGCTTGCTTCTCGAGGGAAGGCCAATAACTCGAGGGAAAATAACTCGGGGTGTTGAGCTCGGAGGTGTCCGCTTGAGACTAACCTCTCGGGCTAAACCTTCGGAATATCTAGCTTCAAGTTCTTTCGTATTCTATCAAGACACGTGAACGGTTGGATCTGAATCTGTCTTCTTGAATTTTGAGAGAACTGACACGTGGCTTTTGTTCATTGTATCCTCTGGCGGTGAGAAAGACCAACCTTCAATTGCCTGCATCGTTTCGCGAGTTGAGGTAATTAGTCCGCTTAAATGCATGCTAATTACTGGCTATATAACCAAGTAATATTTTCTGGTGTTTATCATCAATGTTCATTCAAATATTTTGCGTTTCCAATCTCAGAAAAAGTTCTTCAAAAACTTGTGTTCCTTCCTTCATATATATTCTCTTCCCCTCATTCTCTATTTGCCATGTTGTCAACAAACTCCAGCATTCCCCTGGCAATGGAGAGAATGTTGTTGAAGAAAGAGCCTCAACTGCTCGTGATTTGAGTACCTTGTTCTTGGAGGTTGAATCTGGGGAGCTGATGGAGGTGACCATTGTTATGCCGCTGCAGGCTGTGACTGCGGTGGTGGATGATGGTGCATCTGGGTCGGATGTGGACCCAAGTATAGCCCTAAGTTGATAAACGGGTTCCGGTTGCTGGTGATGCAGGTGGCGTCACCAAGGTTGTCGATGAAAAGACGCTGCAATATCTGCGGTCATGCAGGCTGTCGTATCCCCTCGATGCTGGCATGAAGCTCGAGGATGGGGAGGTCCCAACTGAAAATCTGGTGAGCCCCACTCGAGAGGTAATTTATGGGAGGTTTTTGCATCAGGGGATAAGTTTTCCTTTTCCCCATCTATTTCATGAATTCCTGCAGCATCATCAGCTGCATCCGAGCCAAATTCACTCCAATGTTGTGGCGTTGATCATGGCTGTGATATCCTGGTGTGCTCGGAAGAATTATGAACCGAGCCTAGATTTATTTAGGAGTTTGTACAAGTTAGTCTCTTTCGAGAAGTACGAGTACATCACCCTTACTCCAAGGAAGACCGAACCCATCGTGTTCCCTGACAACAGTGGTGTATGGGAGGCTGACCGCTTCACCTTTGATCGAAGTAAGTCCGAGGTCCCTAATTTAAATTCCAAGCCGAAGGACGCTATAGCTTGCGATAGGGTCTTCACTATTCCCGATCACTTAAAGGGCATTATTGAGGAGCTCTTGAAGGAGTATGTTACCATTCAGAGGGGGGATTTTGTGCTGGGCGTGCATGGCTCTGTCTGGCAGTGGCCCTCAATAACTTAACGTACCTGTTGGACGTTCCTCAGTTGAAGTCCACCTACAGCTTTTTGAAGCCTGACCATAATTGGGCCCCCCCTGATAAAATCCAGGAAGGAAAGAAGAAGGCCAGGAGGCAGGTTTTGAGGAAGTCGCCCGGGAACTAGGGTGAATCCTCCTCTAGTCGGTCCTCTTCAGGTAATTTCTTGATTGGCATAATGTAGGAATGTGACATGTGTCTTACCATATTATATGTTAAAGTCTGTTCTTTTGTATATAGCATCTCCTCCAAAGTAAAAGATCAAAAAGGGGAAGGCAGTCCTCAAGGTCGTAGAGGAGGATTCCGAGGAGGTGGAACTGGAGGTTGGGGAGTCCTCGGATGATGATGAATATGACCTCGAGCTGGTGATCCCTGAAGATGCTCCTTTGAAGAAGTTGAAGCATTATCTGAGTCGCCCAAAGGAAGAGGATGGTCAGGCTTCTCGGAAGTCTTTCAAAAAGTATCCCTTCATCTCCGAGGTAGTGATTTCCCTTGTCATATTATATGAATTCTCAGGTGTCAAGTAGCAGGTCCTTATATGTCTTCTATTTTACAGCTGATGATAGATCTATCTACGCTGGGAGGCCGGGTTAAGGGTGAGATCAAGCATCTATATAACTCTGTGAAGGAGTTACATGTCAGGTGCCAGACTCTGAAGGCCGAGAAGAAGGAGATGAAGGCTATTATCTCAGCTTTAACGACTGAGTCGGTGATGCCTCCCTGATCTGTCCCAGCTCCATTGGATTTGACTCAATTGAAGGATATGGTGAAGCAGCTTGAGGCCTAGAAGGAGGAGTTACTGCTGGCGAGGAAGTCTCAAGAGAATGAGCTGGGGGTTTATCGGGATACCGTTACCGAGCTAGCGCAGACCTTGGCTTCAGAGAAGGACTCAGAGGAGCTGAAACGGCTTCTTAGGCGTTGGGGTGCCTTTATCGGTCGTAGACCCGAGTTTAAGAGTCATAGGGAGGAGTATGGGGATTTATTCCATGACTCCGAGCAGCACAAGATTTTAGAAGAAATCTTGCAATTATGTCTGTCCGATGAGGAGGTAAAGGTGATGAATACTATCTTCTCTCATCTGGATGCTGCTGAAAAGCTCTCTACTTTAACTGCTAATCGATGGGTGCCTGGGGCCGAGGTTTTGGATGCATTGGGTCCTTCCGAGAAGATAAATACATGAAGAGATCTACTAAGGCTTATTAAAGCTAAGTATCCTGAGTTATCTTCCCGTGGCGAGGTGTTTTCTAATTCTTCCCCTAGTAAGGCAGACTAGCCTCTGTAGGGTTGTCGGCATCTCCTCATCAGCTTCTCGGGTTTAGCCTCACTTCCTGATCTCATGGTTTACTTGAAAGGAGCCCTACCTCTATACAACTATTCTATTGACAGGGTTATGGTGGCTAATACCCTTGACAAAGCTGAGATACTCGGGGATCAGGTTCTCACAGTTGTCCATGATGAACACTCTGTGAGCTTGATGTTGTCTGGCTTCTTCCTCGGGTCTCTTCTGACAAGGCCTTTAATGTCACAGCGTGCAGAAAAGTTGACAATAGCCCATCTCTCAAGTGCCACTTCTGGTGAAGTCCTAGATGACCCTATTGGGAATATTTAGAAGTACCATATTCTAATGTAATAATCATCTTTTTTCAGATTTCGAGGTTTTTCCTCTATGAATCTCTTTAGGGGTTTTTTAGAAGTATCATATTCTGATGTAATAACACCTTTGATATGACCTTTTGATTTCGAGGTTTTTCCTCTATGAATCCCTCTAAGGGTTTTTTAGAAGTATTATATTCTGATGTAATAACACCTTTGATATGACCTTTTGATTTCGAGGTTTTTCCTCTTTGTTATCCACTTGAATTTTTTTAGAAGTATCATATACTGATGTAATAACACCTTTTGATATGAGTTTAACTTCTATTTTGAGGTTTTTCCTCTATATTTCTTGAGATGATTGATATACGAGCACGTCTGCCCTTTTAGTCTATAGACCTCAATTCAACACTTCTGTGAAGTACTTTTATTTCGAACCTTTCTTCTTTATTCAAAACGATTGGTAGTTGAATATTGGATCCAAACAACTTATTTTGTATAAGATGACCAATCACATACTTTATAAAGTAAATGGTTTTGAATAGCAATCAATGCCATACTTAGGATAACAGTCTTCTTTTCAGAAGAGGAATTTAAGATCGCTCAATATAAAGATAGGTGTAATTGTAAATAATATGACTTCAATCCGAGTTTATAACTTTAAGAGTAGAAGTAAAATAAATAGTGGGTTTGAGTTTTAGTACCCGTTTGTGCTAGAGCATAATTGTCTCGGACCTTGATTAGGCTCTCGGACATTCTTGATATTCTCGAACCTTTGTGAGGCTCTTCCTCGAGTTTTATCTTCAGTGATATTTTCGTAAGTTAATCACGTTCCATCTTCGTGGTATGGGCTCGCACTTCATGGTTTCCAAGAGGTAGCTTCCCCCTGGACGGGATTCTAGGAATCAATATGGACCTTCCAGTTCGGGGTTAACTTCCCTTCCACTTCTTTCTTACTTTTTTCATTTAACCTCATGACAAGGTCTCCTTTGTCGAAGGTGGCTAAGCGAACCCTTTTGTCGTGATATCGCTTAACTCTTTCCTTTACCTTGGCCTCGTCGATCATAGCGTTGGCTATTTTCTCTTCTAAGAGGTCAAGGTCGAGACGAATATTTTCTTCATTGGCAGTGCCAACTTCATCTTCTGGCTGAGAAGTTCGGGCAGAGGGGACTCCAATTTCCATGGGGATGACCATTTCAGACCCATAGACTAAGCTGTAAGGAGTGTCTCCGGTTGCTGTGGCTGGTGTGGTTCTATGGACCCATATCACACTCGGAAGTTCTTTGATCCAGTTTCCCTTAACTCCTTCTAGACGCTTTTTGATGTCGTTCACCAAAGTCCTGTTCGTAACTTCCACTTGGCCGTTAGCTTCTGGATGGTACACCGAGGTGAGCTTTTGATGTATGCCGTAATCCTCACACCATTTCTTGAAGGGGTTGTTGGCGAATTGGGCTCCATTATCGGTCACTGTGTATCTCGGGATGCCATAGTGACACACAATGTTTTTCCAGCAAAAGTTTATAACTGTTTTGCCCGTTATGTTTGTCAAGGCTTCAACTTCCACCCACTTTGATAAATAATCAATAGCCACAATAAGGTACTTGAAGTGTCCAGGGGCTGTGGGAAAGGGTCCGATGAGGTCGATACCCCACCGGACAAATGGCCAAGATTCCTGGATGGTAATCATATTTTCTTGAGGCACATGGGTCATCTTGGCAAATCTCTGACACTAGTGACAAGAATCAATATATCTCTTGGAGTCTTCTAGCATCGTAGGCCTGAAATAACTCATTTGTAGAAGTTTACGGGTAACAGTACGTGGACCTTGGTGACTACCACAAACTCCTTCATGTGCTTCTTGTACTTTCAGTATCGGAGGGCCCGACACATTTAAGTAGAGGCTGGAGGTATCCCTTCTTATATAAGGGCCTTCGTGAATGATATATTTGGGGGCCTTAACTCGAACTTTTCGTGCCAGGTGCTTGTCCTCCAGGAGGGTTCCCGTTTGGAGGTATTCAATGTAAGGGTTCATCCATGTATCTGAGATGTCAACAACCATGATGCTGCTTTCTTCATAACTTTTCTTTGCAAGGGTTTCCATTAGTAACTCTTGGGAAGATCTTTTGTTGAGGTCCGAGGAGGCGAGCTTGCTTAGTGCATCTGCTTTATGGTTGCCTTCTCGGAGAATATGATTCAATTCATAATGTCGGAATTGGTTTAGAAGAGGTTTAACTATCTCAAGGTACTTTTGGAGGCTGTACTCTCGGGTCTCGTATTCACCTTTGACCTGTTGTACCACGATTTGTGAGTCACTAAAGATCTCGAGATCCCTAATCTTGAGGTCCTTTGCCAGCTTTAACCCTGTGATGAGTGCTTCATATTCTGCTTCATTGTTAGTGGCCTGAAAATCAAAATGGAGAACGTAGGGATGGTCCTTTCCCTCGGAGCTGGTGAGTAAGACTCCAGCACCACTTCCCCTCGAGTTGGAGGATCCATCTACATATAATCGCCATTTTCCTGTGTCCGGAACTGGGTCTTATTGGTTGATCTCCACTGGTTCGACAGACTCCATTATGAAATCAGATAAGGCCTGGCCCTTGATGGCTATCCGAGGCCTATATTGTATATTATGTTCTCCTAACTTGATGGCCCGATTCATCATCCGCCCCGAGGCATCCGATTTCTAGAAGATTTGCCTAATCGGGTAGTTAGTTAGGAGGACTATCGTGTGTGCTTGGAAGTATGGCCGCAACCGTCGAAAGGCATGCACAAGGGCCAATATTAAGCGCTCGAGAGGGGCATATCTGGTCTCGGGCCCCTGTAGAGCTCTGCTTACATAATATCTCGGGTGTTGCGATCCTTTCTTTTCCTTGACCAACACAACACTGATGGCTAGCTGGGACGCAGATATATATTAATAAAGAGTCTCCCCTTTGTCAGGTTTTGATAACTTCGGAAGTTGTCGGAGGTGGTCTTTAAGCGCTTGGAAGGCTTCTCCGCATTCATTGGACCATTCAAATTGATTAGCCTTCTTAAGGATGTTGAAAAAGGGCAGGTGTTTTTCTGCTCCTTTAGAGAGAAATCTGCTAAGGGCCGCAACGGATCCTGTTACCTTCTGTACATCTTTAACAGTCTTCGGAGGTTGCATGTTTTGCAAGGCCTCTATCTTCTCGGGGTTTACCTCAATTCCCCGATTGGATACCATGTAGCCTAGGAATTTGCCCGCTCCAACACCAATGGTACACTTAGCGGGATTTAGCTTAAGGTTGGATGCCCGTAGTGTGTCGAAGGTTTCCATTAAGTCTTCAAAGAAGGCGTCATAACTGCAGCTTTTTACTACCATGCCATCCACATAAATCTCGAGGTTGCGCCCTATCTGGGATTTGAATAATCTATCCATCATCCGCTGGTAAGTAGCTCCGGCGTTCTTCAATCCGAAAGGCATCATCTTGTAGCAGAAGGACCCCTTGTCGGTTATGAAGGAGGTTTTCTCCTTATCTTTCTCTGACATGGGGATCTAATGATATCCCTTGAAGGCATGAAAAAAGGCTAGTACTTGGTGTCCAACGATCGCTTCAACTAGTCGGTCAATCGATGGCAAAGGATAGCTGTCTTTAGGACAACAATTGTTCAAGCTGGTGAAGTCGATGCACATTCTCCACTTCCCGTATGGCTTCTTAACCATTATTGGGTTAGCTATCCATTCTGGGTATTGCACTTCTTTGATTATACGGGCTTTGAGTAGCTTGTCTACTTCTTCTCCGATGGCTTCAACTCGATCTAGTGCAAAGATACGTCGTTTATGCTTTATGGGCTTCTGTGAGGGATTGATATTCAGGTAATGTTCCGCTAAACGAGTGGATACTCCTACCAAGTCATTGGTATCCCAGGAGAAGACATCTATATACTGGTTGAGGAGATCTCGAAGTTTAGTCTTTATCTCGGGGATAGAAGAGTTCCGACCTCGACGGTCCCTGAATCTCCAAGTTGCATTGGCTCGGACTCAGAGTATTTGGCTGGTTCGAGATCCTCCCTTTCTGGTTCTCGGATAGCTTCAATTGTGCAAACTCAAGCTAGTTGTTGATCTTCTCGGATCGTGGCTATTCCTTGGTTCGTGGGGAACTTCATCACCTAGTGGTAAGGGGACCAGATGGCCTTCTCTTGGCACATCCAGGGTCGTCGGAGGATTATGTTGTAAGGCGCTCTGGAGTCGATGATCACGAAGGCGCAACGGAGGGTTATACTCCGAGGACCATCTTTTACCCGCACTGGTAAAGTGATCTCTCCTAGAAGAGTAACAGGATCGCCAGCAAATCCCGAGATGGGACTTGTGGGCATGAGATTACTTTTGTCTAATCCCAGCTGTTCATATCAGTTGAGGAACATGACTTCTACATCGCTTCCCCCATCTACCAGAAATCTTTTGATCACGTTATGATTTATGTCAACTGTGATTACTAAGGGATCTGCATGAGGGAATTGATTAGGAACCGCATCCTAAGGTGAAAAGGTAACGGTTCCGTCTAGGCGAGATCTTTTGCTCTCCCACTCCTAGGGAGAGGCTTCTTCGGGCAATCGGTGCACACCGTTGATGCTCTTTCCTGCTCCCTGGCTGTTGATGTGGCTTATCTTGCCGTCTCATGGTTGGCATCGATGCTTCTTACTCCTGTCGGGGCCGAAAAATGGATTCGTGTGCTCCCACAAAGGTTTTCAACCGAATTAGCCATGAGTTTGAAGGTCGTATAGATCAAGATTAGCAGGCAGATCCCACAGGGCGTGCCAAATTGATGGATGTCTACGACCCGCGCTTGATCACGAACCCAGGTCACGAACTGATCTGCAAAACAAAGCCTCGGGTGTCCCGAGGATCGACACTCCGACGCTCAAGTTAGTATGATGCGTAAGGCGTATTATATGTAATTTGAGATAGAGAGGTTTACCAAACCTTTGGGTATTTATATGGCTATAATTCGTAGATCACAAAGATATGTAATTATGGTAGGAATACAACTATTATGGAGATAACAGTTGTGTTACAATGTATAGAAGAAGTGTATTTCGTTCATGGTTGTACTTACCATGTTTAGGAAGATGTAGAACATTCATAATATACGCATTCCTTATAAGGATTAGGATTGAGGACCGGTGGATCCATCTTCCGCGTATCTCGAGCCCACTACCCTTCTCGGGCCCTGGTCCGAGACTGAATGAGGCCCGGAATACGAACCATGGACTTAACAATATGCACACAGAATAATTAGGAATTCATACAAAGTAATTATCAAGCACGTTTAGGCCTCACATATAGAGTATTGTTGATGCTTCATCACCCTAACCGGAATAGAAATTTAGCTACTCATATTAATCGAAAACACAAAAAATATATATAAATATAATTAAAATAACAAAAGAGATGAAGAAGAAAAGCTTATTGATTATGAAGACGAGAAAAGTGCAAGTGATTGCTCCAATCACGAAAAACTTGAAACAACTCCCAAAACCCTAATTTTTGTTCTGGCCGGCTGATCTCTTACGGCTGCGTAATGTCTAGGTCTGGATTTTCCAGCCGTGAGTGTATAATATATATACATAGAAATCAAATAAACCCTAATCCTAATCCAAAATTAAAAATGGAAAATAAAGTTTTAATGCACACAAACACACGTGCACTATATTTAGTTGCAATATTTGCACTAATTAATTATTATAATTGTCACCACTAATTAAGGCCAAATTAAGTAGACTCTCATGCACAATTCAGTCCACCTTCTAGCACCGATCTTTCACAATATGCATAATTGATTAGTGATCGATATGTTGAAACACAACTTAACTGCTCGTAAAAGAATATCAGTAATAGAAATTGCCTTCTTCTCGTCGCCTATTCTTCTTCCCGGAACAGTAGAATTGTAACGATCTAGTATCCGTTGGTGCACACCACCTCATTAAAAAACCTTTTGGAAAAAGAGTATAGTGTTTAGCTCCCCTTCATGGCTCCAAGTATCCTCAATATCGTATCTTTTCAGCAACTTTCCATTTAATTGTATTCCGCCATTTTCCTTATCATTCCTGTACTAAAACAAACCTTCATGCACATCAAATGGAAAAATAGAGAACTAAAAAAACATATTTAGATGCATAAAATACACCCAATCACTTGTACAAATATTTGTTAATATTTCATGGACGTTTCTTACCTTTTTTTGCTGATTTTGTTGATATTTATGCTTTGTTCCATATATAATGTCTATGAATTGCCTGTACAAATATATAAATAATTATATAACTGATGTATGTCGGACACCAACACTTCGACGACGAACCTTGATCACGAACTGATATGCAAAACACAACCCCAGGTGTCCCGGGGGTAAACACTCTGACGCTCAAGTTAGTATTATGAAGCGTAAGGCGTATTGTATGTAGTATGAGATAGAGAAGGTGTACCAATCCTTCGTGTGTATTTATATGGCTCAATCCGTAGATCACCAAGATATGTATTTATGGTATGAATACAACTCTTGTGGGAGAGTAGTTGTATTACCAAGTATAGAGGAAGTATATTTAGAACATGATTGTATTACCATGTTTAGGATGATCATATTACCATCTTAGAGGAGATGTATATTCATTGTAGAACATTCATAATATACGCATTCCTTATAAGGATTAGGATTGATGGACCTGTGGATCTATCCTCCACGTATCTCGAGCCCACGACCCTTCTCGGGCCCTGATCCGAGTATGAATGAGGTCTGAATACGAACCATGGACTTATTAGTAGCCCCAAGGTAGATCTTCAGAATATAGAGTGCTCCATCTCGAGGGAAAACCAATAACTCTAGGGTAAGTAACTCGGGGTATAAAGCTCGGGGTGTCCTTCGGGCTTGCCCTTCTGAATATCTAGCTTCAAGTTATTTCGTATTTCATATGGACGGCTGAGATTAACTTCTTTTGAAATCCAGATGGTAAATACACATGGCGTGTATTGATCGGGAAATAGAGGCGTTCTGTCCCCCGTCTCTCCAATTACTTCGTCTTGGAAACAGAATCGAGGTAATTGGTCCTCATAAATGTTGTCTGGGTTTTGGTTTATATCTCCCAAATCAATCCCATTTTCTTGTCTCTTCAAAATTTATTCTTTCCAAGTTCAGAAGACGCGTCAGCACTTCATCAATTTCTGAAACCCCAAATTTGTGTTTTCTGCTTCCATCATCAGTAAGTGCTATCTTCTTTCTCTGCACCATTTTCTTTGTGTTTGCTTTTTCCTTTTCTCTCTGTGTGTGTATTTCCCCCCATACTCTCTGTAATCATGAGTAGTAATAGCGAAACGATTTCCATCCCCCATCATGATGAGGGAGAGTATGTACGTGCTCAGGCCGAAGAGAGTAGCTCTCATGACCGCCGCAGAGCAGAGGTAGCGAGTGGGAAAAAACCTGTATTTTTGAAGAAGAAAGCCTCTGAGGAAGAGAAGAGGTTAAAGGCTATGGCCATGAGGGCTCAGATAGAGGGGAATAGCCCAATGGTAATGCATGCATCCGGATGTGAATATCCATGGATGGTGAAAGTAGTAGCGAAAGGTCGATGAAGGAGGATAAAGCACGTTCTGACGCTGTTGTCTTCGTGGAAAGTTGTCCATTTTCGATTCCCCAAGATGCTGATCTCATGTATTTTGGAGAAGATAAGTCTGCCTCCAATAATTCCGACCCGGGGGGTCATATGTGGGTTAGCCTTCCCTTTTCCCCCACTGTAGCATGGGTCAGAACGTAGCATGGGTTAGCCTTCCCTTTTCCCCCACTGTTGAGTGAATTCCTCCATTTTTATAAAGTGCATCTAGGACAGCTCCATGCCAATGTGATAGTAATCATTATGACCTTGATAACTTGGTGTGCCCGTAAAGGTTATGACCCCAGTCTTGCCTTGTTGCGGACCATGTATAAGGTCTCAGTCGCTAAATAAAGGGTGACTTTGACTGCTCGGGATTCTTCCTTAGGTCAGCCCTTTGTGTTTCCTGTGCAATGTGGGGAGTGGGATAGGTTAAAACTAACCTTTGATAATATACGCATTCCTTATAAGGATTAGGATTGATAGACCTGTGGATCCATCCTCCGCATATCTCGAGCCCACGACCCTTCTCGGGCCCTGATCCGAGTATGAATGAGGTCCGAATACGAACCATCGGCTTATCAATAACCTGTCAATTTCTCATATGTTTGGAAATCGATGATACTGATACAAAGACACTCTACAAAGTTGATTCGTCTTAACTCTAACCTTTAGATTTTTTTTCTTTGTTCGTGTTCGTGCAGGTTATGACAGGCATGCATCTGCTTTTTTGCCAAGGTATACAAATGATTGAAAGAATTTCTCATGATTAGTTGTGGCTGAAAGGTATGTTTTTATTGTTTAGGTTTTGAGATGAAACTTCACATGATTCTTTTTTTAGCGTGCCAAAATTGTAGCGGATCACCAAGCTGATAAATATTCATGCTTTGATCATCCAGCTGATCAAACAGGTGGAATACTTCAAAAACACTAATCTTGGTGGCAGTATTGATTCAAAATGGGACGGATGTTGCCGCCGGGAACCAGTTCTTCAGTATGATGGTCAATTCTTGACAACTAAAGAGCACCGCCTCCAATTCAAGTGAAATTGTAGTCTAAGTCCAGCGCAAAATCACGAATTGGAATGGAAACGCATGAGCTTTGAGGAGTGATGTTTGAATTTGAGAAAGGTGTTGCCTACTAACAGGCTATGGAATCGGCTCATCCACAAGCCCGTTAGTAATCATCAGGGCGACATGAATTCCCTTCATGAGTTCCCTCGAGTTCATCTGGTGTACTCTGTGAAGAAAACGAAGCTGGAAAGCAAGGAAGAGGTACCTTTGAATCTTGATCTTCCAACTGATATTGTTGCTGATATTCTGTCTCACCAGGCTCAAGTGTATCTCATGATCCTGACGTGACTTGATTTCTAATCCCTTTTTTGTTGATTGCATCGGCAACAGTCGCTGAAGAAGGTCAATTTTATTCACATCATGGACCACAAACCTAAGTTTATGTTGTTTTATTCATTAAAAGACATGGAGACAAAAAACTATCCAGCTGCACGTATGAAAACCTGTTCAAAATGTCAAAGTATGAGATTTTTTCCAATCTGTGAGATATTCTAGTCATCTTTATATTCATTCTTTGTTTATTTTCTACAGCTATTTCTAAAAAATAAAGATGCCAACTAGCATCCGTAGGAAATAGATTACTACGCTTCCTTTATCCGTATAAAGAAGATTATTTTGTTTCCTTAAAACATAGAAATTAGATGATTTCATTTCCTTTTCTGTAGGAAGTAGATTATTTCGTAGTCCTTTTTTCTTTCAGAGTTTGTGTATATAAGGATGATATGAATAAGAAAAGCATTATCAAGTTTTCAGTACAATATAATTGTTCTTCTTTCTCATTTTCTCTGCTTATCTTTGTGAAAGTTAACAAGTGGTATCAGAGCTTCAACGGTCCTATGGCCAACGCATCGAGATCTCCGGCGCAAATGGAACCACGGAGAGGATGAGGACGCACAAGCCACGACGCGACAACGGAGGCGAAGTTGTCATCCACGAACGTGTCATCCAAGAACGTACCAACCTTGGTGCCAACATTATGTACCCAACGTTAACGGCAACGAACTACATCGAATGGGCTATCATGATGAACATAAACCTATGAGCACAAAGTTTATGGGAAGCCACTTCCGGCGTTGAAGATCCGTCCGAACGGGAAAACATGGCGGCCCTCTCGGCTTTGATTCAGGCGGTGCCACCTGAGATGGCACTAGCGCTAGCTGTCAAAACATCGGCACATGAAACCTAGGAGGCTATTCGGATAATTCGAACCGGCGTGGATCGAGTGCGCGAGGCCACGACACAGCATCTACGCAAGGAGTTCGAGCAAATCGCCTTCAAGGACATGGAGTCGCTCAACGCCTTCGGCATGCGGATTACGAGCATCAGCAATAACCTCCAATCTCTCGGTGAGTCTCTAGAAGAGATCAAAGTGGTCGAAAAGTTCTTACGGGAGGTGCCGAGCCAGTACGCCCAGATCACTTGCTCGATCTGAACGGCATGACAGTGAAGGAACTCATCGGCATGCTTAGATCAGCATCCGAACGGTGCTCCATCAACATCACGAACAACTCCAACGGCCAAGATTTACTCATAGGCCAAGAGTGAATCACACGGGGCCAGGGCTCTATCTCCGGGAACAAAGGCAAACGCAAGGGTTTTCAAAAAGGGAAGAAATTGAGCCATAGGGAGACGGCAGCCAACGGGCGGTGAGCGGTGATAGAGACTTGACAAATTTAAAGTGTTACAATTGTAACTAATACACCGACCGCATCTCCAAGGATTTACCCGAGCCACGGCGTGAACGGAAAGGAAGCGTCAACCTCGTGCAAGATGAAGTGGACGAACAGACACTCCTCGTGGAAAGGCTTCACTCCCTCACGATTGGGAACTCGGCCACCAAGGAGCGCGCCCTGCTCAACGAGACGCGATCTAAAGCACGATCAACGAAGGAGACCTGGTAGAGTGAAACAGCATGGTTCCTCGACTCCGGTGCGAGTGCCCACATGTGCGGAAGACGGGAGTTCTTCTCCGAGCTAGACACAAATGTACGAGGCTCGGTCAAACTGGGAGACGACACTTTCGTGGAAATAGAAGGCACTAGCACGATCCTTTTTACGTACCGGAACGGTGAGCACCTGAAGTTGGACGATGTGTATTACATACCTCGGCTCCACAACAGCATCATCACCCTCGGCTCCACTGGACGAGGACGGGTACGACACGAGGATCCAGCACGGGTGGCTCACGTTACGGGATCAAGGCGGGCGCTTGCTCGTGTGGGTGACAAGAGGCCAAGGGCACCTTTACCTCCTTCATCTGAGTTTGGCACGGCCCATGGGCATTGCGGTGCATGGGTTCGAGGATGAGTGGCGTTGGCACGCGAGATATGGCCACATTAACTTCGAGGCCCTTCGACGCCTGGCCAGGAACAAGATGGTGGACGGACTCCTGCTGCTCGATGACGCCTAGTGCTTGTGTGACGCCTGCCTTGGCCAGGAAGTAGAAATGTAGCTCGTTCCAAAGCCAAGCCAAGAACCGAGCGAACGAGCGCCTTGGCTTGTGCATGCCGATCTGTGCGGACCCATCGAGCCACAAACTTCCGGAAGTAAACGATACTTTCCACTAATGGTAGATGATCTTAGTAGATATATGTGGATAGTCTTGTTGACCTTGAAAGATCAAGCGGCGGACGCCATCAAAAGGACAGTGGTAGCAACCGAACGACAAAGCAGGTGCAAGTTGACGACGCTCCGGACCGACCATGGAGGTGAGTTCACATCTCAAGAACTCGGTGAGTACTTTGCTGACCACAGTGTGCATCGACAAACAACGGTGCCATACTCGCCCCAGCAAAACGTAGTGGTCAAACAACGAATGAAATGGTGGTTAGCATGGCAAGTTTCCTCTTGAAGGCCAAAGGCATGCCGATTAGATTTTGGGGAGAAACAATGACAACGGCGGTCTACCTTCTGAACCGGGGAACCACAGAAAGCGTCAATGGCAAGACACCCTAAGAAGCATAGCACGGGCGCCGGCCGAGCGTGAGCCATCTCCGAGTGTTTGGGTGTGTCGCTCACGTCAAGGCCACGCAGCCGGGGCTGAAGAAACTGGAGGACCGGAGCAAGCCGATGGTGCTACTTGGATATGAAATTGAAACTGTGGCGTACCGCGTCTACGACCCTGCCACAGACCTGGTGAAAATCTCACGCCACATCGTCTTTGATGAAGACACGGCATGGGACTGGACCACATCGGCACAAAAACAAAACCACGGCATGTTGAGGGTTCCAATTTCGACCGTTTTGTCTCTTTTGTTATAGGTAGCAAACCAGCCCAGAAAATCCTTCGTTCGGATGATGAGAATTTCACCAAAAGCAGGCCTAGAAGTGAAGTTCTGGTGTCAAGTCCAAGAACCCCAAGTGCATCACCACCACCCTACGTGGAATTTGTGTCACCTCCAGCAAACGCATGATAGATGTTTGGAACTTGCGGCAAACGAAAAACTTGGCTCATGAACGGATCTGCAAAACAAGACATTGGGTGTCCCGAGGGTAAACACTCTGACGCTCGAGTTAGTATGTGCGTAAGGCGTATTGTATGAGTTATGAGATAGAAAAGGTGTAACATACATTTGATATTTATATGGCTACAATCCGTAGATCACCAAGATATGTAATTATGGTATGAATAAAACTCTTATGGGAATAATAGTTGTATTACCATGTATAAAAGAAGTGTGTTTCGGTCATGGTTGTATTACCATGTTTAGAAGAAGTGTATAAGTTCCGGGGAAAATTGTAAATGCACTCCACCCCTCTCTTCCCGAAATACCCCTCGACCTTCGGGATCCCGATCGCCTTCCTCAGCCTGGTTCGCCATCGGCGGCGACACCTCGACCCCGATAAACCAACAGCAGACTTACCGTGTTCGACCCGCCGACGACGACAACGATGTTCCGGCGGGAGGTTACAGCGGCAAGACTAATTTAAATCTACTCCACCCCTCTCTTCTCGATTACTGTGAATAAGCGAAGGGCTGCCATAGTTTACCCATTCGGTCTCTTTCGCCAGCCACCTGGCGGAGCTGGAAGAGTTCTCAAAGCTACAAATTCGTTACCGTCAATGGGGACGAGGGTCAATTAATCACCAAGCTGTAAGAGTAAATGGGGAACAAGCACACGCGCCACTACCGCCATAAACCCACCGCCTCTGAATCCAGAAGCTCCGCCGTCAGCCATGTCGACGCCCTCTCTGCCTTACCTTCACATCGACGCAAATCTTAGAAAAGTCGCTTCCCAGGCCGAAGGCTTCGGCCGCTCCACCCTCTGGTCTCCACGGCCCTCTCTACCACGTCACCGCCCTCTCCGGTAAACTTCCGATCATCAATGTTATCAATTTAGCTTTTCTAATTTGCAATTTTTTGACCTAATTTTTGTTAAAGTTTCTATATTTGGTTTGCAGATGATGGTCCTGGATCACTCCGGGATGGGTGCCGGAAAAGAGCCGTTGTGGATAGTGTTTGAGGTTTCTGGCATTATTGAGCTGAAATCATACCAGAGTGTGTCATCTTTTAAGACAAACGATGGCAGGGGACAGAGGATTAAGCTCATTGGGAAGGGTTTGATGTTGAAAGAATGCGAGCATATGATAGTCAGCAATCTGGAGATTGAAGGAGGATAGGGATGGTGGTATGGGTTTTGGTCCATATCTAGGCTCCGGCCCAGAGAGTGGTCCGGTCCATATGACGTCAGTTAGAATGACGCTATCCGGGGACAAGAAGGACATGAATATGACATGTCCCCGGATAAGGACAAGCAAGCAGGACCACTACCTCTGGGTTGGATCATCACCACCTCACACCTATAAATGCAGTTTTGGACTTGTGGAGAAAGGTATGTTCTATCAGACTAAAACTCTCTCAATATATCCTTATTCTCTCTTCTATTCAAAGGCCCCTCTTTCATTATCACGCCGGAGTAGTTATCCTCTGGATACTCCGGGGCGTTGTTTTGCAGGCCTATTAGGTGAGAGCGCGCGGAGCACGAACGAAGCCTTATCCGGACCGGAGACACCTACTGTACCCGCACCGAGACTAGAAGTTGGTAGTATCAGTTGGCACGCCCAGTTGGACCTCACATTCCCAGTCATAAGTTGCGTCCATGCAGCGCAAACGACTGAGGAAGAACCCTCCTCCGCCTGGAGATGAAGTGGACGGAGGGCCAAAAACCAGAAGGGCCGCCACAATAATTGGGGCTCAAAAGTTAGCGGCGGATAAGGAACGAGCTCTCTGAGCCAAGTAGGCAGCAACGGAGGTAAACGCTGCGGCTGAGGAACGTCGACGCCAGCGCTAGGCGACGGAGAAGGCGAAAGGAAAGAAGGTGACTCCGGAACGGAAGTTGGCTGAGATGCAACGCGAGAACAGGGAGCGGCTACGAGCTGCAAAAGAAGCCGAGAAGCAGCGGCAGTTCGGAGATCGTATGGAGTCAGACGGGGACACGGATGACCTTGAAGTAACGGAGGATCTAGGGAACCCCGAGGAATACCACACGAAAGAGGATGACGCTCAGAGTTGATCGAAGAAGGGTCGACCGACGCGGAGAGTTGGACCGGAAGAGCGTGAGCACCATGACTCTAGAGCCGGAGAAAGTATCCTAAGGACAAACATGGAGGAAGATCAATAGTTCCAAGCTTGGAAAGCGGCCCGCCAAGCCCCGGTCGAACCGGAGATGCCTCCTTCGGGATGACCGCGGGTATATGTCGATCTCGAGAATGATGCAGGTAGGGCTAGCTAGGGTCAAAGGAAATATAACCCTCCGACCCAAGGACCAAACCCACCTCCGGACCAACCACAGACCAACCAACAGCAGGCAGTCGGCCTGAATCTGGAGGCACCACCGTACTGGGGAGTGCAAACTCAACAGACTTACGGAATGGTAGCTCCCGAAAGACCACCATAGCAGATGATGTTTGGAATGCCACCCTCCCAAGGGGGATTCCATGGAGGGTACGGATTTCAGACGCTTTTTGTCCGGACTCCATTGAAGATCGCCTAAACTGCCTCATCGGACGAAATGGAGTTAGACCTCAGTCACCTTGGGTTCCGGAGGTACTAAACTTCAAATGACCGGCCGGGACCAAGGCTCCAGATGGACTCCCAACCTACAATGGGGAGGGGGACCCGGAGGAGTTTGTTCACACTTACTCAAGTATCATGTACGCAAGAGACATCCCGGAGGAGTTGCAGTGTAAGATGCTACCCTCGTACTTATGGGGAAACTGTTTGGCATGGTTCAAGGGTCTTCCAAACGGAACCTTCGACACTTTTGGGATTTTGCTAATGCTCTGGTGCGGCGCTATTCAGCTATGAAACACACGTTTGTAAACTGGGCCACCGTCCTGCCAAGGAGACAGTTGGAGACGGAGACAACATGGGAGTTATACCTCCAGTATATAGCAGCGTCAATGAAGGTGGTGGACAGACACTTGCAGGAGAAGGCCATCATCCACAACTTCGTAAATGGGCTAAGGGACAATGCTTTCTACATTGAGCTCATGAAGAACATACCAACATTGTACTATAACCTCCAGCTGGTGATGGAGATGCATTGTACGGTGCACGATGCTAACCATGTCCGGATGACCACAGTGGGATTCTTTGAGCATAGGACTCTCACAACAGCGGGAGCCCAGACCCCGGCTGTTCGGCCTCCAGTCCGGAATGATCAAGTCAGATGCGCCCCAGCTCCGGCGGTGGCGGCTCAAGATCCGGTTGTGGCTGCGCGGCCTACCTATACCCCTCTCTCCAAGACCCGTACAGAGATCCTTGCGGTCCACCGAGGTCTGTTTACGGATCCGCAACCCATAGTCGGTGTACCAGCAGCAGCAAATGCGGATAAGTGGTGCGACTTCCACAAGTCTCATGGCCACACAACTGAGGGGTGCAGGGCGCTCCATTCGGACATAGAAAGATTGATCGGCACAGGCCAGTTGAGGGATTGTGTAGCCGGCGACGCGCGCCAAGCAGTGGCTTCAGCCCCAGCGGCCGGACAGGGAAGGAAGAGAAATTGGAGGAACAACCGTCCCCGGGGTGGAAACAAAGCCAACCCGGCCAATCCAGCTCCGCGTCAGGGCGCCCCAGCATAGGTCTCGGCTCCGGCTCGGATGATTAATGTGATCAACGACATAGTTGGAGACGGGCTAAATTCCATGACAGCAATCAAGGCTAAGAGTAGATACGTGCCTCCGGGCGAGGTACAACAGAAGAGATTCAAGGCAAGTGAGACCATTACCTTTTCGGATGAGGACCCAGTGCCTCCCCAGGTTCCTCATTCCGATCCAATGGTAGTGATCGCAGAATTGGAAAGGGTGCTGATCAAGCGAGTGTTCGTGGATGATGGAAGTAGCGTGGAGATAATATTTTAAGGATGTTTTGATCAGCTCGGAATCAGGCGACAGAACTTGAAGCCGTGTCATTTGCCCCTATCAGGGTTTACCGGGCGGAATGTTTACCCACTCGGCGTCATCCCTTTGAAGGTAACCATGACGGATTTCCTAGATACAACGAAGCGGACAACGGTTGAATGCAACTTCGCCGTTATAGACGCGGTGTCCCCTTACAACATGATCATTGGAAGGTCATGGTTGTCCCATGCACGGGCTATCTGATCACCATACCATCTGATCATAAAGTTACCCATGGAAAAGGGTGTTGCGTCGGTCCAGGGGCATCAGCAAACTGCCCGGAGCTGTAAGCTGACAGCCATCAAGGACACACGATCCGGAGAAGGCCTGCTGATGTTGACCGAGCCGGAGAAATGGGAGGCCAGTGCAAGCTTGGTCGGGGAAATTCATGGAGAGCCACCATCGTATAAAGTGGAAGACATGATGGTAGGCCGGAAAGGTGTAGTAAGTGTGGGGAAGAACCTTCCGAAGGATGTCAAAAACGATTTACGTGACTTGTTGGCTGAATATGAGGATGTTTTTTCATGGGGAATGGAGGATCTGACGGGCGTTCCGGAAGAGATCGCTGTCCACAGTCTTAATGTTTTTCTGGAACTAAAGCCCATACGTCAGAAGAAGAGACCTCTTGCTCCAGAATGGGTGGAGGAGGTCCGAGCAGAGGTAGGAAGACTGCTGAGCGCTGGGATCGTGGAGGAGATATCCTACCCGGAGTGGATAGCAAACCCAGTTCTGGTGAAAAAAACACGATGGCTCATGGAGAATGTGTATTGATTTCATAGATCTGAACAAGTGCTGCCCAAAAGATAGATATCCGCTCCCCTCCATTGATCAGCCGGTCGAGGCTATTACTGGTTACCAAGTGTTGGCATTCTTTGACGCGCACCGCGGGTATCACCAGATTACAATGGCCAAGGATGACCGTCCCAAAACGTCTTTTATTACTGACTTCGGTACTTTTTGTTACAGGAAAATGCCTTTCAGATTAAAGAATGCAGGGGCAACGTACCAGAGGATGGAAGATAAGCTCTTCTGGAATCAAATGCGACGGAACCTGGAGGTTTATGTGGATGACATGGTAGTGAAGAGCCGGACGTATGAGTCTTTCCTGACAGATCTCCGGGAGATGTTCGACGTGCTCCGAACGGCAAACCTCAAGCTAAGTCACAGAAAAAGCCCCATTGGTGTCGGAGCAGGGAAGTTCCTCGGCTTCATGGTTTTAGCTCGTGGGATAGACGTAAATCCAGAAAAGATATCAGCGCTCATGGAGATGCCACCCCCGAAAGGGGTGAAGGACGTCCAGAAGTTAACTGGATCGCTGGCCACGTTGAGCTGGTTCCTCCCCCAGGGGGCGGAGAAGCATCTCCCCTTCTTCAACATACTCCGTAAGGCCAAACCATTCGAGTGGACAGAGGCATGTGATCAAGCATTTGCATATTTGAAAACCTATCTAGCAAGCCTTCCCATGCTATCCAAGCCGATGCCTGGAGAAGAGCTTTTCCTATACATAGCGGCTACCGAGCATGCCATCAGTTCTTCCCTGATCCGGGAAGATGGTATGGTTCAACATCCGGTATACTTTGTAAGCAGGGCGCTCCAAGGCCCGGAGACAAGGTACACCGCCTTGGAAAGATAAATATTGGCCTTGGTTCACGCCTCCCGGCATCTCCAGTCGTACTTTCAAGGCAACCCAGTTACGGTCCTGACAAACCACCCGTTAAGACAGATCATGCTCAAATCAGAGGCTTCAGGCAGAATGATGAAGTGGGCAGTGGAGCTCGGAGAACATGAGATCAAGTACCAGCCTTGGAAGGCCATCAAGGGACAAACATTGGCTGACTTCTTGGTCGAGATGACCGAGCCGACAGTAGACCCGTTCGGATCAGAACCCACCCCAGATAGATGGAAGTTGCACGTGGATGGATCATCACACGCTAATGGTGGCGGGGCAGGAGTGCTGCTCACCTGTCCAAGAGGTACGGAGCATAGGTATGATATCCAGTTCAACTTTAGAGCCACTAACAAAGAGGCGCAGTATGAGGCACGTTTGACCGGACTCAGACTGGAGTTGGAAGTAGGAGTCATGGATGTGGAAGTCTACAACGATTCTCAAATAGTGGTTCAACAAGTGAACGGGGAGTATGAGGCAAAGGAGCGGAGCCTTCAATAATACTTGGAGGCAGTCAAATCGTTACTAATGAGATTCCGTAGTATAACTGTGACACAGATTCCCCGGGAGGATAACGGTAAAGCGGACGCCTTGAGCAAGCTCGCTTCATCGGAAATCAAGCCCGATCCGGAGAGTAACTTGATGATGGAAACGATGTCTGCTCGGAGCTACGATACCCCACATGTTGCAACGGTAGAAGTAGCAAAGGAATCATGGATGACGCCCTTGTTTGAGTACCTATAGGATGGCAAGCTCCCGGAGGATAAAGTATTAGCACAGAGGATTCGGCAGAAGGCACCACAATACATCATTTTGGACGGATCCTTGCTCAGACGGAGATACCTCCAACTTTGGTTAAAATGCATGGATTTGAACGAGGCAGAACGATTGATAAGAGAAATGCATGAAGGACCGAATGGCAGCCATCAGAGTGCACGGACCATCGCCAGAAAGATAATGTGTACTGGCTACTACTGGCCGACTCGGTTCGAAGATGCACAGAGGTATGTCTGATCCTGTGTACAGTGTCAAAGGTTCACCCTGCTCATCCACGTGCCGCATGAAGAAAGGGTAGGAATCACTGGTTCGTGGCCCTTTGACCGATGAGGCATCGATTTGGTCGGACCTTTCCCCTCCGCTCTTGGGGATTCAAGTACCTGATAGTGGCAATCGATTACTTCAGCAAGTGGGTGGAAGCAGAACCCCTCACCAACATCTGTGGCAGCACTTGTGTGAAATTTTGTTGGAAGAACATCATATGACGGTACGGGATCCCCAAGTACATCGTCACGGATAACGGAGCGCAGTTTGAAAACGACTCATTTCAGTCCTGGTGCAAAGAATATGGTATAATGCAACGGCTCACATCCGTTTATCATCCACAGGCTAACGGTCAAGTTGAGGTGACAAACCGTACAGTAGTGAATGGATTGAAGACTCGGCTGTAAGGAGCATGGGGAAACTGGGTGAATGAGTTACCAAGTGTTCTTTGGGCGTATCGGACGACCGAAAGATCCGCCACGGGAGAATCCCCATATAGCCTGGTTTATGGGGCGGAAGCTGTGATACCAGCCGAAGTGGGAGTCCCCAGTCTCCGGGCCCTTACCTGGGATGAAGATCAGGCCGGACGAAGCTCCCCTCTAGGATCAAGCAGGCTGCTAGACTTGGACCTCTTGGAGGAAAAGCAGGAACAAGCAGCGGTGCATGAAGCTAAGGTAAAGGAACGGGTGAAGCGTTACCATGACAGGCGCGTCCGGAAGGAGTCATTCGCCTCCTGAGATTGGGTGATGCGGAGGAAGGATAAGAGTTTGCAGGAGGCTATCGGCAAGCTAGCACCAAACTGGGAAGGACCGTACCAAGTCACAGCCTCGTTCCCAGGTGGAAGTTACGAGCTGGCAGACCCTTCCGGACGAGCCATTCCCAGGAGGTGGAACATCACCAATCTTCGAAGGTTTTACGGGGCTTCTTGAATAGGTACGCAACCCGGTAGAATATGTGGCTCCGGGTCCTCTGGCTAGGGTTATGCCTAGGGCCCCATTTTGTTTTTATTACCATGTATTCGGCTCCGACCCCTAGAGACAAAGAGTATGTCTGGGCGGAGTCCATTTGGTTTAATGAATGAATGAAGAGCTTACAATTTTTATACTTGTTTATTTTCTATTTTTTGCTTTGATTCCCTCCGTTTTGTTTGAACAAGCTAACGGAGGTGACGAAGGAAGGAACGGATACAATTTGATCAAACAAATTAAGATGGAGCGCTTGAACAAGCAAAATCTTAAAGAGAAATACATTTGGATAAACGATACATTTGAATAAATGACGGTCCGGATGGACTGATATACAAAGGAATACAATTGTCCGAATGAACTAGTTTACAAGAAGAAACAGAACACAATGAATAAAATGTCTAATAAGTCCGGACGGGCTTATATACAAACAAACATCTAAGTACCTATCTACTTGGGCCAATTGATACTATCTCAGTCAATAGGAGGAGACGTGGGCTCTAGAGTAGGAGGCTCCGGAGAAGGTATCATCGCGCCATTCTCCGGAGAAGGAGGCTCAAGACCTTGAGGGCCTACTTTGGAATCAGGAATCCCCTCCGTGGCGGGAGTCTGTTCCGGAGTGTCAGGGTCTAGATCATAGAATTTGGTGCCGATTGACTGACCCACTTGACCCAAGTATGGAAAAGGGGGGATTTCCGGAAGCTCTGAGGAGGGACCTGACACCTCCGGGCTGGATCCAAAAATCCCGTCGGAATCCGAGTCAGAGGTTTGCATCGACTCTCCGGAAACTTTCGCCTTACCCATGCCCTTAGCAGAAGATCCAGCACCCCGCGACGGGAGAGCGGTCCTACGAGGATTCCGAGACGGAGAACCAATCCGAACGGGAACCTGAGGACGGCGCACTTGTCGGGTACCTCCGCAGCGGCCACCCCCGCGATGATTACTTCCGCAGTGGGTGCTCCGGAACCCCCGGCTGCCCCTGCCTCTGCCCCGGCCTCGAATACGAGCCAGTCGGCGCCTCGCCAATTCAGCTAACTCCCTGGTGATGAAGGGACGGATGATGGCAGCATCCGCATGAAGTCGTGCAATACGACGGGCGGACTCCTCCGGATCAACAGACACCTGGATATCGGTGTACCTCTCGAAAGTGAAATCCACCGAAACCTGGCTCGGAATGAGAATGAGTGAAGGGGGGAGAGGAGTGCCATCATGCATCCGTTTCCACCACTCGACCACTTCCTCAAACGCCGGGCGGTAGCGGGATTCCCGGTCATTCCAGCCCATCCTGAACATCCGGAAAATCAATGCACTCAGGTCACGAGAGAAGTTGCGGTATACAGGCGGAGATACAAGTCCGAGTCAGAGACCGGTAAGATGGCGTGACAACTGCAGGGTCATCAAATTTTCATTAAGAATCATGACCCAGCCGGCCAACTCGCGATTCTTTTCCTCTAGTTTTAGATAGTCTCGCAAGAACTCCGTCCTCTTCAGCTTTTCGCAGTAGAACGGAAGCACGGACCACACTAGATCCAGCTCAGTTTTCAACTTGGCTTTATAATTTTCATGCTCGGCTTGTAACATGGAGATCGTGGCATCCGCGTCTAGGGTCGCATTGATCCGTTCTCGCGCCAAAAAGCTTGGCATTGGGATAGAGTCCCAAACTCCTCGGATATCTCCCGGAGACAAGCAGACAAGGATGGAGTATCCGGAAACTCTTCCTTGAGGGGTTCCATTCCGGACGGGACAAACAGCTCACGAGTTCATTCTCCATCCATCCTCCATCTGGACAACTCTGTCTCTAGTTCTACGCACCTAGGGCACGGAGGGCTCGTCGAATGAGAGTTAGCCGGGTAAGGACACACTCCTTCTTCTCCGGACCGGAGCACAGGACCTTGACCTCCGGTCAAAAGAACAAAATGAAAAAATAATAGGGCATAAAGAAAGTTAAGAAATGAGACAAGTAGGTAGGTAAATAAGATTCATTTCATATAAAGAAAAAGAGAATTACATTATCCGGAGGGCTGTCATCCACATCCGAGTCGTCGCTTCCACCCTTCCTACACTAAACAAAATAATATCAAATCTAGTCGGACTGAGGCGATTACAAAAGATTATGATAAAATAAAAACTAAGGAGTGAGATCTACATCAGTCTCCTCGCGATTATGGTCGTCAGCTTGGCCAGCACCAGCACCACCTCCGGCTCCATCATCCCCGCCATCATTATCCTCATCCTCTTTGTTCTGATGATCGTCATTGACATCCGGAGAGGCATACATCTTCAGCCATCGAGACGGAACACTCCATATTCTGAAGATCTACCTTGGGGCTACTGATAAGTCCATGACTCGTATTTCGGACCTCATTCAATATCGGACCAGGGCCCGAGAAGGGTCATGGGCTCGAGATACGCGGAGGATGGATCCACGGGTCCATCAATCCTAATCCTTATAAGTAATGCGTATATTATGAATTTTCTACAAGGAATATACATCCTCCTAAACATGGTAATACAGCCATGACTGAAATATACTTCTTTTATACTTGGTAATACAACTACTGTTCCCATAAGAGTTGTATTCATACCATATTTACATATCTTGGTTATCTACGGATTGTAGCCATATAAATATCCAAAAGTTTGGTAAACCTATCTATCTTTTATCTTACATACAATACGCCTTACGTATGATATTAACTTGAGCGTCGGAGTGTCTATCCTCAGGACACCCGAGACTTTGTTTTGCAAATCAGTTCGTGAGCCGGGTTCATAATCAAGCGCAGGTCGTAGACATGCATCATGCTTCAAGAGCCTACGCTCTTTTTTGTAACTGCCTATACTGGCAGAAAAGAACCTATGGCCTTTTATGACTTTTCGCAGGGAGCCTAATTAACATCCCTCCACTCCTTGAGTGGCTTGATCTAAAGTTAAAAAAAAATACAAAAATTGAACAATATTGGAATGTTATGTGTACGTTTTGAACACTTTGAATGTTAGGTACAAAAATGGAACAATATTGGAATGTTAGGTACAGAATCTGAACACTTTGAATGTTAGGTACAAAAATTAACATTTTGAGTAATGTTAGGTATAAAAAACGAACTTTATTCACAATAAATGGTACTCGACATGTCACACTAATGTGCATGGTGAAGTTTTTTATGATTTTCAATGATGTATTAAAATTGTAATAATAAAATCAGTGATACAAAATTACTTTTTAAAAGTATGTGTTATGATAAAATTTATGTATGAGTGTAAATGATACGAACCATTCTTGAGAAACTGGATCAAAACTCAAATTTGAACTTGGGTTAACCAAGTTTAAATTCGTTCGGACCTATACTGAGTTTAATTTACCTCATAAATCCTATCTCGACGAGTTGAGGCATTATCAATATTTGGTTCTTTTTATGGAGTGTGTAAAAGTATATGATTTATATATACTTCTAAAAATCTAATCTTGAATGTATGAATCTGTCTATGTAATGATTGAGCATGTGTCCAAATCATAAATTATTTTGTCTTAAATTATAATAAATATTTAAGAGAGACATTATTATCTTTTCAGGTTTAATTTGAATTTGTAAAAGCAAATTGGACCTGCATATAGAAATAGAGGAATTCTCTTCAAAAACAAGAAAAGAATACTCCTTCATCAGCTATCAGAATATTGTCCTTAAAAGTAAAAGATGTAAAGCGGTTAAAGGAAAACAGGAAAAGGGGAAATTCTGGGGAAGATGCCACGAGCCTCTCTGTTTAAACGTTAAAGAAATCCCGACATATGGAATGGAGGCCTCGATTCTCAAGTTCAAACTGATGCTTCTTACTTGGCTTCATCTCCGATCTCGACCCAGTACGTCCCTTTACTGATCATCATAGTTTCGTCCTTGGTTTTCTCGATCTGAATGTTTTGTTGTAGATGCAGGGTTTTATTTTCTCAACTCTGATTATGTTAAAGAAAGAATTGATCTAAAAGCCTATGAACGATTTTTCATTACTATGCATCTTCGAGTGTGTGTTTTTCAGGTGCGGTGATGTGTTTGTCGTACAGAGAGGTAAAGAAGGCCACTGATGGGTTCAGGAGGGTGATCAGTAACTCCTCCGATGGGGCTACGTATAAAGCCAAGTGCTTAAATGGAGAGGCCTTGATTGTCAAGGAAATTATCAGGGATGACGATGCCTTGTTTACGAATGTGAGACTCCTGAGGCAATTGCATCATCGCCACATTTCCGCATTGCGTGGATACTCCACCGGCACAGGCCACAGGAAGTATAATTTGATATTATCCTTACTTGATGTTTAATGAATGAACCCAGAGAATTGAGTGGTTTATGTTTTTGGATTCTAGGTTCCTAATATATGAAGATTATGAAAAAGGCAGCCTAAGGGACTATCTTTCAGGTATAATGATTATACAGTATGTATCATTATCCTGGATACATCTATCTAATCCCTCGTTTACTTAACTTCAGATCCTCTCAAGACTCCCTTGAACTGGAGAACACGGCTACAAATAGCTGTTGGTATTGCTGCTGCACTGGTGAGCTTCAAATTAAGTCATTTACTATTATGTAGCTCTTGGGTATTGCTGCTATGAATATGAATGATCAAGTTTTTACTGCATCATCTGATTCTGGGAAGCCTGTATGCAATGCAGGAGTATTTGCATTTTTTCTGTGACCCGCCGGTATATCACGTCTCCATCACTTCAAGTACCATCATGTTGGATGAGAATCTGATTGCCAAGGTACACCATACTTGTTCCATTATCAACTGCAATGGCACCTATCTAGGTTCAGTTTTGGAGCTAACAGCATCATTGATGTTATACAGCTCTCTGATGTTAGTCTTTTACCATCAACTCAGAATGGCTCCATAAGAGAAGGTACTGCCTTGTCAATTGTCACTGTCACCATTATCACACCATTCATTCATTCTGCTGCTACTCTAATTCATTCTACTCTATACATTGCAGGTTCATCCTGTCAGAGTTGCAATGAATCAGTATATCAGCTTGGTTTGGTAATCTTAGAGCTCATAACGGGTCAATCATCGTATCAAGGGGGGGTCGATCTGGTTCATTGGGTACAACAAATCTGCTCAATCAATATGATGATAGATCCAGACCTAGGAAACAGTTATAATCCCATAGAAGTCTATTTCCTCTTATCTGTAGCAAGATTGTGCGTTCAATCTGTTGATAAACCATCAACTTATCCTTGCCAAGTTCTGAGGTACCTTAAGACGAGAATTAAATCCTAACATTCACTCGCATAGAATCATGCTAACACTTATTTTTGATCTTTTTCCATGATCCATTACGACTTTGTCAGTCTGACTTAAGTTTTGATAAATCCTTATTATTGGAAGTTCTGCCACTATCTTTATGTTGATATATCAAAAGAAATTGTTGTTGTCCAAACCAACCAAATGGACCAGCAATAAGTGTGGACTAGTATTAATGTCCACCGTGCATAGCACGACCCTATTATAAATAATATTAAATATAATGTTACTATTAAATATAATATTATTTTGTATACAAATACTAAATCATTGTTCCAATATTATAATATATTGTTGAATATAAATCTTGTGTTGACATATTCAGATAAATGAAAACTTTCCACTGCAATATGTTTTGTATTAACATTTTGTATATGAGTTTATAGCATGATGTGAATAGCCATACACATGCTAGGGGTCATATTCTGTTCGGACGCGAATTTTGAGCCCAAAAATGCTCTGCCCTCTCTCCTAAAGTGAACCACACGCGCCGCATTTATTACACCCAAACTCTCATAATCAAAGCCGTTATCAGTAGTCTGGCAGTGACAACGGTTCTCTAACGTCTCTCCCATGGCGGTTCCGCCGCCGGGGGAAGGCAGAAACTTCGCCGAAAAATCTTTCCGGGACGTTCTAGCCCCAAAAAGCCAGCCCCTATCATCTACACTACCTTCAAACCCAGAGATCAAACCTATTTCCCACCGTGTTAATGGAAAAATTGCCTGCATCTACGCAACAGAAGCCATAGAAACTTTTGCTGCTCATTACAGTAATGCTCTCATAGGTAAATTCACAAGTGGGAAACCGGCCATGGAGCAAGTTCACAAAGCCTTTCAGGGCATGGGTATTGCCGGAAAATACCAGATTGGGTCCCTCGACTATAGGCACATCCTAATCAGGATGGACGAGAAGGAAGATTGCCACAAGTTCTGGATGCGAGCGGTCTGCAGTATCAACGGAAAACCGATGAAGATTCTCAAGTGGTCGCCGGATTTCTCAACCGACACCGAGTCCTCCGTCGTGCCAGTTTGGGCTACCATACACAAGCCACCGATTTTATACTACAACAGCTCTGCTATCGAAGATTTCGGCAACCAGATCGGAGTTTTCGTCAAGATGGATGCGGCTACGGCCTCATTATCTCGACTATCAGCAATAAAAATTTGTGTGGAGGTGGACCTGCTGCTCCACCACAACCTTCCATCATCATAGGTGCGCCAAATAAATATGTTGAGTGTGATATAGAATATGAGAATGTTCCATATTATTGCACATACTGTAAAAGGATTGGCCATGATGATCAGAGATGTGGATTCCTGCATCCTGAACTGAAGAAGAGCCATGGCAGAAGGCCTAACTACAAAGACTCTGCTGATGGTCAGCAATGGAAGAAAGCAACCCCTGAAAAACAGTTATGGCCTTACAAGACCACAGAAAAATAAAGTGTTGGAGGCTCAGATACACAGCCAAGGCTAACACAACCAGGACAGCCATAGCAGCTCCCCCACTGAGCAGCTTTTGGTTGAGGCCCCAGACTCTGAGCAGGGGCATGATAACTCTCTCAGTATGACCATACACACCAAGCCAACCAACACCCCCAAACTTACCTCACCAATTATCAGCAGCAAAGCCCAGCCAATGGACCTTTTGAACCTAGTCAAAACATCATCCTCACTCCCATTTTACTCCTTTGATGACATGCACATACACAAAGATAAATCCAAGACTGTTGCCAGGAGTCTGAACAACAACCTTGCCATGGTACCCTACTTCCCTCCAACAGAGGTGGTTACTACTAACTCTTTTCAAATTTTACAGGAATATGAGGAGGAGGACAGCAGTTCAGGGAACTATGAAGAGGCATCAAGTGAAATGGAGTTCAAAAATAATGTAGAACAACCTCCACCTGAGCAGGATCAGAACAACCAAAAAGGTACACTCTCTACTGAAAAACCCCCTATAGAAAAGAGAAAAATCAGAAGGGGTATAGAAGTAGGAAAAACAGTTGAACAATGGCTTAGGTCCTCACAAAAATCAAAAAAACCTAGCTTATGATTAGTTACAAGTTTACAACATATATGGTAATGTGTTAGTTTGGAATATTAGAGGCTACACTACATCACTTTTTAGACTGCAATCACTAATCAGATCACATAACATAGACCTAGTTTGCATAATTGAACCCATGCATCTTAGTTATGACATTTTACAACTGCAATTTGATCTACAGTTTCAACATGATATGTCTGCTCAACATGCTAAAATTTGGCTATTTTGGAACAGTCATTTAGAAATTCACCCTTTACAATAATCTGACCAATTCATCCTAATTTCTATCCAAAAAAATCAGTGCAATATTGTGTGGAACTGCTGTATAGTATATGCTAAAGTTACTAGGATTCTAAGGGAAGCACTATGGGATGACCTAAAAACCATACCTAGTGCCCCCACTGTATATATAGGTGATTTTAATTCTATTGCAGCTTCAACTGAAAGAAAAGGTAGGATCCCCCCTTCTGCCATGAGTATCAGAGACTTCAGTGGCTTCATTTATGGGCAGAATTTATTAGAAATTAAGACAGTTGGCAATAGGTTCACCTGGACTAATAATAGATCCAGAGGTGATAGATTACTCCAGAGATTAGATAGAGGCCTGTCAAATGGTGAGTGGAGTGACATCTTTCCCTATAGCTCAATACAGGTTAGAAATAGAACCACATATGATCACAATTCCCTCATATTATCTATCCAGTCCTCTGAAAATCATGTGCCTAAACCATTCAGATTCCAAGATATGTGGACCTCTAGGGATGAGTTTATGGAATTAGTTGAGTCTAGCTGGAACCTGGAATGTCCAGAATATGGAATGAGAAGAATTGTAAGTAAGCTGAAGAGACTGAAGCTGGTGCTCAAAAAATGGAATTGGGAAAAGTTTGGAGATGTGAACAACAACATTGAAAAAGATGAACTTGAAGTAAATGAGCTGGAAACTAGATACCAAGAATTAGGGCTGGAAGAGGACAACATTGAGCTGAACAGAAAAATGGCACTACTGATAAGGGCTCAGAAAGAACAGACTATGTTCTGGAAGCAAAAAGCAAGTGTCAAATGGCTCAGACAGTGTGATGCCAACACCAAATATTATCACAATTTAGTCAAAGAAAAGGAAGTGAGAGCCAAAATTACAAAGATCAAGAACAGTGCAGGAGTTTGGATTTCTGACCCTGCTCAGATTAATAATGAAGGTGTCAATTTCTTTCAAAGGCTGCTAAATGATGACTCCCCATATTACTCAGGCACATACCTAAAAATATTTTATTGACCTCATTCCAAAGCTCATTACAGATGATGAAAATGTGGTGATGCTTAAACCGGTAGATACTGAGGAACTCAAACTGGCTGTGTTTGGCTTGAATAAAAATGGAGCACCTAGCTCTGATAGGTACAATGGTCATTTCTACACACACTGTTGGGAATTGATTAAGCATGATATGCTTGCAGCAGCTCAGGAATTCTTGGCAGGAGTTTGTATGCCAAAAGCCATGGACAGTACATGGTTGACTCTAATACCAAAAATCCAAAATCCTAGCTATTTCTCTGAGTTTAGATCTATCAGCTTATCCAACTTTGTTAGCAAAGTTTTTTCGAAAATCATTATGGAAAGAATCAAGCCCCTTATGGGGAAATTAATCTCCGTGGAACAGTCTGCTTTTATGAAGGGGAGAGATATAGCTGACAATATACTGCATTTGCAAGAAATGGTTAGAATCTTCAACAAAAACCCAGCCAGTAATAACATTATCCTCAAGCTTGACATGCAGAAGGCCTTTGATAGGATTTCATAAAGCTTTCTGAATTCCATTCTCCTGGCATTTGGTTTCCATGGTTTAACAGTGAAGATCATCCTTCAGAACATAAGAGCAGCCTGGTTCTCAGTGCTCATCAATGGTGCAGCTACAGGCTTCTTTAATTCAACAAGGGGCATCAAGCAGGGGGATCCACTATCCCCATTTCTATACAATCTGACCACTGAAGCATTTACAAGAGGCCTTAAGAAGTTAATTCACAGTCAGTACGTTGATGCTTTCATCATGCCAAAAGGCACTCATCCCAGCTCTCACTTGATGTATGCTGATGATACTGCCATCTTCTCCGGGGCCTACAAAAAGAATTTGAGAAGGCTCAAAAAATTCCTTCATGCTTACGAAATCAGTTCTGGTCAAAAAATCAATTTTGATAAGTCTGAATTTAATTTGCATAAGGATGTATCTGTCACCAGAACCAGAATGATAAAGAGAAAAATTGGGATGCAGAGGGGGAAACTTCCATTCAAATATTTAGGAATTTCTATCTTCAATGGAAGGAATAAAATCTGCTATTATCAACCCCTACTGGAAAGAATGGAAAAATTACTCACAGGGTGGAAAAATAAATGGCTAACACCTGCTGGCAGATTCACCCTACTGAATTATGTTTATCTATCTTTCCCTGTACACTACCTTTCAGTGCTTCAGCCACCTGAAGCGGTGTTCAGGAGAATGGAAGTCATGGTTGCTACATTTTTCTGGGGAGAATCAGTTGTGGGGCAGTGGAAAATTTGGAGGAAGTGGAGAAGAATGGCCCTACCTAGAAATGAAAATGGGATTGGTTTTAGAGACATCAAAGCAACAACAACAGCCTTCAGCTGCAAACTATGGTGGAAAATGCAGCAAAACCATACACAATGGACATCATATCTCTGGACTGCACCAGTAATTTTTAAAAATTCTCTTGCATAGAAAAGGATATGTTCAGTCACAGAATGGTCAAACCAACACTCTCAAGTTCTGATAAGAAGGGGTTCAGTGTCTTTCTGGGATGCAAACTGGCTAGGCAATGGAGCTCTCTATTACAAATGGCCTAGTGGGGTTTCTTTACCTTTTCCAAAATTCAATGTTGCAAATTTTTGTGCTAATAAGTTGCAGGTGTTGCCTGCACTGGAGCCTCGTTTGGCTACCAACATTTTGAATCTATTGCAGGAGGCTCAGATCAAATATACACATGAAGACATCATGATCTGGAAACCAGAAGTGACAGGGAAATTCTCCATTAAATCCACATACAAGACATTGAGGGCCACATCAACAGATCTGCATCAGATACAAAAGGTATGGTCCAAATATATCCCAATTAAGATGTCTATTCTTATATGGAGGATAGCTAATGACATCGTACCATTTGATGACACACTTATAAAATTTGGGATCAGCCTGGCTTCAAAATGCACCCTCTGTGGGAATTCTGATAATGCTGATCACTACTTTAACAGGTGTGTCAACAATATGGCCATTTTTGATTTTATTCATACCATCTTCCAAGTGCCAGTCCCACATTTCCTATCTATCAAACATAGAATTGCATTTTATCTAGCATATAAAGGAATCTCAAAAGCTCACACAACTGTATTTATTTCTACTACTATCACAGCTATCTGGTTTATGTGGTGTAGGAGAAATAAAATTTTATATGAGGACAAGAATAAATCAACACTGAAACTTTGTTGCAACTGGCAAAAAAAGTTTCCCTAATTTTCACAGCCTTCCCTTTGTATGGAAATGCTGAAAAACATAGGGAATTACTACTAACTGGTCTTGTTCCTTTTATGAGACAAAAGAGGTCTAAAATTGCTAGAGCTGTTAGATGGATCCCTCCTGACACTGGTATTAAGATAAATGTAGATGCCTCCTTTCTGCATTCTAAAGCTGGTCTAGGTCTAATAGTTAGGGATAAAGTTGGGATAGTTATAGCTATGGAACTGAAATATTTTGATGCTCAATCACCACTGCATGCTGAAATTTTTGCTGTACAACTGGGTTTCAAATGTGCCAAAACTTTCCCCCGGCCTTGCATTATTGAAAGTGATTGCCTCCTGGCAGTTAGGTCAATACAGCACCCTCCAACCAGTCACTGGGAATTCTATAGTCTATGTGTTGAAATGCATAATGATCTGACAGATATCTCACTCCAACATGTTTTTAGGGAAGGCAATCACATTGCTGACTCCCTTGCCAAGCATGCTTTTGCTCATGCACTCACTGGCCTATTATTTTTGATGATATACCTCCCAATTTAAAAACATTCATTTTACTTGAAAAAATGTGAGTGCCACATATAAGAATTATATGAGCCTATCTGTGCAGTATCTACTGTTTCTTTTGGTCCCATGAAGGCATCTGAAGGCCTATTGATAGGAGATCAATAGGTTTCACATTCAGCTCTTGGAAATCAAACTGACAAGCCAGACCTCAAGCTAACCAGGAGGAAGAACTTGGCACATATTCTGGTTTTTTGACAGAACGGGAATGATCACCTTCCTCTTGGCAGACCTGTGTTTAATCTAATGATTCACTAATATGCTCGGAGTGTTGTAGTGTCATCCTTTTTAGCCTAGGATTAGGCCCTAGTAACTTCATTCACTTCATTCTTTTGAGCCAACATATAGCTGTGTATAGAAGTTACTGTCTTGTACTGAACTAAGGCATATGCCTTTTATTTTGCTCATGGTTTGGGGAGCCAATGAACTGCCCCCCACCAGATGGTGAATTTTTTTTTTTTTTAAAAAAGAAAAAGAATAGGCATACACATTGATGGAACAGTGCTAATTCATATATCTAATTATTTCACAACTTCTTAAGCAAAGAAAAGGTTAATTTTGTGCCGAGAAAGAAGAAATTAATTTTACATTCATTCATACTATCTAATTATTTCACAACTTCTTACGTAAAGAAAAGGTTAATTTTGTGCCGAGAAAGAAGAAATTAATTTTACATAAGAAATTTCTGTAAAAAGGGAAGAAGAAAAGCAACCATTAAACTTTAAAACTCTATCAATTTGTAAGAATAAGATAAGAATACATAAAAATTATATCATGGATTAATAGAGAATCATATTACTCAAGTTGCCAACAATCATCATAGATTTAATAGAGAATCATATTACTCAAATTGCCACAGTAAGAATTAATTGATAGAAATCACGTATGAATAAAGATACACAAAGATGAACAATAGCCACACTCCGCATCTGCAAAAAACTTAAGCATCACAAAAACATTAATTATGGGCAACTACCAGTGAATATATTTTTTATTTGTAAGCAATTAAAAGAACTCTATACTGAGTTACTGAACACTCGAATAGGTATTACCTCATCGATTCGATATAAGAGAACTCTCTATCCAATGAAGTAACTCGAATGGGGTATTACCTTATCGATTTGATATAGGAGAACTCTCTACCGACGATTTCAAACCTTTGTAACTTTAAATTGTATACATAATAACAGTAACTTGAATGGGGTATTACCTTACCGATTCGATATAGGAGAACTCTCTACCGACGACTTCAAACCTTTGTAACTTTAAATTGTATACATAAATTTACTGTTTTGGTAAAGTTGATTTTTGGGGTAAAATATACAACCGTGGATTAAATCTGACGGTAACCCACAAACTTTTGGTCGTCTGATCCTAAGAGAAATATACACTAATTTAAGACAAAATCTGGAGGTTTGGAAATACATAGAGGGTGTTTGAGAGTTAGTTGTTGGCCGATAGTATTAGCTATTAATTAACTACCGAATGTTTGGTAAAATTATTTGATAATTAATAATTGTTTAATTACTATATAGTAAAATGACATAGAAGAACTTGAATATACTTTATCGATTAATGACTTTATAAATAATAGTTTTAATTCGTACGATTAATAAAATTTCTCATGTATCAGAAGTATTATATACAATTAATGTAGATTTTGAATTAATTAAAAAAATATATTTTGCTAAATAATTCCAATTAAGATAAACTATTAATTATTTATTAAAATACTTAACTAAAATCATGATTAATCATTAAATTATAAGTTAGATAAAAATAAATTTGTCTTTTAATTTATTATTTATATAATTACTTAGATGTGATGAAATGCATGTTCACGTAAATGGAAACAAATAGAGTTAGACTATCGAATTTGAGTAAGTCAAGTGAAATAAGGGTAAATATGTAAAATTGAATTACAAGGACAATCATTTTATTAAAAAAGGTACATTTTCTAACTTTTCCAAAATTTATTTTTTGGACCTAATAAATCAATCATCAAACACCTCTAAAGCTGTTTGGTGAACATGAAATAAATGTTTTTGGTGATTGGTGGTTCAAAAAGTTAATTTAGCTCCAAAAATATGTTCACTAAACACCCTTGTACATAGAATTATTGCCATTAGCTTATACAATTCAAATTAAAAAATACATTATATAAGTTAAAACGTGTAAAGACTTTCCTGAAAAGATAGGTAAGTTGGAAGTTGAGGAGATATTCTCTATGACAATTAAGACATGTTTGCCTGAGCTTATTTCAAATTGATCTGAACTGAACTGAATTGAATTGAGATGAGCTAAATTGAACTGAAGTGAAGTGAAAATTAATGTATTTAAAACGGTTTTTATAACGAGTACCCATGGGCACTCGTTAACAAACAATTGATTCCACAGATGTTCGTGCTCTTTAAATTATCGATGAAAATTCCATAATTACTAATTATTACCTTATTTAATACGCATACCATTAATGTTAACCGTGGATATTTAAAAATAGAATTAGTAAGTCTAAATTTGCCTGAATTTGATTAAATTATATTTTGTTGAACTGAAATGAACTAAAGTAAACTAAATTGAACTGAACTTAATTAAACTAAATGAAACTGAACTGAACTGCTCTACTTATCAGCTCCAGCAAACAAGATCTAATCACACCTCAATCTCAACCTCAACCTCAACCTCAACCGATGACTTGTGCCATGAAATATTAAAGTAAATTTCTATATTCACTGCTGCCTTCCCACGAATGAGTCAACCAGAAAAGAACCATTATTAAGTGCAATATGGTTTAGTGCCTTTCCTATTAAAGTGGTTTCCACCTGATATACTCTATTCAAAACACGGAAATGACGAATTGAGTTTTTTGCCTAAATAATATCTTTACCGAAACTAATTTCCGAAACAACAATCTTTTAATATAAATTCCAAAAATAATACTCTTCCTACCATGTAATGTACCACGTATGTCCCAATTTCTACATGTATAATTTCTATTCTCTTTGTCTGTTAGAGAATAGCATTAGACTTTGAACCCAGCCTGTGTTAGCTAGGGTTTGACACATTTACTTTTATACAATTATACTGCTTATATATTGATGAATAATACACTACCTCTATTATCGAGGTTTCCCCTCTGCCATGGTATCAGTTGCAAATCATTCTGAGGCCTTAGTTTAACTGGCTGCACTGCCGTTAGTCCACTGTCACGCCACCGCTGCACTACTGCTGCGCCACTGCCGGTCGTATATCAGATCTCGTCTCCGGTGTCCTCTTCACCATCTGCTTGTTCACCGGTAGGCCTGTCGCTGATCCCCGTCGCCGCCAACCCTGCCGTTCGTCATCGCCTCCCTAGTCAGACAGTCACAGTAGCGATCTTTTCCCAGAATTGCCTGCTGCAAGCACATGTTGTACACACGTTTTTCACTTAGAGCCGCGCCACGCGCGGTCTCCCTGCCATCCCGCCTTGCGCGGACATTCATAGCAGGTCTTTTGGTGGTGTTCGTGGACTAGTGACACTTGTTATTTTGGAATTATGGTTAAAATTAGCAATGCTGTAGCGCGAAGATCGTTCAACCAGTTGGGTTGCTGATAAATCATTGTCGCAGGTTCGTCAACATCCCCATAATCAGTGGATTATTAATTCCGGTGTCACATCTCATATGACCGCCAATCCCAATCATCTTAATAAGGTACAACCTTACCGTAGCTCTAATTCTGTTATTGTTGGTAATGGTGAATTATTGCCTATTACCCATATCGGTCTGTGTCATCTTTCGGCATTTTCTATATATGGTGTTTTGGTGGTTCTTAATATTACTAGGAGTTTATTGTCCATAATTAAGCTTATTGGTGATTTACCCGTTAGAGTTGTATTTGATGATGACTTTTTTTTCGGTCGAGCATAAGCCTACGGGAAAAATAATTGACAAAGGGCGTCACATTGAGGGTCTTTACTGTCTAGAAAATGGTGACTCTTATTTTTGGGTGAATTACGTGCTGGAAAGTTCCGAGCCCCATTTGAGTTATTAAATGCATTATTTTTAACTTAAAATATCTTATTTATGGGTTTTATATGTTTCATGTTCAAACCCCATTTTTCCAACCTAAACACCTTACGCTTGAAAATTTAAATTTTGAAGTTAGTTTAAGCTAAATACCTTGTTTTTCAACCTAAAAATCTAGCTTTTCATAGTTTCTACAACTTTGTTGACTGGCATTGACATTCTAAATATAGGTGCATTCCAAATGAAATTATGTGAATCTTAAGTGTAGGATATAAACTCACTCAATATTTATATCTTAAGAAACCCACAAAATATACTTATGTATTACACAACAACAATAACAACACGCAGCGGAAACTATCTCAAATCAAACAACAAACTCTTTATTAATCGTAACTATATTGGAGGAGGCGATCACACAACAACCACGACGTCGCAAACCCGACGTACGTACAACAGGGTAAGTTCTACTAGACTTAAAACCCTAGACTAGATCTCAATGTCTATCTCTCTTTGTTTTCCTTAACTCTCAATCTTGCCTCTGCCTCGCTCACCTAAAATCAATCTCTACGTCTCTTTATATAGAGACTACATCAATCCTAATTCATAATAGAATCCAACTTCCTAATCCTAAACAGATACAATAAAACATGCAATATCAAATTATCTAAAATCCTAATTAAGTTTGGTTTAATACCCAACATAGCCTCCCTTAAACCAAACCTGTCTTCAAAGCATCTCCAGCACCATCACGAGTTTCAAACTCCATTGCAAACTCCGTAGTTGTATCAGCATCATGTAACTCACTCACAGTCTTCTCGAACTCTCTGTTTATCACTGCATAGTCCATCAACATAGTTATAAACTTCTGCTTCTCAAACATTTTTTCTGAATATTTCTTCTCAAAGAATTCATCCACATTCACCCACTCTTCTTTGAGATAATTCTTCTTCATCACAGTTTCACTTTCAACTTTATCTTGAAATTCGTTCTTCCCTCTCTCTTCCCTGTCTTGTAGTGATTTATTTTTATCACTTTGACACAGCTCAAAAGTATCTTTATCTTTGTCCCTAAAAGGAACAATGTCTTTCTCAACATCCTCCATAACTTGAACTTCAGTCTTTGCATCTTCATACATCATCTCCTCCCAAGAACTAATATCTTCTATCAAACCCTCAACAAGATCAAAGTCCACAAGCACTTCTTCATCTTCATCAATTGTCTTTGCTTCAACTTCATTACCAATCAAATCTTCTGCTTTCTTCTCCTCATGATAAACAGCTACATTTTCGTCTTCATTCTTCCCCTCATTCTCCTCAGCAATCATAAATTCACAATTCTTTTCCTTAACATTTTTATCACCTTCAACTTCTTGCAATTCCTCCATGCAAACATTTACTATTTCTTGCATTTCCAACACAAAGCTTCCATCTTCATCAATATGAATTCTTCCACAATTTCTAGCTTCAACACAAAGCTTCCATCTTCATCAATTATGAAGTCTTCCACAATTTCTTCCTCGATTGTGTTTATCTCTTCCTTTCCCTTGCATTTTTCTACAAAATCCTCACTTGAACATTCTTCTTCTTCTTCTTCTTCTTCTTCTTCTTCTTCTTCTTCTTCTTCTACCTTGCATTCATCCATAACTTCCTCACTTGCAACTTTTTCTTCTTCATCTTTTGCACAACTCTTATCTTCCAACTTCTCTTCTGCACTTTGAACCCTCATATCCGTTTCAAGAATACAGGGAACACTAGAACTCACATCTGACATCTTTAACGATGGATCCTGAGCACGAAACAATTCTCGGAACTCCACCAACATCAACGTATCAAGATCCTGTGTTACGATCACTATAGCTGCAAAGCGATCAAATTCCTCAGGTATTGAGTAAATTAGCCTCAGCACAAACATTTTCTCCCCGGGATAATATCCATTTGATATCATCTCTGACTTTATGTTTTCAACTTTATCAATATAATCATACACTGACTCATATTTTCCCATCTGACATGTTTCCAACTCTCTTTCTAGTCTCACAATTGTTCTTCTACGTTTTTCCTCCGATCCATCAGATGAACCATACACCGCATACAAATAATCCCATGCTCTTTTAGCACTAAAATCTTTCAAAAAATTATGATCTTGTCCAATCGATCCTTCAATATGTTGAAGAATCTGTGATAAAACTTCTTTATCATGACAAAAATCATTTTCATCCGCACTCTCTCCAAAATCTTCTTCAACATATTTAAACAATTTATCCATTTTTAGAAGAATTTCCATCGGAAATCTCCATTCTTTATGATTCTCTCTTCCATCCAACTTTGGAATGTCCATCATTTTTGTTTTGTTTTACAAAAAACCACCGTATGAAATTTCTCCAACGGTCACCACGTCTTCAATTTCTCAACAATTTTCTTTTTTCAAATTTTCCTGAACTCTTCAATTCAACCTCGGCTCGGATACCACTTGTAGGATATAAACTCACTCAATATTTATATCCTAAGAAACCCACAAAATATACTTATGTATTACACAACAACAATAACAACACGCAGCGGAAACTATCTCAAATCAAACAACAAACTCTTTATTAATCTTAACTATATTGGAGGAGGCGATCACACAACAACCACGACGTCGCAAACCCGACGTACGTACAACAGGGTAAGTTCTACTAGACTTAAAACCCTAGACTAGACCTCAATGTCTATCTCTCTTTGTTTTCCTTAACTCTCAATCTTGCCTCTGCCTCGCTCACCTAAAATCAATCTCTACGTCTCTTTATATAGAGACTACATCAATCCTAAATCATAATAGAATCCAACTTCCTAATCCTAAACGGATACAATAAAACATGCAATATCAAATTATCTAAAATTCTAATTAAGTTTGGTTTAATACCCAACATTAAGCCTGGTAAATGTGAATTTCAAAGAATCTGCATGTTCACACTACTACAAAGGGGTGGATGCAAGGCACATATTTAAGGCGTTTGATGGGGGCGCGTTTTTTTACGCCTTGATTGACAGTAGCGAGTTCGCTACCTCTTCAAGCTAGCAAAAAAAAATTACATTCAAGACGGAAAGAGGCAGTTAAAGGCGGAACTGGGATTTGACGTTAAAAGATACTTGACCAAGGCGGAAAAAATGTATCCGCCTTAAATTGAATTGGTTGTTGCAATCTCGTAACCTTTGTAGTAATATAAACGTGTCTGTAGCGATTTCGTAGCTTAGCTCGGTAGTCGTAGGTTTGTTCGTTGCGATATCGTAAGCTTTGCTAAACCCTAATTTTAGCAGGCAAGGATATGGGAGATGTCGTAACTGTGACGGTAGTATATTGCGTTTGCTGTTACGGTATCGCTTCTGAAAAGGTCAAATTTGTCATTGCTCAATGTACGGTGCATGTGAGGGTGATTGAAATGTTACGAGGTCGCTGGCTACTCAAATGTGTGAGCAAGGTCGTAGCGAGTTCGCAACAGACTCTGTATGGGTCACAGATTTAAGTTGAACTGGCCGTTCTAACTCCAAAAACAAAAACTTTAAAAGGGTCTAAACAGGTGGGTATTGAAGGGTGATCAATTGAAGTGTTCTCGGAGGTCTCATTGTTCCCGTGTTGGTGTAGGTAAGGTTTAACTTGCGTAATGTACTGGCTTATCTCTTGATTTTGGTTGATTTTATGCATAATTTTTTGTTGCATTTTGGTTTATCTTGGTTGTTTTGTTAATGCAGTGTGTAGTTTATGTGTTGATCATCTAAAGTCAGTGGGTTAGTAGTATTGTGTAGCTGTTTGTCTGATTTGTGAATTATGGACCGCGAACGAATAATGAAGGAGAATGCTCGATTATCGAAGGAGTACTTAGATTTGGTTGAACAGTTCTTAGATGTTGGGTTGCGACATTGTAGACAGAACATCATAGGAGGGGTTAGATGTCCATGCAACAAGTGTAGAAACAATGCCATATTTGAAGATATTGCTGTCGTGCGTGAACATTTAATCTGTAAAGGTTTTGACAAATCCTACACAGAATGGGTTTGGCATGGGGAAGGCCATTATGGAAGTGACCAGGTGGAGATGGAGGAGGGAAGCGCCGAGGAAATCCTGCAGTATAATGAACAGCTTTCAGACATGTGCGACGATGTTGTTATGGAGTTTGTTGGGAAGAAAAGTATGCTGGAGGCAATGTATGACGATAAAAAGACAAGCTTATATGTTGGGGTTAAGCATTCTAGACTGGGAGCAACATTGTTGTTAATGAACCTAAAGGCAAGGCATGGTCTTTCTGATAAAGGAATGACGGAATTGTTAGAGTTGGTTAAAGAGTTACTTCCTCAGGAAAACTTATGTCCTGACAGGGTTTATGCTGCGCGGAAGATATTGTGTCCTATGGGCATGGAGTTTACCAAGATTCACGCATGCCCGAATGATTGTATGTTGTATAGGGGGATTGTTGATTCCTTGAGGGATGATTGCAAGGTATGCGGTGAGTCTAGATGGAAAAAGAAGGAGGGAAAGGTCGAGGTATGTGGAGAAACATTGACAACATCGACAAAGCAAGGTCCTGCTAAGGTGATGTGGTACATGCCCTTGAAACCGAGATTGACGCGTTTGTATGCCAATCCAGTTGATGCAAAATTGTTAACATGGCATGCCGATAGGGTTCGAGAGGAAGATGATGATATTATATCTCACGCTTTTGATGGTGATCAGTGGAAGAAGATGGATGCTATGTACCCAGAATTTGCTGACGAACCTAGACACGTGCGCTTAGGACTATCTACTGACGGAATGAACCCTTTCGGGAACATGTCCAGCACCCACAGTTCATGGCCAGTGATGCTTGTTATTTATAATCTACCTTCATGGTTGATGATGAAACGAAAGTATGTGCTTTTGAACACTATGATCTCGGGGCCTAAGCAACCTGGCAATGACATTGATGTATATCTAGCACCTCTTGTTGAGGAGTTGGAATCCTTGTTTAAGCATGGGATTCATATTCCTGACGGAAGTCGAGGGGACGTGACATTCCAACTTAAAGCCATGTTGATGTGGAGCATTAATGATTTCCCTGCTTTGGGTAACCTTGGAGGGTGTTCTGTGAAAGGGCATTTTGCATGTCCCGTTTGTGAGAGCCATACTAGTCATTGTCAATTAAAGCACGGTGGTAAGCCTGTTTATCTAGGTCATAGACGATTTCTACCTAGAAGTCATCCGTGGAGGAGTGCAAAGAAGTGGTTTAACGGTGAGGAAGAGCATGGTTTTGCCCCAGTCCCACTATCAGGTATCGGGCATGGAGTTTGTGTTGGGAAAGGGAAAAAAGAAAAGCGCTCAAACTACGATTTGGAAGAAATGTTCGATTTTTTTCAAGCTCGATTATTGGGAGCACTTGGATGTGCGCCACTGTCTAGATGTCATGCACATAGAGAAGAATGTATGCGAAGTTTTTGTTGGGACGCTATTGAATACACTGGGCAAGAGTAAGGATGGATTGAAAAGTAGAAAGGATTTAGTCAATCTTGGCATAAGGACGTCACTTGCTCCCGTTCAAGAAGAAGCAGGTACGACATACTTACCACCTGCTTGTTATTCCTTGTCATCTGAGGAGAAGGAGAGTTTTGTAGAACTCTAAAATCAGTAAATGTGCCTTCTAAATATGGTTCGAACATTAGTAGTTGTGTATCTACCGCCGAGTTGAAATTAGTGGGAATGAAGTCGCACGATTGCCACAACCTGATGCAGGATTTGAATGTCATTGCTCTGAGAGGTTGCTTGCCTTCTCATGTTGGAGATGCAGTTGCAAGGCTTTGTTATTTTTTTAAACAAATATGCCGCAAGAGAGTAAGCCGTCGTAAGTTGGATGAATTGCAGGATATGGTAGTTGAAGTACTGTGCAGGCTAGAGATGTATTTTCCCCCTTCATTTTTTGACATAATGATTCATTTGATAGTTCATTTGGTGCGGGAGGTGAAGCTGTGTGGACCGGTGTACTTGAGATGGATGTACCCATTTGAGAGGTACATGAGCATTTTCAAGCATTTTGTTAAGAATCGTTATCGACCAGATGCTAGTATAGTGCAGCGATATGTCGCGGAAGAGGTAATAGATTTCTGTACCAACTATTTACAGGATGTACCTACTATAGGACTGCCAGTCTCCAGACACGATGGTAGATTGGATGGTGTCGGACTACGCCATAAGTCTAAATTTGGCCCTTCTTCCGATGAAATATCTACAGCACATTTGTACATTCTGCGCAACCATCATTCAGTGAGTCCTTATGTTGATGTTCACCTTAATGATATTAGGTCAGCACACCCGAGCTGGTCGGAACCTAGAGTCCTAGAAGCTCATTGCAGAGACTTTACTAGTTGGCTCAAAATACATGTGCAGAATGGCGGTGAACACCCCGACGTGGTAAAATGGGTTGCCAAGAGACCCCTAGGCACAGTTACGTCGTTTAGCGGGTATGACATCAATGGATACACGTTTGGCACTAAGTGGAGTGATGATAGGTCTGCAACCCAAAATAGTGGGGTATCAGTACCTGGAGAGGGTGATAATGGTTTTTTTGGTACCATTACTGATATATGGGAAATGGACTTTGTTCATGTCCGAATCGCATTGTTTAAATGTGAATGGGCCGGTAGATCAAGGTGAAGGGGTGCGCACAGAGGATTTAGGCATGACTCTAGTTAATAGAGGAATTCTAGGGTCTAGGGATGATCCATTCATCATGGCGGCTCAAGCTCATCAGGTATTCTATGTGGAAGATCCAATTGATGCTCGATGGGAGATCGTTGTTGATGGTAAGAAAACATTCATCTATGGTGACGGCTTGTTCGACGATGACTCCACTGTTTCTACCGACACCATTCCGCCCTCGGTGTATGAAACTCTGGAGGAGGATGATGACATTGTTTGTGCGTCGGTGTGCAGAATGGATCATGAGGAAGGCATGTGGATTAATCCTGCGGGGAAAACTACAAAGAGGAAGGGGAGGCAATCAAAGAAGAAGAAGAGTAAAAAGAGTAAAAAACAAAAGTAGCTATTTAAATATGTATTTCATGGTTCATGTAGTTAAATTTTGATTTAATTAATGTTAGTACACTAAATCTTCTAATTCTTAAAAACATTTGTACACTGCTTTAGACGTGGCGATACCGTAACGAAACACGCTAGAACCCAATGCATGTTAACTTGTTGCGTTGCGAGTTCGCAACATTGGCGAACCGGTTACGCTTTCGCAACAAAAAGTTGAAATTCGCAGATAAGTTTCTGTCTCTTGACTGTCCTATTATTTTCGACCACACTTTGTCTCATGTGCTCGAAAATGACATGGCCTGGGTTCAACCGTATCTCCTCCATGACGCAATAAAATATGCTCACAGTAGTATAGTTCATCTCGGTGATCCAACCACCCTTAGGCACGACACTCCTAGCGACCATCTCACAAACATTCCTCTCCTCACCACTAAGTTTATCCAACTTATAAGATCTAGGCACCCCTAAATCGTCAGCATCTCTATCAAAGTACTTCTTAGCATACTCTAAAACTTGATCTCGATCCAAAACCCCATACTCAGGCCATTGTTCTCTAATGTAAAACCCCGGAGGGGGTTGGGTGCTATAGTCCTCGTTAACAGCATAGGACACGTTCAATGCCTTGTTAAAAAACTCCTCCCCAATCTCGTAGTCCTTCTTATTAACCCGGGTGAACCATCTACCCGTCTCCTTTTCTTCCTCAATCAACTGGTGAAAATTAGCATAGAATTGGCACGTCTCATCCTTATGTTCCGGATAATTCAAACCTAACAAGTCACCCAACTCATGAAATTGAAATATCTTTAACACATTCCCCAAACCTAGTTCTTCTATCTGATCAAAATCAACAACATAACAATCTAGCAATTGACTATGCTCCATGTAATTAGAATAGGCTTGGGATGCATCAAAACTTACAAATCTTTGCTTATCATATTTGGTTGAACTTGTTCCCGCCGTCGCCCGTGGCTGAGATCCCGTCGCCCGTGGCTGAGATCCCGAAGCCCGACCATCATCACGTCGGGCACCCTGCACAAACGGATTGGGTGCCAAATTCTTTGTCCTTGCCATTGCTCTAGTCGGATGGGTATGTGAGATTTTGGTTTATTTATTTTTTCTAAGCTCTGAGACGCTCGATCGATGTTTGAAATCAGAAGATCCCCAAATTTGATATTTAAAGGTTCGCGTCTTGCGATATCGTAACTGCCAAGAAAGCTTATATTCAGGTTGGTTACGATATCGTAACTATACACGCACAAAAGTAAACGACGCCGTGTAACATGCTATTTAAGTTTTGTTGTTCTATGTGTCAATCTTTGTTGTTACGAATTCGCAAGGGTAGACAACGTACGCTGTGATATCGCTACAGAGTCTCTAACTAGGCTCTGTTGACTGAATACGGATTGTTGCGAGATCGGAGGTTCCTCGTAAACAGGCGCTAGTTAGTTGCGATATCGCTGGGTGATCTGTTCATAATAAATCATCATGAAACGTGACAGTGACGATTTCGCTAGGACCACGCACTATACAAAAAGTGAATGATTTTGCTGATACGATATTGTCTCTTAGGATGAATAAATAAAATGTAAGGGACAATATATCAAAACAAGAAAAAATTAAGTGTACATGTGCCAAAATGGAAAACACAAGTTCATTACAATAGAAACAAACTGGTGATACAAAAATACATAGTGAAGAACAAACAACTAATACTAGTAGATCGTTCGTTCACCGAGGACATGAAGCAGTTCCTGATCGCAAGTGCATGCGTCACAGGTGATGTCCGCCGGATCAAGGGGTGCCCAAGGATTGTACCTCTCAAACTTATTGAGGCCAGCATGCGGAATGCAGCAGATCGGCCTAGGCCTAACTGCTACTTCTGAGAAGTACCTGAGGTAGTGTCTCCAACCCCAAGCGTATCTCAGACCTCTTTTGACGCGTTGCCGAGCTAGACGGAGGCCCTGTTTGTCGGTTCTCTTCATGGTTGTGATGACATTCATGCCTCTTTGAATGTCACCTTCACAGATTGCAAAAACAGCCAACACATAGGTCGACGGTGTGTGACCTACTGCAGAAGCTTCGGTGAGCCACTGTCGAGCCCACTCGGTCGCTCTTCCGCTCACGTAGCGACGAAGAACCCAGTCGAACTCAGCACGAATCAATACCAGATTTATCATGTCATCTGGTAGGGCGCTGAATAGAGACACATCCATTGGAAGCAGAAGGCAAGGAATATGATAAGGCAGAAGGGAATGTGGGAATGAAGGGTCTAATGAGGTTCTAAATGGAGAAGAGGTTGATATTTAAAGGGTTGAGGTGCTCCATTATTCAAAAATATGTCAGAGTTCCTAGACAAAAAGCAGTCATTATGGTATTAATGGAAGGAAAATGTAAAGGCATTCTCACCTTTCCATGGACACCCCATGCAAACCCCCAAAATAAATTAATTACTGATGGAATTTCAAAGGTTTTTACTGATGTCACAGGTCAGACAAAGCCCAATACTTACAGCCCAATATACTACCAAAAGCCCTTATGTCGTTGCGACATCGCTAGCGAATCGCCAGCTAGGCTCTGTTGACTGAATACGAGCTGTTACGATGTCGTTAGTACCACGTAACATATAAGCGAGTACGTGACGAGTTCGCTTGTGTTCATTCATCTAATAAACGTGCCACTTACGATATCACTAGGAACAAGCACAATAGCAACAGTAACTGATTTTGCGATGAAGCTAGTGATTTAGCGAGCGATTTTGCTGAAAAAATAACCGTTACGATGAAAAATTAAAATGTAAGGGACAAGGTTTCAAAACAAGAAAAGCTTTTCAATAATTAAATTAATGTGCCAATACGGCAGACATAAACTTATTACAATCCTAACAAATTTTACATAAAAAACAACGGAATAAAATAAGAAAGAAACTACACTACAACATCCAAAGTGGCGGAGGGGTTAGAAGGATGTGAAGAACTTCCTGCTCGCAAGTGCATGCATCACATTCGATGTCCGCTGGATCAACCCTCGTGTAGCGTCGGTACCTGAAGCCGTCATTGAGGTGAGCATGTTCCTGGCAGCATCTAGGCTTATCGACTACTACATCGAGGTACCCCCTGTAGTGCACATTGCCCCAGGCGTAAGCCAATTCGAGTTGCACGCGATCCCGAACTTCCTTGAGGCCTTTCTTGTCGGTTCTCTTCATCTCGGTGATGACATCCATGCCTCTTTGAGCATCATGACCTTCGCAAATTGCAAATATAGCCAAGGCATAGGCCGACTCTCTGTGGCCTATTACAGAAGCCTCGGTGAGCCATTGTCGAGCCCAATCAGTCGCTTGGAAGCTCACATACCGACGAAGAACGTGTCTGAACGTAACACGAATCATTATAAGATGAATCATGTCATCTGGGAGGGCGCTGAAAAGTGTCAAATCCATGGGAATAAGATGGCAAAGAATAGGAGAAGATTGAAGGGAATGTGAGAATGAAGGCTCTGATGGGGCTCTAAAGGGAGAAGGGGCTGAGTTTTATAGGGGTGAGGTTCTACATTGGTCAAAAACATGTGAGAGTTCCTAGACTGAAATTAATAATTGCTGTATTAAAAGAAGAAAAATGTAAAGGCAGTCACACCTTTCCATTGACCACATTCACACCCCCTAACAAAATAATTACTCATGGAATTTCAAAGGTTTTTACTGATGGGTCCGTGGCCTGTAGAGATATCGCTAATCTTCAAGCCTAACAATTGTGTGAAGCTTTTGTTGTTACGAACACGCTAGAGTATCTCACAACAGGCTCTGTCGACTGAGTACGACTTGTTGCGAGTTCGCTACTATAAGTTACACAGGTAGCGACTTCGCTAGGGAGGCGCCAACATTTGTCCCACATCGGCTGATTAGAAGGTGATTTTTCAGTTTATATACACTTACATTTTACAAGGGTTCGATAAGTCGCCGACCAGCGCAAACTGAACATGAAACACCAAGGCTGAGGCCCAATACTTACATAGGCTATGGCCCAATACTTACACAAGCTAATGCCCAACACTTATACGCCCAATATAGACCCAAACCCAAAAACCATTTTTTGATGGGTTCTTATCATGTAGCGAACTCGCTACGGAAGAATCATTCTAATTTGTAGCGAGGTCGTAACACAAAAAGCCTTTTTTTTAATTGAACTACTAACTAGCGCTATCGCAACCCCGTCGCCAACTGGTTTTCTGGGTTATGTGGGTTTGTGGGTTTGCGGGTTTGTGGGTTTAGGGTTTAGGGTTTAACTTTGGTAACGTGTATACTAGCGATATCGCTACTACACAAGCTAATTAGATTGTAACTAAAAAATCAAACTTTTAAATTTTTTATTAGCAATTTTCACATTCTAACATATATATATTTTATATAGATGCAGTACAATACTCTATTTGTTAAATATCCATCATGATATTCACTCAGGTAGAGTACATCTTTGTACATAAGCAGTATGACATAACTCTATGTACAACATCAATAATTCGCTTTAAATTTTTAAACGCAATATCATATTCTTAAATATGTACATTTTATATCTAAACAGTATAACACTCAATTTGGAATATATCGAACATCACATTATGTCAAACAGAGTACATGTTAGTACATCGGCATGCAATGTTATTAAGCGATACTCGGTAGTATGATGAGTGATGACTGTTGGTGAGTGAACGTGTGCATGATACTTTGTTTAATTCAATAATCGTGCTTGTAATCACATAAATGAGTTGTAATAAACTAAGTATCTCTAATGAAATGCACTTGAACTGCGCATATATATATATATATATATATGTATGTAGTTCATGTGTGAAGCTCTACTATGCTCTTGTCTCTAAAGGTAAGCAATGGATAGCGTTTTCAAGCGTACACATGATGTGTAGAGTTTCTTATTGTCTTACAATTAAAGAATAAGTTTCTTAAAACTCTTTCAAATTATGTAATTGCAGATTAAGTGACCAAATCCCTATCCCGTTGTACATGAGCATACGACGGAACAAATGAAAATTATTCTTAAAATAGAATGATTAGTGTCTTATACCATCATTTCGTTTATATCGTGATTTAAAAATGTATGAGTGCATTAAAAAAACAAAAAAAATCTTAAGTAGGGTTCTAGCGAGCATTTGTAGCGAACTCGCAACATCCTAGTAACATACTTTATGTCAGCTTCTCAGTTACGATGTCGCTAGAAGGATAAAGTAGAGCATAAAAGGCAATCACATGAGCACGTAACGACTTCGTAAATAGCCACGTCAGGCGTAACGAGATAGTTCCGATTTCGCAACAAGGTAAGCTAGAATAAAGTAAACACGTTATAGAACAGAAAAACCCCACACTTTTGGCATGTTATCCATCACTTCTTACGGGTTTCATCTCCAAAGTTCAAACTTTTGAACATCTTCTCAAATCTCCTCAACTTTCTTCACATCAAATCTCCATTACCCATCCCATACATGTTGGACACATCAATTGTGTCAAAACAAAGTGGAACTAGCCACTAATTGCATCAAAAAGATTGGTAAGTTTTGCAATAAATTCTCAACCACATTTTTGCCTATAGTTTTTGCAATTAATGTCAATCTTTATTTGTTCTTGTTCAATTTGGTAACATCCTTTGTCATGGGTAGGAGAGGGACAAACAAGGTAGACCATCCCCAACCAAAATAATCAATTCCACCGACACAACTTTGTCATATACCAAAGGTACGATTTTTTTCATTCTTATATGCTAAAAATTTGATTTTCTTGTACATAGTGCCTCCATTTATCATGTTATTACTAAATATCATGTCAGAAGCATGTCCTGAACGAAAATCAAGATTTTCGTTTAAAATTATCCGTAGCTAGCTTAGCCCTAAATGTTAGGATTATGAAATATAATGTTTTTACTACAAAGTACAACTTTTATTTATTAGTATTGTGTTAGTCATTAAATAAATTCAATATACAAAGGAAAGCTTAATGGAGAGCCCTTCAAGTTCCGTTAACTCCGACTCAAGTGGGGGGGAAAATGTTGTTGGCGGTTCAAGTGAGGTTAGAAGACAACGAGAAGTGACTCGCGCATCGAAAGAAGCTCAACTCCTCACACATTGTCGCGAATTAGAGATTAGGATCGATAACAAAATACTAACACATGTCAAGTTTAATGACATTGGTGTTGCTATTTCACCCGTAGATGATGCCGCGCGATGGTCGAGTTGGTGTGCTAAGACGGGTAGGATACGCACACCATTAGACACAACGGATTGGAGGCTACTAAGCATCGACATCAAAAAGGATATATGGAAGGAATGCAAGGTTAGTGTGGTACTTGTTATTTTTAATTTCAATTGAAAATTGTGAGTGTGACTATTTTTATGATCACATTTGTAGCGCCCCTTTATTATCGAGGCAACATCCTATGATCAAGTGAAAAAGAAGGCTCTTCAAATCGCATCAAAAGCTCATCGAGAACACAAATATACCCTTGCCAAGGATTATATCAAACCTAAGGGCACGAGGTTTGGGCAAGATCCAAGTACGCGTTACAATCACATTGTAACCCTTACTTGGGAGGCATTCAAGAAACGATGGTTAGAAAATGACGCAAAGGTTAGTTACTTACTACATCTTGCAATAATAGTTTCATGCGAATTAGCCAAATATTTTTGTTTCGGTTAGTGCTTTATTCCTAAAATAACATAGAATTTTTAAAAGGGTTTGGGGGATAGGAAGCGCAAAGCCACTGCTGATAATGTTATGCCTTACACCGGGGGTAGGGCGGGGTACTTGGGTGTGGGGAGGAAGACCTCAAAAAAAAAAACATGAAACCGAGGTTAAAGAGCTTGTGGATGGGGGCATGGACGCGGATGAGGCGAACAAGCTAGTCATTGCCGAAGACCCTACAACATATAGTAGACAACAATTATTCGTCTTGGGTAGAATTAAAAAAGACGGGACTTACTCAAGTGATGAGGCAAAAAGGGTGGCTAATCAAGTGGTACGCTTTACCTACTACGCCATACCATGTTCCATTTTAGTATCTACAATCACACCATCAAACACAACAAATGATGACGATAATAACTTTTCATTTACTATACTACCATTTTAGGACGAGGTCGAGCGTGAAGTTGAAGAAGGCTTGTTCATCCCTGTCGGTAAACACGATGTACTACGTAGGGCACTTGGGAAGGCCGAGCATCCGGGAAGAGCTAAGGGAATTGCTGGTTATGTTACTCAAATAGAGGCGTTTGGTATCAAACGTAGTGGGAAAGACCCTAAACCATCCAAACTCCAAATAGCATTGAACCAAGCCAAAAAATCCAACCAAGAGGTCAAGAAATTGAAAACAATGTTAGCCAATATATGTTCTTTTATAAAGTATCCTCTTCCATCCGATTTTTGTGACACCGATCCAATCAATGGACCCTCGTCTAGAGGTTCACATCCTTCCCCACAACAACATGAGGTTGACCAACCTATTTTTGACCAACCTATTTTTGACCAACCTATTGTTGAACCCAACAAGGAAATATGCACACCTTCGGCCCCTATCAAAGAGCAAGTTCACATACAACCATCCGATCCCAAACCAAAGGTACGTTTAATTACTTGCACCTCAATCAAATGAATAATTCTACACAACTCATGATTATTGATATTTTTTAAATATGTCTAATTCGACCTAATTAAACATGCCTTATTTGTATATTAGAACTCCCCTTCTTGCAAGTTGTACGCTGAATGTGGGATGAATTCTCAACCCCGCCACGTTGCAATGGGAAATTCATATCCTGACATGGCACTACATCATGAAGCCAAAGTACCTATTGGTTTCGTTAGGGTTTCTATACTACATGTGTTAGTCGAGGATGCGTTGGTACCGGTCGCGGATCAAGAGTGCACGACAGTGGGTAAAGGTTTGGGCCGTTTTTTTGTGTGGCCCAAATGGTTGGTAGTTGATGTGAATTCTAATTCTATCCCAATTAATAGAAACACACCTTCACCCGTCGTAGACCCACTAGATTTTCCGGTAGCTAAGAAACCGATGTCGGTGGGAGAAGTTGGATTCATAAAATCACTCCCGGGATTCCTTCGCACGTTTTATGATCTGGTGGGCCACCATAGTCGGGATTTTGTTTACTATTTCTACTCCAATAAACAGGTGTTCGGCGAAGCGAGGGAATTAGTCGTTCCATGGGAAGACTTTGCCCTTTTCTGGCACTATAAAACCCTTCCCGAAACAATCCTTATACTACATCAAATGTAAGCTACTTGATCTCATCTCTTCTATCGTGTTGCAAGTTACGAATTTTCATGTACTTGTGCACTATTATACGTTCATATCCCATCTATTGTTTATTTAGGTACATGCAATGCCTTGCTCTAAATGCAAAGACTTTCATTGGGTTTTTGCACCCAATATGCTTGCAAGAAATGAATGAAAGTAATCAATCACGACTTGCTTATCTCTCTAAGATCCTTAGTGACAAGACCAAGACAATTTACATAGGCCCATATCTAGAGGGGTTAGTTTTCTTTGTTACAATTGGATATTTGCACTTCGTAAACATTATAATCTTCGAGACGGGTTCTTACATTTTCATTTCTTAAAATATGTAGCGGCCATTGGAGTTTTGTAGCTATGATACCATCGTTGAAGCGAGTGTATTGGATGGACCCGCTACACTTAGGTCCATCTACAAAATTTGCAGATTTATTAGAGGTTGCTATGCATAGTGCACATGACGACACACTACTTCCCTTCAACCTTATACAGATTCAGGTGACAGTACAAATCCAATGCTCATTTATTTCCACTATGATTTCATTTCAAATCATTTGTTATACTTCTTCACTTTCAGCACCGAAAGCAATTGTCAAATTGGGAGTGCGGTTACTATATGATGTTGTACGCAAGCGAGTGTGTAGCTGGCCTTGTTCAAGATAATCTGGAATTACATCGCGTAAGCATTCTTATAACCTACTTATTGTACCTATTACTATCTACGTTGCATTCAATAGTATTAAAAACACATTTCATATTCTTAGATTATCGAGGAAAATCATGCACCGTACACCAAGAAGGAGTTGGAGGATGGTAGAGATGCATTGGCTAGACACTTGGTCCTTATTAGATCTCGGTACATCTCTAGGCCTCACATTCCCAATAAAAGCTAGTTTCTTTTTTTGTCAAATGGATGCATATACTTTTGAGTTCCATTACTTGCATTAGTTTATAAATTGTGGCTTGATAGTGTTTCATGTTCATGTTTTGTGCTTAGATACCATGCATCTTGCAATTGACAGCTTAGACAATTAAAATGAAACCCAATTTTAGTGGAAATGGGTGGAAATGGCTCAAATCCTATAATTTTGTGACACTTACGAATTACCTGCGAGTTCGTAACTTCTCTCGCCCGTAACATTAAAATAGTTGCGATCATCTTGTACTATCGCTACTTTAATCGCCAGGATTATATTTCTGATCTTAGTTTTGCGCACTCGCTACCCAATCGCTCGTTCTTTTCTGCCTCTCCAATCTGATCTCTGTCGAGTTCGTAACAATACACGCCAAAACCAGGCGAATGTCTAGCTTACTCGTAACGTCATTTTTTTTTCTCGCTCACCCGGTGGTAAAACGTCGTCGTTTATTGGTTCTGAGCTTAGTTTTTGCGCCATCACTACCCAATCGCTCGTTCTTCTCTGCCTCTCCAATCTGATCTCTGTCGAGCTCATAACCATACACGCCAATGCCAGGCAAATGTCTAGCTTACTCGTAACGTCAATTTTTTTTCTCGCTCACCCAGTGCTAAAACGACGTCGTTTAAGGTAAGCGAGATTAGTAGCGAATTCGTTACTACTCACATAAGCGATATTACTTACGATATCGTTAACTCTCTCGAACCAACAACTTTTATTATATTTTTATAATATCATTTTCACAATTTTTACATTTTTATGAAAAACAATTGTTCGGTTGCGACCTCGCTACGGTGTTGCTAGCGAGTAGCTAGTGGCTGTCGTAACCTGGCTCGTTTTGATTAACCGGAATTGTTTAATTTGGGTTGTAACGAGCTCGCTACCTATAACCGAGCGATTCGCCTCTATTTTTCGTAACCAGTCTCGTCAGCAGATAAATATATGACAAACTAGGAACACTTACGAGATCGTAACTACTATTAGCGATCCGCCCGGTGGAAGTCGTAACCAGTCTCGTACACATTCATAACAGTCTAGGCTTTTCAATGTAGCGAACTCGTTAGTATTTCATCTGGCGATCCGTAAGCTGCTGTCGTAACATAACAATCAACCATTTGTTTGGGACTAGCGTTTGCTAGTTACGTTATCGCAACGAGCCAATTCATATCATTTAGACTTTCACGCTAGCGATTTCGTAAGCTTTTAGTAAGGTGTATAAGCCTTCATCCAAGGCGGAAACAAACGCCTTAAACCCAAAAACATCTAAGGCGGAAGAGGAACCGCCTTAGATGATTTTTCTCATTCAAGTCACTACCAGGGAAGGCATTTGTTTTCTGCCTTAACACATGAAGGATGAAATGCTTTAGATGGCTTGATATTCTAGTAGTGTCATTTTGAATAAAACACATGTATATAATAGATAGTGTATGCATGTTGAATAAAAATAATATATACATTCGATAATGCATGTGTATTTCAAATATATTTGATGTGCATCACAAATTTATTACATGTGCATATTGAATGAACTATTTAAACATGCTTTACGTGTCGAATTTCAAACTAATCAGGTGTAATATTATGTGCATTTAAAATAAAATTTGTGGTTAAAGTATGATTAAAAAGTTTGTTGTTTTCAAGTAATTCAACTATCTATATAAATGTATAAATGAAATTACATAGAATTATAAACATACTTTCTTCTGAAAATGATCAAAACTTAATAAGAGAACAAGGAAATATGCGCATAAGAAAAGTAGGTGGTTGTGAAACAATTAACGCAAACATAGACAGAAGTGTATGGTTAATAAGTATTTTTGAAAATCATAAAAGATTGACTAGGGATACATTGCAGCATACAGTTTGCATAAAATCAATCCAACATGTATATCATTGACACTCTTTTGTGAATTCAATGAAAATAGGGCAATCAGGTTGACAGCTTAACAAAAATATGCAAAAGTTTAGACAAAAGAAAACCACAGCACCATCATGTCCACGGAACTCACTAAGATTATCCAACCATTATACCAAGTAGACCTCCGTAGTCAGCTGAACGTGGTGCTAGACCTGGACATGCACGTTGTGCACAATTCTCACAACACAATCTCCACAAGATAAGAATAATAATGAATGGGCATATTTGAACGATAAAAGTGCTAAACTTTTTAATCAACATACACTCAACAATTTTTACACATAAAACTCAAGAGTAGCAGGAGATTTACATATGGACGTTCAACCTCTTCACATATCAAATAATCAATGTAGGGGAAGACCTAACGCCAGGCTTCAATTCTCTCTGAGAGTCTATGTTGCTCAAGTTGTTGACTGCTTTGCTCCTTACATGGAGTCTAATTGCTAGGCCTACATGTACAGTGCATTTGATCTGCCTGGACTTCCCTTCATTCATCTTGAACATGTGCTCGTTGGCTGTTGAATCGGAGTTTGAAAATCTTGACTTTCTTCTGTGAGATGTTGCTCGACACTGATGCCATCAAACTCATTATCATTTGATTTAGGAACATTTTCCAAATGAACATTACCATCAAATCTTTCAATGTCTTGCTCTACAACAAAGTCTTCTCTGTCCTCTAATGTCTTCTCAATAAGTGTCATGAGAAAGTTCATTACTTGGACAGCATACATTAATGCAGTCAATGGATCAGCCATCTGCAGCCCTTGAACAGTTCAATAAATCTAAAATATGTGAATCACTTTTAACAGGTTTAGAGAGACATTACATGAGTCATGTTCGGAGCAAACACCATGGCAATGTTGCGGGAATTCATCTTATTAGCATGCTTCATATGGACAACATCGGCCATTAGGTTGATGGACCAATCCAGTAGAGTAGCTTCAGTTTGGGGAAGAAGCCTAACTAGAGAATCACAATCATCAGAAGAATGGCATTGCATTATCTGTTCAGGTGAAATAGGATCCAACACACCCTTGGGAAGTTCTCTGAACCAAGCCTGTGGAATCAAATTACAGAATAAGTCGATCTCAACCAAGGGTGTTGCCTTCTAGTCTACATAAACAGCTCAACATAATTTGATGTATAGTCATATCAAAGTCATATAAACAAGAGGATACCATTCATCCGGATGATTCTGATATATCCTTTATTAGACACCAATAAGAATATGTCACGTGTACAATAGTGATGTTTTAATTGGGTAGAATATTTTTATAAAATCAAACCTTGAATGCCTAAACACGTCTGGATAATGATTAAATATATGGTCAACTATAAATTACTTTTAGATGACATGTCACTATGTTATTGGTGTCTGATACATGCTTATATCAGGATGATCTCGATAAATATTAAACTGTGTAGAAAACAAATGAAAAGAATCGTTAACTTCAGAATCTAGAAGACCAGTGATATTATCAAAAGGATTGTTAATTAACATGCAATAGAAATGAAAATAAGAAGTTCCAAAATGCATAGAAATGAAGATAAGAAGTTCCAAATTGCTAGCAATGTACAACTAAAAATTTAAAATGTGCCTGGATCTGTTAAAATTAAGCAAATTTTAAGAACATTGTAGCTTATCTCACGCGAGGGTCCACTAGGTCTCATTTTTTGCAAGTAGAACTAGGGTGTGTTTGGTTCGTCAGATTTTTGAAAGTCTGGTTTTTGTTTTTGGTTTTTGGGAGTTTGGGTTTTTGTTTGGGATTTTGAGAGTCTGGTTTTGCAAAATCATTGTTTGGTTGGGTTGGATTTTGTGAGTATGAAACAAAATCTTTGATTGATTTTTAAGATTTTGCAAGTCTAGATTTTGGGAAATTTGGAACCAAACAAGATTTTACAAAACTGGACTTTGATAGTTCAAGTTTTGCAAAAACTTGCCTATATATATGATATATATATATATATGATATAAGGTTCATCTTTTTATTGTGTATATATATGATATAATAGTTGACTATGATGGTGGTATAAAACAATATTTATTAAAATATATAACTAAAACCACGTAGTTTTGTAGCAGTGTTGTAGTAATGTTAAAACTAAAACAACATAGTATTATGGTGGTGTTATAGTTTTGCTATAATTTATTATTTAAGAAAATTATTATTTATATATATGGTGATTAATTAAAGAATGGTTTGAAGGAAAAATAAAATCATATTATCAGATTAGGAAACATATTTATTTACCTTAATTAAAAAAATGAATTCAGTTCAATGAATCTGGATGCCATAAATTCGTGAAATAAATTAAGAGGAAACCACTATCACAGTTCCTGTTTTAATACTTTATAATGTAAAATTTTTAGTAGAATCTCGCTGGAAAATATTTTTTAAAATATTTATTTAACAAATGAAACGACGTGTTTAATAGCGCTCAACAATTACACCACCGCCGCACTTAAATGTAGGTATAATTCCCCTCGCTGTTTCAGCTATCATATTTTTATTTTTATTTTGCCACTTATAATTACCATATCAGCCTTAGGTCTACAAAACTAGTTTCTATATGTATAAAAGTTTATGTATATTATATTATAAGATATTGGATAAATTTTGGAATGGACCGTCTATATATAGTTATAGATAGTCTCTAGTTGTAAAAATATTTTGAGGCGGCCCTTATTTTGCTAATATTATTCTGAAGTGTTATACATAATCTAGTATTTTACTCAGCATAGTCTAAAATATCAATGAAATGACAGTACTGCCCCCTGCAAGTTGGTTAGTTTCTCAAAAATCAAATAAGTTGAGATCATTTTCGTACTTTTACACCGTATTTTGGACTACAAGAATAAAATACTGGACTGCGTATAGCAAAACCCATATTATTTTGGGCGACTCTTTTACTGTAAATTAAGGGAATTGCAGACACGCGCCTTGAATAAATATAAATACAAAATTCTTTTTTTTCCTTTGCATAATTTCACACAATCCATCTCTCTTCAATTTTCCCCCAAATCGCTTCAGATGAAAAACTACCTCAGACCCGAAAAAATTCATTACTAAATCGATTGAATTCGATGTACTATTCCTAAGCTCGCCTGTCTATTGGATCGAATCGGGATCAATAAGAAATCTACTGAATTCATCGATGTGCTACTGATGTAAAATCGATTTAATTCATCGAGACATCTACATTGTGAGGCGAAGATGATGACGATCAGCTCACCCATGGGGAGCATTGGGAAATTGCTCGAGTCAACGATGGCAACGAGGAGATCCGATTGGAATTTTTACTATTTTACTTCGTGAGTTCGTCGATCGGACTTGGTTTGCTCAATTCCAACCACGAAGTTTTTAAGATCACGATGATGGTGGTTATTCCGAAGAGCTCTGTGACGGTGATGATCAAGAATGTCCATTGACATCCACGGCAATGGCTTTGAAGGCGATTGGAGCTTTCCCCAATGTGGTAGAAACCGCATAAAAAATTTAAGAATCCAATGCAGATATTTCGTGATGTGGTGATCTGTCACGGTAGTTTAAATTGACCTGCATTTGAAATTTACATGTTCTTACCCGTCTTACAATTAAGTATGTTGCTTTAGATTCTGCATATTCTTTCTGTTCCTCTTCTGTTCACGCGGCACGCTCTTGATTCGGACAATATCATTCCAATAATCAGCCCATGACATACCTTGCAAGTAAGTGATTAATCAAATCGCCTTGGTGGATACACGAATGTATTTCCTACCTACATATAAAGTGTGTGCAGATGATTGTTGGACCAGATCACCGAGTACCTAATTTTATCAAGGCTAGTGCGGAGTTTATCAGTGTTCATTGTGAGCAATCATCGTTCATTCATTTGCACGAGACAGTTTTTTTAATGAGTTCCTTTTGCATTAGCCATTCTTTCATTGTGAATTTGTGATTTCGTCAAAACTGTTTGATGACATCCTTCTATTATTGACCTGAATGAAACTATAATTCAGTGTGGTGTGAAGTATACGCTTTCATTGTCCTTTTACTCACTATTTGTGGTACTTCATCACTGGTTTAAATTACCTTTTTCAAGTTATCTTTATTTGACTCTCTGGGGTTTAGTTGATTAATTAGAGCAGTTTATAACTTTTATATATTCAGATCAAAAAAGTCTTGGAGCTAAAGCTGGAGTTGTGCTCAACCCTGGAATGTGTCTAACACACCAAAGAAACAAACGCGACAAATGAATATAAGTGCATGTTGCGCAGCTGAGAAAATTCTATCACGATGGTTTTATTTTTCAGTAAACTACAGACACATTATATACTTGGCACCAATATGATGATCACGAGGAGCATCCATCCCACATAAGAATGAAAAGTACTCGTGTACTAGTGGTTTCAACTGGCGAGATAACAAGAGTCTAAATCCTAGCACCATCTACTCATGTTTTAATAGAAACAAAGCAACCAAGATGTATTTTTTTTTTCTCTTTCATTCTGATCTTTTAAAGTATAAGGATGGTAATAATTGTGAATTCATTGTGTATTGCACTTGTAATCTTATCTGATGTATATTACCCTTGTTTTATCGCGGGAGCGAGTGAGGGTATCTAGTATTTCCATAAAAAATAGAAAAGGACTTAGTAATATATTATGACAATAATTTTTATATTACTTTATGTATTTATTTATTTGTATGATATATAGTTGGAAACCAGGGCTAAAGGAAACTTTACTTTCAAGAATCAAGATTGCTTATCAGTCCCTATAGTAGATCAGAGGCTCTTCCACCACTCTGACAAAGTTGTGGAATCCCAAAATCAAGAAAAAGATAAGTATTTTAATGTGGAAACTATTTAACACCTTTCTTCCATTTCCTGAAATCCTTACTAGAATGGGATTCTTTTTGCCCTCCAAATGCCCTTGTTTTGACAACAGTGATACTATTGAGCATTTTTTCAATAAATGCTCTGTGGCTAACTCTTTGTGGGCATACTACAGTGCTACTCTATGTATGCATGTCGCCCATTTTTCAACACTTCGGGACATAATTTCTTTCTATCTCTCCTTCAATGGTAATACTATACCGATTTCTACCTTAGCTCACATTATTTCTAGTGTCATATGCTAGAACATTTGGAAATGCATAAATGCATTCATTTTTGATAATGTGACACTCAGGTTTGAGCAGGTTCTTAAAATACACAAGAGAATATTTTCTATATTTTCTATGCCAGGCCAGTCCCCACTGTTTCCAATTCTGATCAGGAATTTACACAACTAGGAGTTCTCCCTTTACATGCAAGACCTCCAAGACCACAAATAACACCTATTTATTGGTTACCTCTTGCTAGTGGTATATATCATCAAAATAAATATAGATACATCCTTGCATCCCAACAACCAGGCAGGTCTAGGTTTAATCCACATAAACTTAGCTAGTAATGTGATTTCTATGCATGGTGGATATACCCAAGCTCTGTCTCCTTTGGAAGCAGAACTGGAGGCTATATATCCAACTTGGTATAAGTGTTGTTACTGCTCAACAACAACTTTGTATAATAAAAACTGACTGTACTCTTGCAATCGGTGTTATCAATAATCCATACACTGCACCTTGGAGAATTTTCATACTTGCTCATTCCATTCAGTCTCATTTTAATGTTCCAGTTAACCATTCACTCAGACAGGGTAATGTTGTAGCTGATGCACTTGCCAGACTGAGTTATGCAGACCACATCAATGGAGTTATAATCATGGAACGGATCACAACAAGGATTAAAGGGATGATCAAACTTGATAGAGGAGGCGATGAACTACTTATAAGCTCCAACAACCCAGTCAGGCACACACAAAGAGTTTTCTGTAAATGTGTATTACTATCTCTCTTTCAATTGGGTGCCGCCTTGTATTTTTCTTTCGCAATTTGCAAATAGCTTCCAATATTAAGAGAATTCTTTTGTATAGAAGTAGCACACAAGTTATCTTTTTTGAGAGCATTTACATGCTTCTATAGCTTTAGGGTTTATTTTGCCATCCTTCAATGTGATGTAAAAACAATTACCTTTTTTAATTTGGGAGCCAAATAAAATCTCCATCACCCTTTGGGTGATTTTAACCTTAAATATAAATGTATATATAAATACAAATATAAATATAAATATAAATATAAATATAAATGTATATAGTTAGTTAAGGTATTATTGATTAATATATCGATAAAAGATCAAATAAAAGCTGTTAATCATAAAAAGAAATAATATTTTTGTAGTAATAAAACAATCATATAATATTCCATATGACATAATTCTCAATAAATTTATTAAGGGACATATTTATTTTACGATCATCTATTAATGCAACATTAATATATTTCAACTTTATTTTACTTATTTTATCAAAAATTACATTGTATTGTTATTTATTTATAATATACTATTTTAACGTCTAATGTCATTATTAATTTATACGCAATATAATTGATATTACTATATGAATGTTTGTGTAAGCACATATACAAATTTAACTACAAATTATATACGTGAATAAATGAGTCATATACATATGTCGTGAGTACATACATATATTGGAAAGGGGTAGAAATGAAATTTATGATGGAAACAAATAATTTCGACAAGAAAACGCAGCTCATACGAGCGTTCAAAGATCAGTGTTTTCATCAAAATGCTAATTAGAAAAGACTACTTACCAAACAAGTACGGTAACTGAATGAATGGTCATATGTTTATTTTTGGAAAAAAACACTAATTAAAACTCATCAAAACGCTGACAGGCAAATGGGGCCTCTGTAATTTTTCAATTTTAAAGAATTTCATCAGTTTCAGATCAGTGAACCGAACTGGTGATTAGAAGATTAATCTGGTGAGTGACTGAGTGGGGCGTTGGCGATCGCTGTAGAAGGTAGGCCGAAGCTTCAGATCGGTTTTGATGGTCACTGTTGGCGTTGACGAGCGACCGGAATATGAGCACTTGAGCAATCACTGGCGACGTGAAACGAACAATCGCTGGTCAGTCTAGTCTGATCGGTGATGCTTGGGGCAGCAAAACCGGTTTTTGATTTGAGATGCTTGGACAAGTGTGGTGGTCGGATTGACCAAAAGTTTGAACAATCGCCTTTCTCCCTCTCTGGCGCTGTAATTGTGTTATTTTGTGCTTTTTAAATCATTTTCCAATTAAATGTTATTTTGGGCATTTTGTCCTTGGTAGTCACATTACACTTAGGAAGGCATGTAATTAATTAATCGAGAATAACATTCATCCCGGATGATCCTGATATACGTCTTATCAGGCACTAATAAGATAATGACACGTATACAATTGTAGTATTTTAATTGGTTAAAATAATTTTTATAAAGTTCTAAAACCCTAATTCAATATACACATTGATTATCATTTCAGCGAAGGATAACAATTAAAATGTATACCTTGATTAAGCCCGCTAAACAGTAAACATCAATACCATCTGGAATGGTGCCCATATTATTTAACTGCTCCCTGACATACTCCTCCTGACCATTTCCTGCATTTATTCTGAATATGCCTTCTGCCTTCACAATCAAATAAAGCAGTTAGTAGGATGTAGTAAAATCTAAGGATTATAAGTAGGATGTAAAAGTAACAATAAAACAAGGGGCATGCTAAATGCAGTCCGTATTTTGATTATTTTGCAGTCCAAAATAAAAATACGCCTTCAATATATATGATATGGTCAATAATTATGTATATCAAACATATACATCATATATACTACTTCTATTGCATGCACTTGCAATTCAGTTATATATTAGAATCATTGTATATATAATTATTTAAAAAAATACGGACTGCAAACAAGTAAAATACGGACTGCGTATAGAAGGTCTGTAAAACAAATGCCAGGAATAGGATCCTCCTCTAGTCTCTTCAGGTCCCGTGCTTTCTAGGATCTTGAATGATTTGGATTTTGGGATTTGTTCTATAAAATCAAGATCTTGTTTGTCATGCACAAATTTTGATTTTTGAGATTTACAAGTAAAATGCAAAATCCAACCAAGTTTCGCCACATTTTTTAATTTCATGTTTAAAATATTATTATATTATTTATTTTGATATTTTTTTTGAAATAAAATTGAAAAAAATATTATTAATAATATTATTATCCCGGAAATGATATTCAATAAAATATTTAATTTGAAATGGGCCGGGTCAAAATTAACAATTCCACTCTATTTTAAAAAAATAAATTGACTAGTTCATAATGTTTGAACCCGTCCAATTTTAATAAATATTGTAAACTTGACTTGATCCAAAATATAAGAAATAACATTCATTTTTATTATACTATTATGATATATTTTCACAAATCTTAAGTTCAGGCATGTTTGCCTGAGTTTATTTCTTAGTGATCTGAACTGAATTGAATAGAATTGAAGTAAAAATTAATGTATTGGGAAAATAGAATCAGTATGTCTAAATTAAGTTGAATTTGATGAAATTAAATTTTTATTGAACTGAATTTAATTGAATTTAATTGTACTGAACTACTTATAAACTCCAACAAACAGAGCTACTACAACAAAACAATACAAATACTTACATATATTATTGATTTACTAATAAATTAGAAAAACCCAAAACTTAATCTTTATACCAACAAGGTATTACCGTGATATGGGTTTTACGAAATTCACACTAAATCCGAGAATTTGTACAATGTCATAAACTGAAGATCCAAATCAAACAAAAATTCAGGCCCTAGCATTCTTCCCTTAGAGTTGTTGAAGTTAATTACAACAAGAGTGAATGCGAATGGCTCACCTGAAGACCTCCTTGAGCATATAACTTTTTTTGCATTAGTATGAGAATGGTTGGAATACTGTTCCCTCGAGCGTCAATTGATAATTGCATTGATTCTGCTGAGATTCCAAAGACAGTGGCACTGCAAAGAAAAGATCCATTATTTACTATGCATCTACATATATATATTTTCAATGGAAGATAAAAATGATACATTATTTGACGAGCAATTAATCAACGGAGATGATACAAATTATGGAGCGTACCTGGCACTTGGTGCCCTTATGGGGACATCAGGCTCAAATTCAACTGGCAAACCCAAGAAGCCATTGAAGCGATCGAATGTGACGTGAGCAATGTGACGCACATTGGTGGGCCACCCAACGTCCATCCCTCCGCTGCTAGGCTCTTGTGTCCCGGTGGTGGTGGTGGTGGTGGCCGCCATTCTTCGAGGAGGGCAATCAATCAGGGACAACTGCTGCTGATCCCTTCTCTCCTTATTATCTGTCCCAAAACAAAATTCAACTCTTTCAGTACATTAAACAAATGGGTTCTTCTTCTTCAGCAAAAATGGGACGTGGGAGTCATGAAGTCGGCCATTTTTTTGGTTTATTCATTTGATTTATAGGACCCGCTGACCCGCGTTTGTGCCCATCTGTACCAGTAGTGCCACCACCGTTCGCCTCCGTCGCGCCGCCGCTGCCTACAGTCTGAACTCGAAGACTGCCTCAAAGCCAACAGCCACAATCTTGAATCTCGATAGTGTCGACTGGGACCACTCGGCTAACTCGTCAAAGATCGGCGCTATGGGTGATGTTCTGGATATGTATCCGGCGACTGATTTGCTGTCTCTCTTTCTCAGGAATTAAAGAATGTTTTATACAACGTCTTATTTAAATATTTTTCAGTTAAGTATTTTATAATTTAGTTCAATATAGAATTTTTCAATTTAGTCCAGTTCATTTTAAAGTTTAGTGCATTATACTTTTAAATTTTTTGAAACAACTTACTATTTGTTCTATGTAATTTAATTCAATCGAGTTCTTTGAAAATATAATTACATGATTTTAAGTTTACATTGAAAAGTGTAGCTCATTTCTGTTTTGTTTTCTATTCTTGAGTTTCAGTTTCTCTACCATTAGGTACAGATTGCCAAATTTGTGTAGCTATATCTATTTGATTTGGTTGCAATATCCATTCGATTTCAAACAATGCATTGATTGTTTCTTCAATTTCTTTTCGTTTAATCAAGTTCAGTTCAATATATTTTAGTTCAATTTAGTTAGTTCGGCTAGGTTCAGTTTATTAAATTCGATTATGATGAAATATGATTTGATAAAATACAGCTTCATTTAGTTATGTCAATGCATTGATTGTGTTTTTCAATTAAGTTCGGTTCAGTTCAGTATGGTTCAGTTCAATTAAGTTTAATAGGCAAGGTCCAATTTGTTAAGTTCAGATTTGATGAAATATGATTTGATAAATTTTGCTAACTTAATTATATCAATGCATACATTTGTTAGTTAAGCTTAATTAGGTTTGGTTTAGTTCAGCTCAGAATGTTTCAGTATATCAAGTTAGGTTCCATTTATTAAATATGGTGCTGATAAAATATGATTCGATAAAATATATCATAATTTGGTTATATCCACACATTTTTTTCATCAATTTAGTTCAACAAAGTCCAGTTCAGTATACTTCAACTCAATTCTGTTCACTAGTAGAATCAGGCCGGAATACGGCGCCGTTAGACGGCGGTTCCGCGTGACTTTTTAAGAAACCGCCGTTTTACAACCATCCCGCTAAGTTTCCGAGTTCGGAAATTTAGCCGGATGGTTGTTATCAAAAATGATCTCTCCTTCTTTATGCAAGTTCTCTCCTTCTCCCTCTCCATCTTCTTCCTCTCCTTCTTCTCCCTCTCCCTCTTCTTCTTCTCCTTCTCCCACTCATTCTCCCCATCTCCCTCTTCTTCTTCTCCTTCTTCTCTTTCTCCCTCTCCCTCTCCTTCTTCTCCTTCTCCCTCTCTTCTCCCTCTCCCTCTCCTTCTTCTCCTTCTCCTTCTTTTCCCTCTCCCTCTTCTCCCTCTCCCCCTCCTTCTCCTTCTTCTAACAAAAGGTTGATTTTAAATTATATGTGTTTTTCATATGATTTAGGCCGAAAATCAATAGATTAGTATAGTAGTTTGTGTTTTTGGAATTTCGGGGTACGATATATTCGATCCACAAGTACCCATGATTTGGGGATGAAACTGTTTTTATGATGGTTTTGATTTCGCCGGCCAGATTGGCCGGCGTTTTTTTTGTTCTATCCGGCTAACTTTACGAACTCGTAAACTTAGCCGGACTTATAAATATCCGGATAGATTTCCGAACTCGGAAACTTAGCCGGAACAATACACGGCGGTTATGACCGCCGTGCATCGGTGGCGCCAATTGCACGGCGCCACCAAGGACAGCGGTCAAAACCGCCGTCCAATGCACACGGAACCGCCGTGTTCCGGTGCAGATTCTAGTAGTGGTTTAATCGTTTTATTAAGTTCGATTCTGATGAAATATAGTTTGATAACATTTAGCTAATTTAGCTATATCAATGCAGTGATTTGTTTCTTCAATTCAGTTTCATCAATCAAACTCAATTCAATATACTTTAATGATTTGTTTTGTATCAAAACTCAAAAGTTTGAATATAAGTATATTTTATCAAAATCAAATGAATTTTAATTCGTTTAAATTCAATTCAGTTCAACATTTTTCAGTTTATTTCAGTTTAGTTCAATATTTTTCAGTTCAGACCAGTTAAGTTAAGTTCAGGAGTATTAAATATGCCCTAAGATGTCGAGACTCGGAACATCTCCAAAAAATATTTGGGTAAAATGCAGAGGACAACCCTCAGTCCTTAGATAAGTGCTATTATAACCTTGGATTGACATTAACTTTGAAAAGTAATAACCTTCACTGGTTGACTAAAAATTACGGCTATTTAATCGCCTAAAATGACAAAAAACACCCCATGTATGAAGCTGAAATTCTAGCGAACAGGAGCTGAATTCTTTTGCCGGAAAAACCACCCTTAGTTTAATTTTTTCTTCCAAGTAGAAAAGCTCGCAACTCCACTTAGAATGCTAAGTAACATCTCTTGTTTTATACGTTAATCAAGCATCTCGCGAAAATAACAAGGAGTTTGTATTTGTATCAATTTCCATAACAGCAACAAACTTTGTTTTCTACAAGCAAAGAGAATGTCAAGATCAGAACTTTCTAATTGGAGAAACAAATTTCGGGCTTCGCGGCCCTGTCCAAAACATATATAGCCAGATGTCATACAATTCTAAGAAATAAAATGTTGGTGAGGCATTTTATCGACATCATTCATTCATTGGATTGGAATAATAAGCATAGCTGCAAAATACTTGATTCTTATATACACTATAAACCAGAACGAGATCAACTTGATTATGATTCTAACCTAGATCTTGATGAGGTTATCGATTGATTTTATAAATTCGATAACATTGGGATAAATTTGAATGGATAACCCCAATCCCGCTCACGCTCAACCGAGTTTTTCAACCATGTTGTGAGAACAACGGATCATGAGTAACCTCCATTCCGATTAATCGGCTGGAAATTTCCATGATTCTCCATCTCAAACGCAAGATTTGGAGACCCGGCCAAGCCCCAATTCCTCCATTAATGCTTTTACCCTTGCCCCCCCTCCCCCTCCTAATCCACATTCTACATAATAGGGAATGAAATTCTCATTTTTCTCTAGTTTTTTTACATCAACTCCAACAAGAAATTAGTGTTAATGATGAATAATTAGATTTTTTGTTTTTTTATGAAAATATTTTCTTCTACTAATAATAAAAAACCAATACCTAATTTGGCCATTATTCTTAGCCAACAAACATGTTCTGTAGTATAAACTACTAGCATGGGCAGGCCGCGCAAACGGCCATGCCCCAATTAAAAGTAAAAATTATGACTTAACATATATGATATGAATTGGGAATATATATGATAGAAATGTGAAATGTATGACATATATGTCTTACAAATATAGAAGTAATAGAAATAGATAAATCGTGAACAATGATTTTGTGTACCGTGATGTATTGGTCCTTGGAGGAAAATTGCTAATAATGTCCAAAAAGATCGATTCCTCCGTCAATAAACGATATGAGTTTTCTGCATAAATAAAAAGGGCATGATTAATACTGATATAATTTTTGTATGGGAATTAAAATGTACATATGAAAGAAACGTGTATGTATAAGCTAAATAGACATTTGAAAGTTGTAACTTACTTGTGATTAAATGTAGTCATCCGTCTATTCCTCCACTTGTACCTTGGTTGATGTAAGTGTTTAATGTATTTTCATTTGAAGTACTAATATACACGAGTAAAGGTCAGAAAATTGAGGATAGGGAAAAGACAAATATGGACGTTTAATAAGATTTTAAGAAGTTACCTTGAGGATCCATGACAAAGTTGTAGTACTTCTTTGTAAACAATATTTTTGGTTTCGTCTAATTTTGACTTTTGGAAGAATGGTGGTTTGACAATAATCTTGACATTGGCAGCTGCTCTTGCTCTTGAAAGCGCGACATATAGTTGGAGCGACATATGTGACACTAGTGGACATGCATAGGATGCAAGGCGGTTGCATCATACCAAGCAAGGCGTTTCCAAAACGTCTTGTTTGGTTGTGCCTTAAAAGTGTATTTTTCTCGGCGGTTCTGAAAACGCCGTGAACCAGGCGAATTCATTTTACGAATTCACCAGCTGGTGCCACCTGGTGTCAGTGATATCATGCTGGGCGGTATCGCCAGTTTCATTTCGCCTGAAGAAGCAATATCGCTCATATCAGTCGCCTATGAAATGGTTACGATACCGCCACTTCATTCGCTTGAATTTTGTACAATAATTGAATGCTGGGAATGTTAAAAAACCGTAATGGTTACGATATTGCCTCAAATATAGCCCGTAGGCGAACAATGTATGCGAACTCACCTCATGATGAAATAGGCGAATTTTCGTGCGATTTCGCCTCCTGAAATGATCGTGCCAACAGAGACTCACTAGCGAGTTGCGTGGCGAAATCGCTCGTGTAGGCGAATTTGGAGGCGACACCGTTTTGTGTCCGGTTGTAGATTGTGGAGCGTGAAAAATGTGGTGGCGAAAACGCTTCTTCATTCGCCTCTAAGCGAATCTTTTGTTACGATATCATCTACAAGCACTGCAAAATTTGTTAATATTTGAAAAATGTGACGCGTTTCTTTCAAAACATGAATCGGTATTCCGATACACCAAAAATCTGCCAGTTTCCAATCACCACCCTATACTAAAGAGGCACAACCTATACTTAAAGTGCACACAAGTGCATTACCAATGTCAATTCCTAATTAAAAAACACTAAATGCAATGGACCAACACCCTGTCACGTGGTAGGTAGCTTCCAGAATTGTGGCCTAGCAATGGTAAAAACACGGTCGTGGACTAGGTGGTGTGCCAATCGGTCTCTTCCATTGTTAAGTTCTTCCAAGGAGAAAGGCGTGGTATCATCCACAAATACCTATGCATGAAACAAATGTGCATTAGGAAGTTGTCATGAAGAGTAATAGAATTAGATTGTAGAAGGTTACGTTTAGGTTACCTTTAGAAGATCCTGCATGTTTTTTTGAACACCATCTACCACCATCAAACCAAACAACATCGTGTAATAGCCACATTCCTAGTCGAGGATTGCTTCCTAGACTACAATATACATACTCCATGGTTATAGCAATGGTGTAGGCTAAAAAAATTGAATTGAAATTAAGTGAATTGAAATGCATTGTCAAGGAGATCGGCGAATGTCCGGGATGGAGGGCGGTGGAGGGGATCTATCCAATATACTTGCTTCAAATCGGGTATTATTGCAACAAAGCTCCAATGATCACTACAAATGACATGAAATAATCCAAATGGTCATATTAGTTTGGAGAAACATACAATCTAGAAAAGCTACAAGAATAGAGAAAATTGCAAGGTTTACCTCTCGAGATATGGTCCAATAAATATTTTATTGGATTTGTAAGAGAAAGTGTTAGCCAATCCTAGTTTTTGTAAACATATGAGATCGTAGAGGTGGACTAACACAACATTTGCCAAACTAATTCTTACTTGTGGATTCACTACTACATCATTCTTGCTTGCTCATAAAAAACACACACAATAGTTATTTGTGAGGGCCTAACAAGTGATAAAATTTACTCTACCATGTCCTTCATGTAATAAATGTCAAAAAAAAAAAGGAAACTAAATGCCCATTCAACATAGACATGAAATTTTAGACACATACCTTACTTGTAGAAGAAGCTCTTAGCTTGTAGTTGATGTCTACTTCACAAAGTTGCAAGCTTTGTTGGTTTTACCCAAATTTTAATGAAGGTTGATCTAGATTGATGGGTTTTTAGGTTCCTAGGGTTAAGCTCGTGGCAAGAGAACAAGGTTGAACGAACCAAACTACACGACTTTGATCGAGTACTACATGGTGGCGGGGGAAATCATGCTTAACATTGGATATACCATTTTCCAACACATGAAGAAGAACGTGGTAGAAAACAAAATGGTTGTGAAGAAATTGCTCTATGCGAACTTCATAACTAAATTCCTCCGCATTATGCATCCAAGGCTGAAGTTCTCCGGCACCGGGAAGCCGTGTGAGTACTACACAAAGGAGTACTACCAGAAGAAGAAGTGGGAGTTGGTTGGGGGGACTTGGCAAGAGAAGGTGGAGAAGGACGTGCCGGCGGAGCCAGAACCAAATGGAGGTAAATAATTTTTAGTCATGATTTTTGTACTTGTGATGGTAGTTTACTTTAGAGAAAAACTTGACATTTTCTATCATTTACTAGCACCAAGAGAAGCCTATTACCAGGGGCTTGAGGACTCTGTGTTCTCGATGATGACCGAGTTTGGTAACGTCCAAGAGAATGGGTGGGAGACTCGCCGCATTCTTCGGAGTTTTTCTAAAGACTATCTCTGTCAGCATCCACAGCAAGCCACGCCAAATGACATGGAAGGCGCAGCAAATGAGAACTCTTCCTAGACGTGTTGATTCTAGGAATTTAATTTCAATTGTAATGCTAAATTTTTACAAATTCGACACTTTGCCTACTTGTGACAATCTTAATATTCATTTAATTAATGTTTGTTCTTTGAATCAAATTGTGTTTATTCTAATTCATGATGGAGTATGGAGTATATGTTCTAGTGTTAAAACGAAAAAGGGAAAGGAATTAGTCTTGTAATTTATACTTTAAACTCGCTTGGTAGCGAAACCGGAACCAAGTTGGACTCTAGGCGTCAGAAAGAGCGATTTCTCCTATTCACTCGACTGCATGGACAGAGAGCAACAGCGTGCATCTAAGCGAACTCGCCAATTATAGGCGAATATGATTATGATATCGCCAGAAAGTAATATAGTTCATAAAACAGAAATATGAAAGAGGCGAATCTCTAGAAATAATTCGCCTGCAGGCGTTAATAACGAGCAAATTCGCTAACTGACAAGCTGCCAACCAGAACTGGCGAACAACTTTTCCAACCTCAACCGGGTCTTATAGGCGATATCGCTTCTTTGGTCACTTATTAGCGAATTTGGATACGATATCGCCTGACCTTCAACATTTTAAGGCAGTTTCGAAAACGCCTTCTATTTAACTGTAAAACGCCGTTTTTATTTTTCTGCCCTAGGCGAGAAGAAGGAGGCGAACTCGTAACCCCTTTACTCGGCGGTTCCGTGTAATTTTGGCCAAATAGCCTTGAATGTGGTGCCGAGAAAGGTATGCGTGTGCACTAGTGTGAGAACACTGGTTCCTTTAAATATATGCCAATGAAATCCAAGGTTTGCCCTTGTGCTTTGTTTATAGTCATTGCAAAGCATAAGCGGATCGGAAACTGTGTTCTCTTAAATGGCACTGGGTATTGCTCGTCAGATGGAGGTTGTAATGGAATTCTATGAATAAAAACTTTCTTTCCCGCAAAACTTCCAACAGAAATCTCAGCTTGAATAACAATTCTTTGTAGGTTTTTTAAAATGGGCCTAGTTCCATTGCAGAGTCCCTCAGTTGGATCTAAATTTTTTAAAAGTATTACTGGTGCGTTGCATTTTAGGTATAATTTGTGCGGTGGCAAAACGTTCGAGGTGAGAGAGTTTAGGAAGTCGTCGTACTGTGTTTGATCATTTGGGTTTAATGTCTCATCAAAACTTAAGTATTCAGTGCATGACCCTGGGAATTTGTTAATCATTTGCTCATTAATTTCATCTACAAATTGGTTTTTCGTAGTGAGTATAGCTCTGTTTATTGTGTGGCTAGAACTTTCTTCCAATGAATTATGATTGGGTTATACCGTGGTTATCAATTGGTTTAGAGATTCCATCTAATCTTCGTGTGGAATGACGATTGATGGTGGGAGGCTTACTACATCATCGCATAGTGTTGGTTTGTTTCCATCGCCAATGTCTAGTAAATATTTTGTAAATGAAGGGTCTAGCTGAGCTCTCATGTTGTCAGTTAGTTGTAGTTTATGTAGTTGTGGCCAGATGGGTGAATTAATCAAGCATGCATCAATAGAATCATATTCCGTGGCTTTTCGTACGACGGAAAGCACTTGTCGGAAGTCACCTCCAAACACTACCACTTTTCCTCGAAAAAGTTCATTGTTGTCCATCAAATCTTGTAATAAATCATGTAAAGCCTCGATCGATTGGCGTTTCGCCATGGGAGCTTTATCCCAGATGATGAGCTTTGATTTTCTAATTAACATCGCTAAGGCGCTTTGTTTGCTTATTCTACATGTGCTTGTCTCGCTAAGATCAATTGGGATTTTAAATTGAGAATGTGCAGTTCTTCCACCCGGTAAAATTGAAGCTGCTATATCAGACGTTGCAATTGCTAGTGTAATGTACCCTTTTGATCTAACATCAGCAAGTAATGCTCGGTAGAGGAATGTTTTACCTGTTCCCCCGTATCCGTCCACGAAGAATGACTTTTTGGAATTTCCGTAAATGGATTATGATATGGTTGTAAATGCGTTTTTTTGCTTAATGTTGAGGGCACCAATGGCGTTTAGATCTTCTTCAGTAACTGTAATACTTTGTTCGGCTGTGATTTCTCTTGTTTGGAATTCTAATTCACATGTTGTCATGTCTTGAGGTGCCAAATCATGTTCGGCAAGGTTTTTTCCCATTGATTGGAGGAACCCATTTATTTGCTGCAATACTTGTTTCTTAATTTGTGGTTTTGATAATTGTTGTTGCCTTGCAAAATATTCAGACATGACCACTTCAAATTTGGGCCATGGTTCTTTAGGATTATTAGGAGGTGAGTATACTAGTAGATTCGCAAAAAGTCTACGTAGTTCATAAGGCATGTGGAATAGTGACGCTTCCTGGAGGCATAACTCTTGGCTGTTGTCGTCTTGTAATATTCCTTGGATTAAAGCAGCTTCACGCAATGTGTTGACCCGGTTTCCGTTGAATGTTTTCGGGTCATCATATGATTTAGGGCATCTCACTTTTGATGACAATAGTCTTAGATAATATCTTTCCCCTTCGGTAGGATGAGCGGCAACTTTTCAGCCAACCGAGTCTCCTCTTTCCCTCCGGTTCCATTTCTTTTCATCAGCTAACCATACGAAATGGTCTGGAAATTCGGAATAAAGTGGATTGAGTTCCTTAGCTCTCTTATCTATTCTATCCCTCTAGAAGAATTCGGTCAACATCGTTTTCTTGTTCATAGGATTGTTCAAAATGTTTCTTAATTTATCTTTCTTTTTAAATGTAATTGGTTGGTAATTCTCAAGATGGACAGGTAAATGCACCACGGCTGGTTTGAGTTCACTTATTTGGAAACGGTATATTCTCCACAAAGCTTCCAGGGCCGATATCCATCTTGCACTTTGGTATTGTTGTATCTCATTAATCTCTTCATTTGTGTTATCCGCTCCGACGTGAAAGTTTATCCTGTCATTGCCTTTACATATATATTTGTAAATGTACTTTACAGCCTTTATTGTTGAACAAATTTCCACATTCATGTGGTAGTCATACTTTGCAAGCAAGTATGGATTGTAAGGAATAACTCATCTGTTGTCCAATAACACCCGTCCAACCCACACCTCTCTCCCATCCTGTAGCCGACGGTAGATAGGATACGCGTCCTTTATTTGTATAGTTTGTGAGTTGATAGGATACCGCATACCATCATTCTCTTCTTGGAGGAGCTCATCAACAGTAGAAGCCCTTACAGGATCGGGGTTTGGAGGGGGTTGAGACCTCTCTCCTCTTTTCCTCTTTCCTTCTTCCTCTAGTTATTATGTTCTTAGGAATTCTTTCATGCCATCCAAGGTATCCAAACGGAAACATTATTGGATACTGGAGTGGATCATAACATCCAAAAAATATATTGAATTCTTTTGAATTCACCATTGCGGGTACACACTCGAATATCATGTTCCCTTGGTTCTCCAGGCTCCTGTCCTTCAACCCACAAAGCGGCTACCTGTGATGCACTGGGCTCGTTGTACACCTTTTGATCTACGTTTGGAATCGACCTTAAGACAATACGATATTTGCTTAACTCTGAATATTCTCGTAAACGTCTAAACAATTTTGCATAAGGACTTTTCTGTAAAATATGTATAACTTTTTGAATCATTTCTTCTGATAATCGTGGGCATGCTAAGAGCCTCTGATTTACTTCTTCTTCAGTGTCGTAGAAATGTAATTCTAATTTCTTTTTGTTTTCGTCGTTTGAATATATGCTATTTAAGTATTGGTGTACTTGCCCTTGTATTTTGAAAGTACAGATTCCATTATTCCGGCTTGAAAATTCTTTTTCATGTTTATAACCGAAAGATGTAAAGGCAAACATGTTATTGTAAGTTCTAATGTACGTTCGAAAGTGTTTTGCCTCGTTGGTTGATGATGTTAGTAATTCTTTTAGCAAGTCTGGTGTTTCGTTGTAAGTGAGACTTACTGTACCATTTGAACAACAAAAACTTGGTGTTTCATGAGGAAATTTTTTGGCTCCACAGTGAGTGCAATCCTTTTCCTTTTTAAGCTTGTGTGCAGATGATGGAATATACTCCAACACGCCTCTCCCTGATTTGGGAATTGATCTCCTACATCGGCGGCGCTTTATACCTTGTGCAACTACTAAAAAAATGAAATAAGCCTGAAATCCAAATGGAATATGGATCGCCTTCAAATAAGATATATATTTACTAAAAGTATGCAAAGTAGAAACTTAATATACAAGCACCTGTATTTTTATTTGTATTTGTGCGCGTGTCGTTTGCCATTGCAGTTTTTGCGTTAGCATGGTGAACCGATCGTGGAATTCTCCACGTATCTTGACACATTCGTTTGTGTTTCCATCGCATTATCGCTTCTCTTCTATATAGTAGTGTACTGATAGTGGAGTTTCTATCAGAATGAGTGTGTGACGCAGATGCATTATTTTGTTCGGACATAATATAGTAGTGTACTGACAGTGGAGTTTTGGTATTAGGCTTTTCTAGCTACACTGGAATCTGAGTTTATATGGATTTGTTTATATACATGTGCATTGAGGGCGATAATAACTTCTGGGTATTGATGAAACTGAATTTGAAAACCGTAAAGTCTTTTTCTTGTCAAATTTGGAAAATAAAAGGTCCGGTATTTGCAGAGGTGGATTCTATGGGGGCCGGGCCCACCCTATGATTTTGTTCAGAAATAGCATATATATACTATTCATTCCCCATTAAATAATATTTTGAAAAAATATTAATTGGTGGCCCTTTTTTTTGAAAAACAAAATATATTTATGGAGAGTAAAAAAGTTTACTAAAATTAAATTTCTAATAAAAGTAGTGGACCATCAGTAGGGACCACACATTTTGTTAGTTTTTTATTAGTATTTTTTTAATTTATATTTCTTATAAGATATCATAGTAGTAATTTTTTTAAAAGAATATAATAATATTTTCTTAATTGTATAACATATCGGTAATAAGACAAACTAATACCGTTGGGATTTGGTTTTTGTAATTTGATTTCAATCGGGATTTGAACAATTATAATATAGTATAAATATATGGAATATCAAGAATAGAGACATAAACTTGACAATAATTTACAATTTAAATAATTTGGGATCTAAGGTATTTATATTTTCTTTAACTTTAGTTGGTCTTTTATATGTATGATTCTTTTATCTCTATATAAATTACTTTACTATACCGTTATTTTTTATAATTTAATTAGTTCTTTCGAACTCAAATTTTTATGATTAGTCTGGCTTTCTTTAAGGTAAAATTCAGGATCCGCCCCTGGGTATCTAAATGGGAATTAATGGCATTTAATAGTGAAACTAAATTAATAAGGGAAAATAAGAAGAGGAGACAATGAGGTGCTGGGTTTGTGAACTAAATGCTAGAAACGGAAATGCATGAAACGCCTGTTGTCAAATGCATGAAACTGAAATTTGTTATAACACTCACATTTAAGAGAAATAATGGTATTGTAGATTCTTTCAAGTTTTGTAACGTACACATTAAAATTTCTACTAATGACCAACAACTTAATAATGCAAAAGTCAGGGAATGTTAATAGTTTCAAATAGATTATAGTACTTGAGAATTCTGATGATGTTGTTACTATAATGTAGGTTAAATTTTGATAATATATGGTTTGAATATATGGTTCGATATTATTATTTTTAATATAATAATATACATTTATGTTAATTCAATCTTTTTCAATTTAATTTAGTTCAATTTAGCAATACATAATATGATAACAAAATAAAATAATGAGGTGCATGGTTTGTGAACTAAATGCTAGAAACGGAAATGCATGAAACGTTGCCAAATGCATGAAAATGAAATTTTCTATAGCGCTCACATTTAAGAGAAATAATGGTATTTGTTATTACCTTAATTAATGAGGCTGGTTTTAGCTTTGCTCTAATTTTTCATTATTTAACAATTATTTTATGTACATTTTTTTCAAATTCGATAACCTACATTTAATTTTTTTTAAAAATTAAACCACCCTTAGGTGGGGGGAGTTATTATAAGGTTCCCCAAACCTATAAAAAGACCAGTAAAGGTAAGAGTATATACATCAAGAGATGACAAAAAGGAAAGCTTAGAGCTTTCGAAGCATATAGCCATGCTTCCAAAAGAATAGACTAAAACTAAGTCTATATGATGATATACTAGTAAATAACCTAGCCTTTGTGTGAGGAAGCCTGTAAGTGAATTGTAAAGACAAAACACTAACACTACTACAAAGGGGTAGATGCAAGACACATATTTAAGGCGTTTAAGCCTGGCGCGTTTTTTTACGCCTTGATGGTATGTAGCGAGTTCGCTACCTCTTCAAGCTAGCAAAAAAAATTACATTTAAGACGGAAAGAGGCAGTTAAAGGCGGAAATGGGTTTTGACGTTAAAAAATGCTTGACCAAGGCGGAAAAAATGTATCCGCCTTAAATTGAATTGGTTGTTGCGATCTCGTAACCTTTGTAGTAATATAAACGTGTCCGTAGCGATTTCGTAGGTTATCTCGTTAGTTGTAGGTTTGAGCGTTGCGATCTCGTAAGCTTTGCTAAACCCTAATTTTAGCAGGCGAGGATGTGGGAGATGTCGTAACTGGGACGGTAGTATATTGCGTTTGATGTTACGGTATCGCTTTTGTGCACGTCAAATTTGTCATTGTTCAATGTACAGTGCATGTGAGGGTGATTGAAATGTTACGAGTTCGCAGGCTATCCAAAGGTGTTAGCGACGTTTTAGCGATATCGCAACGGCGTCTGTATGGGTCACAGACTTAGGCTGAACTGGCCGTTCTAACTCCAGAAACAAAAACTTTAAAAGGGTCTAAACAGGTGGGTATTGAAGGGTGATCAATTGTAGTGTTCTCGGAGGTCTCATTGTTCCCGTGTTGGTTCTCAATTGTAGTGTTCTCTGTTGACTGAATACGGCTTGTTGCGAGATCGTAAGGACCTCGTAAACAGGTGCTAGTTAGTTGCGATGTCGCTTGGTGTTCTGTTCATAATAAATCATCATGAAACGTGACAGTGACGATATCCCTATGTCCACGCACTATACAAAAATTGAATGATTTTGCTGATACGATATGGGCTCTTAGGATGAATAAATAAAATGTAAGGGACAATATATCAAAACAAGAAAAAATTAATTGTAAATGTGCCAAAATGGAAAACATAACTTCATTACAATCGAAACAAACTGGTGATGCAAAAATACATTGTAAAGAACAAACAACTAATACTAGTAGATGATTCGTACACCGAGTACATGAAGCAGTTCTTGATCGCAAGTGCATGCATCACAGGTGATGTCAGCCGGATCAAGGGGCAGCCAGGGATCGTACCTCACAAAGTCATTGAGGCCAGCATGCGGAATGCAGCAGATCGGCCTAGGCCTAACTGCTGCTTCTGAGAAGTACCTGCGGTAGTGTGTCCAACCCCAAGCGTATCTCAGACCTCTTCTGACGCGTTGCCTAGCTAGACGGAGGCCCTGTTGTCGGTTCTCTTCATGGTTGTGATGACATTCATGCCTCTTTGAATGTCACCTTCGCAGATTGCAAAAACAGCCAACACATAGGTCGACGGTGTGTGACCTACTGCAGAAGCTTCGGTGAGCCACTGTCGAGCCCACTCGGTCGCTCTTCCGCTCACGTAGCGACGAAGAACCCAGTCGAACTCAGCACGAATCAATACCAGATTTATCATGTCATCTGGTAGGGCGCTGAATAGAGACACATCCATTGGAAGCAGAAGGCAAGGAATATGAGAAGGCAGAAGGGAATGTGGGAATGAAGGGTCTAATGAGGTTCTAAATGGAGAAGGGTTTGATATTTAAAGGGTTGAGGTGCTCTATTATTCAAAAATCTGTCAGAGTTCCTAGACAAAAAGCAGTCATTATGGTATTAATGGAAGGAAAATGTAAAGGCATTCTCACTTTTCCATGGACACCCCATGCAAACCCCCAAAATATATTAATTTCTGATAGAATTTCAAAGGTTTTTACTGATGGCATTCACACCTTTTCATTGACCAAGTTGGCATCCCCAACCAAAATAATTACTGATGGAATTTCAAAGAATTTTCGTGATGGGTCCGTATACTGTAGCGATATCGCTTCTTTCCAAGCGCTACGATTGTTTGCCAGGTGTGTCAAGCTTTGTCGTTAAGAACTCGCTAGAGAATCTCAAGCTAGGCTCTGTCTAATGAGTACGACTCGTAGCAAGTTCGCTACAATAAGTTACACAGCTCGCGAGATCGTAACAAATATCGCCAACATTTGTCCCACATCGGCTGATTAGAAGGTGATTTTTCAGTTTATATACACTTACATTTCACAAGGGTTCGATAAGTCGCCGACCAGCGCGAACTGAACATGAAACACCAAGGCTAAGGCCCAGTACTTACATAGGCTAAGGCCCAATACTTACACAGGCTAAGGCCCAACACTTATACGCCCAATATAGACCCAAACTCAAAAACCCTTTTTTGATGGGTTCTTACCATGTAGCGAACTCGCTTCATTCCACGGCAATGTTGAGTTTTTTTTCAATCATTGTTGTTACGATCTCGCTACAGAATCTCTAGCCAGGCTCTGTTGACTGAATATGACATGTTGCGATATCGTTAGGACGTCGTACACAGGCGCTTGTTAGTTGCGATTTCGCTCGGTGTTCTGTTACTAATAAATCATCATGAAACGTGACAGTGACGAAATCCCTTATTAATAAAAATTAATAAACTTACATAAAATGTAAAGGACAAGGTATCACAAAAAAAACTTATTAAATAATGAAATGTGCCAAAATGGCAAACAAAATGTTATTACACTCATACCAAATTTGGGCAAAAATGGTACAAAAACATAATCAAAAATACTAGAACATTTAGCCTAAACGAGGACCGAGGACGTGAAGCAATTCCTGATCGCAGGTGCATGCATCATATGAGATGTCAGCTGGATCAAGTCTCTCCCAGCGATCGTACCTCACTCTGCGATTGAGGGCAGCATGTTCCACGCAGCAGATGGGCCTGGGCGTGACTACTCCATCTCTGAGGAACCTGTAGTAGTGCGCCCAACCCCAAGCGTTACCCAAACCGGCTCTGATGACGCGTACTCGAGCTTCCCGGAGGCCTTTCTTATCGGTTCTCTTCAGGGTGGTGATGACATTCATGCATCTCTGAATGTCACCCCCGCAACATATTGCAAATAGGGCCAAGACATAGGTCGAGTCTGTGTGACCTAGTGCAGAAGCGTCGGTGAGCCACTGTTTATGCCATTCTGTCGCTGTTGCGGTCGCGTACGCACGAAGAACCGAGTCGAAGTAAACACGAATCATGATTAGATTTATCATGTCATTTGGGAGGGCTTCGAATATAGACAAATCCATGGGAAGCAAAAGGCAAACAATAGGAGAAGGGAGAAGGGAATGTTGGAATGAAGGAAATTTATAGGGTTCAGGTGCTCTATTTATGAAAAAGATTGTAGAGTTCCTAGTAAAAAAATAAAGGCATTTTTACCTTTTCAAGATATCCTCATGCAAACCCCCCAAAAAAGTTAATTCCTTATGGAATTTGAAAGGTTATACTGAATGTTTTTGAATGTTATTTCATCAAATCAAACTAAACTAAATTGAAAGTATTGAATTCGTTTGTGGGTTCGTGGGTTTATGGTTAGGGTTTAACTGTGATAACGTGCACACTAGCGATATCGCTACCATACAAGCTACTTAGCGATATCGCTACAATAAGTTACTTAGCGACTCACTAGTTACATCGGTAGCGAGTTCGCTAGTGAGGCGCCAACTTGGCTCTGTTGACTGAATACGACTTGTTGCGAGATCGCTACTTTTCAGTTACACAGTTAGCGAGTTCGCTAGTGAGTCGCCAACTTGGCTCTGTTGACTGAATACGACACGTAGCGATCTCGCACGTTACACGCAAATAGGAGCGAGTACCAAGCGATGTCGCTAGGAGCACGCACTATACCAAAAGTACTTGATTTTGCTGAACTGAAGTAACAACTCTAAAAATAATTGAACAACATACATTTAAAAATTGTTGAAGTTATTGACCACATTCATGTAACCAAAACGGCATCTTTGGTGACGCGTACACAAGTGATCATAACCCAAAAACTAGTTAATATTCAAAAAAGTAAATGTTTAAACCAAACTAAACTACGAAATCAGAGGCCTGCGACTAACATATCATGCAAGTCATCAACACACATCTTGTCGCTGCCTTCGGCCTTCTCCCCCGAACTGACTTCTCTCTCTTGTTGCTTGTCTTGCTCGTTCTGGCCAGCTGGTTGAGCTTCAGTCTCGATGCAGGTGTTCTCTTCTTTGCCTTGGCCCGGTTCAACATCATCGTCGGGTTCTCTGATAAGCCTCTCTTTCCTAATCATCTCATACCTCGCCGGGTCATCTTCTGCATCAGAGTCGGTGTCATGATGATCACCATCATCACCATCATCACTATCCGCATCTGCATCACTTACATGATCAGCAACAAGCTTCCCATCGGATGGCTCCTTCCCGCTGGCTGTAGCCAAATCTTCGCTAGGACCCGCGGTGTCTTTTTGCTTGGGAAATGTGGTGCGGAAATCAGGTACCTCCTCCTCATCGCTCAGATCGCACTCCACTACCCCGCTGGATATCAGTTCGCCGAGCCGTTCGTTGTTAGCACATGCCCTTTTCTCGGCCATTTCAATCTCATTCAATAACTGGCCCATAGACACCACAAGCCTACCACGGGCATCAAAAACAGCATCTACACAAACAAATCAAGGTTGATAAGAACCAAACATTAACAAATTAAACAACTAGAACCAACTACAGTTAATAACAAGCTAGAATCATACCTGATACTCCCATCCTACCCCTTGCCCTTCTGGCTTCCTCTTCAGCTTCTTTCTTTCTCGCGTACTTCCCATCGGCCTTCAACTCTAACCTCTTGTGCTTGAGCCACTCCTTGTCGTATTTGCCGAGCGGCATGGGACGGCCTCTTGGAAAAACACCCGCTTTCCTGATCAGAGCTACAATCAAATTGCCATACGGAAGCGCGGCGTTCTTGTGTCTGGCCATCTTCATCATTTGGGTCAGAATTGTGAAGCCGGGGTTGATTGGAAGCTTCTCCATGATATAGTAGAACACCATGAGACGGCAAACTGTGGGCTCACATGCATGCCCTAGGGACGGGACCACATTACCGCAGATTAGCTCAAAAACTAATCTCTGCTCCTCGGTAAGCCTGTGGATCGGGTAAAACCTAGCTGTACCCGGCCTATCAGAAGTCCTTTTAAACCACTTCTGACCCATCTCACCGGCATTCAACGGTTGCTTCGGGCTAACAGAAGGAAACCTCTGCTCGTAATGTACCTCGTACGGACCATCCTTTTTGGTAGGCTTCAGGTCGGTACGAGACAGATACGAACATTTCAGAACTTCATTGATGCTAAACTTATCGACCGTAAACTTAACACCCCGCACCAATGTAGTTATTTCCTCCACCCCTTCCTCTAAACCTAGGTTTGCATAAAATTGGACAACCTCCTCATGGTAAACAGGCTCAGGCAACATAAGCAATGTATCTAGATGTTGTACCCTAAAATGGTCTAGCACGTAATCTAGTTGCAGCGAACGCACCACAGTACTATCAAACACATTATTATTGACAAGTTAGGAACAACGCTCATACCTAGCTTCTGCGGCGTTATTGAAGAACTCAGGAGTGTCCTCCTCCTCACTGGAACTGCTGGGCCCTTCCCCACCATCATTTCCGGCAGCAGCAGCGGCGGCAGGGACTTCTGGAACTTCCGGCGGCGGCGGGGCAACTGGAAGTGGCGGCGGGGCGACTGGAATCTCTGCCTGAACCGCAGGCTCCTCAGTCCGACGCCGTTTACTTCCCACCGCCTGACCACTTCCCCGTCCACTGTCTGAGCCTCTGCCACCCCGTCCTCGCACAGCTCCTCTGGTCTTTGGCCGCATTTTGTCGGAGAACTTACAGTTTCGTCGCCGGAGAAGGGTTTTTCAATTTGGGGCTAATTAATTTAAGACCGATCCCCCTTTTTTTTTATAGTAAAATTACTTGCGATATCGCTAGCCGATACGCTTCTATATGTTGCGAGATCGCTAGTTCACACGCATCTCTATGTTGCGAAGTCGTTAATATCTCGCTCAAGCCTGAGTATCTAGTAGCGAGTCTTAAAAAGCCTCGCCAGGCAAGCGTTCAAGTAGCGAACTCGCTACAGAAGAATCATTTTAATTAGTAGCGAGGTCGTAACCCAAAAAGTCTTTTTTTTATTTGAACTACTAACTAGCGCTATCGCAACCCCGTCGCCAACTGGTTTTCTGGGTTATGTGGGTTTGTGGGTTTGCGGGTTTGTGGGTTTAGGGTTTAGGGTTTAACTGTGGTAACGTGTATACTAGCGAATTCGCTACTACACAAGCTAATTAGATTGTAACTAAAAAATAAAACTTTTTAATTTTTTATTAGTAATTTTCACTTTCTAACATATATATATTTTATATAGATGCAGTACAATACTCTATTTGTTAAATATCCATCATGATATTCACTCAGGTAGAATACATCTTTCTACATAAGCAGTATGACATAACTCTATGTAAAACATCAATAATTCGGTTTAAATTTTTAAACGCAATATCATATTCTTAAATATGTACATTTTATATCCAAACAGTATAATACTCAAATTGGATAATATCGAACATCACATTATGTCAAGCAGAGTACATCTTAGTACATCATCATGCAATGTTATTAAGCGATACTCGGTAGTATGATTAGTGATGACAGTTGGTGAGTGAACGTGTGCATGAAACTTTGTTTAATTCAATAATCGTGCTTGTAATCACATAAATGAGTTGTAATAAACTAAGTATCTCTAATGAAATGCACTTGAACTGCGCATATATATATATGTAGTTCATGTGTGAAGCTCTACTATGCTGTTGTCTCTAAAGGTAAGTGATGGATAGCGTTTTCAAGCGTACACATGATGTGTAGAGTTTCTTATTGTCTTACAATTAAAGACTATGTTTCTTAAAACTCTTTCAAATTATGTAATTGCAGATTAAGTGACAAAATCCCTATCCCGTTCTACATGAGCATACGACGGAACAAATGAAAATTATTCTTAAAATAGAATGATTAGTGTCTTATACATTTCGTATAAATCGTGATTTAAAAATGTATGAGTGCATTAAAAAAACAAAATAAAATCTTAAGTAGGGTTCGTGGGTTCATTTGTAGCGATGTCGCAACATCCTAGTAACATACTTTATGTCAGCTTTTCAGTTACGATATCGCTAGAAGGATTAAGTAGAGCATAAAAGGCAATCACATGAGCACGTAACGACTTCGTAAATATCCACGTCAGGTGTAACGAGAGAGTGCCGATTTCGCAACAAGGTAAGCTAGAATAAAGTAAACACGTTATAGAACAGAAAAACACAACACTTTTGGCATCTTATCCTCACTTCTTACGGGTTTCATCTCCAAAAGTCCAAACTTTTGCACATCTTCTCAAATCTCCTCAACTTTCTTCACATCAAATCTCCATTACCCATCTCATACATCTTCTCACATCAATTGTGTCAAAACAAAGTGGAACTAGCCACTAATTGCATGCAAAAGATTGGTAAGTTTTGCAATAAATTCTCAACCACATTTTTAGGGTTTGGTTTTTTCAATTAATGTCAATATTTATTTGTTCTTGTTCAATTTGGTAACATCCTTTGTTATGGGTTGGAGAGGGACAAACAAGGTAGACCATCCCCAACCAAAATAATCAATTCTACCGACACAACTTTGTCATATACCAAAGGTACGATTTTTTTCATTCTTATTTGCTAAATATTTTATTTTCTTGTACATGGTGCCTCCATTTATCATGTTATTACTAAATATCATGTCAGAAGCATGTCCTGAACGAAAATCAAGATTTTCTTTTAAAATTCTCCATAGCTTGCTTAGCCCTAAATTTTAGGATTATGAAATATAATGTTTTTACTACAAAGTACAACTTTGATTTATTAGTATTGTGTTAGTCATTAACAAATTTCAATATACAAAGGAAGCTTAATGGAGAGCCCTTCAAGTTCCATTAACTCCGACTCAAGTGGGGGGGAAAATGTTGTTGGCGGTTCAAGTGAGGTTAGAAGACAACGAGAAGTGACTCGCGCATCGAAAGAAGCTCAACTCCTCACACATTGTCGCGAATTAGAGATTAGGATCGATAACAAAATACTAACACATGTCAAGTTTAATGACATTGGTGTTGCTATTTCACCCGACGATGATGTCGCGCGATGGTCTAAATCAAAAAGGATATATGGAAGGAATGCAAGGTTAGTGTGGTACTTGTTATTTTTAATTTCAATTGAAAATTGTGAGTGTGACTAATTTTATGATCACATTTGTAGCGCCCCTTTATTATCGAGGCAACATCCTATGATCAAGTGAAGAAGAAAGCTCTTCAAATCGCATCAAAAGCTCATCGAGAACACAAATATACCCTTGCCAAGGATTATATCAAACCGAAGGGCACGAGGTTTGGGGAAGATCCAAGTACGCGTTACAATCACATTGTAACCCTTACTTGGGAGGCATTCAAGAAACGATGGTTAGAAAATGATGCAAAGGTTAGTTTACTTACTACATCTTGCAATAATAGTGTCATGCGAATTAGCCAAATATTTTTGTTTCGGTTAGTGCTTTATTCCTAACAAGCTAGTGGATGGGGGCATGGACGCGGAAGTGGCGAACAAGCTAGTCATTGCCAAAGACCCTACAACATATAGTAGACACCAATTATTCGTCTTGGGTAGAATTAAAAAAGACGGGACTTTCTCAAGTGATGAGGCAAAAAGGGTGGCTAATCGAGTGGTACGCTTAACCTACTACGCCATACCATGTTCCATTTTAGTATCTACAATCAAACAATCAAACACAACAATTGATTACGATAATAACTTTTCATTTACTATACTACCTTTTTAGGACGAGGTCGAGCGTGAAGTTGAAGAAGGCTTGTTAATCCCTGTCGGTAAACACGATGTGCTACGTAGGGCACTTGGGAAGACCGAGCATCCGGGAAGAGCTAAGGGAATTGGTGGTTATGAAACTCAAATAGAGGCGTTTGGTATCAAACGTAGTAGCAAAGACCCTAAACCATCCAAACTCCAAATAGCATTGAACCAAGCCAAAAAATCCGACCAAGAGGTCAACCTTATACAGATTCAGGTGACAGTACAAATCCAATGCTCATTTATTTCCACTATGATTTCATTTCAAATCATTTGTTATACTACTTCGCTTTCAGCACCGAAAGCAATTGTCAAATTGGGAGTGCGGTTACTATATGATGTTGTACGCAAGCGAGTGTGTCGCTGGCCTTGTTCAAGATAATTTGGAATTACATCGCGTAAGCATTCTTATAACCTACTTATTGTACCTATTACTATCTACGTTGCATTCAATAGCATTAAAAAAACATTTCATATTCTTAGATTATCGAGGAAAATCATGCACCGTACACCAAGAAGGAGTTGGAGGATGGTAGAGATGCATTGGCTAGACACTTGGTCCTTATTAGATCTCGGTACATCTCTAGGCCTCACATTCCCAATAAAAGCTAGTTTCTTTTTTTGTCAAATGGATGCATATATTTACTTTTGAGTTCCATTACTTCCATAAGTTTATAAAATGTGGCTTGATAGTGTTTCATGTTCATGTTTTGTGCTTAGATACCATGCATCTTGCAATTGACAGCTTAGACAATTAAAATGAAACCCAATTTTAGTGGAAATGGGTGGAAATGGCTCAAATCCTATAATTTTGTGACACTTACGAATTGCCTGCGAGATCAATACTTCTCTCGCCCGTAACATTAAAATAGTTGCGATCATCTTGTACTATCGCTACTTCAATCGCCCGAATTATATTTCTGAGCTTAGTTTTTGCGCCCTCGCTACCCAATCGCTCGTTCTTCTCTGCCTCTCCAATCTAATCTCTGTCGAGCTCGTAACAATACACGCCAATGCCAGGCGAATGTCTAGCTTACTCGTAACGTAAATTTTTTTTCTCGCTCACCCAGAGCAAAAACGACGTCGTTTAACTTTAGCGAGTTTTGTAGCGACATCGTCACTACACACATAAGCGATTGTCTTACGAAATCGTTAACTCTCTCGAACCAACTACTTTTATGATATTTTTATAATATCATTTTCACAATTTTTATGAAAAACAATTGTTCGGTTGCGACCTCGCTACGGTGTTACCTACGAGTAGCTAGTGGCTGTCGTAACCTGGCTTGTTTGGTTTAACTTGGCTTGTAACGAGTTCGCTACTTATGACCGAGCGATTCGCCCCTATTTGTCGTAACCAGTCTCGTCAGCAGATAAATATATGACAGACTAGGTTCACCTACGAGATCGTAACCAATATTAGCGATCCGCACGCTGGAAGTCGTAACCAGTCTCGTAACCTGTCTAGGCTTTTCAATGTAGCGAAGTCGTTAGTATTTCATCTGGCGATCCGTAAGCTGCTGTCGTAAGATAACAATCAACCATTTGTTTGGGACTAGCGTTTGCTAGTTACGGTTTCGCAACGAGCCAATTCATATCATACAGACGTTCACTCTAGCGAGTTCGTAAGCGTTTAGCAAGGCGTATAAGCCTACATCCAAGGCGGAAACAAACGCCTTAAACCCAAAAACATCTAAGGCGGAAGAGGAACCGCCTTAGATGATTTTTCTCATTCAAGTCACTACCAGGGAAGGCATTTGTTTTCTGCCTTAACACATGAAGGATGAACTGCCTTAGATGGCTCGATATTCTAGTAGTGTAAGCGGCACCCAACCACACAAGAGCAAAGGAATAAAAACATAGATGTGATCCTAGATAGAAAACTAGGTGACTGAGCAGATGGAAGCTTCTTAGTAGGGCAGTGATGAGATCCCTCTGACTGTATAGAAAACTGAAACAAGAGCAAACACATTACATAGCATCTGTAAGTGTAGATAGTCTAAGAGAGGGCAAGCCAACCTTGTCCAGATACTGCAGGCCTCTTGCTGCCTGGGATAGAATATGTGTAGTGAGCTGAGGACTTATCTTGTCAGTGATAGCAGACTTTGCAATGGAGTCAGCCAACAAATTTCCCTGTCTCATAGTGTGAAAAATTGGACAGTTTACAGCTAAAGCACAGTCAGAAGCCAGATCATATACTGGCCAAGGAGCCCGGAGAGGATCAGAGATGGATTTGACAGCTGTAAGGCAGTCTGACTCAATTATGCAAGGGACTAATGAAGAAGTTGCCCACTGTACAGCTTCTTTAAGTGCTAAAAATTCAGCATGCAATGCAGAGGGGGCCATGACCAAACAACTGAGAGCACATATTAGATCACCGTCAGAGTTCCTAACAACTATAGCCAGACCAGCCTTTTTGTTAAGAAGCCAAGAAGCATCAAAATTTATTTAAAAAAACCATTAATAGGGGGAATCCATTTGATTGCCCTAATCACTGGTTGAGATGGTCTGGCATGCAGTGGTAGAAAACCTAGGTTAGATAGTTCAATGTCCAGTGGAGCATTTGATGCCATAGGTTTAGCACAGAAGGTGAGAAAAATATGATCTTTAATGGCCTTTTTAATACTCAGAATATTAGGACTAACATCATCAAACATGTAAGAGCATCTTGCCTTCCACAAAAACCAACAAATAATGCAAGGGGCAATTTTTGACAGTGTAGTGTGAAGTTTAGTGGAACCTTGAAAAGACATATAATAGGACTGTCTATCCCAAATATTGGCAAAATTAATAGGAGCAATCCCAATCATAGAGTGATAATCAGACCATAAGGAAATAGCCAAAGGGCAACTGTTAAAATAATGGTCAAGATGATCAAAATTGTCACAGGCACAGCATTTTGATGGCAAGTTGAAACCCATTTTCATAAGCACATCAGGGAAAGGGATAAATAAATTTACCATTTTCCACATGAAGACACTTATCTTTTTTTGGATCCTTGAGTTCCACAGCTGATTTAAGGTGTAAGAAATATTTCTTGTAGGGGCAACTGCTTTATAAGCTGATCTGAAAGAAAAATCCCCTTTAGTGTCAGGCATCCAAATAAGTCTGTCCTGCCTGAATTGTGTACATTGCACCATCTGTAAAATCAAAACAATGGGAGAGGGCAGATATGGTGTAATGTTAGGCAGAAAAATATGTTTGTTATCACAAAAAAATTTCACAGTACAGTCTGGGGGTATAAGTGTGTCAGAAACATTGCAAAGAAGTGAAAGAGGACCAAAAGAGGTCCAATTTGACTGCCAGAAGTTACACAGACCCTTTCCATGGATAACTTTAGTAAGACTCTCTGCCAAATCAGTAACAGAAATAATTCTTTTCCATACAGAAGATGTTCTGTAGGAAGGGGGAAGATTCCAGAGGAATTGAGACCATAGAGTATCACCAGTTTGGAATTTCCACCAAAGCTTAAGGGAACAAGCTGTAACTATTGCATGTATGGATCTAATTCCTATACCATTTTGATTGACTGGGAAACAGAGTTCACTCCATCTTTTCCATACTTTCCTTGGTTTTAGGTCAGTTTCCCCCCAAAAAAATCTGGCCATCAATTTTTCAATTTTTTTAATCACAGATATGGGAGGTTTCAGAATTGACCAAATGTGCTGGGGGATGGAGTAAAGACAGGACTGAATCAAAGTGATTTTACCACCTGTAGATAGCCACTGATTTTTCCAATTGGAAATTTTATTTTCCAATCTTTGGATTAATGGTGTAAAGTAAGCAGTAAGGACTCTACGCTTAAAGATGGGGACCCCCAGATAGGTAAATGGAAAATGACCCTGTTTCATGCCCATAATATCCTTAACCTGATTAATTTTAGCAGCTGAAGCATGTCTACCTAAAAAGTAATCACTCTTCTCAAAGTTGATTTTTTGACCAGTGGTTAGTTCAAAAGCTACCAGAAAGTCCTTAAAACAAGAGAGATTGCTTTTAGATGCTCTAAGGAAGATGATGGTATCATCTGCATAGCTCAGATGAGATAATGGTGAAGGCCCAGAAGGGATGTCATAGTATTGAAGCATGCCAGAATGAAACATATAAGATAAGCCTCTTGAAAAAGCTTCAGAGAAAATGTTAAAAAGAAAAGGTGACAGAGGGTCACCTTGCTTTATCCCCCTAGAAGATTTAAAGAAACCCTGAGGTCTACCATTTATTAACACAGAGAAAGATGCACAACTGAGATTTTTCATGATGCAATGAACTAATTTACCATGCATACCAAATTGTAGAAGAATAGAATTTAAAAAACCCCAATTAACTCTGTCAAATGCCTTTTTAAGGTCCAGTTTAATAATCAAATTGGGGTTTCTGCACTTTTTATCAAGAAATCTAATCATCTCTTTCAAATAAATAATATTATCAGATATGTCCTTATTTTTTAAAAATGCAGATTGCTGTGGTGATATCAATTTGGCCATAAAAGGTTTCAACCTCTCCATAATAAATTTGGAAAAAAATTTATTTAAGAAATTGGAGAGACTAATTGGCCTATAATCATCAAATGAGGTGACAACATCTTTTTTTGGAATTAAAGTGATCCAAGTTGCAGCAATTCCAACTGGGATGGGAGATGAAGTCATAAAATCTTGGATTGCATTTAATAAATCAAATTTAATTATGTCCCAAGATTTAGTGAAATTTTTTGAAAAGAAGCCATCAGGGTCTGGGCTACTATTTTTATTTAAATAAAAAACAGTAGTTTTAAGCTCTTCCATGTTTACTGGGCTTAGTAAAATTTCATTATCAGTCTCAGTAATTACTGTAGGGATTTGGCTTAAGAATTGGTCATAGTAATCACCATTCTCAACATTAGCAGGCTCAGTAAGTAACTCAGAATAATAAGAAATAGCTTCTGAGTCAATATCTGAGGCATTTTCAAGCCAATTCCCAGAGGAGTCTTTGATTTTAGTAATACTAAGTAAAGACCTCCTTTCCTTCACTGTGTGGTGAAAGAATTTAGTATTATCATCTCCCTCTTTTAACCACTTAATTCTAGACTTTTGTTTCAGAATTTTTGTTGTTCAGTGAGGGCTCTCAAATGCAATGCTTTTAGTTCCTTGAGTTTAATAAGCTCATTAATTGAGTTATTATTGTCATAGACTATTTCTTGCAATCTGAGATTTTCAGCAGCAGTAGTAACATTGTTATCTATGTTGCCAAAAATATTTCTGTTCCAGGCTTTAATAGTCAGTTTCAGTCTGATTAATTTCAGATAAAAACCAAGCATACCTGATTTGTTAATAGGGAGGTTCCAATCATTAGAAATCACATTCATGAAATCTTCCCTATTAAACCATGCATTAATGTACCTAAATGATGATGGAGAGGAAGGTATTGTACTGCCTATTGTAAGAAACATAGGTGCATGATCTGAGGTGTTTCTGTTAAGAATCTGAATAGATGAAGTGGGGAACTTAGCTATCCAGCTCAGAGTTGCCAATCCTCTATCTAGTGTTTGTGTGGTAGGGTTTCTAAGCCAGTTGTTAAACCATGTTAAATGGTTACCAACTGTATTAATCCCTGTGAGTGCATTACTGGAAATGAAGTGGTTAAATGCAGACATGCTCCTAATACTAGGCTGAGAAGGGCCCCTGTACTCATTTGGTGATCTTATGGTATTAAAATCACCAATTAGGAAAGAATCCTGTAACAGTGCATTTGACAAAGCACTCCACAGAAATTCTCTACCAGCTACAGTTCTCAGACCATAGATAAAAACTCCTTCCATTGGAGTGTTCATCCTCTGACTGACAATAGTAACCGATAAATATTGGAGGTGGTCAGTTTTCAAAGTGATATGCAGTTGGTCATTCCAAAATAACCAGATCTTGCCACTTTGTGCACATAAATGGTTCTGGTAGCCTAGAATCCTCCTAAATCTATCAGCTTTCTGGTTTTTGTGTTGTGGTTCAATTAAACATAGCAATTCAATTCTATGTTCTCTAATTATATCATTTAGTCTGACCATAGATGTCCTCATGCCTCTAATATTCCAAACTAAGCACTTAATTTTTAGGGTTGTATTAACCATTAAAAATCACTTTTAGAGCTTTTTGACCTAGTAAAAACAATATTAGGTGATGGAATTTTTTGAATTTTTTGTGGAGTGAACTTCAGATTGATCTGAGTGAAGAAATTACCCATGCTAGATTCTCCCATATGAGGAATGAAAGGTTGGTTAATGTCATCATTCATAGCAGTAGAAGGAGATATAGGCTGTACCTGATCAGACTCAATAAGATTATCATCTTCAGATGATTCATCCACAAGTTCCTTTTCTGTTGGGATTGCATCCTCATCATCATTGTCAGACATATCAGTTAAGCAAGAGAATCTATTTTTATTGTGTACCTGAGACAAAGAAACAAGCTTATCAGTAGAAAGGGAGATATTATCAAAGAAGGAGGGCTTACTGATCATGAGGTCATCCTTAGCATATTTGTTATTGGGGAGGAGAGCTTGTGCAAGTAGAAGGTAATCTGATTCTATGGGGAAGGATTCCTTTTGAATAGGTAGCAGGGGTGAGGAGGCTGATAAGGTATGAGTGATGGTGTGGTTCTGGATGGAGACTGATGCATGTCTTTTTTTGGATTTTGTCCAAACTTTAGCATGGATAGCAGGGTTTGAAGTGGAAGGGACAGTGGGAATTATAGGAGGGATATCTGAGTGGAGAGTGACAGATGGAATGAGAACATGATGGTTAGAGGAGGAAGGGATGAGTGGTATAGATTGAGAGGGAGGTAAGGTAGAAACAGGAGGGTTGAGAATGGTGCAGTCATCTGAGTCTTCAGGGACAGCTAAACCTTTGCCTTTATCTAAAGCCTGACCCATCTTGAGGCTGTTTTCAGTGTGGTTATGGATGTTGAGGGGAGGTTGAGCCTTTGGAGCAGGGGTAGGCTTCAGTTATCGTTTCAGCTCTGGATGAAGGAAGGTGCAATTGTCATCATTGTGACCCAACATAGAGCAGTGACTACAGTATCTTGGAAGGTCCTCATATTCAACTGGATATCTGTGAATTTCTTCACCTTCAATTCCCAGCCTAATAGAGCTATTCAGCTTCTTTCTCAAGTCAATTTCAACACAAATTTTTATCATAGATGGCCTAGTGAGTGCAGCTGTGGCCATATCTATTTTTATAAACGTCCCAATCTGGTTACCCATGACTTGTATCAGTGTAGAATTATAGAAGTAGCATGGTATCTTCTTGATTGAGACCCAAACTGGCACTATGGACGATTCTTCCTCAGGTGAGAAATCCAAGGTCCACTTCAAGACCTTCATTTGCGCTCTGCACAGAAACCAGTGGCCCCTCATCCAACAGCGTTGATAATCTTCCTGGTCTTGGAACCGGATTAGGATGTGCCTGAAATCAATGGCTCCGATCTGATATTTTCCGGTGAAGCCCAGAGTCTTGAAAGCATCATTTAGCCTTTCCATGGTCGGCTTTCCTCTAGGAAATTTGCCAATTAAGGCATTGTTGTAGTGACCGGCCAGTGTTTCAGCTTGAGATCTGGTTACGATGCAGGCGATTTCACCGCGGAATTGGGTAACCGATGTGAATTCGGGGTTGTCAGGAAGGTTAGAGGTGAGAGGGGGTGGTCTGTTTGATAGGGCTTGAAGAAAGCTTTTAACCGGCGCTGCGCCACCGCTGTGCCGCGGCGGCTCCGCCATTGGCGTCACCGTTATAGCCGTTGGCAGTGACCGTTAACGACAGAAAACTGTCAGAACGGGAAAAAGGAAGGTGGATATGTGGTGGAAGTTAGTGTCGGGAAAGTGAGAAAAGTGCGGAAAACTAGAGAGCATTTACTAGTAGGAAAACGAAGTTTGGTGGATAACCTACATTTAAATTTCTACTAATAACTAACAACTTAATAATACAAAAGTCAGGGATGTTATTAGTTTCACATAGATAATATTACTTAGAGAATTTTGATAATGTTGTCACTAATGTAGGGGTTTTTAATTTAATTTTGATAACATATGATTTGATGAAGTTCAACTTAGTTTATGCGTAATATTATTATTTTCAATATAATAATATATATTTATATTAATTCAATTAATTTTTTAATTTATTTTAGTTCAATTTAGCCAAATAATATGATAAGAAAATGATATAATGCAAGGCAAGGCTAACTAATTTATCTGCTAATGTGAACAAACATGTAGCATAAATGCAAGGAATGTATACTTGCTTTAACACAAAACAAATTAACTCTAGGCTCTTATTTCTCATAAAAGTTGTTCCGGTGTATTTTCCAGAATAATAACTATCTGACACATACATCTAACTTATGCTAGTGACAAGCAGGGATAAGATAAATGGATATATAATTCTATTAAAATTCGAGACCAAAAGGGAACTGGAAATTAACTAAAGGAATAATATCATTAGAAGATGTTCAATATTATTGATTCCCCAACCGAACCAAAATACCACCAATTATTAAATACAGATGAAAGGAAATTGATAAAACATAAAGCAGGAGCACAGCGCACTCCATTTATTATCAATGGAATGTAAATTTTGCTCAGTTTCCAACCATCCCCGTTGCTCGGTCTTTAGCCAGAACGTCTTCATCTTCAGAGGAGGGACTATTGAGAGCAGAACTTTCTTCCAAAGGCATTTTCATCTTTTTTTTTATGGCAGGGTGTAGTGGTCATTCATTTCAGCATTAGTGTATGCTTTCACAATGCTATAGCGTGCTGACTGGGAGCCTTGGAAAGTAGTTTCATACTTTCTAAGAAAACAAAATATAGTATGCTCCTGTAGAGATTCTCTGATTCTGCTGGTGAGATCAACATCCTACAAAAAATGTGCCGAGGTGTAAGATTTGTAGAATGCAAACATCATAATATTTGAAAGGTTTACGTACATTTTCTTCTGCTTCCTTGAACTGAGATGTGGTGAACCCGATTAGTTTTTCTGCATCGCTTCCAAAGACAGAAGTTGTGATTGATGCACTTGGGTCTGATAGTGAGAGACTAACCTTGTACCTATGAATCCATTTTGGGAAAAAATTAAATTAAATATCTTAATAAAGGATGGATAAGAGCTATGCCTTGAATATAAAAAAGGGGGGGGGGGGGAAGAAATATTACCTTACAGTCAGTTCAATATCTTGTTGACATGATATGCATTTGGTCTTCTGGCCAACCTCTCCATTGACGGTCTTCATACAATTGTTACATGTCGTGTACCAAAAGTTTGATTGAAGTGGAGCAAGCGTCGTAGCTGCCTTGATCAATGCAGCCTTCAACGGTTTGTATATGAGTACCAATCGTTAAGAAAGTGTATGTCTGCCATAGTGTATGAACAATAGTTAAAGTTTACACTCTGGAATAATTTCATTGCAGCTTGTATGGTGTGAATACTATCATGGCCTGGTTGTGGGAGGAGCACTTCTGCATTCTTGTATGCTCCTTGATCTAGGAGTTCAGTTACCTTCCCTTGGTTGTTCATGTACCTGAAACACCGTTTAGTAAAGTTCAAATCACCGTTAAATTGACACCTTGTAAATATATACAAAGGGTATACCATTCTTGAAGATCCTGTTGAGCCTGGGTAGGAGCATTCATGATGAACACTGATTGAGGACGGCTTGTGAGCGACAGAGCTGTAATTTGTGGAACTCGTTAGGAAGAACTTTGTAGCATGAAACTTGAATCTACATGAAATGGAAGTATCATATTACCGTTGAATGTTGTGAACTTAACCCTCGGAGCAAGAAGTGCTGGGACTCTTCCAGCATTGTCAGCAATGGTGTTGCCTTCATGGTGCTCGAAGTCATTCCAGAGAGTTAGAATGATGGGTTTTTTCTTGAATATGTGCAAAGGAAGCAATGAATATTAGCATAAGGCAAGCTGGAAAAAATAAATGTTGTGAATATATTGGTGAATTCATGATTAGCATTACTCTGGAGTAATCAGCACAAGGTCTCTAGACATCTTATCATTAAATCCTTGACTCTTGGGGGGAAATGTGTGAATCACCAAGCCCTCCACGTCTATAACACAAAACGTAAGAAGTTTAAATTAATCGTCAACAATGTCAAAGCAAAATCGAACGAATGCGGAGAAAATATACTTACTTTATAGCATATCACTATCGGCATACTTGTAGAGATCACTTATGTTGGTAGTTGGAACTTGAAATGGAAACACGGGAGGTTCAACTAAAGTACTGCTAGTAATATGGGTATGATCCGAGCCTGTAGTTTGGGTTAGCCAACCAAATAGATGCATTCGAGACGTGGCATCTCTTGCATGGAAGAAGAAGGCCGTTGAAGTAACGAATATCGTTATCAAAGATAGCTGCATAGACTCTAGTACCCTATAATACATAATTACTTTTAATAAAAATCAATGATAACCAATGATGGAACATAATAGCGACTAAACATGTGCACTTAGAATGTACCTCAGAATCTGCTAACACAATCCTCCTTATTTGTTTTTCCTTGGATGAATACAGCTTTTTGGATGCGTGAACTCTCGAGAACCTAGACAAGTGAAGTCCAGCATGCTCTTCTCTAATTCTGAGGGTGTACATGAGCGATGGACATAATTCTTCTTCCCATTCTCTAATTCACTTAAAAAGCCTGCGTGGGTTTGGAATGAAGAGGATCACGATCTTGAATGAAAAACAATGAAAATGATTAAAATTCCATAATTTGGATGTAGGAAATAAAAGTACTATTCAGTAATATATATATATATATAGTTGTTGATCCCTAAATATGTAATTTATAGAAATACAATTCAGTATTATATAATTGTAAGTAACTAAGATTGCATCCCTCATAAAATAATAAATTGATACAATTCTTATATAATATCACGGGTGTACGTACACCTACCTTTACTGTGTGTTTTACCTTAATAATTATGAATTTCATTGATAACAATCTACACATACTATTTATAGAAATTATAAGTTAAAAGATTTACAATTCACAATTATTCACATTAAAATGCACATATTTGAATATTAGAATGCACCTGGGGATATATACCCAAGTGTATGGAATAATTTGTGAAATTGATATTAGTCATTCCGAGAGGAAGAAAAAAAAAAAATTAGCCAATATCCACCTCTTTAGTGTCGACTCGGTGTCTATGTGGCACCTACTCGGCCACACTCTTCATCAGCCAATCATAAACGGACACGTAATGCAAGGGACAAAAGCCGATGGGTTCAACTTGTTTATCCTGGGAGATTGGTGTGGTGAAGTAAAGGAACTCAACAAGAAACCAGCAAAAGCCTTAAGTTGATACTGAAAGAGGAAAGTACACACAGTAGGACTGTAGGAGTGATTAAAACTGGAAACACAAAATACATAATTAACGCTCTCACTCACTCTCAAGTCTTCTTCTTCTTCTTCTAATAAAGCAAAACTATAAGTAGATATTACATAAAAATCAAAGTCTGCTGCTTCATGGAATTCCAATGATAGGAATGAAAGGAACATAATAGCTAGATGGGGCTAGTCCCCATTCTCTTGGAAGAGGGATGTCCACGGTCTCAGATGAAGCGAATACGGAGGCACATACAGCATGTTTGTCAGCAGGGCATGATTGGTAGAAGTCGAGAGGCTCAACATTAGTGTAATAATCTTTCCCCTTAACCTTGGCAATCTCAGATATAGTTTTCTCTCCTGAAGAATAGATCAAGGCTGGACCTCCAAGGATCTTGGACAGACAACTCAGAGACTCTTGGTCCTCAGGAAGGTCTGCCACAAATCTTCCATCTTTCTCAGTTGTTGCAACAGTCTTCACTCCGTTGCACTTGACTAGCACCTTTATGCCTGTTGATTGAGATTAGATATATACATATATATATATATATACACATGTATATATATATATATATGTGTGTGTATATATATATGTATATATACACTGTATGTATAGGCATTTAAATTGTAAGAAAGTATACCTGAGAGATCGGTGTGAGCATCACAATCCAGACAGGTGATGGAGCCCTGTATGTCATGGGCGGTGGAGAGGCTGCTGCTACAAAGAACAACGACGAAGAAGAGAGCAAAGGTTTGCAGGCGAGGGGACATGGTGAGCAATCGATATCTTGAAAATTGAATACAATCAAATATTCTCACCTATTAGTATGGAAGGAAGAAGAAGTTGAAGGATGGTTTTATACAGGGGAAACTAACGAAGTAAATACCAAGGTCCCCATGCATGTGTAGGTAGTTGGTAATAATTAAAAAGTAGGAAGATGCAGTTGGATGAATTTACACACGTAGACATATGGTTTTCATTATTTACCGGACCCCTTCATTGCAATCAGGTGTTTCGTCCCATACTTATTCTCCAAAAACGGTGCTACATAAATAATGGCATATGATGGATGTAGATCGTATTTGAGTTCGGATTCTCTACCCACAATTCTCTAGCAACTCGTACGCAACACCATTTACATGGGTAACAAGTTATATAAATGGTAAATATTTTTGTTAGTTTTCACAAAGATAAGCCGAGAACAGGAGAAAGAAGAACAATAATATTGTGCAGAAAACTTTATACTTCTAGACCTGCTTCCGTTGAAATTCTTAAAGCCCGAACGAAAGATTTTATGGACCGGTTCGTTACCTACACCAAAAGAGACAAAGCGGTCGAAGTTGGAACCCTCAACATGCCTGTGGTTTTGTTGTTGTGCCGTTGTGGTCCAGTCACATGCCGTGTCTTCATCGAAGACGATGTCACGTGATACTTTTACACGGTCCAGTTTCATAACCAAGTAGCACTATCGGCTTGCTCCGGTCCTCCAGTTTCTTCAGCCCTTGCTGCGTGGCCTTGACGTGGGCGACGCACCTAAACACTCAGAGATGACTCACGCTCGGCCGGCGCCCGTGCCATGCTTCGTTGGGTGTCTTGCCACTGAAACTTTTCGTGGTTCCCCGGTTCAGGAGGTAGACCGCCGTTGTCACTGCTTTGATAGATGTCTGGAACCCGCACTTGATCATGAACTGATCTGCAAGACAAAGCCCCAGGAATCCCAAGGGTAGACACTCCGATGCTCAAGTTAGTATGTGCGTAAGGCGTATTGTATGTAAGATAATAGATAGAAAAAGTGTACCAAACCTTTGGTATTTATATGGCTACAATCCGTAGATCACCAAGATATATAATTATGGTATGAATACAACTCTTATGGAAATAGTAGCTGTATTACCATGTATAGAAGACGTGTATTTCGGTCATGGTTGTATTACCATGTTTAGGAGGAAGTTTATTCCTTGTAGAACATTCAGGATATACACATTCCTTATAAGGATTTGGATTGATGGACCCGTGGATCCATCCTCCACGTACCTCGAGCCCACGACCCTTCTCGGACCCTGGTCCAGAAAACGAACCATGGACTTATCAGTAGCCCCAAGGTAGATCTTCAGAATTTCGAGGGCTCTGTCTCGAAGGCTGGATGAGAGGCTTGCTTCTCGAGGGAAAGTTAATAACTCGAGGGAGAGTAACTCGGGGTATTAAGCTCGGGGTTATCCACTTAGGACTAATATCTCGGGCTGACCTTTCTGAATATCTAGCTTCAAATTGTTTCGTATTCCATCAAGGCACGTGGACGGCCTGGTTTGAATCCATCACTACTACAATTTTGCAGCATTTAAGGCGGTTGGTCCTTCACGTTTCAAGGCAGAAGACAAATGCCTTCTCTGGTATTGCCTTAAAACCTGAAAAAGCTTTAAGGCGGTTCCTCTTCCGCCTTAAATTTTTCTGTTTTAAGGCGTATCATCCGCCTTAGAAGTATGTCATTTCCGCCTTTATGACGTGTTGCGAACTCGCAACAACTACTCAAATCAAAACCTAACTTACAAGGTGGCGAGATCGCTAGCTTAAACGCAAGGCTGAAATTATGTGTGAGTCTGACTAGTTACGATGGCTGTTGGCGATTCGCTAAACATTTATGTAGCGAGTTCGCTACAATTCATGTTAGACAGGGTTTATGGTCTAGGGTTTAGGGCGTCACTTGAGTAGTTGCGACACCAACAAGCGATCGCAAGTAATATACTTGCGAGTCCGCTAGTTTGCCTGGTCAAGATCTTAGATAGTGAACGAGGATACTAGCGATATCGATTATGGCTCGCCCAGAACTGTCCTTGCGATCTCGCTACGCCATCTCTTATTATTTTGTAGCGAGATCGTAAGTGTACTCTCAGGCATGATTATGGTCTAGGGTTTAGGGCGTCACTTGATTAGTTGCGACACCAACAAGCGATCGCAAGTAATATTCTTGCGAGTCCGCTAGTTTGCCTGGTCAAGATCTTAGATAGTGAACGAGGATACTAGCGATATCGATTATGGCTCGCCCAGAACTGTCCTTGCGATCTCGCTACGCCATCTCTTATTATTTTGTAGCGAGATCGTAAGTGTACTCTCAGGCATGATTATGGTCTAGGGTTTAGGGCGTCACTTGATTAGTTGCGACACCAACAAGCGATCGCAAGTAATATTCTTGCGAGTCCGCTAGTTTGCCTGGTCAAGATCTTAGATAGTGAACGAGGGTAGTAGCGAGACCGTTTGTGGCTCGCCTAAAACAGTCCTAGCGAGCTCGCTACGCCATCTCTTATTATTTTGTAGCGAGTTCGTAAGTGTACTCTCAGGCATGATTAAACGACGTCGTAGTTTCTGAGATTAGGCAATTTTAGTAGTTTATTGGCGAGCTCGCTAACTTGCTCGGCAGGTTTGACGAGTAGACTGGCGAAATCGCAGTGTTTGAGACTGGAGAGGCAGTGGCTAACGAGCGACAGAGTTGCGAATACGCTAGTAAACTGTGATTGGGGTTGATTTCTGATGAATTGTGGCGAGGTCGCTTGTATATTTCGCTAGTCTTGACGAGTCAGGTTGCGATGGCGTTAGACATAATATTGGTGAGACAGAGTTCAACCTAGCGAGCTATGTGGCGAAACCGCCACCCGAGCTTAACTACTTGCGAGTACGCATGTAACTCGCATAAGCCATTTGGTGCCTAACGAGAAAGGTAACGAGCTCGCCAGGAAAAAAGCCTAGTACATTAATTTTTGATTTTTGGTAAATATCCCGCACAAATAGTATAATTGTCATATCTAAACCTGTCAATTGCAAGATATATGTAGTCCACTAAATGGCAAACACAAAGAACTCATAAATTATAATCCTTTGCATGTATAACAAATGTAGAAATACGACTTAGGTTTTACATGCATCCTTACGTGGTACGTGTGGTCTAGATATGAATCGAGCTCTAACGATGACCAAGTGCTTTGCAAATCTATCTCTCCCCAACTCTAACTCTTTTTTAGTGTATGGCGATTGATTTTCCTCGAGTATCTACGAATGAGATACATTTATTAGTACAAACTAAGGTAATTTGTAGGTAATAAATAGAAACTTTCATATTGTAAGAGTACTCACGCGATGTAGTTCCAAATTGTCACTTGTAAGGGTCTCAATGCACTCGTAGGCATACAACATCATGTAGTATCCACACTCCCAGTTGGACAATTGCTTGCGGTGCTGAAATTGAAGTAGTTTAACATATGGTATGTAAATGTATTTAGCTGCAAATACGTAATAATGGAGTCGATATTTTAACCTGAATTTGAATAAATTCAAAGTTAAGGAGTGTGTCGTCATTCACAGCATGCATAGCAATCTCCAATAGATCGGCAAATTTTGTAGATGGAGCGAAATGTAGTGGATCAATCCAATAGACACGCTTCAATGATGGAATCATTGCAACAAAACTCCAATGACCACTATATATTAAACAACATGCACCTCAGACTATAACATAGATTATGTAGATTATGTGCAGTTGAAACTAATATCTACTAATCAAACAATTAGTAAATACATACCCCTCTAGGTATGGCCCAATGAAAATGGTTTTGCTCTTGTCGTTTAGCAACTTTGTAAGGTAAGCAAGCCTCACATTATTACCTTGTTGGGCTTGTTGCAAGCAAGTCGGGTGCAAAAAACCGATGAATGTCTTGGTCACGCTCAAAGAGACGTATTGCATGAACCTACAACAATCTTAGAGCATAAAGTATCGGAAGAGGTATATAAATACCGACACAATAAAGTAACACATAAATACCACTAGGTTAAACAATAACACTTACATTTGATGTAGGATTAGTATAGTATCGGGAAGGGTTTGTTTGTGCCAAAATAGGGCAAAATCTTCCAAAGGAACAACCACTTCCTTTGCCTCGCCAAAAACCTTGGAATTGGCTACAAAATAGTACACAGATTCACGGCTATGATGACCTAGCATGTCAAATAGTGTGCGAACAAAACCCGGGAGAGCTTTCATGAAGCCCACACACTCATTAGAGAGAGGAATCTTAGGGATTGGGAAATTAAGGTCGGCAATCTCTGTTGGTTGCTTTGTGTTCTTGGGGATGCATGTTGAATTAGCATCTACAACCAACCACGCGGGCCATACGAAAAAAAATCCCAAACCTTGACCAACTGTTGTGCATTCATCATCCTCAGTCACCGGCAACAAGGCATCTTCTACATACACCTCAACTATGGATACCCTTACGAAACCCTTAGGTACTTTTGATTTGTGATGCAAAGTCATATGAGGATAGGAATTCCCATTAGCAACGTGTATTGGTTGAGAATTATTACCTCTAACAACGTACAACTTGCAAGAATGGGAAATCTACATTAAAGAAAAAAATATTAGTTTGTTATCATAGTATTTTCAAAAAGGAGTAGATGATTAAGCGTAATTAATTTGAATGTAAGGCTTAGACTAGGGTGATAACCTAACCTTTGTGGTTGCTTTGGGAATTTGTATATCAACTTGCGGAAGTTGTACATCAACTTGAGGTTGGCTAGGAGCCAATGGCGTGCATATGTCGATGTGGTCGAATGGAGGATTTGGTTGGTCAACCTCAACTTGGGGCGGGGATGGATGGGAGCCTCTGGATGATGGTCCATTACCTTGATTTGTTAGACACAAATCATCGGGAATAGGATAATTCACAAAAGCACAAACATTGGCTAAGATGGCTTTCAAATTCTTGACATCTTGCTCGGATTTTTTAGCTTGGCTTAAGGCTACTTGGAGTTTAGAGAGTTTAGGATTTTTGCTACTACGTTTGATCCCAAAAGCTTCAATTTGGGTCGCATATCCACCTATCCCCTTTGCTCTTCCAGGATGTTCATCCTTACCTAGTGCTCTATGCAAGACATCATGTTTTCCCACCGGGATGAATAAACCCTGTTCAACTTCAAGCCCTACCTCATCCTACTCACAATAATAATCAAACAAATTGGTTGTTCGTATTTTGAATACACTATGACGTTCTATTTTAATTTTAGTAACATTAATATTTTTGAGAAGTATGTAAACTTATATAACACGTACCACTCGTCCCGCAATTCTCTTTGCCTCTTCGCTTGAGAATTTTCCGTCGGCCTTAATTCTACCAAGCACGAATAACTGTTCTCGAGTATATTTTGTTGGGTCTTCGGCCGCGACTTGGTTTTTTGCCTCTTCTAGGGGGGTGCCACCATCTACTAGTTCCTTAACCTCTTTATCGTATTTGTTTTTAGATGTCTTCTTCCCCACACCCAAATATCCACACCGTCCACCGGTGTAGGGCATATTATTAGCAGCAGCTGCTTTACGCTTATCATCACCCACACCCTTTATGAATTTTATTGGTTAGTAAGGATAAACTAATTTAGGGAACAATTAAAGGTGTATAGGAAAAAAAATAAATTAAGCAAATTGAATGTTAGTACTAACCTTTAAATCATTTTCTAGCCATCGTGCCTTGAATATCTCCCAAGTAAGTGGGACAATGTGATTGTAACGATCCTTAGGATGTTGACCAAACCTTATGCCCTTGGGGTTTATGTACTCCTTGGCAAGAGTATATTTATGCTCGCGATGCGACTTTGATGCAATTTGTAATGCCTTCTTCTTCACTTGATCGTACGATTTGGCTTCGATCACAAAGGGTCGCTAACATTGATATAGTATAGATGGTAAGTCCTATTAACAAGGTATTACTAATTGGAAAAAAATAAAAAAGTGAACTTCACCTTGCATTCCTTCCACACACCCCTTTTAATAGCGGGGTCTAGAAGCCTCCAATCCGTAGTGTCTAGCGGCACATGAGTCCTACCTATTTTCCCACACCAACTAGACCACCTTTGGGCATCATCATAGGGCGCAATAGCTACACCGATGTCATTAAATTTGACATGTGTTAGAATTTTATTGTCGATTCGTGTCTCTATCTCGCGACAATGGGTCCTCATTTGTTCTTCTTTTGAAGCGCGACTAAGCTTCCTTGTTTTACGTCGTCGCGAATCTAGAACAACATTTTCTCCACCACTAGATGAGTTGGAAGAAGTCGAGTTTGTTGGTTCACTCATTGTCCTTTCCTACGTTTAGAGACCAATTTGTTAGTGGAAATGACAAAACATTTATATAGTCCACTTTCCCCAATTAATGAATGCCTACAAACATGGTCATGAATATGCATTTACACACAAGTTAAGTATAATTTTGTTTACCTAGACACAAGTACCTAAAACAAATAAAATGTAACAATTTTGATGGACCTAGTGGTGATTAATTAATGATGAATCATAAGTTTAACACTCCAACGAATATATAAACCCTAATGACCCCTTAAAACTCACAAAATAAGTGTAATCAACTAAAAACCCATACCTTTGCAATTATCAAATAGGTAGATGTAGAATTGATTGTAGTGTTAAGGATGGGTCTACCTTGTTTGTCTTTCTCCTACCCACATAAATTGTGCTACTAAATTCCAAAACAACAAGTACAAAATCATAAAGACAAGCATATGGGTAGAGAAACAAATAGTGGAGAAGTAATTGAAAAGCTTAGCAAATTGCTTACACTTTGGATTGACCCACTTGAGATGTAATTGAATTTATTGAAGGGTTTGTGTAGATTTGATGGAAGATTGATGTGGAAAGAGTAGAGAATATGTGAAAAGAGAAGAGATTTGGAAGAAAGATTCGACCATGAAAAGTGATAAGATGCCAAGTTTGTGGTCTTTTTGGCTTGGAATTATGCTGTTGACGACCAGAGGCGGGCCAGGTTGCGAATTCGCTAGTTATAAGCTTTGGGTTTCGAGCACCATGCGATAGCGCTAGTAATGAAACTCATGCATTCAATACCTTCACCATTGTGACTTGCGATTTCGCAAGAAGTCCGGTTCATAAATATGGACCCTTGCGAACTCGCAACTGTGGAGGCATGATGTAATTTTCTCAATCATCTGTCATTCAGTTTGATAATACACTTGTTAATTACCACGTCTAATAAGGTATAAAAGTGGTGACTTGAACGTAAAAATGACATTGAAGTTATTTAATTAGTTTCGTTATGGTAATTAACGCAGAATAAGGTGTATATCAAATATATTTCGGCGTTGCGAGTATGTTTGATACTACACTAGTTAATTACCACGTGTAAAAAGGTATAAAGTTGGTGACTTTAGCGTAATATTGAAGTGGAGGTTAATAAATTAGTTTCATTATAAATAAGTGTGACATAAGGTATTTAATGAACAGCGACTATACATGGCATGCAGTTATCAATCTATTATTTGCAGGTGTATATATGTATGACTATTGAAAAGCATATCGTACTCTGAACTCCCAGATGTTCATCGTTTATTCAAAAGTTGTTATGAAATAGCTGGACAGGTACTAGCTGGTTGTGACAACATTAATGTGAATATAAGTGTGGAATAAGGTATTTACTTGCGACTATGTCATGGAGTAATCATTCGATTAATTGCAAGTGTATATATGTATGACTATTGAAAAGCATATCGTACTCTAAAGTCCCAAATGTTCATCGTACATTCAAAAGTTGTTATGCTTTAGCTTGCCAAGTACTAGCTGGTTGTGACAACATTAATGTAATTAGGTTGATGAACTTGATAATCAATGGGAATATATTATGGTAACCATCGAATCATGTAATGTAAAAAAAGAATTAGATAATCCTCACTAACATTGATGTTGGTAAATACTGCGTAAGTGTTCATAACCAGTAGTCGTCACGTACATGTAATCTGGAACAAAGTACTATTAGTGTTGGATGTAATAAATGTACAGTAATGACTGATTAGTTCAAATGAAGTCAAAAATTAAAGTAAAAACATAACAAGTTCGACAACTTTTGAACGTAACTTTGGCTATTAAATCGCACCTGTGACATAAGATGAAATGATTTTACAAACATATATGTTTTTCACTTCCACAACTCAAGTTTAATGGGCAAAATTATATTAAATTAAAGTACACAATAAACTATTTCATAAATGTTTATGTTACAAATGTATATAAAATATGTACAATTAACAAAAATGATTTGAGATAGAAATTTTATACATGAACCCTAGTGCTTGCGAGCTCGTTAGTGTCAAGGTTGGTAGTATAAACCCTAAACCCTAAGCCCACTAATGAACTGGCGAGCACCTTGCGAGCTCGTTAATGAACTGGCGAGCACCTTGCGAGCTCGCTAGTGTGTATAACCACCAAAAAAATTTGGGGGTTGGGCCTTAGTCATTGATGGGCTGTAGGTGGTAGTATAGTTCTGTATATAGTATAGATTGGGCCTACTTGGCTTGCATATCAATGTGTGTGTTTCATGTTCAGTTTGCGCGGGTCGGCGACTTATCGAACCATTCAGAAAACTTGAATAATATAAACTGAAAAACTGACTCCTGATTTGGCGATGTGGGAAAACTGCACGCGAGCAGGGTTGCGAGCTCGCAAGTAATGAAATTAATTTTACAACCAAGCGAGTACACTGGCGAATTCGCAAGAATGTGAAGTATATAAAAATAAGCGAGGATGGTGCGATCTCGCAAGGAGTGAAATTAATTTTGACAACCTTGCAAGTCAACTGGCGAACTCGCAAGCATGTGTAGTATATAAAAAAAATTAAGGGTCGGGCAAAATTAATTTTGCCCCAAATTAAAAACCCTAGCCGAGCCCTCTGCGATTTCGCCGGAGATCTAGCTATGCCGCCCAAAACCAGAGGATCAGGCCGTTCGCAGGGGAGTGGGAGAGGCCAGGCCGGTGCCGGGTCCAAGAGGAAGCGAGCCGAAGGTGAGGAGGTGGTCGAGCCGCGATCCAGAGGTGTAAACCGAGGTGAAAACCGACCAGAGGCAGATGTGCCCGCCGGAAATCAGCCGGGACAAGGCGGCGAGGAGGTGGAAAATGCCAACGACGAGCCACAGTTCTTCAATGACAAAGCCAGAGCTAGGTATGCCCGCTTACAGTCTCGTTCTGTAATTAACAATAAGGTGTTTGATAGTACCACTGTGCCTGCTATGAAGTTTGATTATGTACTAGACTATTTTAGGGAACAAAACCTAGATCAGCTTTTACAGCTTCCCGACCCCATCTACTATGAGGAATTCTTGCGATTTTATGCTAATTTAGGGTTAGAGGAGGGGGTCGATGAAATAACCACTATAGTTAGAGGGGTTAAGTTTAAGGTTGATAAATTCATGATAAATAGTGTGTTGAAATGCCCCTACAAGAGCAGTGAAGATCTTAGGCCTACCAAGCCCGATGGCCCATACGAGGTTTACTATGAACAGCGTTTTCCAGCCACTAGCCCTAGACAGCCACTGGATGTAGTAGAGATGGCTCAAAAGTGGTTTAAAAGGACCTCGAATAGAGCGGGTAGAGCTAGGACATACCCAGTGTATAGACTAAGCGAGGAGGCTCGGTTAGTCTTTGAAATGATATGTGGGAATGTGCTGCCTACTCTAGGCCATGCCTGTGAGCCATCGATTGCTTCTTTGACCCTATTTTACTATATCGTGGAGAAGATAAAGATCAATCCCGGCTTCACGATCCTTAGCCACATGATGAAGATGGCAAGGCATAAGAGAGCTGCAATTCCGTATGGGGGTTTGGTCACTGCCTTGATCAGAAAAGCCGGTATCTTCCCAAGGGGTAGGCCAATGCAGATTGTTTATTATGACAGAGATTGGTTGCGTAATAAAAGGCTGGAATTGAAGGCTGATGGGAAGTACGGGAAGAAGAAGGAAGCTGAAGCGGCAGCGAGAAGAGCTAGGGGTGGTGTATCAGGTAATAAAAATTTTAGCTTGTTTTACAAACAGTTGCATAAGTCCATTCATAACTGATTCTATGTTTTATTAATTGCAGACGCAGTGTTTGAAGCTCGTGGTCGGTTGGTAGTCAAAATGAGCAAGCTGGCCAATGAGATTGAAGTAGCGCAGCAACGTTCACGGGCGAACAACGACGCACTCAATCGACTTCTTGAAAGCGGAGCCATCGACTGCGAGTTGAGCGACTCTGAAGACATCCCAGATTTTTTACAACAGCTGCGTGATGAGGTGAGCGCGCCAGGGGGGAGCGAGGATAAAGGGAAAAGCAAGGCCACAGATGGCTCAGATGGAAAGGTGGCGGGCCGAGAAAAGGATGATGAGGTTGATGACAGTGACGATGACGATGATGAAGAGGACGACCTGTCAGATGGCGAAGACGCAGCGGAGAAGGCTGAGATGCAGAGGAAGGAGGCAAGAATAGCAGAGGAGGCTGGCACAAGTGCCACCAATCAAGTCGAAGGGACTCAAGACATTGCCAACCCGCAACCTAACACCGATGCTTCGCAGAACATGACTAGTGAAGAACTACATGATGTTCTAGTTAAGGGGTTGTGATTTAGTTTAATTTCTTTTGTGATAAAACATTGGCCAAACTATGGCCTTTTTTTAAGTACAATTTGATCAGTAAAAGTTGTGGTAGTATTTGATGAAGAATTGTGAATGAGATGATCCTAGTTTAGGCATCTGTTTTTGTTGAAATATGCCATCAAATTTTGCTCAAGTTTTTTTTTTGTACCTAGATTACCGTGTTGCGAGCTCGCCAGCACAGGCGACCAAAGCTGACGAGTTCGTTAGTGACTTGAAATCTTCAACAGAGCCTACCATCAGTTAGACTTGCGAATTCGCTGAAGTCTCGCCAACATCTGAACGAATCACGCTACAGTTAATATTTATCCAACAGAGCTTAGGTTGACGTGCACCTAGCGTGCTCGCTTGAAGTTTGACATACAAGCGGCGAACTCGCTACATTTAATATTAAACCACCAGAGCTGAGTTTGCGTGTAACTAGCGAACTCGCTAACAGTCTGAGGTATTAGTGGCGAGCTCGCTACGGTTAATATTCAACCAACAGAGCTGAGTAAGTTTGTAACTAGCGAACTCGCTAGCTCTTGAGATTATAGTGGCGATATCGTAAACATTTACCACAGACTTTAATTGAAAAATTAGATTAAAACGACAACGTTTTGACAGTCTGCATCTGCGTGCACATGTGCGACATCGCAACACGCCTGCACAGTTACCTAAATTTATGGTGATCATGTGAATCCAATCAAATCAATTATGGTAAATTTATGGTAATTTACAAACAATTTATATTAGCCAAAACGTACCATATATCCAATCAAATAATTTTATTTTACACACCATACAAAATAGAAACACTACAAATGTATTGTATACGCTTATTAGACCTCCTCATCTTCTTCCACATCCTCTTCTTCATCTTCTTCTTCTTCGTCAGTTACTAACTTCTTATTCTTCTTCTTCATAGTCGCCTTCTTATGCTTCTTCTTCTTCATAGTCGCCTTCTTATGCTTCTTTGATTGCTTCCTCTTCCTTTTAGTAGTTTTTCCTGCGGGGTTTATCCACGTTCCTTCATCGTGGTACATCCGACATATAATTCGGGCAACTATGTCATCATCGTCTTCCAATGTCTCATAAATCGACAATGGAATGTTCTCACTAGAAATGTTGCAGTCATCGTCAAACAAACCATCACCATAAACAAACGTTTTCTTTCCATCTACCACGACCTCCCAGCAACCATCTACTGGATCTTTAACATAAAACACTTGATGAGCTTGTGCGGCCATTATGAAAGGATCTTCAGTTGAGCCTTGCATGTCTCTGTTCACTAGAATCATCCCCAACTCCTCCAGACGCGTGCCTTCTGCTTGATCAACCCACTGGCATTTAAACAGTGCTATTTTTACGTGGACAAAATCCATTTCCCAGATGTCAGTGATTGTACCAAAAAAAGCATTTTCCCCATGCAAACCACCCTCTCCGAGTACTGATACACCACTATTTTGTGTCGCCGATCTATCATCGCTCCACTTTGTACCAAATGTGTAGCCATTTATATCATACCCACTAAACGACGTAACTGTGCCCAGTGGTCTCTTAGCCAACCATTTGACGACTTTTGGATGCTCATCCCCATTTTGCACATGAATTTTCAACCAACTAGTGAAATCTTTACAATGTAATTCAAAAGCCCGGGGTCCTAACAAACCGGGATGCGCGGCCATAATCTCTGCTAGGTGAACTTCGACATAAGGACTCACAGCAGAATGGTTGCGTAGGATATACAGATGGGCTTTAGATATCTCATCTGAGGAAGGGCTGAACTTTGACCTATGCCGTAGTCCAACACCATCAGCTCTCCCATCGTGCCTAGCAATTGGTAGCCCTATTGTTGGTACATCCTGTAAGTAGTTGGTGCAGAATTCGATCACCTCTTCGGCCACGTACCGCTGTACAATACTTGCATCTGGACGATATCGATTCTTGACAAAATGTTTGAAAATACTCATGTACCTCTCAAATGGATACATCCATCTTAGGTACACGGGACCACACAACTTGACCTCCCTTACAAGATGGACTATCACATGAATCATTATGTCAAAAAATGAGGGGGGGAAATACATCTCAAGCCTGCACAACACTTCTACCACCATCGTTTGCAACTCATCCAATTTACACCGACTAACCTTCTTGCGACATATCTGCTTAAAAAAAAAGCATAGCCTTGCAACCGCCTTCCGAACGTGTGTAGGCAAGCATCCACGGAGAGCGATGACATTCAAATCCTGCATCAAATTGTGACAGTCGTGTGATTTCATTCCAACCAATTTCAATTCAGCAGTCGATACACAACTACTGATGTTTGAACCGTAATTAGGAACTTTTACTGACTTCAGAGTTGCACAAAAACTTTCCTTCTCTTCAGATGATAATGAATAACAAGCAGGTGGTAGGTACGTTTTACCTACTTCTTCTTGCACGGGGGCAAGGGATGTCCTAATGCCAAGATTCACTAAATCTTTCCTTGATTTCAATCCATCCTTACTTTTCCCGGGAGTATTCAACAACGTCCCCACCAAAGCCTCACATACATTCTTCTCTATATGCATCACATCCAGACAGTGCCGTACATCCAAATGCTCCCAGTAAGGAAGTTTGAAGAATATAGAGCACTTTTTCCAAATGGAAGGTTGTTTACTCTTCTTATGACCCTTGCCTAAAACATATTCTATCTCAGACACCTTGCCAAAAATTTCTGAACCCGAGAGTGGGACAGGGGCTGCACCGTTTTCTTCCTCACCGTTAAACCACTTCTTAGCACGCCTCCATGGATGACTAGCAGGCAAAAAACGTCGATGACCCAAATAAACAGGCTTTCCTCCATGCTTTAACTGACAATGACTAGTATTACTCTCACATAGCGGGCATGCAAAATGTCCTTTCACCGAGCACCCTCCGAGATTTCCAAGCGCCGGAAAATCATTAATGCTCCACATAAGCATTGCTTTAAGTTCGAACTCAGCATCCCCACGACTACCATCGGGAATCACCATACCTATCTCAAATAAAGATGATAACTCTTCAACAAGAGGTGCTAGATAAACATCAATGTCGTTGCCAGGTTGCTTAGGGCCTGAGATCATAGTGTTTAAAAACACATATTTTCGCTTCATCATCAACCAAGAAGGGAGATTATAAATAACAAGCATAACAGGCCATGAACTATGGGTACTAGACATGTTACCAAAAGGGTTCATGCCATCCGTGGATAGTCCGAGTCTCACATGTCTAGGTTCATTAGCAAACTCAGGGTACCTAGCATCCATCTTCTTCCACTGATCACCATCTGAAGCGTGAGAAATAATATCATCTCCCTCTCGAACTCGATCGGCATGCCATGTTAATAGTTTCGCATCACTTGCATTTGCAAACAAGCGCGCCAATCGTGGTCTAAGAGGCATGTACCACATTACCTTAGCAGGACTTTGCTTTGTCGATGTTGTCACTGTTTCCCCACAAACCTCAACTCTACCTTCCTTTTTTTTTCACCTTGACTCACCGCACACCTTGCAATTATCCCTCAAAGAATCATCTTCCCCTCTATACAACATACAATCATTCGGGCAAGCATGGATCTTGGTAAACTCCATTCCCATGGGGCATAAGATTTTCCTAGCAGTATAAACCCGATCTGGACACAAGTTGTCCTGAGGAAGCAACTCTCTAACTAACTCCAACAACTCAGTCATTCCTTTATCTGAAATCCCATGCCTAGTCTTAAGGTTCATCAACAACAATGTTGCACCCAACCTTGAATGGCTTGAGCCAACATATAACTTTGTCGCTTTATCAGCATACATAGCCTCTAGCATACTTTTTTTTCCCACAAATTCCATAACAACATCGTCGCACATATCCGACAATTGATCGTTATACTTTAGCATTTCCTCCTCGTTTCCCTCATTCACCTCCATGTTCTCACTCCCATAATTGCCCTCACCATGCCATACCCATTCAGTGTACGATTTGTCAAATCCTCTACAGATTAAATGTTCACGCACAACAAGAATATCTTCATATATAGCGTTATTCCTACAATCCCTACATGGACATCTAACACCACCTATGCTCCTCAGCTTACAATGTCGCAACCCAACTCTTAAGAATTCTTCAACCAAATCTAGATATTCTTTCGACAACCGAGCATTCTTATTCATGATGGATTCACGATCCATAATGCACGACACGGCGCAAACTCTAATCAACTTAGAAATCGTTGAACAAAAAAGCTAGCCCACAATGGTATATCACTCACAAACCTACAATCAACATGAAACTATCACAAAATCATCACAAAAACAACAACTTTTTAAGAACACAACAACATTAACAAACAAACAACCACATGGTAAGGCGGAAAATAGCTTACCCACCACCTTGCAAACGACCGGAATTCCAAAAAAAGAGGTTACCTAATCAATCTTATGGTAAGCCAAGGGAAAAATGATACATACAATCTTTCAAATGTCTAATTTGTTGTTTACAAATCCGCTAGGAGCTGCTGTTTTATTATATAGTCTTCGGCCTTGCGAACTCGCAAGTATTCACGCATACCTACTCATTTTACTAGCGAGTTCGCTACACATATGTCACACTCAACTTATGGGTGGCGAACTCGTTTCATAAACAAATTTTTCAATGATATTAGTGGCGATATCGCCACAACATCAGCGAGCATGCATGCGAACTCGTGACCAAAATGAGTTTATTTACTTTCTCATCTACGAGTTCGCTAGATCCTAGCTTGCTAAAATTACCCTAAGCGTTCATTACATGTGAGCTCGTAACTATTACGACAGACCTAACTTACTTGTTGCGAACTCGCAACAACAAACTGGTTTTTAAGGCGGAAATGAACTTTCCGCCTTAATTCTTCATTTTTAACGTCACATACGACTACCGCCTTTTAAACGGTCATTTCCGCCTTTAAACATGTTTTTAAAACCTAGTGATTGTGGCTTGCGAACTCGCAAGTAAGTAGTAAGGCGGAAGATTTTGAACCCGCCCCAAACGCCTTAAACTTGTGTCTTAAATGAAGGTGATTGTAGTAGTGCATCCTTTTAATCCTGAGGTGGCTGACACGTGGCGTCTGCTCATTGTATAATCTGGCGGTGAGAAAGACCAACCTTCCAATTGCCGTCTCAGAAAAACTCTTCTCTTCTCAAAAGTTCTTCAAAAAATTTTCTTCTTCACACACACTTTCTTCCCCCCATTCCCTATATTGCCCTGTCGTCGTCAAACTCCAACGTTCCCCCTGGCAATACAGAGAATGTTTCATCGGCCGCTGAAAAAACAGTGGTGATAGATGTTGAATAAGGAGCCCCGGCCGCCGATGATCTGAGAACGCTGTTCCTGGAGGCGGATTCCAGGGAGTTGATGGAGGTGGCTATCGCTATGCCTCTGCAAGTTGTAACCGCGGTGGCTGATAGAGGTGCGTCTGGGTCGGGTTTGGACCCAAATATGGAACCCCAAGTTGACAAACGGGCTCCATTTGCCGGTGATGCAAGTGGCGTCACTAAGGTGGTCGACAAAAAGACCCCGCAATTTCTTAAGTCATGCAGGTTGTCGTACCCCATCGAGGCTGATCTGAGGCTCGAGGATGAGTCCACCCCAGTCCAAGATCTAGTGAGCCCCTCGAGGGGTGATATACGGGAAATTCTTGCAGTAGGGAATGAGTTTCTCTTTCCCCCTTTGTTTCAAGATTTTCTGTTGCATCATCAGCTGCATCCGTGCCAGATCCACTCCAATGTGGCGGTGTCGATAATGGCGCTGATATCTTGGTGTGCTCGGAAGGGGCATGAGCCAAGTCTAGACTTATTCAGGAGCTTGTTCAGGCTATTTTCTTTCGAAAAGCGCGAGCATATCACCATCACGCCTTGAGAAGGCAAGCCCTTTACCTTCTCTATTAACAGCAGAAAGTGGATGGATGTCCGGCTGACATTTGACCGGAGCAAGTATGAGGTCCCTGACTGGAATTCAAAGCCGAAAGATGGCGTACCTCTTGACAAGGTCTTCATGATTCATGATCACCTAGAGGGTATCGTTAAGGAGCTTTTGGATGAGGGGATCGTCTTTCCGGAAGGGGAATTCGTGCGGAGAGTTCATGGCTCGGTGTGGCAATGGCCTTCCATCATCCACTCTTACTTGCTGAAGGTTCCTCGGTCGAAATCTATTTCCAGCTTCTTGAAGCCGGAACTAGATTGAACCCTCCATGATCAAATCCAAGGGGACAAGAAAGAGACCAGGAAGCGGGGCGAGAGGAAGTCTCCCAGGGGTCAAGGCAAATCCTCTTCAAGTCGGTCCTCTTCAGATATTCTCTTTAACGTTATGTTGTAGTGAGTTGAGTATTTCAAGTTGTTATTGTGCTGATAATATATGTTGTATAAGCAGGCTCTCCTCCGAGAAAGAAAGCCAGGAAGGGTAAGGCCGTCCTTAGGACGATAGAGGAGAAGGCGGAGGAGTCCGAGAGGCAGCAGTCCGAGGAGGTGGAATCCGAGGAGAGGGAGTTCGAGGCTAAGGAGTCCTCGAGTGATGACTCCGAGTTTGAACAGGTGACCCCCGATGACGTTCCTGGAGGCGGATCTGGGTCGTCCTGAGGAGGAGGCATCGTTACCTCGGTGGTCCTTTAAGAAGTACCCTTTTGCCTCCAAGGTAATAATCTATAACTTTCGTATTGTAATTTATCGATGTTTCAAGTGTCAATTTCTTATACCAATTAAGTGTCTCTGCAGCTGCTGTAAGGTATGTCTCGGCTAGGGGATCTGGCCACTGCCAAGATCAAGCGTATGTACAACTCCGAGAAAGAGGTGAGCTGCATGCTAGGTGTCAGACTCTTGAGGCCGGGAAGGAGGAGATGTGTCAGATTAGGGCTTTGAAGGCTGAACTGGATGTGCTTCCTCCACCAGTCCCAGCATCGGCAGATGTAACTCAGCTGGAGGATATGGTGAAGTAGCTTGAGGACAAGAATAAGATCCTGACACAATAAAGGGTCTTTCACAAGACCGAGCTGGAGGTTCTCCGGAGCACAATAAAGGGTCTTTACGCCTTAAGAAAATATACTGACTTGAGCGTCAGAGTGTCTATCCCCGGGACACCCGGGGCCTTTGTCTTGCAGATCAGTTCGAGAGCCTGGTTCGTCGTCGAAGTGTTGGTGTCCGGCATACACATCAAAGGTTTTATTACATCAAGATATGATACTTCTAAAACAAGACCCTCAAAAGGGCACACAAGAGGCTAAACCTCGAACCTAAAAAGGACATATCAAAGGTGTTACTACATCAGAATATGGTACTTTTAAAAATACCCAATAGGGTTTCCCAGGACTTCACCAGAAGTGACACTTGAGAGATGGGCTATTGTCAACTTTTCTACACGTTGTGACATTAAAGGCATTGGCGAAAGATGCTCGAGGAAGAAGCCCAACAACATCAAGTACGCGGGGTGTTCATCATGGACAACTGCGAAGACCCTGATCCCGAAGTATCTTAGCTTGGCATAAGCTCCTTTCCAGTAAATCATGAGACTGAGGTTCATGTGCAAAGGATTGCAGACTTTGAAGCTGACGAGGAGATGCCGAGACTAATCCACCTTATCTATGGAAATCACCTCTTCAAGAGAAGGTAATTCAGGATACTTAGCTTTAATAAGCCTTAGTAAATCTCCTGAGGTTACTATCTTCTCGGAGGGATCCAATGCATCCAAAAACTCAGCCCCAGGGATCCAGCGTTTTGCAGTCAGAGCAGCGAGCTTATCAGCAGCATCAGGGTGAGAAAAAATTTCCTTCATCATCTCCACCTCTTTCTCGGACTGACATAGATGCAAGACGCCATCCAAGATCCCATGCAGTTCAGAGGAATGGATTAAATCCCCATACTCCTCCCTATGGCTCTGAAACTCGGGACTACAAGCAAGGAAAGCACTCCAAAGCTTTAGAAGTCGTTTAGCCTCCTCTGAATCCTTCTCCTCGGGATTTTGCGACAAATCCTTGATGATATCTCTATAAGTTCCCAGCTTTTTCTCTTGAGACTTCTTTGCCGACAGCAAATCTATATTCTCGGCCTCCAACTGCTTCACCCTAGTTTCCAGTTGAGTCACATCCAATGGAGTCTGAATGGGGCTCGCAACAGACTTAGCAGTCACAGATGAAAGGGCAGCCTCTATTTTTACCTTCTCAGCCTTGAAGGACCGGCACTTTCTATGTAATTCCATCACGGAATCAGACAAGTGACGAATCACATCATTAGCTCGAGGCCCTACCGTGGACAGATCCGCCATCAGCTGCGAAATAGAAGGAATATAAAAGTCTGGCATTCAAGATATCTATACAGTATGATAAGAAAAATAAATACCTCAGAAACGAAGGGATATTTTCTTAGAAGACCTCCGAGAAGCCTGACCATCCTCTTCCTCTAGGCAGCTTATATAGCATTTTAACTTCTTCAAAGAAGCATCCTCAGAGTCCACCAACTCAATGTCAGATTCATCATCTTCGGAAGACTCCTCCACCATCGGTTCCACCTCCTCGGACTGTACTTCCTCGGATTCCTTTGCTTCCTCATCTATGGCCCGGAGTATAGCCTTCCCTTTCTTGATCTTTTTCTATGGAGGAGATGTTGTACATATATAAAGATAAACATCAGCACATGACACAAGAAAAACATATTATATGACAACAGTATATGACTAGAAGAGTTACCTGAAGAAGACCGACTAGAAGAAGATTCACCATGATTCCGAGGAGACTTTTTCGAACCTCTTTTCCTGGCCTTCTTCTTTCTTTCCTAGATTTTATCAGGGAGGGCCCAATTCCGATCAGGCTTCAAAAAGCTGGAAGTAGATTTCGACCGAGGAACATCCAACAGGTACGAGTAAGTGATACTAGGCCACTGCCACGCAGAGCCATGTGAGCCCAGAACAAAATCCTTTCTTTGAAGGGTAATGTCCTCCTTTAGGAGCTCCTCAATGATGCCCTTCAAGTGATCAGGGATGATGAAACCTCTGTCACGAGCTATAGCATCCTTCGGATGGGGATGCAAATCAGGGACCTCGTACCTGTTTCGGTCGAAATTGAAACAATCTGCCTCCCACACATCACTGTTATCAGGAAACGTGATGGGTTTTCTCTTCCTTGGAGTCAGGGTAATGTACTCGTAAGTATCAAAAGAGAATAACGTATACAGACTCCTGAATAAATCTAGACTTGGATCGTAGTTCTTCCGAGCGCACCAGGAAATCACCGCCATGATCAACACTACCACATTGGAATGTATTTGGCTTGGATGCAGTTGATGATGTTGCAGGAATTCAAGAAATAAAGGGGGAACGGGAAAACTTATCCCTTGCTGTAAAAACCTCCCATAAAGCACCCCTCTAGTGGGGCTAACCAGATCTTTGATATGACTTCTCCATCCTCGAGCTTCAAGAGGATATGACAGCCTGCAGGACCGCAGATACCTTAGCGTCCTTTCATCAACCACTTTGGTGACATCATTCACACCATCAGAGGCCGGAACCCGTTTATAAACTTGGGGCTCCACATTAGGGTCCATCTCTGACCCAGAGGCACAGTCATCTGCCACTATAGTTACTGCCTGCAGCGGTGAAGCGACGGTAACTTCCATCAGATCCCCAGCCTCGACTTCCAGAAACAAGGTGCTCAAGTCACGGTCAGCTAAGGATCTATTTCAACAACATTCTCCACATTGCAAGGGGGAACGCTGGAACTTGTTGAAGTCATGGCAATACAGAGAATGGGGGGAAGAGAATATATGAAGAAAAGGACAAATTTGAAGGAAATTTCTGCGGAAACTTGAAACAGAGAAGGAAAAGATTAAAATTTCTTGGATGAAGATTGAGGATGAAAGGAAAAATTTACTTGGTTATATAACCAATAATTAGCAAGCATTTAAGTGGAGTAATTACCTCGACTCGCGAAACGATACAGGCAATTGGAAGGTTGGTCCTCCTCACCACCAGAAGATACAATGAACCAAGACCACGTGTCGATCTCCTCAGAGTTCAAGAAGCCAGATTCAGATCCAACCATACACGTGTATCCACCATCTGGATTTCAAAAGAAGTTAATCTCAGCCGTTCATATATTTGATGGAATACGAAAGAACTTGAAGCTAGATATTCAGAAGGGTAAGCCCGAGAAGAGAGTCCCCAAAGGACACCCCGAGCTTAACACCCCGAGTTAGTCTCCCTCGAGTTATTGGTCTTCCCTCGAGAAGCAAGCCTCTCCTTCAACCTTCGAGATGGAGCACTCTATATTCTGAAGATCTACCTTGGGGCTACTGATAAGTCCATGGTTCGTATTCGGACCTCGTTTATACTCGGACCAGGGCCCGAGAAAGGTCATGGGCTCGAGATACACGGAGGATGGGTCCATGGGTCCATCAATCCTAATCCTTATAGGCAATGAGTATATTATGAATGTTCTACAAGGAATATACATCTTCTCAAAGATGGTAATTCAGCTATCCTAAACATAGTAATACAACCAAGTCCGAAATACACTTCTATTATACATGGTAATACAACCTCTATTCCCATAAGAGTTGTATTCAGACTATAAATACATATCTTGGTATCTACGGATTGTATCCATATAAATACCCCAAGTGGTTTGGTAGACCTCTCATCTAATCTCATACTTTATACTTTACGCCTTAAGCAAATATACTGACTTGAGCGTCTGAGTGTCTATCCCTGGGATACCCGGGGATTTTGTCTTGCAGATCAGTTCGAGAGCCTGGTTCGTCGTCGAAGTGTTGGTGTCCGGCATATATCAACTGCTCCTCACTTTACTTCTTCTTTCATTTGCCAAACTCGCTCTCTTCATTTTCAGGTATTCCGCGCTTACCCTTTAGTTTCTTCTTTCTGTGTTTTCTGTCCGTGCCTTTGTTGAGTTTCTCCGGTTCCGTGCACCATGGATCTTCCCGTTTCCGGCGTAATCACCGACGACGAGGTGGCTGAGTTCATCCAGATTGTCGAGATACTGAAAACCTGCAGATTGCTGATATTGCGTCTGCAATCGTTCGACCCGGCTCTGGTGATACTATCAACTCCGTCCCGGCGGGTAAAGTTCCGGTCTACTACGAGCACTTGACCCGTTGCAGCGTCAGGTTTCCTCTTACCCCCTTCTGTCAATCCTTCTTATGCTACTTCGACATGACTCTGAGCTCGATGACCCCATACGCTGTGCGCAATGTGATTGGTTTTGAAGCGCTACGTGGTACCCGTGGGGTCGTCTCTTCCGTCCCCTTTTTCAGGGTGTTCTTTTATACCAGTGGTGGTGACAACGAGGATGGCTCGGTCACATTAAGATTCGCCCCAAATAAGACTTACACATCTTGACTGGGATGCCCAAATTGCGAGAGTGGAAGGTCAAGTTTATGTTTGTTGATGAAGATGTGGTGTATGGTCCCGCCGCTTCTCACCCCCGCAGAGTCGTGGGTGATCTTGACACTCGTGGCCGTGCTCCGGACAGCGTAACTCGGAACCGGCTGGCTGCCGCCATTAGGGCTTTGAAAGAGAGGCCGGAGAAGTGGGATGTCCTAAAGTTGGATGAAAGGCTAAGGGATTCCAACCTTCCTCACCGTCGCGTTCTCCCCGCCGTCCAGGATGCTGAACCCGTCATCCCAGATGAAGACCTCGTCCAGGATGCTAAAACTGCCATCCCGCATGATGAATCGTCTGCCCGGAATTTGGCCGAACCAACAAAGGCATGTAGTGATAGGGTATGGGCCATAAAGCCCATACAAGGTCAAGTAGTTCACACAGGATGAGATCCCTCGACTTGTCTGACAGCTCATACAAAGTACATGCACGTGAGACCCCGTGCTCGACATGTGAGATACGCATGAAGGAACACAACAGAATCAAACGCCCACACCGGATGAGGCTCCCAACAGGAATAAAGGAAGGAGAGCTTCCTCTCTCTTTCCTCAGATTCTCTCAACCTGTCACTCAGATTTCCTCTCTCTAAACACTCCAAAACTAACTTGGGCGTCGGAGCAGGCGACGGCCGTACGCTGCTCGCCTGAGCTCACTTTGCTTATTATGCAGGTTTGAGAAGAAGGTTATTACCTTGTTGGAAGTTCGATCAACACCAGAAATCCAGAACCATATCATTGGCGCCGTCTGTGGGGAGCGTTGTTCTTACTCACTCGCGCAGCTCGATTCACTGATCGGAAACTGATGGAGGAAACTCCAGTGGCAGAGGGGACCATCCTCGATGTCACGCCGCCGGAAAATCCACCCGTGCGGCACACCAACCAAGAGCCCATGACTCCTAAGATGTTTCAGGTCATGATGGCTCCGTTCATAGCATCCCAGGAACAGGTGCTGTCAAAACTGAAATTCTTGGAAGAGAAGGAGGAAGCCCAACAGCTTGGCCAGAAGATCGCACCGATGAAACTGAATTTCGACGGTGAGGAGCAAGAAGTGGCGTCGCACCTCCCGACGAAGAAACAGATCCAGAAAAAGGGCAGCAACGACGCTACTAGATCAGATGGGCGCGGAATCTGCCAGCACGGAGGGAAAGGCCATGATCCAGATCTCAATGACTGGAAGTCAGGGTATGTCTACTTCAACGCTGGAGAAGCTCACGTGGATTACAGGAGGCGTGGGGAGTATGAAGATAACCTTTTGGATATCGAGAAAAGGGTCACTGTGGATGAAGAAGATCCGGCTAGCTGTGGCCGATCCCGAAACCAAGATCCCATAGAACCTGGGCACGTACAGCTGTGCTGTCGATCCTGAGGACCACAAGCATACATTAAACACCAACATGTCGACGTACGCCATCCCGTAGGCGATCTGGTGTAAGGCGTTTGCTACCACCCTCACTGGAGCAGCACGTCTGTGGTTCAAGGCTCTACCAAACGGCAGCATCGCCAGCTTCAAGATGTTGGAGGAGAAGTTCTTGCGCAGGTTCATGCAGAGGAAGCAGTTCACTAAGGAGTGCACCGACATCATGTCGATTCGACAGAAGAGAGGAGAAAGCTTGTTTGAGTATTGGGAACGGGCCTCGAGCTTGGCCAACCAGGTGAAGAACCTCACCGAGAAGCTGATGATCGATTCTTTTGTGAAGGGGTTGATTCACAAGGAGATGAAGCAGGAGTGCAATCTCCACAAGGTGAACACCCTAGAGGAGTTGATGGAGCGTATCGAAAGCTTCTCACGTGTGGACGAGATGAACCTGGAAGGGGATGATGGCGGTTATGCTGCACGTAGCAAGAACAAGAAGAACACCGTTTCCAACGCGCAACCGTCAAAGAAGGGTGGAGGCGATAAGTTCAACAAGTTGAAGGACACCTCCTTCACCCCGTTGACACAATCACCAGGTGTGATCCTCAGTCTGGTAGCTGGCAAGAACCTGTTGGATACTCCAAGCAGGATGAAGAAGCCAGCCAATATGAGGAACAAGGCATACTTTTGTGAGTACCACAACGACCATGGACATGACACCAATGATTGCTACCACTTGCGTGCTACAATTGAGAAGTGTGTGAGATCCGGGCCCACCTTGCCAAGGAGGCCAGAGCCCACAACAAGGCTACCTGGTCGACCGAAGCATCTGGACGGACGGATTTTCGAAGGGATACAAGAGGAAGGGCTTGGAGTCCAGAACCCTTTCGTCCCAGCTTCAAGGGGAAGGAGGTGGCACGAGTAGGGAGGTATACGGAGGACGACGATGAGCACTACGAGAAGCGACATCGTACAGAACGGGAAGACACCCCGGACGACAGCTTAAGGAAGTCAGCCATTACCAACATTTACACCATCATAGGTGGAAGTCCAGATGGCAAGACGGAATCCTAGAGGAAGGTACTAGAACCAACACCGAAGGAGAGGAAGTTGGCAGAAGATGAAGTCATCACGTTCTCAAAGGACCCAATCCCGGATTGTCCTACCGGAGGTGATGCGGTGGTATTTTAAGTCCAGATTGCAGACAAGCTCATTCACAGGGTGTATGTGGATGGGGGCAGCTCAGCCGAGGTGATGTACTAGCATTGTTTCACGCAACTGGATGAGGACATGAGAAAGAAGCTAAAGCCGACTGCCACCCCTCTTGTGGACTTTGCGGACAGGGAGGTGTGGCCGGAAGGTACAATTTAAATCTCCATAACTTTTGGTGAACACCCATATAGAAAAACCATCGAGGTGGAGTTCATTGTGGTGAAAGCCAGCAGTCCCTACAACATGATACTTGGGCGCCCTGAACTAGCGCTCATGAAGGGGATATTGTCGACCTTGCACCTGTTACTCAAATTCCCAACCAAGGTGGGTATCGCTACAGTTAGAGGAGATCAGCCGAAAGCGAGGGAGTGTCACCACATTGCTCTTAGCAATAAGAAGAGGAATGTGAATGACAAGGGTGAAGAAGCAGGTCCAAGCTACCGCCGACGTACTGTGGCCATGGTGACGACCATAGCACTACGTGAGGAAGAAGACCCGGTAGGCGAGACTGCACCTGTCGAACTGGGGTGCAATGGGAACCAGGTCGTACATGTTGGAGTATCTCTACCGGAAGATGTGAAAGAGAGATTAGCCGCAGTGCTAAGGGATTAGGCAGACGTGTTCGCATGGGAGTCCAGCGACATGACAGGAGTGTCGGAGGAGATTGGGTGCCACACTCTCAAGATCTCACCAGACTATAATCCTGTCGTCCAGAAGAAGCGAGCACTCTTGGTGGACGTCGAATACCACCAAAATATTCCTACAATGCTAAGAATATTAAAGAATATAGTAGCAAGTAGAGTCGAACCCACAGAGAACAGATTAACACTTTTATATTCCTAAAGATCAGATTTTGGTGTTTAGTCACCACAGTTTTAACTTGAGAGATTGAGATTAACTACTAATTATTTATAAATAACTAAGAAAGCAAACAAAATGATTTAAAATTGCATTGAAATCAATTTATGAAAGAAACCCGGCTCAAATAATTCCACACTAGTCATATGTTCTGATCATTGATGCAGAGATTTTATTAACGACCATGAATCAACCAGTTATAGTGTACCGTGAATGCAGCGGACATACCCCAATTCCTACTTAATTTGTCGATAGCTAGCAAGAGACGCTTAAACTAACTATTTCTCTTATCAAATCAAACCTAGTTGGTAACGCCAGTTCTAAGTTGTTTGATAGCATTAAGATATAAAGGAACCCAGTTTAGACACATTAACCAAGAACCCATGTATTAACCTGTCTACCAGTTTATTCTCACTATCTAAACGATAGTTTTACCACTAATTAGCCCTTTCCAACAATTACGGATTGGTGGTACTAATTGGCTGTAATCCTATTTAATCTAAGTTGCGCAGGCTTAAATTAATCAGATATAACAGGATGCACAGAGAATAAACTAAAATTCATAGCAGTTAATTTTCATGCACAATTAGATCTCACAGAATATTCATGACTAGTGCTTCATTATTCTCGCCGAATTAAAGAATTAGTTACTCATATTACGATGAACACAATCACAATAATAAGAATAAAACATGAGAGAAAGAAATCACCGAATTGAAGAAATTGCAAAACCCTAGCTTTCGTTCGTCCAAGGTCTCGGCCAAGAGAGCAACAAAGTCTGCGTAAAATTCCTCTGTATGGCCGAGAGTCATAGGGTTTATAATACAAATCCTAGACTAATTAATCTAGGTGGCAATATTTGCCTTATTAAAATAGGAAAGAAATATTCTAGTCCAAAACAAACAAAGATGCACACACACGTGCAATATATATGCAGCATATATATATATATTAATTATTTAATTATTAATTCCACCTTGGGCTTTCGAGCTGCTCAGCTTCGGGCTTAATATTAATTTAGCCCATAATAAAAGTTGCCAAATACTGATTTCTTCAAAACGTATAGCTGATTAGTGATCGACCCGCGAAGCACAACTTAGCCGCCCGTAGAGAAATCAGTATTGGGATTTGCTTTCAGCTCGCTGCTTCTCGCTCCTCGCCTCTTCAGTGCCGGGATAATAGAATAATAATGATCTATTATCGCCGTTGGAGCACACTACCTCATTAAAAAACCCTTTGGGAAAAAGAGTGTAGTGTATAGCTCCTCTCCATAAGCTCCAAAAATCCTCTATTTCGTCTCTTTTAGCATAAATTCTAGCAATACTCCATTTGATTGTATTAAACCATTTTTCTTATAAAACCTGCACAAAAACACACCTCCGTGCACATCAAATGGTAAAAGAGACTTATAAAATCACATAATAATATGTATAAATTACAGCTCATCAAACATCCCCACACTTAGCTCATGCTTGCCCTCAAGTATGTAATCATTACATCATAGGCAAATAAAACATCTCCATAAAACTGAACCAAGCAACATTCACTACAGAACCAACCGTCTTACCACAAACCATTCCCCTTCGCTTATAAAGTCACTTCATCCTTATATTCTAATCAAAAATATGCAACAAAATTCAGCCTCACAAAGGTCACTCAATATCTCTCAAAAATTGGGACATTCACTCATATCATAGCCAGTATTTCATTCAACAGGATTGAAGTGTCGATATCTCCACCGCATCAATAAACACATGAGCACAATAAATTTAGGACTTTATAAAGGTGGGCTTAGGGAGAAGGCAATAAGGTATGATCCTATGGGTTCTAGGTTCAAATAGTAACAAAATACTATGCACATTCCATCACAAAATCATCATTCACATAGAGTAGGCATGTTTCATAACTTTCGATCCAAGGCTAAATAAATAGCCAAATAATTCTCCAATCATAAAAAAACCTGGTGCTATTTTCTGGAATGTTTCTGAATTTTTTTTCGTTTTTTTTTTTTTTTTTTTTTTTTGCTGTTCAGATTTTTTTATCAGAACATAATTTTTTCATTTTTTTTCAGCACTTTTCTTGAGCAATACAAAATAATCACAATGAATTAATGAGATCATTACATCAATTTAGTTTCACATCTCATCAACTCAATCAATCTAGCTAGACCATACACATAAAATTTCAGTACAAGGTCTTTTTAAGCTACACAGTATCCATCTTTATAATGAATTGCAGAACTTTCTTCATGGGTAAACTTACTCCAAATGATTCACACTGCCATGTAATCAAATTTGTATCATATATGAATTTAGACAAGTTCAAGAATATGCATAATAGGGTGAAAACGGGGATATAACAGACTTTGGTTCATGTATATAGTGGAGCTTATCAAAGAAAAACAGTCAAGGCTTCAAAGGGTTAACTAAGGATAATATAAAGGTAGGCTTTTTAAACTGTGTGGGTAATCCTAATTCGCCTATATTATTTTCACGCTCAAGTATCATTCAACGGCATCGCATCATGACAAACAATCCAAGAAAGAATACCAACATATGATCACTCAGAAAGATAAAGATCTGTTAAATTTAGTGCCTATTTATTTCTGTCTTGGCTTTTGCTCTTTCTTGGGCTCAAATTCCTCACAAAATAACTAGGTTTAGAAAAATATATTATTGCACGTTCATCATCCTAGAATATATGCAAGAACTACATGACCTCTTTCACAAAGGGGAATAACATCCATCTTACCACAGACCCGTTCCATAGTGAAATCAGCTCAATTCAATTCACAGAATATGTCCTCTTCATCCAAAACAAACCGATATTGTATTTTCTTATCAAAGTTATTTTGAAAATAATTTCAAAATTTCAGCAATCATAGCATAATACCAGAAAATCACAATAATCAAGTATATTATATCCTCCCCACACTTAGCAATTTGCTTGTCCCAAGCAAATAATTAACACATATTATCTCAATAATCACACCAAAACAGACAAAGAAGGAAATCCCCCACATTCAATCAATAAACAATTAAAAGGGCAAAGTGAGAGAAAGCTAACTTCTTGCGTGAGTGAATGAGATCGGGAATTCTCCGGACAACATTCCGGCGACCATAAATCGCAGTAGCTCCTCGGAAATTAACACTGTCAATATCAAGCACGTGCTCAACGAGGTGAGATGATGGTGATGTTAATTTCCGCTGAGTTACAAAGTTGGTCCCAAAACCGCGGTTGGAAAACTGCTCAGCGCTGATGGGCAGCCTGGTCTGTTGTCAATTGTGCAGCGGTGATGGTGATGGCCCGCGGTTTTGATGTTTCCGGCTTTGTAGAGGAGGTCCCGATGGTTGCTGCCGTTGTTCTGGTGGTGATTGGAATGGAAACTCCGGTGACGATGGTGGGCAGCGGCGAAGATGGGCAGCGGTGATTGATCAGTGGTGACGCTGGTGGGTGTTGACCAGGGAAGATGGTGGTGGCCGACGGTCCTGGCGGTGGTAACCGGAGAAGATGGGCAGCGGTGATTGATCGGTGGTGACAATGTGCTGGTGATGGGCAGCAAAGCAGCGGTGAAGTTTTTACTGAAACTGAACTGATCACCGCCGATTCATCAGGTACATAACAATTTTCTCCTTTTTGCCTTTTAGTCACCCTCTTTATTTCATTCTGTATTTTTCCCCTAATCCCTTTAGGATTCAGAATCTAACTCCTTGGCATGACTGGAATTCTTGGCATGACTGAATCTGCCAAAGCATCATATAAAACAGAATTAATTGAAATTCAAGAATGAAACAGAACAGTAAATCTTTTGGTTATTTTCTTTTGATTTTTCTGATTTTTTTTTTTTTTGAGTTGCATTAGAATTAAAACAATCGAAAATAAAAGAAAGCAAGAAATTTTGGGTTGCCTCCCAGTAAGGTGATGACCTTCTCCCTGTACCTGCACGGAGAGGAGCATTCGGGTACCGGATGATGCTGTTCGGACTCAGGAATGCTGGAGCAACATACCAACGTGTGGTTGACAAAATCTTCAAGGAGCAGATATGGTGCAACTTGGAGGTCTACGTCGACGACATGGTGATCAAGAGCAAGGACTTCAACACGCTGACTGAAGATGTGAAGGAAACCCCGGAACGCTTTCGAAGCACAGGGCTAAAACTCAACCCTCTCAAGTGCCAGTTTGGGGTCCAAGAAGGCGATTCTAGGGTCACATGGTTACAAACGAGGGGGTACGAGCAAATCCAGACAAGGTCAAGGAGGTGCTGGACATGAAACCACCAAGGACAGTGAAGGAAGTGCAAAGTCTGAACGGTAAGTTGGCGTCGCTGAACCATTATCTGTCGAGAGCGGCTGAACGTACACTCCCTTTCTTCAAAGCATTGAAGAACAGTGTCAACAAGAAGGGAGATGTCAGTTGGGGACCTGAACAAGATGAATCTTACAACGACTTGAAGAAGCACCTGCATAGTTTGCCCTTGTTGACTTCATCTCAACAGGGTGAAACCCTCTACCTGTACGTGTCGGCTAGAGTGGAGACCGTTAGTGCAGCCTTTATACGAGAAGAAAACAAGGTACAGAAAGCTAAGGTCCACGGGAGAAGAGAAGTTGGCCCTGGCCGTAGTACATGCTGCTTGATATCGTTCTGGATTTTCGGTGTAGATCGGACTTCCAGCAAGGTGATGACCTTCTCCCTGTACCTGCACGATGAGCAACGTGAGCTCAGGCGGGTGGCGTTCGGCCATCACCCGCTCCGACGCCCAAGTAAGATTTGGGTGTTTTAGATAGAGAAAATCTATGTAACAGGTTGAGAGAATCTGAGGAAAGAGAGAGGAAACTCTCCTTCCTTTATACCTGTTGGGAGCCTCATCCGGTGTGAGCGTCTCTATGGATTCTGTTGTGTTCCTCCATGCATGCTGCACGTGTTGAGCACGGGGTCTCACGTGTGTGTACTTTGTGTGAGCTGTCAAGCAAGGCGGGGGTCCTCATCTCGTGTGGTATGCTTGACCTTGTATGGGCTTTATGGCCCATACCCTATCAATTCCCCCTAGTCCTGTCCATGGTTCTCATGGTGCAGGACTATTTGCTGTGTTGTTCGTGGGCGTCGGTATGGTTATGGCTTTGTGGAACTCGAGATGAAGCTTCTAAACATGTTGGAGTAGTGTGACATGTTGACGTGCTTCATCTTGCTGGCAATTTCCTTTGCTTTCTATTTGCTTCAGCATGTACAAATATCTGACCATGTTGAAATCTCCCGCCTTGACGACGTTCTGGCTTCTTTTCTTATTGATCTCCTTGCATTTATTATTTTGTTTTGCGGGATTTTAAGAAAAAACGCGCTTGTTCTTCTTGGGAATACCAGTGATGCGTCTTTTCATCAATTTCTCATTGATGGGACGCGTCTTTCCAATCTGAAAAAAGGCATAAATTACCTTGCCTATTTATACCATCTCCTCTTTTTAATCTTCTTCGTTTTCCTTCATATGTTTTGCTCTTTTTTCCCTACTTGTTCCTTTCAGTCATGAAACCGGCCATTGAAACTTTGTTTTGCTCTGTTTCTGCGGAGGAGTTATCTTTATTCCAGCGTCTTTGTGAGGTGGTTGCTTCTGCTCAGGCCACTGCGCAAAACCTGGTTGAAGCAGACCCTATAGATGTTGATTTATCGGGTATTTTAACCTTGCCTGCTGCCAATGTCTCTGCTGATCAGGTTCCAGAAGGTGAATGCGTGGTTTATCTGGAGTGGTTTGATAGTTGCGGGTTGCGCTTTCCCCTTTCGCCTTTCTTCCGGTCGGTTTTAGGGTTTTTTGAACTAGATGTATCCTTGTTAACCCCTAACTCTGTTCGTATTCTGGTGGGTTTTGAGGTGCTTTGTCGAATTCATCACCTAGATCCAACTCCTCAACTATTTAAGGCCTTTTTCCACCCATGCAAGGAGCCGCCAAGTTGGTACTTTCTGAAGAGATGGGAGGGGATAAAAGTGGTGACAGATCTGCCTACCCGAGTTGAATGGGCCCGGAAGTTTATCTTCGTGAAGAGGTCTCTGGTTCGGTGATAGCCCAGCTACATTTCCTCCTGGCCCTGTTCGCAGCCGCACCAAGTTCCCTGATGGTGAAGAGATGATTCAGCTTCGAGCTGCCTTTGATCTGTTAAGTGCCAGCCCTGCACCTTTCCATCTGTTCTCTTACGAGTCTAACCTTCAAGGGTCTGAGATGTCATATCTTCCCATGGGTTGTGTGCGTGTGGCAAGGCCTTCTGCTGTGGGTAAGTGTTTCAGACTGTCTCTCCTTGTTTGTTGTTTTTCCATGTTTTATTTATTTCTGTTTTTCTTGGTTTGAAGTTGCTTTTCCTTTGGTTGAACCTGTTACTGTGGTGAGGTCTTCCCGTAGGCCACCTCGTTTGAGTCGAGGTTCTGTGAAAGGATTTGGGGGTTCGACTGCCACAGGTGGCAGCGAGGTGATTGATTTGACTGCAGACGGTTCTTCTAAGGGGAAGAAACGGCAGTTGTCTCCTCCTGACCATGGTGACGATGATGCCAAAGGCTCGCGCCTCAAGGTGGAGGAAGTATTTGATGCTATGGTGAAACGTCTTGCACCTCCTGAAGAGACTAAGGCCGCTCGGAAGTTTGTTCCTGTTTCAGTTGGGAGCTCAATGCCTGTCTCTGATCAATCGAGGTTCTCTCCTTCTGAACTTCGCCGCCTCTTGTTGCAGTCAATCCCGCAGCCCTATATAGAGTCTTGGCTATCCGATCCGCTCACCAACCTGTCTGGGGTGAGCAATCTGGGAGATAGGTTGGCTGCCTCACCTGTGGAGGTACTTTTTGTTTACCTTTTATTGGTTCTTGACAAGTATGTCCTTGTGAACCCGGCTCATATTGTTTTTATGTGTAGGGCTTGTGCGCGGCTTCCGCCATCCAATCTAGGAGAGACAACTTGGTGGGAATTTTGGCAAGGCCAAGGAGCTGTTTGATCAGGCTGAAGCTAGTATCGTGAAGATCAGCGAGCTGGGTGCAGAAGAGGATCTTGCTATGGCTCAACTCCAATCTGACAAGGAGAGTCTGCTTGAATCCAAGTTGGCTTTAACTGAGGAAGTTAGCAGGCTCTCTGACAAGAACAAGGAGATAGCCGACAAACTGAGCATGGCGATGACGGCCAATCAGGATTTAGCGGCTAAGATCAAGGCCCTTAGTGCAGATTTGGAGCAGCGTGATACTGTCATTGAAGAGCACCTCAGGATAAGGACCTGGCTTAGGGATGAAGGCTTCAGTCGGATTCGGGCTAGTGGTGATCAGAGTCATGTGGCTAGGCATCTTCTTGATGAGGCTCTGACTGAGGCTGATAACATCATGACCACTGTTCAGGACGATGCAGAGATGAAGCTCCGGCTTGGACGTGTTCATGCTCCTTTCCAGCAGTATGACAATCAGGAGTACTTCTCCACCCTTGGCCCTGACTTGGTTCTGGAGGAGTTGATGATGTGGCAACCAAGTCTGTCAGTTCCACCTGCCCCTGCTAATCGGTGAAGATGTTTTGTTTTTTGTGGATTTGATGAGCTTGCATGCTCTTTGTTTTATGGCGCTTGTGCCATCTTTTCATTCCCTTTAAATATTTTGAATTCGTATTTCAGGGATATGTTTTTAATTAGCACAAGCATTTATTACTTGTTTGCTTTTCTTGCTTTAGTAAGCTTTATTTGTTGCAAATTTATGGGCATGATGGACGTCTCCACCATGTTGCCCTTTTGCACCATGTAACAAGTTGAATTCAGTCTTCAACTTGTTTTCTGTGGTTAAGGCATAATAGGCCCTTTTTTAGATGCAGGTTTCTTTTATGAAACTGTTTGCACTTATTTTAGGTTCTTTTGTTTTTAGAACTCCATTTTCTTGCACTTCTATTTCAAGCTATATTTGCTCTTGTTGTCACTGCATTTTTATAAAAAAGATAGCAAGTAGAAATAACCTCTACCAGTTGACTGGTTCGTGTCAGTGCATGATCTAAAGTAAATAATGAGAAAAGAGGCATCTACCAGATGACTGGTTCGTGCCTTGGTGAGATATACTGAAAAATACTTCTCATTGCATTCATCTTGTAAGTTCTGGGACTACAAAGGCCACCCTCAAGATCATCTTGCAAACTTATCAGGCTGCCTGACCTCCGTTGGGGGCTTTTTTCATTTCATGAGGCTTCCCTCAAGATCATCTTGCAAACTCTAATGAGTTTCCTGACCTCTGTTGGGATCCTCCACTGCATCAAAAAGAAAAAGAAGGAAACGAGGGAAAAAATCACAAGTAAGGCGAGGAGACGAGATCCATGTTGCGCCTTACATGTAGTACTTGCGGAGGTTGTTCATGTGCCAGGTTCTTGGAACTGGTCTCCCATCCAGGTGCTCCAGCTTGTATGCTCCTTTTCCCAGCGCCTCAACAACACGGTAGGGACCTTCCCAGTTGGCGTCCAACTTGAGTTGTCCTTCCACTCTTGATGCTTCATTCTTTCTCAAGGCCCGGTCACCAGCCTTCAGGTTGCGAGGTCGCAGCTTGTTCTTGTATCTTTGCTCCATCCAAGACTTGTAGGTTGCCTCTTTGAGCGATGCTTTCTCTCGGTCATACTCTAACTCCTCCAGGTTCTGCCTCAACCCTTCGTCGTTTCTTGCAGCTGGCAAAGGATCTTCCACTCGCAGGGTAGGTACAAGCATCTCAGGTGGTATGATGGCTTCAGTGCCAAAGCACAGTCTGTAGGGGGACTCTCCTGTGCTGGTTCTGGGAGTCACCCTATAAGACCACAACACGTTGTGAAGCTCTTCTGTCCATGCTCCCTTGCGCTGCTCGAGTTTCTTCTTGAGTCCTTGCACGATGGTTTGGTTTGTGACTTCCACCTGCTAATTGGCTTGTGGGTGAGCCACTGATGTAAACTTCTGCTTGATGCCCATGTTGCTGCACCAGTCCTTGAACACTTCTCCTTCGAACTGAGTGCCATTGTCACTGACCAGTACTTGTGGGATCCTGAAGCGGCAGACCACATTTTTCCACACAAAGCTCGTCATCCTTCGCCCTGTCATGGTCACCAGTGCCTCGGTTTCGACCCACTTGGTGAAATATTCAACTACGACGACAAGGAAACGACGTCTTCTTGTTGCAGCTGGGAAAGGGCCAACAATATCAATTCCCCACATTACAAAGGGCCACGGAGACTGTATGGGCGTCAGCTTCTCACTCTGCAACCTTGGTACATTTGCATGTGTTTGACATTTCTTGCAGCTCTTGGTAATCTGGTTGATATCTTCCTTCATGCAAGGCCAATAGTAACCTGCTCTGGTGATCCGCAATGCGAGTGCTTTGCCGCCTCTCGAACCACTCGCATTGCTTCTGACTGGGTGAGACATCTCAACTAAGGTTCTAGAAAACCCCGTCTATACAGAACTCCATCTTTCAGCGCATAGTTAAGAGCGTTGAGTTTCAGCTTTCTGGCTTCCTTACTGCATTCGGGAACCACTCTGTTGGCGAGGAAATCCATCATCGGTTTCATCCAGCTTGTTCCCTCAACAACATCGACAGCTCCCACCGTCTTGTTGTCAGTTGATCTGTGTGTGAGGGTTTCCACCATCACTGCCTTGTTCAAGTGTGACCGAGTTGAGGATGCTAACTTTCTCAAGGCGTCAGCTCTGGTGTTTTTTGACCTTGGCACGTTGACGATATCAAATTCCTCGAATTCCGACGCCTACAATCTCACCTTGTCTCTGTACTTCATCATACTAGGGTCCTTACCTAGGTAAGCTCCTTGATATTGTTTCGCCACAAGCATTGAGTCGCTATGTGCCATCAACTTCCTCGCTCCAAGCTTCTTTGCTATCTCCATTTCCACAATCAGGGCCTCGAACTCAGCTTCATTGTTTGATGCGGGCAATTCGAATCGCAATGCATAAGTGACTTCAACTCTCTTTGGGTCGGTCTGAACCAAACCCGCGCCGGCACCTTCCACACCAGATGCTCCATCTACATGTAGCTGCCACTCGTCACTTGGAGCTCGCTTCCTCTTTTCTCCAGCTGCGCTAGTTTCGGGTAAGGGTGTTGCTTTCTTCTCTTCTGGGGGCATTTCTGCTAGGAAATCAGCGACAACTTGACCCTTGACGGCCTTTCTTGGTGAGTATTCGATGGAGTGCTCGCCAAGTTCCACCGCCCATTTAGCCAACCCGCCTGATGCTTCTGGTCTGGTGAGGATGGCCTTCATGGGGTGGTTAGTCAGCACCAACACAGGATACGCCTGGAAGTAGTGTCTGAGCCGTCGAGCTGCATGCACCACAGCCAGGACCAACTTTTCTTCTCCCGTGTGCCTTGTTTCTACTCCCTGTAAAGCTCTACTTACAAAGTATATGGGTTTCTGTACCTTACTTTCTTCTCGTACAAGGGTTGCGCTGACGGTCTCCACTCTAGCCGACACGTACAGGTAGAGGGTTTCACCCTGTTGAGGCGATGTCAACAAGGGCAGGCTATGCAGGTGCTTCTTCAAGTCGTTGAAAGCTTCATCTTGTTCAGGTCCCCAACTGACATCTCCCTTTTTGTTGACACTGTTCTTCAGCGCCTTGAAGAAAGGGAGTGCGCGTTCAGCTGCTCTTGATAGGAAACGGTTCAATGCCGCCAACTTGCCGTTCAGACTTTGCCCTTCCTTAACTGTCCTTGGTGGTTTCATGTCCAGCACCGCTTTGACCTTGTCTGGATTTGCCCGTACCCATTCGTTTGTGACCACGTGACCCAAGAATCGACCTTTTTGGACCCCAAACTAGCACTTGAGAGGGTTGAGTTTTAAACCTGTACTTCGAAAACGCTCCAGGGTTTCCTTCACGTCTTCAGTCAGCGTGTTGAAGTCCTTGCTCTTTAACACCATGTCGTCGACGTAGACCTCCAAGTTGCGTCCTATCTGCTCCTTGAATATTTTGTCGACCACACGCTGGTATGTTGCTCCAGCATTCCTGAGTCCGAACGGCATCATCCGGTATCCAAATGCTCCTCTCTCCGTAATAAAGGCTGTCTTCTCCATATCCTCCTTCTTCATGGGGATTTGGTGATAACCTTTATACCCATCAAGGAAACACTTCATCTTGTACCCTGCCAATGCATCCACCTTCTGATCAATCATTGGCAGCGGGTAACAATCTTTTGGACAGGCCTTGTTGAGGCTGGTGTAGTCAATACACATCCTCCATGATCCATTTGGTTTCTTAACCAAGACGGGGTTGGCTAGCCAGGTGGGGTACTTCACCTCGACCAGAATACCCGACTTAGTCAACTCGTCCACTTCCTTGATTACCGCCTCTTTCCTGTCCTTGCAGAGTGCTCGCTTCTTCTGAACAACAGGCTTGTAGTCCGGTGAGATCTTGAGGGCGTGGCACCCAATCTCCTCTGACACCCCTGTCATATCGCTGGACTCCCAAGCGAACACGTCTGTGTAATCCCTTAGCGCTGCGGCTAATCTCTCTTTCACGTCTTCCGGTAGAGACACTCCAACCTGTACGACCTGGTTCCCCTTGCGCCCCAGTTCGACAGGTGCAGTCTCGCCTACCGGGTCTTCTTCCTTGCGTAGTGCTGCGGTCGTAACCATGGCCACAACACGTCGGCGGTAACCTGGACCTGCTTTTTCACCCGTGCCGTCCACATTCCTCTTCTTGTTGCTAAGAGCAATGCGGTGACACTCCCTTGCTTTCTGCTGGTCTCCTTTAACCGTAGCGATGCCTGCCTTGGTTGGAAATTTTAGTAACAGGTGCAAGGTCGACAATATTCCCTTCATGAGTGCTAGCACAGGACGCCCAAGTATCATGTTGTAGGGACTGTTGGCTTTCACCACAATGAACTCCACCTCGATGGTTTTGCTATATGGGTGTTCACCAATAGTTATGGGGATGTAAATGGTACCTTCTGGCCATACCTCCCTTTCCGCGAAGTCCACGAGCGGGGTGGCAGTAGGCTTCAGCTTCTTCTTCATGTCCTCGCCCAGTTGCGTGAAACAGTGCCAGTACATCACCTCGGCTGAGCTGCCCCCATCCACATACACCCTGTGAATGAGCTTGTCTGCAATCTGGATTTGGATTACCACCGCATCACCTCCAGCAGGACGATCTGGGATTGGGTCCTTTGAGCTGAACATGATGACTTCATCCTCCGCCAACTTCCTTTCTCTCAGTGTTGGTTTTGGCACCTTCCTACACCGAGCCTTCCTCTGGGATTCTTTCTTGCCGCCTGCACTTCCACCTATGATGGTGTAAATGTTGTTAATGGCTGACTTCCTTCTGCTGTCGTCCGGGGTGTCTTCCCGGTGTGCACGCTGGCGCTTCTCATAATGCTCGTCCTCATCTTCTGAATACCTCCCTACTCATGCCACCTCCATCCCCTTGAAGCTGGGACGAGAGGGTTCTGGAGTCCGAGCTCTTCCTCTTGTATCCCTTCGAAAATCCGTCCGTCCAGATGCTTCGGTCGACCAGGTGGCCTTGCTGTGGGCTCTGGCTTCCTTGGCGAGGTGAGGGAGTTGTCCGGATCTCACACACTTCTCAATTGCAGCACGCAAGTGGTAACAATCGTTGGTGTCGTGTCCATGGTCGTTGTGGTATTCACAGTAATACGCCTTGTTCCTCATGCTGGCTGGCTTCTTCATCCTGCTCGGAGCATCTAGCAGGTTCTTGCCAGCTACCAAGCTGAGGATCTCACGTGGTGATTGCGTCAGCGGGGTGAAGGAGGTGTCCTTCAACTTGCTGAACTTCTCACCTTCACCCTTTTTTAACGGTTGCGTGTTGGAACTAGTGTTCTTCTTGTTCTTGCTGCGTGCGACATAACCGCCATAATCCCCTTCCAAGTTCATCTCGTCAACATGTGAAAAGCTTTCAATGCGTTCCATCAACTCCTCCAGGGTCTTCACCTTGCGGAGATAGCACTCCTGCTTCATCTCCTTGTGAATCAACCCCTTCACAAAAGAGTCGATCATCAGCTTCTTGGTGAGGTTCTTCACCTGGTTGGCCAGACTCGAGGCCCGTTCCCAATACTCGAACAAACTTTCTCCTCTCTTCTGGCAGATTAACATGATATCGGTGCACTCCTTAGTGAACTGCTTCCTCTACATGAACCTTCGCAGGAACTTCTCCTCCAACATCTTGAAGCTGGCAGAGCCTTGAACCACAGACGCGCTGCTCCAGTGAGGGTGGTAGCAAACGCCTTGCACCACATCGCCTGCGGTATGGCGTACGTCGACATGTTGGTGATGAACGTGTGCATGTGGTCCTCAGGATCGACAGCACCGCTATACGTGCCCAGGTTCTGGGGGATCTTGGTCTTGGGATCGGCCACAGCGAGCCGGATCTTCTTCACCCACGGTGACCCTTTGTCGATCTCCAGAAGGTGATCTTCATAATCTTCACGCCTTCTGTCATCCACGTGAACTTCTCCGGCGTTGGAATAAACATAGCCCGATTTCCAGTCGTGGAGATCTGGATCATGGCCTCTCCTCTGTGCTGGCAGGATCCGCGCCAATCCGATTTGGCTGCATCGTTGTTGTTTCCTTTCTTCTGGGTTTGCTTCTTCGCCGGGAGGTGCGACGCCGCTTCTTGTTCCTCGCCGTCGAAATTCAGCTTTGTCGGCGCAATCTTCTGGCCGAGCTGTCGGGCTTCTTCCTTCTCTTCCAGGGATTTTAATTTTGACAGCACCCTCTCCTGGGATGCTAAGAACGGAGCCATCATGACCTGAAACATCTCCGTAGTCATGGGCTCTTGGTTGGTGTGCCGCACGGGTGGGTTTGCTGGCGGCGTAAAATCAAGGATGGTCCCCTCTGCAATTGGGGTCTGCTCCATCAAACTTCAATCAGTGAATCTAGCTGCGTGAGCGAGATAGATCAGCGCTCCCCACAGATGGCGCCAATGATATGGTTCTGGATTTCCGGTGTAGATTGGACTTCCAGCAAGGTGATGACCTTCCCCCTGTACCCGCTCCGACGCTTAAGTAAGATTTGGGGTGTTTTAGAGAGAGAAAATCTATGTAACTGGTTCAGAGAATCTGAGGAAAGAGAGAGAAAGCTCTCCTTCCTTTATACCAGTTGGGAGCCTCATCCTGTGTGAGCGTCTCCACGGATTCTGTTGTGTTCCTCCATGTGTCGTGCACGAGCTGTGCACGGGAGGCTCACGTGTGTGTACTATGTGTGAGCTGTCAAGCAAGGTGGGGGTCCTCATCTCGTGTGGTGTGGTTGACCTTGCATGGGCTTTATGGCCCATACCGTATCAGTTGACCTTGTAGCTTTATGGCCCATACCGTATCAGTTGATCTTGTAGCTTTATGGCCCATATCGTATCAATTCCTGAGTCCGAACGGCATCATCCGGTACCCGAACGCTCCTCTTTCCGTAATAAAGGCTGTCTTCTCCACATCCTCCTTCTTCATAGGGATTTGGTGATAACCTTTATATGTGTCAAGAAAACATTTCACCTTGTACCCTGCCAATGCATCCACCTTCTGATTAATCATTGGCAGCGGGTAATAATCTTTAGGACAGGCCTTGTTGAGACGGGTGTAGTCAATGCACATCCTTCATGATCCGTTTGGTTTCTTTACCAAGAAAGGGTTCGCTAGCTAGGTGGGATACTTCACCTCTACCAGGATACCCGACTTGATCAACTCATCGACTTCCTTGTTGACTGCCTCGTTCCTGTCCTTGCAGAGTGCTCGCTTCTTCTGGACGACAGGCTTGTAGTCTGGTGAGATTTTGAGGGCGTGGCATCCAATCTTCTCCGACACTCCTGTCATGTCGCTTGATTCCCATGCGAACATGTTTGCATAATCCCTTAGCACTGCGGCTAATCTATCTTTCACATCTTCCGGTAGAGATACTCTAACCTGTACAACCTGGTTCCCCTTGCGCCCCAGCTCGACAGGTGCAGTCTCGGTTACCGGGTCTTCTTTCTAATGTAGTGTTGCGGTCGTCACCATGGCAACAGCACGTCGGCGGTAACCTGGACCTGCTTCTTCACCCGTGCCATCTACACACTACTAGAAAAATAAGGACGTTTCAGCGGTTATTTCGTGTCCTTTCAGCGGTTATTCGAAATCAAAATACCGCTGTCTATGCTCCCGGTGAAACGTAATGGTCGTATCAGCGCTTTACCGACACTGGGACCCGTCCGTGTCATGTGGCAATGCTTAGTAGACATTCCACTATATATTAATTGCAGCGCTTCCACAAACCGCTGAAAAACCTCCGTTTGTCTTTCTGGGTGCCGGACGATGGATGCCGACCGGACCGCCGGTCGTCACGAGGCCGGCCGGCATAAAGTTGACTTGGCGGTCAAAATTGTGTTTCAGCGGTTACATGAAACGCGGAAATTAGCCGAAAATAGTACCGTTGTAACGGTTGATTTACGTTGAATTATATCGTTGAAGGACATAGATAAAGCGCTGAAGATTGATTTCGCTGAAACTCAGTTTAAAGCGCTGTATTATTTTCGTTGAAACTCAATTTAAAGTGCTGAATATTATTTTCGCTGAAACTCAATTTAAAGCGCTGAAAAGCGAAAATGACCAGAAAAAAAAAACGGGCAAAACCCGGCACCCGGCACCGCAGTAATTGCGGTTTCAAAAAAACGCAGCTTGTTGCTGGAAAAACCATTAATTCACCAAAACAGTCATATGAAAATGTCATACACTATTCAGCAACACACTACCTTCATCAAACTCATAGAATTCGGACACAAGCACAACTAATGAATCCTACTTATTCATCACAACCATAGCAAAAGATCATAGTGTTTCATGGGAGAAAAGATGTGCACCCTACAAGAGATGCATGAAAACAAAAGCAGTGATCTATTCAAGACCTGTGATGAGGAAGTGACTAATTCCCTCTCCGGCGCTTGCTGTTCTGAAGGCCCAGGCAGGCAGTATAGACTCCGATAAGTACATGCAAAAGCTATCGATCATCCCATCGATCACTGGTTTGGGGTAGGGAGTTCTATCCTCTAGGAAAACCTACAAAAAAAAAATAAAAGAATGGCAGGTTATTACTGGATTAAAAACTGCGAGCCAGGAAAAATAGAAACCAATTTAAATATGATGTTCGTTTAACTACATGATGACAAGGAATATTCCAAAGATACAGAAGTATTGCTAGCACTAACCCGAAGCACATCCACACCAGCAGTTAACAGCACAATCTTCTCCATATAAAGCATAACATAGTAGCCACATTCCCAGGTTGAAGCCTGGGTTTTGTGCTGCAATGGTTAAGAAGAATGTAGTACCGTTAGTGAGACTGAAGGTTTGTTGTTGACAGTAATTGCTGCACACATGAAAAGTGGATGACTCACCATGATGTTAACAATGCTCCAATTTTTTGGTGGATTTTTGCATCCAGGTTTTGCCCTGTCCTTGTCATACTTGGCTCCCATGCTAATTTAGTAAATTGATAATTAAATGGAGAGATTATAATTAAAATGATAATCACTAATAATAGAATTAATCTACAAGCGACGTACCTCATAAACAAATCATACTGAAACGGATGTTTGTCCTCTGAAATGCCGTTTGACTGTGGATCAATGCAGTACATAGTGCGGTCTTCTGGAGAGATATTATGAACAACATCCAATGGAGACTGAAAAAAAATCCATACTGAGAGGTGGGCAATCCTAGTGAAATGGAAGAAGGACATAACTATAACTATAGGATATAGAGAATGGAATTTACCCTTTAGACAATGGCATGACGTACAGTCTGGACTTGTTGGGCTTCATCGTCTTCTGCAGGCTCAACAAAATCCTGCTTTTTTCTGCGGTAGTAGTGGTGCTTGAAGCTCCTCCGACAGTTGTGCTTATAATTTGAACTCTTTACATATCTCTCGCCGGCATTTTGTTGAAGAGCATACTAATAAGCAAGACAAACCGGTTCAATAAGGAGTTGGTAAAAAAATGATAAAAGTAGTCAGAAATGCATATTGGAGGTTTTAAACATATCACCATGCCCACATATCAATCTGCCGACCATGGATCCACTCTTTCTTGAATCTGTCTATATTCTTGATCCACGGATTTGCACTTTCCATTAACAAACACAACTGCCTCCCAGATGAGCCAAAAACCGGGTGCTGCAATGGAATCTTGTAGCAAATCCTGTCTGGATCATGCGCATGCAATTCCTGGATTGCTTTTGCCACCTTCGCTCTGACCTCGAGTACCCGGATGTGGTGTCCAAAATCCTGCATATTCATGAACATCAAAAAGCAAAAATTTATAATGCAAGATCACCTGTTGGAAGCGAATAATGAAAATGTTTGAAGGTTTATTTCCCCTACCCACAATAGCTCTTCATCTGGAATAGGGCTTGGCTCACGTTTGACCTCCGTGTCTTCAAGAGTGGCTTTGGGATCAGAAGATTGGTCAGGTTCATCCACTTCCATGTCGTCGCGAGGAGGAGAGGAGTTTGCTGCTGCATCCTTACACCAAACGACTGTATCTGACTTGACAGGAGATTCCTACAATTATATGGTATGACATTAGCAAATAAAATCAGGTAGCAGTTCGAAAGTATCATAAGAACATGATGAAAATTGACTAACTTGTTTAGGCTTTTGCATTTTGGGCACAGGTATGTCGAGCTCAGGTTTTCTTTGCTCTGGGATCTCTGCCTCAACAGTCTCAACCATGGCATAGTCTATGTATATTTCTGGCCATGAGACAGCAACACCGCCTGCTGCAGAACCCACGCATGAATATTCTTGGTGAGGAATAAGCAAGGGTTCATCTGACAAAAACACTGGAGATTTGACTCGCACATCTTCACAGCCACTTTCAGCAGTGAATGAAGGAATAACAACTCCAGCTGCCGCCGTCACAATTATCCCAGCAGAATTTTTAATTTGCAGATAGCACGGGATTGGAACCTTCAACTGTAGATACGCAATGAATTAGATGTTGCTAGGCTAATAGGTAATGTAAAAAAATACAATGTTAGACATGTTACCTCAGCTTCTAGACCTCCAGTATCAGTTCCAAATGAAATTGATTTAGTCTCACAAGTTTTGCTCTTCGCAGTCACTGGGCTGGTTGTCCTCTTCGCAGTCACTGGGCTGGTTGTCTTGTCCATAAAGGGAATTTATTAACCATCACATTCTGTACAAGATCCAACTCAGAAAATGGTAGACAGTTGTGATTTTAGTGTACCTTCATTTCTGGATGAGGTGGATCACTAGTCGATCCTTTTCCAGATTCTGCATTCACCTTCGCAGCTGCAACCTTTTTTTCTCTCAGATCCTTCAGGAACTGCTCCGGGGAGAGCTCTGTTGTAATCTCCACTCCTAACTTTTCAGAGAGGAAGTCCGAGTACTTCTGAAATTTCTCCATCTCAATTTGCTCCTCCTCCTCCTCAGTTAGCTGGATCTTTGTTCGGGCAGCTCGCCTCTTGTTGGCCTTCTCCTGAGCATGCTCGGGGAATGCAAACTCCATCTCTGCTGTGGTAGGGCAGAACAGGTATCGGCCTGGGGGATCTCTAATCTCTGTGGCCAGGAAGAGTATGTCATCCTTGCCTTCAATGATAAGCTCTCCTTTTTGCTTCAGTTTGTTCATTTCAAGCTGTCATCAAACAACTTATAGGTTTCATTAGTGTGGCATTATGAAACAGAGCAATGTCAAACAATAGACGAGCATTGAACTTACAATCTTATCAGCCACTCCCCGGACAAAGTCACTTGCATATTTTCCATTCACCTTGTTTGCCTCCAAAAAGATGATGGATCTGTCAATCACAAACACCATGCTACTTACTTCCTGAACAGCTTCTTCGCGAGTTAACCCGAGCTCCATTTTTTCAAGTATGGCTTTTTCTCGCATCTCCTTTGCCAACCTGATGTTGTATCTCCAATAACCACCACTTCCAGCATGATGCTTAAATTTCTTCATGGCCCCATTTTCGCTATTCTTCTTGCTCAGAGCCTGTAAAGAACATAGAAAAGGTGTCAATAAGCGAACAAAAGCTAAACAATGTCAGAAAAAAATCAAACAGTGTAAGCATCAAAAGCATCCTATTTTTAGGAGTTAATGGAGTTGGTTGCACTTACTATGAACGTCTCATCTGTGGATCTGTATGCTACAAATAACTCCCACTCAGCAGGATCCATCCACTTGTAAGTGTCCAATGGAAGCCCGGGATCAGGTCTCTTAGGATCGTTCTTAAACACGAACCTGTTCCACACAGTAGTTCGCCAGTTCCGCTCCCTGCCAGCTGCATAAGTGGTCCACTGCCTCTTCAGTTTTGCCTTGTCCTTGTCACTCAGTAGTGTCCGAAAATCCCAGCTCGCCTACTCAGACAGCAATGGAGGCCATGTTACGATCACAAGTTAAGCGAACAGATGAAAAAAAATTGAATAATAAATAAGCATGTATAATACTGAAGGATCATACCAAAATATCTTCCCATGCTTCATCTTTGACAGCCTTGGGCACCTGCCGCCAGTTTCTCCAAGTTCCAAATTTGATGCGACGCCGAAATGCATAGGCAACGTATCCGCACCATTTGCCATGCATGACACGAGGGCAGAGAAACTTATCAAACCACATGGGGAGTGGTTTGGTGTGTTTCATCAGGAGGACAGAGCCGCATAGCACCACCACGCCTGCGAGTCTCACCCTCCACATCAAACGAGTCAAATATCTCACCCTCCTTATTCTCCCCTAGACATTCTATGTTGAAGTTGTGGTCCTGGGGTTGATCGATATCACCAGGATGTGGTTCACGTGGGTCTGCAAGGACGATGAGCTGCTCGGCAGATTTAGCTGAAGACTTAGCTGAAGACACATTGCGTTTACGCTTTCCAGAATGGTCACATTTTTTGTTGCTTTCAACATCAGAATCACTGCCAGCCATTCTTTATAACCACCTGAGACCATATTAATTTAAACAACAAATCAAATCAGATATCATACGTTCATCCATATCACTAGAGTTCAAAACAGTAACAAATGGATATAAATTCATAGAACTGAATGCAATAAATCCCAATAAAACCATAGAACAGTACCCCATGGATATAAAATCCCAACAAATACCATAGTTCAGACATAGTTAGCAATATTTAGCACATGAATGTTCAGATCCAATATTTAGCAATAGTTCAGACATAAAATCCCGATCCCAATAAATCACAATATTTAGAAGTATAAAATCAGATACACATACTAGAAGCTCTAGTTCAGACATGAATGTTCTCAATAAACAGCTAGAAAATTAGGGCTTTGTTGTCAGACAAACTATTCAATGGGCTTGTATCATTATTACACAATTGGAGCCGAGACAATCATGCAAATATTGAACAATTAGTCAAATATCGAAGAAGCACAACCCAGATTTTGGGATTACCTTTGAAGGGAATGCGATTAGGGTTGGATGGAGGCCTTGCGTTAACGGACTGAAGATCGGACTGTGTGCATGTGTTGTGCGGCAGTCGGAAACCCCAAATTTGATCGGCCGGCCGCGACTGAGGTGGGTCGTTTACGGTTTTTGGAGGAGATGGGTCTAACTATTTTGATATTTGAGGAAGAGTATTGAATGTGAAGAACACTTCCTATTTATATGAGAATTTTTTTAGAGCATTAAAATATTTATTTTCATTACCAATAATAAAACGACAATAGAATTTGATGGGGAATTGTGGAAAGTTCAATTTTCAATTTTAAGTCAATGAATATTTCAAGCATTGTCTGAAAGTTCAATGAAAATTTAGGAGGGAAATAAAATAAATAAATTAAAAATGAATAAAAAAGCAGCAGCTCCGTGTTGCTTTGTCTGAAACGGCGACGTTTCGAGCATAAAGTTGAGCAATCACCCAAGTACGTTTCAACGGTCTCCATATTTTCAATTGTTAATCGTTGAAACTTTGAAAAAATGAGAATTTTCTGTGGCGGGCCATTTTCCCGCTAGAATGAAATCAAGCATTTTGGGTTGTTTAATAAATTTCAAAAATTGCCTTCTTAATATTAAAAAGTTCATAATTAGTTTGAAAATTTTATAATTGGTTGGATTCAATGCAATATATAATTCAGATTTTATAATTGGTTGGATTTCATGAAACAATGATTGGATTTCATGCAATATTATGCTTTTACATGCGGATTTTTTAAATAAAAATATAATTTTTTTTAATTTCTCAATAAAAATCAATATACCCCGTACCTGACATGAACGATCATATTTGATAGTGACATAGGATTATCACATGTAGCGGTCTTCGGAAACTCATGCAAAAGTATTGTATTCATATGATATTGCAAAATTTGGATAGTTAGAAGACATATGCTGATAACCTTGATCGTTCTATTTATACACACGTGTTATTGAGTTGAATAGATATTACGCTGTTAACAACTGGAATGTCTGTCATTTATGAACGACGGTGAACCACTAATAAGTGCAATCGCTCATGTAGTTTATGAGAATTACTCATCGAACAAGTATGAGCAGTAAAGTAATGAGATGCGAGCAAGCAAACGTTCAAGGATTGAAAAGTTTAGTTCTTCATCGATTATTTCTGAACGACAGTGAACCACTAATAAGTGCAAGCGATCACGTAGTCTAATCAGAACTTCTCATCGAACAATTATGAGCAGTAAAGTAGCGACGTACGAGCAAGTAAACGTCGAGTGATTGTTGTGTGAATAGATAGGGAGTTGACCTTATATACATTTGGTTATTAGTAATAAGTATTTATCGAACAATGAATCGACGAAAAACTTTTCGATCAAGTACAAATTAATAAAGTATACTTATTTCTTATTATATTAAAATACACATTGTTATCAATTGTCTAAAAATTATCAATCATCAATCGTATAAATATTTCAGAAAAAATAAATCAAGCTAATGAATGCTTATTTATCAAATGACTGACTTGTCTGTTTTCATGGGTTTAGGGTTGAGGGTTAGGGGTTTAGGGTTTAGGAGGGTTAAGGTTTTATGGTTTAAGTTGGCTAAAACCGGCCTGCAACAATTTCATCCTTTTCGCCCACCTATTAACGGGTCAATAATATTAATCTCATGATCCACGAATAAGGGCTATCTAAAAAAACAGTCGGCCAATTTCTGAACGATCTGAAACGCAGCCGACGAAAAAGTCACCTCCGCATTCGATTCCAAAGGCTTGCAGGTAATTATCTAGTTTGTTATATTAGTAGATTCCGATAGCTAAATGTACAGATTCAATGCCCCATGATAAATTTGCAGGTTCGGTTCAAAGGGGGTAAGGCTAGGGTTTACTTATTTTGGGGGTTAGATCAATTGATTGGTAGTTTTGGGTGTTAGATAAAGCTGCAGGTTCGGTTCAAAGGGGGTAAGGCTAGGGTTTACTCATTTGGGGGGTTAGATCAATTGATTGGTAGTTTCGGGTGTTAGATAAATTTGCAGGTTCTGTTTTGTTGTTCATGTAGTAACCATCCATCCCATTTTGTAGCCATGATAAATTTGAAGGTTCTGTTTTGTTGTGGATCAAGTTAGAGCAATTCTCACATTTTTGTCTTGATTTTTCATGATCTAGCCAGTATTTTTGTCATCTGATTTAGCCATAATTTAATGGGGGCATCCAAACTGTTGCGAATGAACTCTGTTGCCTGAAATTTTGCTATACTCTATGCAGATATTTGTTCATCTAATTTTGTTATTTTAAATTTATCACAAGATTGGAATGAACTATGTCTGTTGCCAGCTTATCGATTTTTTTTTATGTCAAAGTAAGAATGAACTCTAACTGTACATAGGGATTTGATTTTTTACAGGATGGGAGCATCCAAAAAACGCAAAGCTGCAGCTGCGCCAACGCCAGCCATTCCCACCGGACCTGACTCGTCTGATTTCTTCTCGACTGAAGCAGAGAGTTTGTATAGGGTGTTGCTGAGAAGGAAAATCCTGAGGGAACGCGGTATTGCCGGCGAACAGCCATTTCATGGGTACATACGCAAACATCGATGGGAAACTTTCTGCGAGAGGCCAAGGGATGCAAATGTGACGATGGCCACTGAATTCTATGCTAATATGATTAATATTAACAAAGATGGTGATGTTCTGTGCCGGGGAAAACAGGTTCGTATTTCTCCTGATGTTATTAATAGGTATTATGGATTGAAATCCTACAAGGGCCTGGACTCAGATTATGAAAATATTCAAGATGAAGCCACTGTCGACAGAATCAGTGGTGCTCTAGTTGGTAACTGGAAGGAGGTGGTTAGAGGAATAACTAGGCCAGAAGTCTCGATGGATGAGATATTACCCTACAACAAATGGAGTAACATCGAGAAGAAATATCTGACAGTTGAGATGAATATGTGGTACAGTTTTGTAGCCACTCGTCTTTCTCCGGTGACAATCAATTCGGAGGTCCAGTGGGTACGGATGAGAATGTTGCACACTATTAAGAAGGGTATGGGTTTGGACGTTGGTAAAATCATTTTCTCTACCATGATGGACTCGTCGTCGGGATGGGGTTTCCACTCACTTGTGACAGGTTTATGCCACAGAGCTGGTTGTGTAGATAGGTTGTATGATACATGGAAAACACCGATGTCTACACTAAGACTTGAGTCATTCCAAAGGAAAAATAAGACCCCTGTCACAACTGAGTCTGAATTTGACCTAAGTGGACGCTTTGGAAGGTTGGAGAAGGATGTTCAGTTCAGCATTAGCCTTAGTGAACACACAGCAAAGCTCCTCACACACGCATTTCCTGAGTCATTAGCTGCTGTAGGTCCCTATTCTACACGCGGGACTACCATCGCCGATAAATCTGGTGCATATTCCCTGACAGCTGAAGCGGTGGATCCATCTGAAGCACAAACTGGCCTTGGCGATGCCAAGCATCTGTAGCCATATGCCTCAGTCTAGATTGGGGTTAAGACCTAGGTTCAAGCTACAATTTGAAATGTCTTTTGTAACAGGTAGCTAGCTTGAATTAATTTTTCTGGTGTTAGTAATGAATGCTTCTAGTTTGTTTAATTTGGAGAATGTCTGCTTGTAAGAATTTGGATATTATTTATTATGAGAAATATTTGGGTGATTATAAATATTTTGCAATGATGGTTTTGTAGATGGATAGTGGCATTAGATTTGCAAGTATGGATAAGACAGGTCTGTGATGTAAAATGACTCAACGCAATAAACTAGTGCACCGTTCATGCAGTAAACACTGTTTTGAGTGGAGCAGCAGTGTGTAGCTGCGGTATCTGGAACCAGAAACTTGAGGAGAACAAAACACTGTAGTGAGTTGCACTTGATTGTTGCTTTCACTTTCAGTTTTACAAAACCGCTGATACGCAGTACTGTGCATAGCAACAAATTGTTGCGTTGACCAAATGCATTAGGCAATTGTTATTGCGTTGACCACATCCAGCAGCCCTTACAAAATGAAATGATGAATCAAAAACACCAACATACAATTAATAACTCTCGAGTCAAGTTACAAAATGGATTACACAAGTACTTTAACCACTCGTCAAGTTACAAAAATGCATTTAGAAAATGCATTACGCTTGTGTTTTCCTCTTTCTTGGCATGTTGTCTTCAATTAATTGGCCCTTCTCGTCTACCCACAATCCATCATCATGGACTCTTCTAATTCCGGTAGACCTTGCCTTGTCACAATATTCAGGAAATGCCGATGAAAATTCTAACTTCTCATTGATAACTTCACAATCAATTTCTTCCTCAAAAAAATACTTCTTCCCTTGTAGCACTATAGACCACTTGGGATCACTTGGATCCTCAACATAGAATATATGTCGTGCTTGAGAAGCAAGTATGAAGCAATCATCTTTGAAAGCCTCTGTTTTAAGGTCCACGCGAATAAATCCCATTGGATCGCTCCGATCAACACCATGTTTGTTATCAACCCATTTACACTTGAAGACAACACACTTAAAGGCTTCATAGTCTAGCTCCCAAATTTTGTCGATCACACCATAAAAGGAATCAACAATCAGACCTTTCTTGGACATCTGCTCCGACTCATTGTAAACACCACTACTTTGGGTAGTACTCTTACAATCTTTGTGTTCTGTTGTAAAAGAGTAGCCACTGATATCATACCCATAGTACGACCTAACACTTATATTTGGTTTCCTAGCAAAAGCTCGCAGATTCTCATCAACCCCTTCTGCATAACATTGCTCGTAGAACCAATCGCCAAATGTGTCGACATGCTGAGCTTGAATGTAGGTGTCATGCCTTCCAGGATACAATTTGGACAAATAAGCCAAGTGCTCATGAACATAACTTTGTGTCTCGATTGAGTTCCTTAAAATGTAGTGGTGAACCGCTTTCATGTCACTGACTTCAGGCTTTTTGCACTTCCCTGGTCCCCGAGGAGCCCCCATTTTCCTACCAACATGCTTGTTCTTAGGAACTCCAAACTCTACACCTTTCTCCAGGAAAGAGGTACAATACTCAATAACTTCCTCGGTCACATAGCACTCTATTATACTAGCGTCAGGACGACTACTACATTTTTTGTACCCCTTAAATCCACCCATTTGTCATTCAAATGGATACATCCAATGCATTCCAACAGGGCCACAAATTCTAATTTCCCTCACCAAATGAACAATCAAATGAACCATGATGTCGAAGAAATTAGGAGGGAAATACAATTCCATGGAACTCAAAATCTCACAAGCTTCAACTTCTACCAAGTCTAAAGATGATCGACTAATAGACTTACGACATATGGTATGGAAGAAAAAGCACAATCGAGTGATGCAAAATCTAACCTCATAATCCAAAACCCCACGTATTGCAACGGGAAGCAATTGCTGCATCAAAACATGACAGTCGTGAGACTTCAACCCTGACAGTTTCAAATCATTCTTCACACACCTACTAATATTAGACGAATAACCAATTGGAACTTTCATCCCAACTAAACTATCACAAACAGACTTCTTCTCTGTCTTAGACAAATTGCATGGCCCGGGTGGAAAGTACGTTTTTCTACCCTTATCTTCTGGGGCTAACTCCGGCGTTATACCCATGTCCACCATATCCTTTCGAGCGTTCAAATTATCCTTTGTCTTCGAGGCAATATTTAGCAAAGTGTCGATTAAACTGTCGCACACATTCTTCTCTATATGCATCACATCTAAACAATGTCGAACTTCAAGAATCTCCCAGTACGGCAAATCAAAAAAAATTGATCATTTCTTCCATGGAGAATTCTCCGTAGCAGCCGCCTTCCGAACTTTCTTCCCATACACCACATCCAACTTTTTCATTTTTTCAAGTATCTTCCGCCCAGTCAATATGGTAGGTGTGTCTCTAACTTCTTTCCCCCCAAACAATCCATCCTTATCTTCACGGTATGGATGCTTTCTTTTCAAAAACTTCCGATGTCCCATGTAAACCGATTTCTTCCCATACTTCAACCGAACATTTTCCGTCTGCTCCTCACAAATAGGGCATGCCTTGTGACCTTTAGCAACATATCCAGCAAGGTTTCCTAATGCAGGAAAATCACTAATAGTCCACAACAACACATCTTTCAAATTAAAAATGTCACCTCTAAAGGCATCTTTAATTTGAACTCCATCGTACCACAGTTTATTAAGATCTTCAATCAAAGGAGACAAGAACACATCAATGTCGTTTCCTGGCTGCTTTGGACCACCAATTAGCAAAGGCATCATCACGTACTTTCTTTTCATACACAAATACGATGGCAAATTATAAATCACCAACATAACCGGCCAAGTACTATGTTTAGAAGACATAGTTGCAAATGGATTCATCTCATCCGTACTTAATGCAAGTCGCAAATTCCTATGACCTTCTCCAAAATCAGGGTACAACCGATCTATTTTCTTCCATTGATCTCCATCGGAAGGGTGGCGTATAACATCATCATCCGGTCTTTGCCTATCACAATGCCAAGTCATATTCTTCGCGTCTTTCACATTACCAAATAATCTTGCAAAATGGGGACTTATAGGAAGATACCAAACACATTTTACTGGAACTTTTGAAGAGCCATGATCATCAAACTCCATTGCCTCTCCTTTCTTGTTGACAAGCTTCTTATACCGAGATGCCTTACAAACGGGACATGATTGTTCTCTCTCCCACTTACATCTATACAAAATGCAATCATTGGAACATGCATGTATTTTTTCGTATTCCATTTCATATGGACACAACACTTTTTTAGCACGATAAATACTACTAGGTAATGCATTCCCTTGTGGCAACTTGTTGTGCATAAAACTCAACAACCGATTCACACTCACATCGCTCCAACCACTCGCGGCCTTCATATTAAACACCTCCATCAAACAAGAAATAACCGTATCTTCTTTCTTACAACCCTCATACAAAGGTATGTCTTTTTGACCCAACATTTTTGCAAGAATTTCCGGCTCATCTTTAAAATCATCTATCATCTTCTCAAAAAAATGATCCATGTTACACTCAACTTCCTCCTTCCCTTTTACACCGCTAAAACAAGAGCGAGATTCTCCATGAAATGTCCATACATCGTATGAGGGGTCAAAACCATTCATAATCAAATGCAACTTTATAACTTCCCTACTATTAGACCTCTCTCGATTCAAACAACGCCTACATGGACATAACACATTCTCCTCCCTACCAAAAGCATATCCAACAAAATTATCCACAAATATAACTTTTTCCTTACTCGTAAGAGCCCCCTTTATAATAATGCTACGCCGATACTCTAAATCCTTGTTAACACTTTCACATCCTACAATAATATACAATCCCCATTAATTGGCTAAACTATATATTCATGTTTCTTCGGCCTTTCAAAAATAATGCACAAAAAACGAAGAAATTAGTTCAACAATGAAGGGAATGATTTGCTTGGTATTTTGCATGGGTATTTTGCATAGCAATTATAATGAAAGAGGGGAAAATAATTATGAAAGAGGGGGGGAACCCATACCTTCTTCAGCATTCATTGCTCTTCAACCTCAAAGTGACTAGTTCAATAATTTTCTGCAGCAAATTTCACTCCACCCGTTTGAAAGATATCCCTAGCATAGTAGGTGGAAGCATTAAACGCAGACGTTTCAGCGCTTTATTAATAAAAACCGCTGAAACGTATTTTTAAATATCAGCCCGGTCCCACCATAGTTAAGCGTATTAAAATAATTTGCCTGGACGCAGCAGTTAACTACTACTTTATTGCGTTCATAGGTTTCAACGGTAGGTTTTACCACTGAAACCGCTGAAATGACAATTGGGCCATTTTTAAAACTTGGTCCAGTTATTATATCTCTGGACAGGCCCAACAAAAACCGAATTAATTGGACTGCAAACTTAGCCCAATTGTCGAGTCAGCATTCGTTACAGCGCTACCCTCACCTAGCGCTGAAATAATGTGGGGTCCAACCAGAAATTCAACGCAAGCACTCGGTCAATTCATCCAGTCAGCATTTGTTACAGCGCTTCCATCAGGTAGCGCTGAAAGCTTGCGGAGTCCATCCTCAAATTCAACGACCAGGTTCCGGTTAATGGGTCCAGTCAGCTTCCCTTTCAGCGGAATGCCTGACACCGCTGAAAGCAGATTCATCCATATCTCATGGTTTCAGCGACATTTGTCGAAACCGCTGAAAGCGGAAAGTCAACACTTCAATTCTTGGTCAGACTTGGCGCCCAAAATAGAAATAACCGCTGAAATGGTTGTTTCAGCTATTATTTTACACGTTATTTCAGCGGTGTGTGCGTACACCGCTGAAACGGCTCCGTGTTTTTCTAGTAGTGACATTATTCTTCTCATTGCTAAGAGCAATGCGATGACACTCCCTTGCTTTCTGCTGGTCTTCTTTAACCGTAGCGATGCCCGCCTTGGTTGAAAACTTGAGTAAAAGGTGCAGGGTCGACAATATCCCCTTTATGAGCGCTAATGCAGAACGCCCGAGTATCATGTTGTAGGGACTGCTGGCTTTCACCACAATGAACTCCACCTCGATGGTTTTGCTATATGGGTGTTCACCAACAGTTATGGGGATGTAAATCGTACCTTCCGACCACACCTCCCTGTCCGCAAAATCCACGAGAGGGGTGGCAGTCGGCTTCAGCTTCTTCTTCATGTCCTCGTCCAGTTGCATGAAACAGTGCCAGTACATCACCTCAGCTGAGCTGCCCCCATCCACATACACTCTGTGAATGAGCTTTTCTGCAACCTGGATTTGGATTACCACCGCATCTCCTCCAGCAGGACAATCCGGGATTGGGTCCCTTGAGCTGAACGTGATGACATCATCTTCCGCCAACTTCCTCTCCTTCGGTGTTGGTTCTGGTACCTTCCTACACCGAGCCTTCCACTGGGATTCCGTCTTGCCACCTGCACTTCCACCTATGACGGTGTAAATGTTGGTATGGCTGACTTCCTTCTACAGTCATCCGGGGTGTCTTCCCGGTCTGTACGATGTCGCTTCTCGTAGTGCTCATCCTCATCCTCCGAATACCTCCCTACTCGCGCCAACTCCTTCCCATTGAAGCTGGAACGAGAGGGTTCTGGAGTCCGAACCCTTCCTCTTGTATCCCTTCGAAAATCCGTTCATCCAAATGCTTCGGTCAACCAGGTGGCCTTGTTGTGGGCTCTGGCCTCCTTGGCAAGGTGGGCCAGTTAACCGGATCTCACACACTTCTCAATTGCAGCACGCAAGTGGTAGAAATAATTGGTGTCATGTCCATGGTCATTGTGATACTCACAGTAGCACGTCTTGTTCCTCATGTAGGCTGGCTTCTTCATCCTATTCGGAGTATCCAGCAGGTTCTTGCCAGCTACCAGACGTGTGTGTACTTTGTGTGAGATGTCAAGCAAGTTGTGGATCTTCATCATGTATGGACTACTTGATCTTGTATGGGTTTTATGGCCCATACCCTATTAATGCTCATCCCTTGCCGTCCTGTCTGACCTTAGCGTCTTGTGCCGTGAGCGGGAGAAAGAAAGGACAGTACACCAAGCTACTCTTACTGAGCTTGCTGAAGTGAAAAAGCAACTGGCCCTTGCTGATGGCGAGGTAGCAAAACCTTCTGCCCTCTACCAAGATGGACTGGGCTCCCGAGGCGTTAGACAACTGGCTAGAGTCTGAGCAGAAGTTGAAGAAACAGTTGGATGATGTCAACGCCCAACTGGCAACTACCATCTCAAATGGGGAGAAGTTGAAAGAAGCGAAGGAGGTGAGCGATGCCGCCATGCTGGATGCTCAAAAAATTGCGACTGAACTGCAGGGGCGTTTGGATGAAGCCGTTGGGAAAGTTGAGAAGATGAGTAAGGTAACTGATGAACTGACCGCTCTGCAAGCTCGCTATGCCGAATCCGAGGCCCAGCAGAAGAAGACGGTGGAAGATAAAGCAAATCTCGCCAATGACTACCGGACTGTGCTGACCTCCGGACTGTGCTGACCTCCGGCATGCGCGAAGTTTTTGTGAAGGTGTTGAACTCTGATCGCGTTGTTGCACACACTTCTGCTTTCTTGAGGAGGGCATATACTCTGGACCGTATGTATGAGGATACTGCTGCGTACTCAACTGCCCTTTCTGAGCTCACCAATGCCTATGTTGGCTATACCTGCTGAGCTTTCCGCTTGGGAACCAGATGTTGCAGTCCTGCCAGTTGTCATTGACGGTCAAGTTGTGGCGGACGAAGAGCTTGTCAAGGACTTCAAAAATGCCGGCAATAGCGTTCTGGTTTCTGCCCACAACCACTGACAATGTTTGGATTCTCCTTTCCTGTTTTCTTCTTTCATGCATTTCCGCTTTTGAACAATTCATTTGGTTTGTAATAACCCGTAAAGGAATACATTTGGTCTATGCTCTGTATTTCATTAAACACTCCTTGTATGCATTATAATTTATTGGCTTTGCATTATTTTGGCACTTCTTTTTTGGTTCATACCTTGTGTTCTTTTCATGCACTTGGCCGTTTTATTTACCTTTCATGAAGCGGGATGCGTCATCCTTCCATGTGGCCAGTCTGCTTGATGAAACGGGATGAGTCATCCGGATGGGCTATCCAGATGGACGATCGATGCGACTGCGCGTGGCATGATGCCATGTGTAAGGGTGTCTGAAAACTTAGGGGTCGCTAAACCTTTCCCAAGCCACCAATATCTGGAATGATCATTCCGTTCTTGGTATTTTTCCAAAGTTGATACTGCTAAGTCATGAACTTTGTTAATCGGTCCGTGTCCGACATGGGTTTTCACTGAAGAAATGACCCACCTTTTTTCCTAAAACGGTTGCTATCGTAATAAGGAAAGGATATGGTCTGTTATTGCTACGCATTTGCATCTGAACAGGATCACGCCTAGAAGAGCGGCTAAACCTCAGTCTTGGCCCGGCGCTCATGATCGGAATCATGTCGACCGACTTGCCCTTGGATGTGAAATGCCCAGAAGTACATTGTTACAGTCGCGATATGCGTCCTGATGATCCGTCGCGATGGTACGATGGGATGGACCTGCTAAGAATCAAGAACTCTCTGTCAGGGCGGGGCGGCTAATTGCCGTTCCCGCTCCGATGCTAAAGTCAGTAGACTGTTCGGAGAGTTGGAATGTGTTTGATTGTGTTTAGTAAACTTACCTCTCTCTAGTGTGATAGAGAGATATGTATAGTGCTGGAAAGCTGACCTGGTCTCATCAGACCACGCCGTTAGGTGGTCTGGGAAGATTCTCCTGCCAGGTTTGGTAAAGCTGTCATCTGCTGTCGGGTCTGGCCCGATCGTCATGCAGGATGAGGGGTTGGAATGAACCATGCGGGATGGTGAGATTCCCGACCCTAACAAGTCCCCCCAAGTCCGTGCTCGAAACGACGGTTCAAGCGTGGGGCTGTAACTGGGCTTCTGGAATCTGTGCGACAGTGTCGTCATCCCACGTCTGCCACGTGTCATCACTTTTTCTCAGGGATGCGTATGGATTTATCCTTAATAACTGTGCAACTTTTGGCAACCGCCATTATTGCTTTAACTGATCGCATAACTCCCCTTTTTTCCATTCAAATTTGAAACAGCTCCTCATTTTTATCTTCCTCCTCCTGTCCCAAACTCGTTACTTTCGACCTCAGGTATTCTGCATTCATCGTTTATTTTTCTCGTTTTTGTGCCTCTTCACTCCCTGCCTTTGTCGTGTTTCGCCGATTTCGGACATGGCAGATGTTCCCGTTTCCGGCGCGTTCTGCCAGATCACCGATGATGAAGCGGCTGAGTTTATCCAGATTTGTTGGGATACCGAGGGCCTTCAGATTGCTGATTTGGCGAAGTCTATTGTCCAGCCTAAGCCTAGCGACACCATCAACGCTGCTCCGGTGGGCAAAGTTCCCGTCTATTACGAGCAATTGACCCGATGCAGCGTCAGGTTCCCTCTTTGACATGACCCTGGGCTCGATGACGCCGAATGCTGTGCGTAATATAATTGGCTTTGAGACCCTGTGTGGCGCTCGTGGGGTTGTTCCCTCTGTTACCCTGTCCAGAGTGTTTTTCTACACTGGTGGTGGTGACAACGAGGATGGTTGGGGCCACATCAAGATTCGCCCCAAAGCTGACCTGCATATCCTGACCGGAATGCCCAAGACGAAGGACTGGAAGGTAAAATTCATGTTCGTCGATGAAGATGTGGTGTATGGTCCTGTCACCTCTCGCCCAAATCAGGCTATAGGTGATCCTGACACACGTGGCCGCGCTCCAGATAGCGTCTCCCAGAACCGCTTAGCTGCCTCCATCAGGGCTCTGAAAGAGAAACCAGAGAGATGGGATGTCTTAAAGCTGGATGAGAGGTTGCGGGATTTTGGCCTGCCTCACCGTCGTGTGCTTCCCGCCATCCAGGATGATGTTATTGTCATCCCAGATGGTGGTAACGCCGTCCGGGATGAAGAAAACGTCCTTCAAGGTGTTGAAAACTTCAGCCTGCCCCTGCGCTGGCCACCGCGAAACTTGGTCAAACCGACAAAGGCATGTAGTTAGGCTTGATCCTCTTTGTTCATCTTTCATATGCATCATCATGATCTTTTATTTTTGTATCAACTGTACTTGTCTCTTGACGCGTGTCTGCTGCAGACATGACTCGCCGCCGCCCGACCATTGATGTGACCAAGTTCAACCGCCCCTCTCAACGTTGGAGGTTGGATGACAGCACCGGCCCCAACCAGTCCACTCAGTCGCATGGCCAGTCTTTCCAGACTGGCAAAGTTTGGCCAGGATGGCAATGCTAATGGTTCCTTGTTCCCGTATCAGGATACAGGGTCGTCAAAAGGGCTGCTGAAGCCTGTCCAGCTATTCCAGATGGGGGTCGGTGGTCGTGATGTGCTCGGGGGTAGTGAGAATGACTTAGCCCGACCCCAAGTGTCTGAGCAGGCGAAGGGTGGCCCCGACGTGACTGGCCAACAGCATGGTGGGAGGGCCCCTCCGCACGCTGGTGGTTTTCAAACTGACAAGGGTAAAACCAACTCTTCCACCGTCTTCCTCAACTCGCCTGCTGGTCGGCTGGAGTATCTCAAGGAGGTGATGCCCCTTGATTTTTTCAGGGCTTGGGTGAAGAATCTGGCGTTGAATCTTCATGGGGTCAGGATTGCTACAGACAATCTGATCTCATCCGTCTTCGATGTAAGTCTCGTCTGGTTGTCACTCTTTCATGCTATGTTTTCTCCTTCAACTTTGTCATCTTAACTGTTGCAATATCAGGGTGATTGCTCATCCCTCGCCGTCATCTCTGACTTAAGCACTTTGTGCTTGGCACATGAGGCTGATCAGAAGGTTCATCATGCCACCCTCATCGAACTTGGGGATGTGAAGAGACAACTGGCTATCACCGATGCCGAGATAACTAAGCTCCAGGCTGATGCCAAGGCCAAGGCAGATGTTGATGCTGAGTGGTCGCCTGACGACTGGATGGAATTCGAGCGGGCGCTGAAGAAACAGCTGGATACTGTCAACGCCCAATTGGCGTCTGCCATTTCGGACGGCGAGGAGCTGAAAACGGCCAAGGAGACCAGCGATGCTGCCCTGCTGGATGCCCAGAAGTCCGCCACCGAGGTACAGAAACGCATAGATGAAGCTGTTGAGAAGGCTGATCAGGTGAAGAAGATGTCTGACGACCTGGCTGCTCTGCAAGCTCGCTATGCCGAGTCCGAGGACCAGCTGAAGAAGGCGCTGGAGGATAGAGCAAATCTCGCCATCAACTATCAGGCTGTGTTGACCTCCGGCATGCGTGAAGTGTTTGCCAAGGTGGCTCGCTCCGAGCGTGCCATTGCGCGCTCTTCTGCCTTCCTTCGACGGGCGCATGCGCTGGACAACGTGTATGAGGACTCTGCTGCCTATGCTACTGCCTATCCTTCGTTGGCTATGGCTTCCCTGAGTACTTCTCTACACTGACCGGTGAAATGACTCCTGCTGAGCTCGCTGCCTGGGAGCCGGATGTTGCAGTTCCGCCTGTCGTCGTGGATGGTGAAGTCGTGGCGGATGAAGGACTTGTGAAGGACTTGGAGGATGCAGGCAACAACGTTCAAGTCTCTGCCCAAAACCATTAGTTCAGTCCTCCTTCCCTTCTTTTCTGTTGACTTTCTTTGTGGACAATTTCCTTTAATTTCTCTTTGGATAATTTCCTTTTGGTTTGTAATAACCCATAAGGGAAAAATTTGATTTCTTTGTTTCTGGATTCCTGTGAAAACTTTTGCATTTGCATTATAAGATATTGCCTTAATGTTTTACCTGTTTGGTTCATGGTGAGAACTCATCATCTGTCTTCGTGAAGAGGGACGAGTTGTCATAATGAACTATTGAGGTGACATGACGAGTTAACCGTGCGCGACTTGATGCCATGCGTTAAGCCATCTGCCGACTTGGAGGTCGCTAAACCTTATCCAAGCCACCAAGGTATGGGGGCGTCGGCCCATCCTTGGTTTTATTCTTCAAAGACAAAGCTGCTAAGCCATGGACTTTGTTAATCGGTCCGTGCCCGACATGGGTTTTCATTGAAGAAAAATCCCACCTTTTCTCCAACCCGGTAGCTATTCGGATTTGGAGAGGATATGGTTTGCTTTATTTGCTTGTCCGCATTTGAACGAAACCACGCCTACGTTCAGTACTCGAGAAGGGCGGCTAAGCCTCAGTGTCGGTCTGGCGGTTACGATCATGATCGTGTCATCCAACTTGCCCATTGGTGTGGGGATGCACTTGACTGCATCTTTGCCTCTCCAGAGATATTTCCGGCACATTTGGCAAGGATGCATCTCTGATGCTTCACAACCTAAGTAAGGGATGTGTCGAGTGTTCTAATGCCTTGTTCGGTTAACCGGAGCGGTGGCCTGAACTGCCTCCCTTAATGTCCATTATCACAAATTCCGATCACGTCGTTCGACTTTCGAAAAGAGGTATAAATGAACAAACAAGAGATGATGTGTTCTTGAACTTGACACTTGAAATACATTGAAAGAGGATACAAAAGATACAATTTTGCGCGGGAAAACTGGATTTCCTCAAGATCGCATCCCTCATGAGGGCCAAAGTCGCGATCTGATCACGAATCTGTTTTCCAAAAGCATTTCCCCATTATATACAAACTAATTGGTACCTTTCTCGTGGGTCTGATGCTGCTCAACCGTAGTAACGGTGGAGGTTCTCCATGTTTCACGTTCTTGGCACCGCTTTGCCTGACATGGTCTGCAGCTTGTATGCGCCATTCCCCAGCACCTCTGCTACCACATATGCCCCTTCCCACGTGACATCCAGCTTCCTTAAGCCTTCAACCCGGCTGGTTTCATTCTTTCGGAGGGCCAATTCGCCTTGCTTGAGATTCCTTATGCGGACCCTGGCGTTGTAGCGTTGTTCCACATATGACTTTTAGGCTGCCTCCTTGATTGTGGCCTGCTCTCTGGCTCTCTCCAGGTCCTCCAGGATTTCCCTCAAACACTGCTCATTGTCCACCTCAGCATCCGGGATGGCGGATCGCGGTGATGGGATGATGAGCTCAGGTGGGATGATGGCCTCACTGCCGAAACAGAGAAAGTAGGGTGATTCACCTGTGGCAGTTCGCGGCGTTGTCCTGTATGCCCACAACACCGATGGAAGCTCATCCACCCAGTTCCCTTTCGCGCCGTCCAGCCTTCTCTTTAACCCTTGCACAATCGTTCCGTTGGTTCACTCGGTGAGACCGTTGGCTTGCGGATGGGCTACTGACGTGAAACTTTATTCGATGCCCATCTGGTTGCACTAGTCTCTGAAGATCCTCCTTCAAACTGGCGCCCGTTGTCGCTGATGATTGTCTTGGGCAGGCCGAATCTGCAGACAATGTTCCTCCACACGAAACTGGTCATCCTCTTGCCCGTGATGGTTGCCAACGGCTCCACCTCAACCCACTTGGTGAAGTAATCGACGGTCACCACTAAGAACCTTCTTTTGCCGCTCGCTTGGGGGAAAGGGCCGACTATGTCAATGCCTTATTTTGCGAACGGCCATGGGCCTGTGATGCTCTTCATGGGCTGGCCGGGTTGAGCTGACACACGATCATGTAATTGGCACTGATGGCACGTCTTAACCACGTGGTCGGCATCGACCCTCGTATTGGGCCAGTAATAACCTGCTCGTGTCGCCCTCAGTGCAAGTGTCCGGGCTCCCTGATGGCTACCGCCGCTTCCCTCGTGGAGTTCCCTCAAGATCCTTTCCGCCTGCTTGGGTGTTAAACAGCGCAACCACGGTTGTAAGTATCCCCTCTTGTATACCACCCCATTCTTGAGCGCAAAATTCAGCACCCTACTCTCTAAAGCTCTCGCCTCCTTTTGGTCGAGTGGTAACGCTCCACTGAGCAAATAATCCCGCATCGGTGTCAACCAACATGGCGGTTCAGCCTCAATAACGGTGACCGTCATGCCGTCGGTTGATCTTGTCGGTAGTGTTTCCACCAGAACTCCTTTGGACAGATAATTGCTCGCCGTGGAAGCCAGTTTACTGAGGGCATCTGCCTTTGTGTTCTCGGATCTGGGGACTCGGGTCACCTCAAATCCTTCGAACTGTGTGGCCAGACTCTTTACTTTCGCCAAGTACTTCTGCATTAATGGCTCCTTGGCTGCGTATGACCCGTTGAACTGGTTTGCTACCAAGGCTGAGTCCCCGTATGCGTCCAACTTGGTCGCCCCCAACGCTTTTTCTATCTCCATGCCTGCAATCAATGCTTCATACTTGGCTTCGTTGTTCGTGGCCGGGAACTGGAATCTCAACGCGTACGTCATCTCCATGCCATCAGGGTCTGTCACTATCAACCCGGCTCCTGATCCTTCCACACTGGATGCGCCGTCCACATGCAGCTTCCACCATCCTGTCCTGTCGACGCGTCGTGGCTTTTTATCGGCTGACTCGCTTGGCGCATCGATGGTGACTTCATCTCCCGCCTCGATCCTGGATGGCAACTCTGCCAGGAAATCGGCCATTATTTGCCCTTTGATGGCTTTTCTCAAGGCGAACTCGATGGCGTGCTCGCCTAGCTCTACTGCCCACTTGGCCAACCTTCCCGACATTTCCGGCCTTGTCAAGATTGCTTTCAGTGGCTTGTTTGTTAGAACCACGATGGGGTGTGCTTGGAAGTATGACCTGAGGCGTCTCGCCGCGTGGACTAATGCCATGGCCAGCTTCTCCTGAGCGCTATATCTCAACTCAGCCCCCTGCTGCGTTCGGATGACATAATAAACCGGACGTTGGATCTTGCTCACTTCCCTGACTAGTGCTCCACTGACCACTTCCATCCCGGCGGCAAGGTACAAGTATAGCGTCTCACCTTGCTCGGGAGGGGACATGGCTGGTAGGTCTTTTAAATGATTCTTCAACTTGAGGAACGCTTCATCCTCGGCTTGACCCCATTGGATTGCTCCTTTCGGTCCGATGCTGCCCTTGAGGATCCTCAAGAACGGGAGTGACTTCTCTGCGGCTCGTGACAGGAACCTGTTCATGGCCGCCAGTTTCTCATTTAGGCTTTGCACCTCCTTGACGTTTCGGGGTGGCTTCATTTCCAGGACGACCTGGACTTTCTTTGGGTTGACCTCCAAACCGTTGTTGGACACCATGAGGCCCAAGAACTTCCCGGCCCCCACTCCAAATTGGCATTTGGCCGGGTTGAGCATCATGCCTGCCGCGTTTAGGGTTCTCAAAGTCTCATCTAGATCTTTCACCAATCCTTTGTATGATACGCTCTTAATGACCATGTCGTCAACGTAAATTTCCATGTTGCGGCCGATCTGTGCTTTGAAAATCCTGTCCACCACCCTTTGGTAAGTGGCACCAGCATTACGCAGGCCAAAAGGCATCATCCGGTATGCGAAGGCTCTTCGCTCCGTGATGAAAGCAGTTTTGTCGACGTCGTCATCCTTCATCGGGATTTGGTGGTACCCCTTGTATGCATTCAGAAAGCATTTGATCGGGAACGGCGCCAACGCATCCACCTTCTGGTCGATGATGGGTGTCGGGTAGCAATCCTTGGGGCAAGCCCTGTTCAGCGCCTTGTAATCGATGCACATTCGCCAGCTCCCATCTGACTTTTTGACCAGGACCGGGTTGGCTAACCATGTAGGATATGGCACTTCCCGTAGGATACCTGCGTTCACCAACTCGGTTACTTGTTTGTTTACCGCTTCATTCCTTTCTGGGCACAGCGGTCGTCTCTTCTGCATGACCGGTGGGTGTGAAGGATCCACTCTGAGGACGTGTTGACCGAGTTCGGGTGATACTCCCGTCATGTTTGTCGCCTTCCATGCAAAGACCTTCTGATGCTTGATCAGGACTTCCAGAACCTCCTGTCGACTTGCATCAGGCAAGTCTGATCCCACTTGGACTCCTCGGCATCCGCCTTGGTCAAGGAACATGGTCAAGCATGATGCTGACAAGGTTTTGGGATCTGGGCTCCCTGACCGAACCATGTGGACCGGGCGTCGTCGGGGTGGCGATTCGTCGTCTGAACGCTTTAGCTTCTTCAGCGCGATTTGGTGGCGCACTCTCGCCTTTTGCTGATCGCCTCGGACGGTCGCTATCCCTCCTTTGGTTGGGAACTTCAAGAGGAGATGGAGGGTTGAGACAATACCTTTGAGCTGGGCTAGCGCTGGCCTTCCCAGTATCAGGTTGTACGGGCTATGAGCCTTGATCACGATGAACTCCATGTCCACCTCTTTCCTGGTCGGCCTCTCTCCCACCCCGACTGGAAGTGTGATTGTTCCTTCTGGCCACACCGTCCTGTCAGCGTACTTGTTGGGACCAACTTGGCCTTGGTATTGTCATCTAACTTCACGAAGCAATGCCAATACATTATTTCCGCCGAGCTGCCGCCATCCACATATGCTCGATGAACCATCTTATCCATGATCTGAATCGTGATGATGACCACATCGCATCCGGCCGGGCGATCCGGGATGGGATCGTCATCGCCGAATGTGATCAACTCGTCCCTGCCCAACCTCCCATTCGTTGGAGTGTGTTCTGGGGCTATCCTGTATCTAGCCTTTCTTTGTGAATCTAAGCTTCCTCCGGCATTTCCGCCTATGATAGTGAGTATATCATTGCTTGCGCCCCCTGCTAACTCTCGTTCCGGTGATGACTCTTCCTCATACTTGGCTCTTTTTTCATCTGGTCGCTCGGCATGAGCCATCTCCTTTCCTTTGCCACGTGCCCTGTTGGCTCCTTGATCCTGGCCGCCATTCCTGTTGGTATATGTCGCCTTGTTATGGGCCTTGGCAGTGGCAGCGAATTGCTTCAATTTCCCTTTGCGCAGGAATGACTCGATGGCCTTCTTCAAGTGGATGCAATCCTCTGTGTCATGGCCATGATCGTCATGGTACTCACAAAACTTGTTCAAGTTTCGCTTGTTGGGGGGCATTTTCATGGCGCGCGGGGGTGGGATGACGTCGCGGTTTGCCAAGAAAACTTCTTCGGGCGTCTTTGTCAACGGGGTGAAGACTCTTTCTTGAGCAACTCGGGGGCCCAACCTGTCCTTCACCGATGGCATCTTCTCTGCTTTGGCCGGTTGACCGTCCTGGATGAGCTTCTGCTTTGGCCAATAAGGTCGGGCCTCCTTCTGCATTGCCAACTTATTCTTCTATGCATTCTCGTCGGCTCGGTGAAACATCTCCACCACCATATGTAACTCATCCAACTTGTATACCGCTCGGAGAGTGAGTTCTGAATCCAAAGCCTCGTGATCCAGACCTTGCATGAAAATTTCAATCAACCACCGCGTCTCGCCACGGTGCACCACCATGTTGCTTTCCTTTATGAAGCGCTCATAATACTCCATCAAGCTCTCGCCGGATGATGCCCTGTGGCATATCTTCATCAAGTCCTGCATCGTGTTGGTTAACTTCCTTTTCTGCATGAACCTGGTGAGGAAAAGTTCCTCGAGCTGCGCGAAGCTGGATATGCTCCCATTGTCCAGGTTGGCGAACCACACCCTTGCTGCCTCCTTGAGCGTGGTGGCAAATACTTTGCACCACACGGGCTCGGGTGTGGCGTACGTTGACATGTTAGTTGTAAACGTATGCAGATGATTTGTTGGATCCGACAAACCATCATACGTGCCCAGATTTGGTGGGATCTGAAGACGGGGATTGGCGACAAACTCCGTGACCACCTCTGAAAATGGGCTTCCTCTTTTTTGGCAATATGGGGCCTCGTAAAACACCGACAGCCTCTGCTTCGCCGGTACTCTTGGCTTGACACTGGGCTTGTGCACATACGTCATGGCCCATTCCCCAGGCTGGGGACTAGGGTTGGCCTCTTTCTCGCTTGGATCTTCCCATTCCTCATCTGAATCATCCGGGATCTCGTTCTCGTCATCATCCAGCTCTGTGAGAATAGGAGCTTTGTGTTTTCCTCGTGTAGGCTCGGCAAAAAGCTTAGTCGGTGTGACTGTTTTTCGGCGGCGTGCCCCGCAGCTCCTGCAGCATCTTGTTGATGGTAGCCTGTGACTCCAGGATCTAGCGAAGCACATCACCGTCTTCCGTCGTGAAAGATGGTGACGCGCCTGGGTGCCGAGCCTGCTCAGGCGTCGCCGAGATCGGCGTTGCTGCTGGGTTTGAAGGGGTGAACGGGATTCCAGCCCCCTCGTCGCCCAGATCTGTGACCACTACCTCTGGATGAGGGGTGCCGTGGTCTTGTCCTTCTCTGCTCATTTGCAGTGCGTGGGCTGTGAAGATAATCGGTTATATCCCCACAGACAGCGCCAATGTTACAGTCGCGATGTGCGTCCTGATGATCCGTCGCGATGCTACGATGGGATGGACCTACTAAGAATCAAGAACTCTCTATCAGGGCGGGGCGGTTAATTGTCGTTCCTGCTCCGATGCTAAAGTCAGTAGACTGTTCGGAGAGTTGGAATGTGTTTGATTATATTTAGTCAACTTACCTCTCTCTAGTGTGATAGAGAGATATGTATAGTGCTGGAAAGCTGACCTAGTCTCATCAGACCACGCCGTTAGGTGGTCTGGGAAGATTCTCCTGCCAGGTTTGGTAAAGCTACCATCTGCTGTCGGGTCTGGCCCGATCGTCATGCAGGATGAGGGGTCGGGATGAACCATGGGGGATGGTGAGATGCCCGACCCTAACATACATCCTTGTTTCTTCTGGTAACGTTCCTGACTCGTTAACAATGGTGCATTCTGGATGCCTCATGACCAAGGTGTGAAACGTGTCATTTGTTCTTACGTCCGGTCCAGCTAGCCAGAGCGGTGGCTTGACCATCCATCCTTTGTGTTCATTGTTATCAAATCCAAGTAATCATTCGACATTCGAAATAAGATTTAAATGAACAGCTAACAAGGAAACATGTTCTTAAACTCAACACTTGAAATACATCAATAATGAAGGAGAGTACAAAAGATACAATTTTGCGCGAGAAAACAAGATTTCCTCAAGATCGCATTCCTTATAAGGGAATAAGTCGCGATCTGATCAGGAATCCATTTTCTGCTAGCTTCATTTTTTCGGAGGGCCAACTCACCCTGTAGGAGGCTCCTTGTGCGTACTCTCGCGTTATAACGCTGCTCCACATATGACTTGTATGCGGCCTCTTTGATCGTGGCTTGCTCTCTTGCTCGTTCCAGGTCCTCCAGACTTACTCGCAGGCGTTGCTCGTTATCTCCTACGGTGGTCGGGATGGCCGAGCGTGCGACAGGATGATCAACTCTGGCGGGATGAGTGACTCACCGGTAGCCGTGCGTGGCGTTGTTCTGTAAGCCCATAACACGAATGGGAGCTCATCAACCCAATTCCCTTTGGCGCCATCTAGCCTCCTCTTTAGTCCTTGCACGATCGTTCCATTTGTTCGCTCGGTTAAGCCGTTTTCTTGCGGGTGTGCTATTGAAGTGAAGCTTTGCTCGATCCCTATCTGGTCGCACCATTGTTTGAAGACTCCTCCTTCAAAGTGACGTCCATTATCACTGATGCTTGTCTTGGGCAAACCAAATCTACACACGATATTTTTCCAAAAGAAACTCATCATCCTCTTTCCCGTGATGGTTGCTAAAGCTTCCACCTCAACCCAATTGGTGAAATAGTCAACCGCCACCACCAGGAACCTTCTCTTACCACAGGCTTGAGGGAATGGTCCAACTATGTCGATGCCCCATTTCGCGAATGGCCATGTCTCTGTTATGCTTTTAATGGGCTGGCCTGGTTGGGAAGTGATAGGGTATGGGCCATAAAGCCCATACAAGGTTAAGCATACCACACGAAATGAGGACCCCAACCTTGCTTGACAGCTCACACATAGTACACACACGTGAGACCCCGTGCTCAACACGTGCAGCACGCATGGAGGAACACAACAGAATCCATGGAGACGCTCACACCAGATGAGGCTCCCAACAGGTATAAAGGAAGGAGAGCTTCCTCTCTCTTTCCTCAGATTCTCTCAACCTGTTACATAGATTTTCTCTCTCTAAAACACCCCAAATCTTAATAGGAAGTCGGAGCGGGCGACGGCCGAACACCGCCCGCCTGAGCTCACGTTGCTCATCGTGCAGGTACAGGGAGAAGGTCATCACCTTGCTGGAAGTCCGATCTACACCGGAACTCCAGAACCATATCATTGGCGCCATCTGTGGGGAGCGCTGATCTATCTCGCTCACGCAGCTCGATTCACTGATTGAAGTTCGATGGAGCAGACCCCAATTGCAGAGGGGACCATTCTTGATGTCACGCCGCCGGCAAACCCACCCGTGCGGCACACCGACCAAGAGCCCATGAGCCCGGAGATGTTTCAGGTCATGATGGCTCCGTTCTTAGCGTCCTAGGAGAAGGTGCTGTAAAAACTGAAGTCCTTGGAGGAGAAGGAAGAAGCCCGACAGCATGGCCAGAAGATCATGCCGACAAATCTGAATTTCGATGGCGAGGAGCAAGAAGCCGCGTTGCACCTCCCGGCGAAGAAGCAAACCCAGAAGAAAGGAAGCAACAACGATGCAGCCAAATCGGATGGGCGCGGATCCTGTCAGCACGGAGGGAGAGGCCATGATCCAAATCTCCACGACTGGAAATCGGGCTATGTTTATTCCAACGCCAGAGAAGTTCACATGGATGACAGAAGGCGTGAAGATTATGAAGATCGCCTTTCGGAGATCGAGAAAGGGTCACCGTGGGTGAAGAAGATCCGGCTCGCTGTGGCGATCCCAAGACCAAGATCCCCCAGAACCTGGGCACGTATAGCGGTGCTGTCGACCCTGAGGACCACACGCACACGTTCATCACCAACATGTCGACGTACGCCATCCCGCAGGCGATCTGGTGCAAGGCGTTTGCTACCACTCTCACTGGAGCAGCGCGTCTGTGGTTCAAGGCTTTACCAGATGGCAGCATCGCCAGCTTCAAGATGTAGGAGGAGAAGTTCCTGCGCAGGTTCATGCAGAGGAAGCAGTTCACTAAGGAGTGCACCGACATCATGTCGATCCGCCAGAAGAGAGGAGAAAGTTTGTTCGAGTATTGGGAACGGGCCTTGAGTTTGGCTAACCAGGTGAAGAACCTCACCGAGAAGCTGATGATCGACTCTTTTGTGAAGGGGTTGATTCACAAGGAGATGAAGCCAGAGTGTTATATCCGCAAGGTGAAGACCCTGGAGGAGTTGATGGAACGCATTGAAAGCTTTTCATGTGTTGACGAGATGAACCTGGAAGGGGTTGATGGCGGTTATGTCGCACGCAGCAAAAACAAGAAGAACACCGGTTCCAACACGCAATCGTCAAAAAAGGGTGGAGGTGAGAAGTTCAACAGGTTGAAGGACACCTCCTTCACCCCGCTGACACAATCACCACGTGAGATCCTCAGTCTGGTAGCTGGCAAGGACCTGCTGGATGCTCCGAGCAGGATGAAGAAGCCAGCCAACATGAGGAACAAGGCGTATTACTGTGAATACCACAACCACCATGGACACAACACCAACGATTGCTACCACTTGCGTGCTGCAATTGAGAAGTGTGTGAGATCCGGACAACTCCCTCACCTCGCCAAGGATGCCAGAGCCCACAACAAGGCCACCTGGTCGACCGAAACATCTGGACGGACGGATTTTCGAAGGGATACAAGAGGAAGAGCTCGAACTCCAGAACCCTCTCATCCCAGCTTCAAGGGGAAAGAGGTGGCACGAGTAGGGAGGTATTCAGAAGATGAGGACGAGAATTATGAGAAGCGCCAGCGTGCAGAATGGGAAGACACCCCGGATAACTGCAGAAGGAAGTCAGCCATTACCAACATTTACACCATCATAGGTGGAAGTGCAGGTGGCAAGACAAAATCTCAGAGGAAGGCTCGGTGCAAAAGGTACCAAAACCAACACCGAGAGAAAGGAAGTTAGCGGAGGATGAAGTCATCAAGTTCAGCTCAAAGGACCCAATCCCGGATCGTCCTGCTGGAGGTGATGCGGTTGTAATACAAATCCAGATTGCAGACAAGCTCATTCACAGGGTGTATGTGGATGGGGGCAGCTCAGCTGAGGTGATGTACTGGCACTGTTTCACGCAACTGGGCGAGGACATGAAGAAGAAACTGAAGCCTACTGCCACCCCGCTCGTTGACTTTGCGGACAGGAAGATATGGCCAGAAGGTACAATCTACATCTCCATAACTGTTGGTGAACACCCATATAGCAAAACCATCGAGGTGGAGTTCATTGTGGTGAAAGCCAGCAGTCCCTACAACATGATACTTGGGCGTCCTGCACTAGCGCTCATGAAGGGGATAGTGTCGACCTTGCACCTGTTACTCAAATTCCCAGCCAAGGTGGGCATCGCTACGCCAAGATCAGCAGAAAGCGAGGGAGTGTCACCGCATTGCTCTTAGCAATAAGAAGAGGAATGTGAATGACAAGGGTGAAGAAGCAGGTCCAGGTTATCGCCGACGTGTTGTGGCCATGGTGACTACCGCAGCACTACGCGAGGAAGAAGACCCGGTAGGCGAGACTGCACCTGTCGAACTGGGGCGCAAGGGGAACCAGGTTGTAAAGGTTGGAGTGTCTCAACCGGAAGACGTGAAAGAGAGATTAGCCGCAGTGCTAAGGGATTACGCAGACGTGTTCGCATGGGAGTCCAGCGACATGACAGGGGTGTCGGAGGAGATTGGGTGCCACGCCCCTCAAGATTTCATCGGACTACAAGCCTGTCATCCAGAAGAAGTGAGCACTCTGTAAGGACAGGAACGAGGCAGTCAACAAGGAAGTGGACGAGTTGATCAAGTCGGGTATTCTGGTAGAGGTGAAGTACCCCACCTGGCTAGCCAACCCCGTCTTGGTTAAGAAACCAAACGGATCATGGAGGATGTGTATTGACTACACCAGCCTCAACAAGGCCTGTCCTAAAGATTGTTACCCTCTGCCAATGATTGATCAGAAGGTGGATGCATTGGCAGGGTACAAGGTGAAATGTTTTCTTGATGCGTACAAATGTTATCACCAAATCCCCATGAAGAAGGAGGATGTGGAGAAGAAGGCCTTTATTACAGAGAGATGAGCATTTGGATACCGGATGATGTCGTTCAGACTCAGGAATGCTGGAGCAACATACCAACGTGTGGTCGACAAAATATTCATGGAGCAGATAGGACACAACTTGGAGGTCTACGTCGATGACATGGTAATCAAGAGCAACGACTTCAACACGCTGACTGAAGACGTGAAGGAAACCCTGGAGCGTTTTCGAAGTACATGTTTAAAACTCAACCCTCTTAAGTGCTAGTTTGGGGTCCAAGAAGGTCGATTCTTGGGTCACATGGTCACAAACGAAGGGGTACGGGCAAATCCAGACAAGGTCAAAGCGGTTCTGGACATGAAACCACCAAGGACAGTGAAGGAAGTGCAAAGTCTGAACGACAAGTTGGTGGCATTGAACCGTTTCCTATCAAGAGCAGCTGAACGCGCACTCCCTTTCTTCAAGGCGCTGAAGAACAGTGTCAACAAGAAGGGAGATGTCAGCTGGGGACCCGAACAAGATGAATCTTTCAAAGACTTGAAGAAGCACCTGCATAGCTTGCCCTTGTTGACATCGCCTCAACAGGGTGAAACCCTCTACCTGTACGTGTCGGCCGGAGTGGAGACCGTCAGTGTAGCCCTTGTACGAGAAGAAAGTAAGGTACAGAAACCCATATACTTTGTAAGTAGAGCTTTGTAGGGAGCAGAAACAAGGTACACGGGAGAAGAAAAGCTGGCCCTGGTTGTGGTACATGCAGCTCGACGGCTCAGACACTACTTCCAGGCGCATCCCGTGGTGGTGCTGACCAACCACCCCATGAAGTCCATCCTCACCAGACCAGAAGCACCAGGCCGGTTGGCTAAATGGGCGGTGGAGCTTGGCGAGCACTCCATCGAATACTCACCAAGAAAGGCCGTCAAGGGTCAAGTTGTCGCTGATTTCCTAGCAGAAATGCCCCCAAAAGTGAAGAAAGCAATACCCTCACCCGAAACCAGCGCAGCTGGAGAAAAAAGGAAACGAGCTCCAAGTGACGAGTGGCAGCTACATGTAGATGGAGCATCTGGTGTAGAAGGTGCCGGCGTGGGTTTGGTTCTGACCGACCCAAGTGGAGCTGAAGTGACTTATGCATTACGATTCGAATTCCCCGCATCAAAAAATGAAGCTGAGTACGAGGCCCTGATTGCGGGAATGGAGATAGCAGAGAAGCTTGGAGCGAGGAAGTTGATGGTACATAGCGACTCAATGCTTGTGGCGAAACAATATCAAGGAGCTTACCTAGCTAAGGACCCTGGCATGACGAAGTACAGGGACAAGGTGAGATTGTTGGCGTCGGAATTCGAGGAATTCGACATCATCAACGTACCAAGGTCAAAAAACACCAGAGCTGACGCCTTGAGCAAGTTAGCATCCTCAACGCGGGCACACTTGAACAAGGCAGTGATGGTGGAAACCCTCACACAGATCAACTGACAACAAGACGGTGGGAGTTGTCGATGTTGTTGAGGGAACAAGCTTGATGAAACCAATGATGGATTTCCTTGCCAACGGAGTGGTCCCTGAATGCAGTAAGGAAGCCAGAAAGCTGAAACTCAACGCTCTTAACTATGCGCTGAAAGATGGAGTTCTGTACAGACGGGGTTTTCTAGAACCTTGGTTGAGATGTCTCACCCAGTCAGAAGCAATGCGAGTGGTTCGAGAGGTGCATGCAGGATGTTGCGGAAGTCATCAAGGCGGCAAAGCACTCGCATTACGGATCACCAGAGCAGGTTACTATTGGTCTCGCATGAAAGAAGATATCAACCAGATAACCAAGAGCTGCAAAAAATGTCAAACACATGCAAACATACCAAGGCTGCAGAGTGAGAAGCTGACGCCCATACAGTCTCCATGGCCCTTTGCAATGTGGGGAATTGATATTGTTGGCCCTTTCCCAGCTGCAACAGGAAGACGTCGTTTCCTTGTCGTGGCAGTTGATTATTTCACCAAGTGGGTCGAAGCCGAGGCACTGGTGACCATAACAGGGCGAAGGATGACGAGCTTTGTGTGGAAGAATGTGGTCTGCCGCTTCGGGATCCCACAAGTACTGGTCAGTGACAATGGCACTCAGTTCGAAGGAGAAGTCTTCAAAGACTGGTGCAGCAACATGGGCATCAAGTAGAAGTTTACATCAGTGGCTCACCCACAAGCCAATGGGAAGGTGGAAGTCACAAACCAAACCATCGTGCAAGGACTCAAGAAGAAACTCGATCAGCGCTAGGGAGCATGGACAGAGGAGCTTCACAGCGTGTTGTGGTCTTACAGAGTCCCCCTACAGACTGTGTTTTGGCACTGAAGCCATCATACCACCTGAGATGCTTGTACCTACCCTGCGAGTGGAAGATCCTCTGCCAGCTGCAAGAAACGACGAATGGTTGAGACAGAACTTGGAGGAGCTAGAATATGAGCGAGAGAAAGCATCGCTCAAAGAAGCAACCTACAATTCCTGGATGGAGCAAAGATACAACAACAAGCTGCGACCTCACAACCTGAAGGTTGGTGACCTGGCCTTGAGAAAGAATGAAGCATCAAGAGTGGAAGGACAACTCAAGTTGGACGCCAACTGGGAAGGTCCCTACCGTGTTGTTGAGGCGCTGGGAAAAGGAGCATACAAGCTGGAGCACCTAGATGGGAGACTAGTTCCAAGAACCTGGCACATGAACAACCTCCGCAAGTATTACATGTAAGGCGCAACATGGATCCCGTCTCCTCACCTTACTTGTGATTTTTTCCCTCGTTTTCTTCTTTTTCTTTTTGATGCAGTGGAGGATCCCAACAGAGGTCAGGCAACTCATTAGAGTTTGCAAGATGATCTTGAGGGAAGCCTCATGAAATGAAAAAAGCCCCCAACAGAGGTCAGGCAGCCTGATAAGGTTTGTAAGATGATCTTGAGGGTGGCCTTTATAGTCCCAGAACTTACAAGATGAATGCAATGAGAAGTATTTTTCAGTATATCTCACCAAGGCACGAACCAGTCATCTGGTAGATGCCTCTTTTCTCATTTTTTCTTTAAATCATGCACTGACACGAACCAGTCAACTGGTAGAGGTCATTTCTACTTGCTATCTTTTTTATAAAAATGCAGTGACAACAAGAGAAAATATAGCTTGAAAGAGAAGTGCAAGAAGATGGAGTTCAAAAAAACAAAAGAACCAAAATAAATGCAAACAGTTTCAGAAAAGAAACTTGCATCTAAAAAAGGGCTTATGATGCCTTAACCACAGAAAACAAGTTGAAGGCTGAATTCAACTTGTTACATGGTGCAAAAGGGCAACATGATGGAGACGTCCATCATGCCCATAAATCTGCAACACATAAAGCTTACTAAAGCAAGAAAAACAAACAATTAATAAACGCTTGTGCTAATTAAAAATATCGCAGAAATACGAATTCAAAATATTCAAAGGGAATGAAAAGATGGCACAAGCGCCATAAAACAAAGAGCATGCAAGCTCATCAACAAGTCCAAAATAAAGCAAAAGAAAATTAAAATACCATCACCACCTTGTCCTCTATTTGCCATCAGAAGAGGAGGAAGCTGGCTGGTCTGGCTGCCACTTCATTAGATCCTCCAAAGTAAAATCAGGACCAAGGGCGGAGAATTATTACTAGAAGTCATACTGCTGGAAGGGGGCGTGTACACGAGCAAGTTGGATTTTCATCTCAGCATCATCTGGCACATTGGTCATGATGTGATCAGCTTCAGTTAGGGCCTCATCTAGAAGACGCCTGGCCACCGGGCTCTGATCCACACTGGCCCTGAACTTGCTGAAACCTTCATCTCTGAGCCAAACCCTTGTCCTAAGGTGCTCCCCAATGACAGAATCACGCTGGTCCAGTTGACCACGCAGAGAAGCACTCACCCCACGCTCTAACTCCAAGTCTGCATCCAGAGATTTGATCTTGATCGCCAGATCTTGGTTGGCTGCCATTGCCATGTTCAACTTCTCGTTTGTCTCTTTGTTCTTATCAGCAAGACGAGCTACCTCCTCATTCAGACCCAACTTGGTCTCAAGCAGCTTCTCTTTGTCAGACTAAAGTTGAAAAAGAGTCAGATCCTTCTCCCTAGCCAGCTCACGAATCCTAGCAATGTTGGCATCAGCCTTGTCGAACATCTCCTTCGCCTTGCCAAGGTCACCTCCAAGATCCTTCTCCCAGGCTTGGATAGCAAAAGCAGCACACACACCCTGTGCAACAAGCAAGAAGAAAGTAAAAAAACAAGAACACAAAAAAAAAAAAAAAAAGTCAGGGGATACCTCCATAGCTGTAGCAGCCATCCTATCTCCTATACTGCTCACCCCTGACAGGTTGATGAGTGGGTTGACACGCCAAGACTGCATGTGGTCATCAGGGATGGATTGCAACAGGAGCTGACAAAGGGAGACTGTAGGACAAACCTAGGTCTCGGGGGCATGATCCAAAGGCTCCTCCCCCGACACACGCACAAGTCCTCCTAACAAAATGGCTACACACTCCTCTAGATGAAGATCCTTAGCAAGGTGACGCTGCTCACCTTGATCCACCTCCGTCACATCCTCCGACTTGGTTGCTTCCAGCATGTTCGGCACCTTGTGCCACTCCAACATCTTCTCTGTCTTAGCACGAGCCTGCTTGCCACCAGTATCTGATGAAGATGAGGGCCTCTTCTTGGAATGAGATGGTATGTTGCTAGTCAAGTCAATCACTCCAACAGGCAACCCCTCTCCTGCTCCTCAGCCCAGGCCCCGTCTCAGACGAGACGACCGACGCCTGGTTCCCGTAGAGGCAGGAGGTTCAACTTGAGTAGGGGAAACTACAAAAAGAAGGAACAAGATAAGAATCCAGTAACCGCACAATGACATTAACAACATAAAAGGTGAGATACTTACACACAATGAAAGGCTCCGTCACTGTTTCACAAGCCATGGGAAGGAAGGACATCCCAGATCCCTGCAAAAGAGCATCATAGCACAAGTATTGAGCAGGAGTAGGATTCTTCCTCAGCAAGTCGACCGAAGCGCGCAAAAGGACCATTTCTCCCTCATCAGGAGACTTAGTGCAGCTACGGACGGGCCCCGGCGAGTAAAAGCCCGGGTTCTCACCAAAAACCAAGGACTTCTTCACAAATGCAAACTTTCGAGTCCAATCAACCCGAGTCGGCAACTCGGTCACCACCCTAGAACCCTCCCAATTCTTCAAAAAGAACTAACTTGGTGGCTCCTTGCATGGATGGTAGAAGGCGCGAAACAGCTGGTGGGTCGGTTCAACCTTGTGGACCATGCACAGAACCTCAAAGCCCACCAAGATACGGACCGAGTTTGGGGTTAAGAGTGAAAAGTTCAGATCGTAAAACCCTAGGACCGATTGGAAAAAGGGGGAAAGCGGGAAACGCAGACCACAATGGTCAAAGAACTCCAAGTAAATTACACAGAACCCATCCTTAACTTGGTCAGCCGACACATCAGCCGCCGGCAAGACAAAACAGTCGGCAAGATCCACCTGAACAGGATCTGTTTCATCAGGAAGAAGAGCATTGGCCTGCACAGAGGCCACAGTATCACAGCGACAGCGAAGAAGTGACAACTCCGCCTCGATAGTAGTACAGAAAAGGGTTTCAATGGTGCTCTTCATCATGGAGGGAGAGAAAGAAACAAAGGAAAAATTCTGGAGAAAAAACTGAAGTAAGAAGAAAGGAGTAAAAACCGAAAATGGCAGCTTAAATAGGTTGGAAAGAGGCGTGCCATTTCATTACGAAAAGACGCATCACATCAATGATAGATTGATGGAAAAAACAGGCTAATAAATGATGCCTTTTCTCGAAAAAATACATGCCCTTTCTCCAAGACACGCCAAAGCGACATGACCGTTCAGAAAAGATGAACCGCCAAGACAGAAGCAAAGGAAATTGCCAGCAAGATGAAGCACGTCAACATGTCACACTACTCCAACATGTTTAGAAGCTTCATCTCGAGTTCCACAAAGCCATAACCATACCGACGCCCACGAACAACACAGCAAATAGTCCTGCACCATGAGAACCATGGACAGGACTTGGGGGACTTGATAGGGTATGGGCCATAAAGCCCATACAAGGTCAAGCATACCACACGAGATGAGGACCCCCGTCTTGCTTGACAGCTCACACATAGTACACACACGTGAGACCCCGTGCTCAACACGTGCAGCACGCATGGAGGAACACAACAGAATCCATGGAGACGCTCACACCGGATGAGGCTCTCAACAGGTATAAAGGAAGGAGAGCTTCCTCTCTCTTTTCTCAGATTCTCTCAACCTGTTACATAGATTTTCTCTCTCTAAAACACCCCAAATCTTACTTGGGCGTCGGAGCGGGCAACGGCGGAACGCCGCCCGCCTGAGCTCACGTTGCTCATCGTGCAGGTACAGGGAGAAGGTCATCACCTTGCTGGAAGTCCGATCTACACCGGAAATCCAGAACCATATCAGGAAGAGATGCGGTCATGTACCTGGCATTGATGGCATCTCTTGACCACATGGTCGGCGTCGACCCTCATGTTGGGCCAATAATAACCTGCTCGTGTTGCCCTCAATGCAAGTGTCCGCGCTTCCTGATGGCTGCCGCCGATGCCTTCGTGGAGTTCTTTCAAATTCCTCTCCGCTTGTTTGGGCGTTAGGCAACGCAACCACGGCTGGAGGTAGCCTCTCTTGTACACCATCCCATTCTTGAGTGCGAAATTCAGCGCCTTCCTCTCCAGAGCTCTTGCTTCCTTTTGGTCAGTTGGTAAAGCGCCGCTGAGCAAGTAATTCCGCATTAGTGTCAACCAGCATGGTGGTTCCATCGATTGACCTGGTTGGCAGCGTCTCCACTAGCACACCTTTGGACAGATGGCTACTTGTTGTGGAAGCCAACTTGCTGAGGGCATCCGCCCTTGTGTTCTCGGATCTGGGGACGCGGGTCACCTCAAACCCCTCGAACTGTACTGCCAAACTTTTCACCTTGGCCAAGTATTTCTGCATGGATGGTTTCTTGGCCGCGTATGACCCATTGAATTGGTTCGCGACCAATACCGAGTCTCCATATGCGTCCAGCTTGGTTGCTCCTAACACTCTTGCTATTTCAATGCCTTCTATCAGCGTTTCGTATTCTGCCTCGTTATTCGTAGCAGGGAATTGAAATCTCAGAGCGTATGTTGTCTCGGCGCCATCATGGTCCGTCACTATCAGCCCGGCTCCTGATCCCTACACGCCGGATGCACCATCCACGTGCAACTTCCACCATCCCGCCTTGTCAATGTGACGTGGTTTCTTGTCAATTGGCTCACTCGACTCACTGATGGCGACCTCATCCTCCGCCTCGATTCGGGATGGCAACTCGGCTAGAAAATCATCCATTACTTGTCATTTGATTTCTTTTCTCGGGGCAAACTCGATGGCATGCTCGCCTAGCTTCACTGCCCATTTGGCCAGTCTACCTAACATCTCCGGCCTCGTCAGGATCGCTTTGAGTGGTTCGTTCGTCATTACCACGATGGGATGGGCCTGGAAGTATGACCTGAGACGTCTTGCCACGTGGACTAATGCCATGGCCAACTTCTCCTGGGCGCTATACCTTAGCTCGGCCCCCTGCAACGTCTGACTGACATAGTAAATTAGTCGTTGGACCTTGGCCACTTCCCTGACTAAAGCCTCGAACGGTTGCTATCCCACCCTTGGTCGGGAACTTCAAAAGAAGATGACGGGTTGAAACAATGCCTTTCAGTTGAGCTAACGCCGGTCTTCCCAGGATGATGTTGTACGGGCTGTGAGCCTTAATCATGATGAACTCCATGTCTACCTCTTTCCGAGTTGGCCTGTTTCCGACCCCGACTGAGAGCGTTATGGTGCCCTCCGGCCACACCGTTCTGTCAGCGAAATCCACCAGCGGCGTGCTCGTCGGGACCAACTTGGCCTTGGTGTTGTCTTCCAACTTCTCAAAACAGTGCCAATACATTATCTCCGCCGAACTGCCGCCGTCCACGTATGCTCGATGAACCATCTTGTCCATGAGCTTAACCGTGATGATGACTGCATCGCATCCGGCCACCCGGTCCGGGATGGGATCATCAGCGCCGAACGTGATCAGTTCATCCTTGTCCAGCCTCCTACTCGTTGGAGTGTTCTCTAGGGATAGTCTACATCTGGCTTTTCTCTGTGAGTCCGAGCTTCCCCTGGCGTTCCCGCCTATGATAGTGAGTATATCATTGCTCGTACGCCTTGGCGCTTCCCGTTCTTGTGACGAGTCCTCTTCATAATTGACTCTCTTCCCATCCTGCCGTTCGGCCCGAGCAACCTCCTTGCCCTAGCCACGGTCTGGGCCACGCATCATGTATCCTCCTCGGTCTTGACCGCCAGTTCTGTTGGTGTGCTGATCGTTACCGCCGGGCCTGTTGGCGTATATTACCTTGTTGTGTGCCTTGGCCGTGGCAGCAAACTGTTTTAACTGTCCACTTCGTAAGCACGACTCGATGGCCTTCTTTAAGTGGATGCAATCCTCTGTGTCATGTCCATGGTCATCATGGTACTCACAAAACTTGTTCATGTTGCGTTTGTTAGGGGGCATCTTCATGGCTCGGGCAGGTGGGATGATGTCGCGACTTGCCAGGAACACTTCCCTCGGCGTCTTCGTCAATGGGGTGAAAACTCTTTCTTGAACGAGTCTGGGGCCTTATCTGTTCTTCACTGATGACGCCTTCTCCACTTTGGCCGGTTGACCATACAGGATGAGCTTCTGCTTTGGCAAGTAGGGCCTAGCATCCTTCTACATCGCCAGCTTCTTCTTTTTGGCGTTTTCATCAGACCGGTGAAACATCTCCACCACCATATGCAGCTCATCTAGTGTGTATACCGCGGGAAGGGTAAGCTCTGCATCCAAAGCCTCGTGGTCCAGACCTTGCATGAAAATTTCGATCAACCATCGGGGTTCACCACGATGCACCACCCTGTTGCTCTCCTCGATGAAGCGCTCATAATACTCCATCAGGTTCTCACATGATAACGCCCTATGGCGTATCTTCATCAGGTCCTGGGTCGTGTTGGTAAATTTTCTTTTTTGCATGAAACGGGTCAGGAACAACTCCTCGACCTGCGTGAAGCTGGATATACTTCCGTTATCCAAGTTGGCAAACCACACCCTTGCCGCCTCCTTGAGCGGTGGTAAATACTTTGCACCACACGGGCTTGGGTGTTGCATACGGTTACATGTTGGTTGTAAACGTTTGCAGATGGTCGGCCGGATCAGACAAACCGTCATATGTGCCCAGGTCGGGTGGTATTCGGAGACGCGGGTTGGCCACGAACTCCGTAACTGCTTCTAAGAATGGGCTTCCTCTCTTCTCCCAAACTGGGGCTTCACAAAACACCGACAGCCTTTGCTTGGCCGGAACTCTGGGTTTAATGTTGGGCTTGTGGTTATACGTCACGGCCCACTCCCCAGGTCTGGATTTCGGGTTGGCATCTTTCTCGTCTTGCTGATCCTATTCCTCTTCTAATTCGTCTGGGATCTCATTCCCATCGTCATCCAGCTCCTTGAGGATGGGTGTCTTATGTTTTCCTCTGGTTGGCTCATCGAACAATTTGGTCGGGGTGACCGTTTTAGCCAACCCCTCGAGGTGCTGTGCTCTAGGCGGTGTATTTCGCAGCTCCTGCAACTGCTTGTTGATGTTGGACTGCGACTCCAGGATCTGTATCCTCCGGCGTGAATGAAGGTGAAACAGCAGGGTTCCGGGTCGGCTCGGGCGTCGCCGAGGTCGGCGTCGCGACAGGGTTCAAGGGAGTGAATGATGTTCCAACTCCCTCGTCTCCAAGATCTGTGACAACCATCCCTGATTTGAGGGTGCCGAGGTCGTTTCCTTCTCTGCTCATTTGTAGTGCGTGGGCTGTAAGGACAATCGGTTATATCCCCACAGACGGCGCCAATGTTACAGTCGTGATTTGTGTCTCGATGATCTGTCCTGATGGCGGATTAAGAAGACCTGCTAAGAACAAGGAAACTCTCACTCAGGACGGGGCGGCTAACTGCCGTTCCCGCTCCGATGCTTAAGTCAGTAAGCTGTCGGGAGAGTAGATGTGTATCTGATTGTGTTTAGTCAACTTACCTCTCTCTAGTGTGTTAGAGAGATACTTATACTGCTGGAAACTGACCCTCGTCACATCAGACCATGCCGTTAGGTGGTCTGGGAAGATTCTCCTGCCAGGATAGTTAGCATTCCAGCCTGCTGTCGGGTCTGACCCGATCGCCATGTAGGATGAGGGGTCGGGGTGAACCATACAGGATGGTGAGATGGCCGGCCCTAACAAGGTCTTTCCTCTGACAAGGCCTTTTATGTCACAGCGTGCAGAAAAGTTGACAATAGCCCATCTCTCAAGGGTCACATTTGGTGAAGTCCTTGGTAACCATGTAGGGTATATTTAGAAGTATCATATTCTGATGTAGTGACACCTTTTATATGATCTTTATATCGATTTCGAGGTTTTTCCTCTAAGTTCCACTTGATGTATATTCCTTTTAGAACATTCATAATATACACATTCCTTATTAGGATTAGGATTGATGGACCCGTGGATCCATCCTCCGCGTACCTCGGGCCCATGGCCCTTCTCGGGCCATGGTCATAGACTGAATGAGGCCCGAAATATGAACCATGGACTTATCAGTAGCCCTAAGGTATATTTTCAGAATCTGGAATGTTTTATCTCGAAGGTTGAAAGAGAGGATTTCTTCTCGAGGGAAGACCGATAACTCGAGGGAGAATAACTCGAGGTATCCTTCTAGGACCATCCTCTCGGGCTGAGCCTTCTGAATATCTAGCCTCAGGTTCTTTCGTATTCCATCAGGACATGTGGATGACTGAGATTAACTCTTTTTGAAATCCAGATGGGAAACACACCTGGTGTATACTCATTGGAAGGTAGAGGCGGTCTGTCCCCCGTCTCTCCAATTGCTTGCATCGGAACAAGAATCGAGGTAATTACTCCTCCTAATGTCGTCTGAATTTGGGTTAAATCTCCCAAATCATTCTCATTGTCTTCCTTATTCAAAATTTATTCTTTCTGATTTCAAGAGACGTATCAGTGCTTTATCAAATTTCTGAAGCCCCTATTTCTGCTTTCATAATCATCAGTAAGTGCTATCTTATTTCTTCGTTGTTTTATTGTGTCTGCTTTTTCCTTTTCCTCTGTGTGTGTATTTCCCCCCATACTCTTTGTGATTAGGAGTAGTAGTAGCAAAACATTTTCCGTCCCACATCATGATGAGAGAGAGTATGCATATGCTTTGGCTGAGGAGAATAGCTTCCGTGACCGCCGTAGAACCGAAGTAGCGAGTGGGAAAAAGCCTGTAGCTTTGAAGAAGAAAGCCTCTGAAGAATAGAAGAGATTAGTGGCCATGGCAAGGAGGGCTCAGATAGAGGGGAATAGCCCCATGATAGTGCATGCATCCGGAGGTAGACTATCCGTGAATGGTGAAGTTAGTAGCAAGAGGTCGGTGCACTTGTACGGTTAGTTGAAAATTCGATTGTCTGACTGGTTTATTTTCTTTCATAGCCTCTGAATCATATGAAGCACTTGTACGGTTCTGTCAAGACGCTGCACGGTCGATGCCAGTTTGTGGAGCAAATGACAGGGGAGCAGGCGGCTAAGTTGGAGCTGCTGAGTGCAGGTGGCCAAGAAATCCAGCGAGCCCTCTGAGCTGGTGAAGCGTCTCTGAGACGAGATGGCGCGGGAGAGGGCTAAAAGAGAGTCCCTAGATGAGGAGGTTAGGACCTTGAAGGAGGAGAAAAGATTGAGGGAGAATTCCTTCCAAGATTTGCGGAGGAAAATGGCTATAGTGGAGGCAGAGAGGAACCAATATGCTGACCTCGATTGCCAGAGGCGGCTGGTTCGGTTAATAATGGATTTTTGCATCAACTGCTCCGAGATGGAGGCCCATCGCAAAGAGTATGGTGAACTCTATCATAAATACGAACTTCCACAAATGTGGGTGTTGCTTCAGGGGATCCTCAGTGAAGATGACCAAGAATGGTTGGCTTCCGGTTATAATTAGCCGGAGGTGGCAGGAGATCTGGAGAAGTTCAGGGTGAAGTTTGGAGTTCTTGGAGAAGGCTTTAACCCTGGAGGAGTTTCAGCAGAAGCCATGCAGCCTATACCCCGAGTTATCATTCTTGGTCGAGAAGCCGGCTGTGGAAACTTCAACTAGGGGTCAAGAAATTCCAGATGGGCAGCAAAAGATTGTAACTCCTTAGAGCCTTCACTCTTTATTTACGAATTTTCTCCTTTTGCCCAACTTTTGGCAATCATGTACTCCGAATAATATATCTCTTTCATAAAATTAACAATTTTGTATCTTCCTTTATGTCCAGTGTTGCGTAGCTGCCTGTGCTGATTTGCAGGTTAAGTATGAGGCTGCTCTTCAGAAAAATGAGAAACTGAAGGAAGAGTTGGATGACTCCAGGGGCTTTTGTAGCCTAGTCCGAGAAAATTGTGACAGTCTCCGCTGTCAACAAGCGATAAGTCTGGAGCGGAGGTCTGAGTTAAATAACCAGCTGAAGGAACTGCAGCAAAAGTTTAAAGCTCTCGAAGATGTTCATGGCAAGGCTCTGGCTGCCAATAAAGATTATGACCGAGAATGGAGAGAATCCAGGAGGGAGTTGATGGAACTCAAGAGTGATGGTCATAATAAAGACTATCGTATTTCTGCCCTTCATCATGAAAATATTGACGTGAATCACAAAATCGTTTCTATCACTGAAGACTTGAGGATATGCGAGGCCGAGCTAAATGCTTACAGGATCCAAATACAGGAATTAGCAGCTCAGGGCGTATTTGTTACGCCTCCTGTTCCTCCAAGGAGAGAGATAGGTTGGCCTTTTTCAGGCTTGAATTCGGGGCGAGGAATAAGGCCTCCTGCCCGAGGTGGTATGTCTCGAGGGACGATCAACCCTCCAGCAGGGTCCTTCCATGAAAAGGGAAGAGAAGCGTCATCTACTCCTGGAATTCCTGGTACCATTGGTTCTCCCTCTCAACCTGCTCCCATGGAAGGTAAGGAGAATCCCCTACATCTTCTCAATTAATGAGGATAGCAGAAGAGAGTAATTGGGGTCGAGGCCTCCAGGGAACCCGAGGTCTTGCCTCTACTTCTACTCGTGGTTGAGGACGTACCCCTGCTTATAAAGACCTTTACGAGGTGTAGGAAGTATCATAATGTAATAACACTTTTTAGTTTTTTGCCTTTATAAAGGTCTTTAATCTTTGAGAAGATTGGTTATCAGGCTTATTAATAGCCTAAATAAATGTCAGTATGTACCTTAATAGGTGTACCATAAGGAAGGTCGAGTTTCAAACTTTGTGAGTTTGTGCGACTCATATTATGTTGGTGTTGATCATATACTATTTATAAGTATATTATTTTATTTTAGCCTAAGGTTATTGTAGTCCGAAATGTAGCTCAAACAGCTCATATTAGATAAGCATCAATCACACACTTATAAGTGTATAAGTCTTAGGCAGCAGTCTTTACTTATGCTTTGTAAGGCATAGTGTCTCTTTGCTTTAGAGGGATATTGATTGCTTAAAATAAAATAGAACGTATATATTGAAAAGAAATTGTATTCTTCGAACTCATGAGTTCGGTAAAATTGAAAAGACAACCCCGAGTTTGAGAACTCGGGTATGAAAAATAAAATGAATGATAAAACGGAAAAGAAGCTTGGCCTATGAAAGAACCTTATTTGGAGAAGGTCTACATAGTTTTAGCTCCGAGGTATCTGCGTAGGAAGGGCGCCATTATGACAGGATCCAAGTGTTCTCCTTTGCGAGTTTGTAGGAGGTAGAATCCACCGGATTGGGCCGTGGAGACTTTGTAGGGCCCTTTCGGTCTTGACTCCAGCGCTCCTTCTGACTTGTCGGTGCACCACGGTCCTACTGGTATTACCAGTTCTCCTATTTGGAAGGTTTGATGGCGTCGCTTGTGCCATATTGGAGTCATCTCGTCGCAAGCCTCATCTTCGAAGTGGAATACCAAAGGTTGTTCGAGATCGGGGTCGAGTATCAAATCCCCTAGGATGGCGTTGAAGGTCGAGATGTTGCTCACCTTTCTAGCATCACGGATGGCCGTGATCATACAAGAACGTGCTACTCTTTGTGGTGTTGGAAATTTCAGCATCAAATGGTAAGGGGACCATACGGCCTTAGCTTGGTACATCCAAGGTCTGCCAAGGATGATATTGAAGGGGATGATGGTGTCGACCACCACGAAGGTGCAGTAGAGGGTTAGGCTTTTCGCTCCATCTGCTACTATCACTGGGAGTGTGATTTCTCTAAGAGGTATGACTGGATTTCCGGTGAACCCTGAGATCGGACCCGTAGGCTTGAGGTCGTCCTTGGTGAATCCTTGTTTTTGGAAACAGTCTTGGAACATCACTTCTACTCCGCTGTCATCGTCTATAAGCACTCTTTTCACCAGGGAATCCTGTATCGTTGCAGAGATAATGAGAGGGTCAGAATGGGGCATCTGGTTTGGCACGGCGTCCGCGTCCAAGAAGGTGATAGTTTCCTCAAGACAGAGCCTCTTGTTGACCGGCTCAGTGTGGGGTATGGCCCGCACACTATCCTTCAGCTTGATTAGGGAAATGGCTTCTCCAGTGTATCCATTAATGCCATTGATGATTCGGTTGGCTCCATTTGGCGGCGGAGGAGGATCTTGAGGATTGTTGCCTCCACCCCCTTGGTTGTTATTGTTTTTGTGGTTGTTGTTCCGGGAGCCATCCTTCTTCTTCTGCGAAGGTTTTCCCCCATACCTCTTCTGAGTACCCTGGCTGTCACCGGCTATCGAGGGTGCAATCTGTTGCACCATTCCTTGTCGAATCAGCTTTTCGATCTCATTCTTAAGCTGATAACATTCCTCAGTGTCATGCCCCCGATCTCGGTGATATTGGCAGAATTTCGGGGACCTTTGACGCTAAGTTGATCCTTCATGGCATGAGGGTCTTTCAAAAGGTTCCCGTGAATGGATAAAATCTCAGCTCGAGATCTAGCCAAAGGAGTTTAGGACTCAAAGGTTGGTTTGGAGGCGCCTTCTGTCTTATCGACCTTAGGTACCTTCATCTTAGGTTCCTTTCCTTTATTTTCAGTATAGGATTTTCGCTGTCTCTTGCCCGTTACCACGTCTGCTATGCTGGCATACTTCTCCATGATTGCTTGCAGATGTTGGATGGTAGTTGTATTTTTGGTTGCCAGCTTCATCCTCAGGGTGTCATCGTCCACACTCATGCGGTACATATTTATCAAGAGGATCTCATCTCGATCGTAGCATCCGTAGCTAGATCCATATATCTGTGATAATGCTCTATCATAGTCTCTCCTTCGAGGTGGGGTACGTACCCTGAATCTCCGAAGGATTTAGTGAATTTCATCTTCTGGAAGAAGGCGAGAAGGAGAAATTCGGCGAAATCTCAATAGTCAAATAAGCTCTCTGGTTTTGTTTGAGTAAACCAGGTTTGGGCCTTCCCTCGGAGATAACTGGGGACAATCTTACATATCTCTAGCTCGTGAAAGTTCCTAGTCTCCAAGGTCTTGAAGAAGACTGAGAGGAATTCTCTAGGGTCACCGGTACCATCGTAGGTAGGCAAGTGCTCCGGGACCTTCTTGTTGCCATCAAAGGGGAGGTTCACGATGTGTCGTGAAAAAGGGGAGCGAGCGGACTGTCCTCTGGGTCCGAGGATGCGCTTGATTTCCTGATCGACCTCATACTTCCCCCTAGTAGGATAGGCTCCGTCCTGAGTAGAAGGCTGATAAGCACTGGTCTGCCACTCGCTCTGAGTCTGTTCCCTCTTCTCCCGCCTGAGTTCTTCCTGAATGCAATTAATGCGCATTCTACGCACCTCTTCCCTGCTTAGCCCTAGGCCTTCATTATGGTAGTTGGCTGGATCGGGAGACGGCGGCAGGTTTCTCTGAGTGTCGTTGAGGATTAGGATTAGGATTGATTGACCTGTGAATCCATCATCTGCGTACCTCGAGCCCATGACCCTTCTCGGGCCATGGTCCGAGACTTAATGAGGCCCGGAATACGAACCATGGACTTGTCACTTGCCATCAGTAGTGGACGGACGTAGGTTTCTAGGCGGTTGGATCGTACAATACACAGCATTTTGGAAGCACCGTAACAAGTTGTGCCGTAAACTGGCACTTCTTCTCGGTGGTTCAAAAACGACGTAAAACAGTTGCGATATCGCTACTTTTTTCGTTCAAAGGAGAAATAGGTTGAGAACTCGTAAGTGATTTCGCTCACAGGAGAAACAGGTTGAGAACTCGTTAGTTGTTTCGCTCAGAGGAGAAACAGCTTGAGAACTCGTAAGCGTGCTTGAGTCTTGTAAAAAAAAGGTCTCTCCAATCCAAAAATGGATTGGAGAGCCCTATAAACAATAAAATGTCACTCTAATAAGCTTATATAGCAAATTACTGTGAAAATCATGTAAAAAATACTCTTCATTGATCATATATAAAGAAACAAGTGTACAAGATTTTGGAAAGTAATCGTGGAGAACAAATTATGCTCATCTATAGAACATCAAAATGATTGTACTTAATAAACTATCCGTAGATGCCATTTGTGACTCCAACCTCTCCACTTTAGCTTCGAATATGCTCCATGCTCCATGGATATGTCTGACATAAGCCTTCAACAAACAAAGAAACTAATTTTAGTATAAAAACACAACTCTAAAGGTGAGTCCTCTTAGCTCTGCCCATGTAGGTGCAAGTAGTCATTCCCATGATCAAGAGAACTAATATCTAGTATTCTCCAGATGTAAAACACACAAAATATGGTGACGAACATCTAATATTTCCCTTGGATGCCTTTCCAGATGTGCTCAAAAAGTGAAACAATATTCTTATCACTTGTTCCCATGCTTTTACACACACACATTATACAGTATTTGGTCCTTCATATTAGATAAAGCAGTACTGCCTGTCTACCTCAACGAAAAAGAAGAACAGAGATGGAATATTAAATCCATACCCCTGTAGCAGGTAACTTTAAGTCATGGTAAAAAAAATCTGCAGTATCTATAAGCAAACACAAAGTACTTGAAGCAAAGTAAACTGAACTCTGCAACAGATTTTTGCACAAAGTAAACCGATAATCCTCAAAACAAATGACAGTCTGACTCTAAAATATCTATACCTTGACACCTAACTACAACAGCACATATATGTAACAAGTTTCTTTCACAGTACCACCAGAAAAAATTTATTAGAACCTCAGGCCCCATTAGAATGGTCAAGTTTGGAATCCCTCAGAGCAGACTATAGAAATAGAAAAGACAAAATAATCCATTTTTTAGGATGTAAACATGCTAATACTTTACTTTGACTTGAAGCTTCCCAGGCCAAGAGAGGCAATAAACTATTTAAATACTGAAAATGCCAACATGAGAAGTTAAGTTCTTTCAATTGACATGATAAAATGAAATTTCTAAAACAAAAAGCCATCCGTTTGGAAAAACCCTATTAAGTTTATCTATGCCAACAGTTGGGTGGTCAGCAAGCTTAAGACACTTGAAACGAGAGTAATAGTTCACATTTTCATAATACTCAGACATAACCTTACAACTTACCTTACAGTAATCAAGCTATATCTATTAAAAATAAAGTTAAAAGCTTTCCTGACAAAATCCTTTCTTCTCCCAGAGCCATACAATTAACTCTGATATAATCATCTGCATCAAGTTGGCCACACCTGAATCAGAAGGTTGAAGATTTTCCAGACAAGTTTATATTGTTAATGTGTATTTTAGCTTCAAACATGCATCTTCATCCCCTCCACCCCATCTCAATGAATAAGTCTACGTAACCACATTAATCAATACTTCTTGATTTCAAGCTTTTAAAACTAGAATTAATCAAATTCATTCAAAAAGTAAAACTCGTAATCGAAATTCAAATCGCAGATGCATGTTTTGAAATTCAAAAAAAAGCAAGAAATCGTAGAAAAAACACACAAAATGCAACCTGAAGAGCTTGAAGCGCGTGTTTCTGAGCAGCTGCATCTTGCTGAGCAGCCATTCGCGCATCTTTGTTTAATAGTTGTTCGTGTTTAACTCGCATCATCACTTGAATCAGGGCACTCTCTTGCTGCCTTTTTCAGACACAAGTTGCCGGAGCAGACCTACATCCTGCTCTAACTGCTCCACCTACAAGGCCACTAAACCTTTTCAATACGGCGAAAAATAAACATCTGCAATTGGATTTTAACAGCAGATTATGTAATATTTTTCATAATCTTTTTTAAAAAAAATACAACAAAGATAGAATTCTTACCCTTGTTTGACCATCTCCATGAGAGCTGCCTCCAGCTCTTCAGCCCTGATAAAACATTTTTTTATCAGTCTTAGGTCGAAAGAGGACTCGAAAAAACCGAGAAGAAAACTGTGCATGCTCACTTGAGTACAGCATTTATTTTCTCCTCCATCAACCTGCTTAGCTCTGCCTTCAACCAAGCAACCTGTCTGAAAGCTGTTAGTAAACATGATATCAAATCAAAGGTTTCTTATGTATGACTAACTGCTAAAAAACAACAACCTGATCTTGAATGTCTGAAAGGGAATCTAGTTCTGAATCAATATCGAACCCAACAAGTGCAAGACCCAATCAGTTGGCCACACTTGAATCGAAAGGTTGAAGATTTTCCAGACAAGTTTATATTGTTAATGTGTATTTTAGCTTCAAACATGCATCTTTATCCCCTCCACCCCATCTCAATGAACCAGTCTACATAACCACATTAATCAAAACTTCTTGCTTTCAAGCTTTAAAAACTAGGATTAATCAAATTCATTCAAAAACTAAAACTTGTAATCGAAATTCATATCAATCCAATGAAATTTAGCAGAGACTTACACGTAAGTTCCCTCACCAATAAGATCTATTTTCTCAAAGCAATCAACCATTCTAGAACCCGAGGATTCGTGTGCAGTCCATCGAATTTCTGTGATACGGACGTGCCCGGCAGTGTCGTCATCATCGGGGCACCGGATCGGATGCGAGTGATTTTTCGTAGTCAATCGGGGGTTCGCATGCAATCCGTCGGTGTTAAACGGGGATTCGCGCAGTCTATCGGAGATCTGTGATACGGACATGCCCGACAATATCATCGTCGTCGGTGCTGTCGGTTCGGATGCGAGGGATTTGTTCAGCCTGATGGGAAAAGATTGAGAGATATTTGAGAAGAAAAAGTGGGATTTGGGATTGAATAATGGACATACAAAGAATCAAAGATAGAATATCTGAGAATATGGAAAAGGCGATATTGCAATCTAATTCGATTGTGAACGATTGGAGTGGCGATATCGCTACCATATTGTCGTTTACGGTGTTTTTGAAAATCCCGCCGTATATAAAAATTCGATTTAAGGCATTTATAAAAAATGCCGTATAATACGATCAAAATGCCGTGTTTTTTTACTCTGCAGGCGATTCACTAGTTATGATTCGTAACCATAATTTAAGGCGGTTTCACACAAAAAAAATCAAAACGCCTTAAATGTGGTGCCGAGTAACTATAGTATTTCCACTAGTGCATCCTGCAAGTACTCAAACATGGGAGTCATCCATGAATTCGTCGAGATTTGAACCGCTGCCACACCTGTAGGGTGTCATAGCTCCATGCAGACAGGGTTTCCATCAGCAGGTTCCTTTTCGGGCCGGGCTTGATATCCGACGAGGCAAGTTTGCTGAGGGCATCTGCCTTGCCATTATCTTCTCAGGGGATCTGTACCACCGTTACGTTGTGGAACTTCTTCAGTAGCGGCTTGACTGCCTCCAAGTGACTTTGAAGGCCCCGCTCCTTCGCCTTGTATTCTCCGTTCACTTGTTGAACTACTATCTGAACCGTACACCTCAACTTCTTTGGCTCCCACTTCCAACGCCAATCTAAGTCCGGCCAGGAGTGCCTCATACTCTGCCTCGTTGTTGGTCGCCTTAAAGCCAAATTGGATGGCATATCTGTGTTCCGTGCCCCTCGGACGGGTAAGCAACACTCCTGCTCCGCCACCATGAGCATGTGCTGATCCATCCACATGCAGCTTCCAGATGTCAAGGGGCGATTCCGACCCGGACGGGTCTCCTTCCGGCTTCGTCATCTCTACCAAGAAGTTGGCCAACGCCTGCCCTTTGATGGCCTTCCGAGGCTGATACTTGATCTCATGCTCCCACAGTTCTACCGCCCACTTCATCATTCTACCCGATGCCTCTGGTTTGAGCATGATCTGTCGTAGTAGGTGGTTCGTCAGAACAGTGATCGGATGCCCTTGGAAATACGGACGGAGCCATCTTGACGCGTGGACCAGATCTAGTATCAACCTTTCCAAGGAGGTGTATCTCGTCTCCGGACCTTGGAGTGCCCTGCTTACGAAGTATACTAGACGCTGAACTTTACCATTTCTCGCACCATAGCGGAACTAATGGCATGCTCACTGGCAGTAATGTACAAGAAAAGCTCCTCTCCGGGCACTGGTTTGGACAGGGTGGGGAGGCTCGCCAGGTGAGTCTTCAAGTCGCTAAACGCCTGATCGTAACCCTCCGTCCACTCGAACGGTTTTGCCTTCCGGAGTATGTTGAAAAAAGGGAGCTATTTATCCGCTCTACAAGCCGAGAACCGACTCAACGCGACCAACAAACCGGTCAACTTCTGTACGCCATTCACCCCTTTTGGAGGTGGCATGTCCATGAGTGCCAATAAATTCTCCGGGTTCACATCAATTCCACGAGCCGATACCATGAAACCGAGAAACTTCCTCGCTCTGATTCCAATGGTAATTTTTCCGTGGCTGAGCTTCAAGTTTGCAGGCCGGAGTACGTCAAACATTTCCCGGAGATCGACATTGGGACTCAAACGTCTGGCTTTTCACCACCATATATGTCATCCACATAGACCTCCAGGTTCCGTCCCATTTGGCTCCGTAAAAGCTTATCTGCCATCCTCTGGTACGTTGCACCTGCATTCTTCAAGCCAAAAGGCATCTTCCTGTAACAAAAAGTATCAAAGTCAGTAATAAAAGACATCTTCGGGCAGTCGTCCTTGGCCATTGTGATCTGCTGATACCCTCGGTGTGCGTCAAAGAATGCCAATACTTGGTAACCAGTAATAGTTTCGACCAGCTGATCAATGGACGGAAGTGGATAGCTGTCTTTCGGGCAACATTTGTTCAAGTCTGTGAAATCGATGCACATTCTCCACAAGCCATCGTGCTTCTTCACCAAGACTGGTTTGCTATCCACTCCGTATAGGATATTACCTCCACGATCCCAACATCCACCAGTCTCCTCACCTCCGCCCGGACTTCCTCTACCGGTTCCGGAGCAAGAGGTCTTTTCTTCTGGCGTATGGGCTTTAACTCTGGGAAAACGTTTATTTTGTGGACGGCGATCTCCTCCAGAACGCCTTTCAGGTCCTCCGTTCTCCACGAGAAGACGTCTTTGTACTCCACCAGCAAGTCACGGAGACCCTCCTTCACGCCCTCTGTGAGGTTCTTGCCCACACTTACTACACCCTTTCTGCCGACCATCATGTCCTCCACTTCATACGATGCTGGTTCCCCATGCAGAAGCTATAAAAATGGTTACTGATCCTTGCCAGGCACATTGGAACCTTTTTAACTTGGTTGATGACATTCATCAACACTTACATATCCCATTGATGTTCATTCATAGAGAAGCGAACCTAGTCTTTGACTGTCTGTTTCATCTAAAGAAAGTGAACAACATTTTTTGTCAATTTCACAACTACCACTGGAAGCCAGGGGATTACTGAACTTAGATAGAGTTGAAACCCCATCTCTTAGACTCCATCCTCCTTAGTTCAGCTGCTACGCTTCTTAATGCATGTTGGAATACAGCTACTAAAAAAGGGAGGTATGCCAGGAGGGTGTCACCAACAATACACGGCTCAAACTATCCTCAAGATACACAGTTTGCACCTCAGTTCAAATACACTTCAAGCTGCTCAGTTTTGACAACATGGAAGGATTTCCCTGGTGCCGCCTTGTGTTTTGAGTAGTCATTAGGCTCTAGGATTCAGTTTTCCTATGTTAGTCAAAAACTTCTAAATTTTACTTGTAGTTATGTATAGGTTCCACCATTTTTGGAAGCATTCTTGCTTCATGGCTGTGTGTTGAGCCAATATGCCTTTATTCTTTTGACTCTCACTTTATTTAGTGGGAGTTCCTATAACTATAGCCAAAATTTATTTTGGTGTTTTTCATATGGTTTGGGGAGCCAAACATCTCAAGTTAAAATGTTTTCAAGATGGTTTCATTTTTTTAAAAAAAAAAGTACTTTCAAGTCAAAATGTCTAAAAGAGTGAGTAGACGCAAGTTACGTGACTAAAGTAAAACATTGTTAAAGTTTTTTAAAAATGAATCAGTTGTTACAGTTCCAATTCCAAAGAAAACAATTCCAAAGAAAACGCTTCAAACTTATTGAACCATGTGCCGAGAATGAATAACTCTGAAGTCCAACAGCTAGGTTCAGTGCCAAAGATTAAAATTAAAATGATTCTTTTTACTGAGATGATATTCAAAACACATACAAATAGATGACTTGAGCAAATATCAAACGAAAATACCCAAAAATTGACACCCGTCTCATCTCAGTCTCATCTCATTCGCTCTTGACAGTGCGGAATATGCGACGGACAAATGTGAAGGAGCTATAGAAACTAACTGCACCAAGCATTAAGAATAATGAATAGCACATAACGGCAGTGTAGCCAAAATAGAAGGTTATTTGCAAGAACCCATTCATCTTTGACTTGGAGTAGAAGTACACACTGTAAAGGAACATAAAGATTGCTACAGAACCCCCGCGTAGAACAGACCTGAAAGAGAGAACTTATCAAGGATACCAAAGGCAACACAAATGTATTTAGAAAGCAAGGCAACATTTTTTCTACACAAGACCGACAATTTCAGGATTGCTTAGTCCACCTTGTACATCTATAACTAAGATCCAATAATTAATAAACACAGAGAGGTGAGGCATCCAGAGTTCTAAATTTTAAGTTAAATAAACACATAACATCAGGTAGTCAGAGAGGTGGAGACAATAAAGACATGTATTTGTCAAAAGGGAAAGTTAACTAGAATTTTAAAACATACCGCCAGCACCATTCAGGGTCTTCCACAGTCAGTTGAAAGTATGTTAAAGCTACACTCAAGAGTGCAGTGACCATAATAAGGACGGTGAATGTGATAAACAAAATCCCAGGTGATGTATAGATTTTGTAGCCCCAGATGCTTGCATACACCTGGTGTAATTCGACAACTATAACACTGAAAGGCAAAAGCCCTCCAATAAACATTTGACCAGGAGCTCTCTGGTACCACATTGAAGATGTAATCACTCGTGGGCAATTCTCAGAGTAAGATGCAGAAAAGCCAGACCTGAAAGTGTAGCCAAGCAAGCCACCTAGTGCCAGAACAGGAATCCCAAATAGTGTGTACCCAACAATAACGACCATTATAGTGCCAAAGGGTAGGGCAACAGTGGTACCAAGGAATGCAGCCACTAGATTCAAACTAAAGACGATAGACAGAAAAGGAACAACGAAAATTGTCCCAGCAAGAAGAACACACTTCACCTGAAATGTTCAACATGTTTTTATCAGATTGACTATAATATACGCGATCTAATAAAGCCATGTAACACATTAGTTCATTACCAATCCAGTTTCAGCGAACTGGCAGTAGTAAGAAGCAGAGATATAGCCTGCCACTACAGACGTTACAGTATAAACCAAGACTACAGAAGTTGCAAGAGCTCCACGGCTGAAGGGGTACAAGATTCCCATAAATGCAAAAGAAAACAGTACCAAAATCCTGTGCAGATGAAATAAAAAACAAGTTTTAGGAAAAGATTGTAGAATGCCAAAAACCAATGCAAATAGATTGTAGAATACAGCTAAATAGTGTAGATGTTTGAATCTGGATTAATGTCCTATGGAAATGCAACAACAACAATGCTATGAACATGGAGTTTTTTATCTATCTCATGAAAGCAAAAACTCACAACTCAAAAAAGCAACAAAACAGGATTGGATGCTTAGGGATATACATGTCTGGGTTTCTTTGTTGTAGACGATTTTAAAGTCAAAACAATAACTGATCCAGAAAATATCAAGGTAAACATACGAAGAAAAAAGTTGAGGGATCTACAGTTATACATCACCTCAGTTCATATTGTATGATATATACTGATCGTTAGACAAATGAAGCAGTAAAATGTTGTAAAGCATTAGAGGCTAGAAGCAATGCAGAATAAGGAACACGGGAAGGTAATGAAACAAATAAAGCCCAGATAGAAACCATGTAATGCAGAAGTATCAACAGTCAAATGTAATCTATGGGATCAAACCTACTGAATCAGTAACTGGGTACCACTCCCCAAAACAGCTGAAAAAAGGTGTATGTTTGGAGGACAGGCAAAAACATCATTATGGTTGTATCTCCAACAAACTTCTCTATCTTCCTCTTCATGTCTAGGTTGAAAAGGAATTGAATGTGATGAGAAGATTTCTTCAAGATATTAAAAAAATAAAAACAAGTACAAAATATGATTAAGAGAACCATATTACCTTCTAAAGTCCTTCCCAAGGTTTCGCAAGAATAAGAAACTAACATATCCAGAGAGCAAGAAAACAATGACAACAGAATTAATAAATGAGAACCAGTGAATTTTCTGGTGAACTGGAAGCAATGAAGCCTTTGAGTATCTGTTCATTCTTTCGTTGAACGCAGTAGAAGTCTTATTCCAAAAAACTGAGTAGGTAAAAGCAATCTCCAGTTCAACATCATTAGTTATATCCTGTGAGACATTCGGGTCACAAAAAGCATGAATCTCTATAATTTGGTTGTCATTATAAAGAATATCAAAGTGTATGTGCTTAAACAGGTAGAAGGTAGAATCGCCGCCATTGTTTTCAAGTTTCCCAATGAAACCCCATAGTGGAAGGTCATCATAGTACATTTGGAAATAATGGTCAGTTGCAATTGCATGCTTGAATTTGGCAATATCATTCCGACTAAGCTTTTTATGGCACAAAACAGTCTCAGGTTTGTCCAACTCAAATTTCAGCTCATACAAAGACTCACTGAGCCGATCACCACTCAATACTTCACCCAGAGATAGCTTCTTTGGAGTCACCTTATCTGTTGTTGAAGAAGAGTAAAATGGGGGGGGGGGGGGGTAGAAATTCTCAGAGATGCAAGCCCAAAACAACAAGACAGCCAAGACATTAATTCAGATCGACGACTTTGTAATGTTTCAATGACAAAGGAAAAAAAACAAAATCAGGATTACAATCATTCTTCCATCAACATTAGATTCACTTTATCAGACAGAAGCCTGGGTGCTAACCTGGGATGCAGAATGGCATTTCATAGTATTGGTAAGTTTCGCTGCAAGAGAATAGCAATACAAATTAAGATGAATTCCTGAAACAAGCGATGAGCTTCAAAGAAAAGTACCTGGGATTGTCGAGGGGGCCAACTTTATTGACATAAAGGGGCACTTGGTCACCCATATTGTAGATGTGATCAAGTGGTGAAGCCAAGGAGTAGGAAATCAAGTGTAGAGTTAAAGAACAAAGAAGAAGAAGAAGAGGAAGAAGACGACCCATTGCAGTGAGTCAAAAGGGCAGCTAAAGATTCAACAGGAAATTCGGGGAACACGATACAAGGAGAGGGAAGGTAATGGTGTAGGACCAGGGACCTGATCGCAATTTATGAGAAACTGTGCAAAATCCGCGGGGGTTCAAATCGGGGGAAATTCTATGTGGGTTTTAAAAGAAAAGAATCTCAAAATAGGAGGGATTTTGGCCCCGTTCAGTAAAGAGAGTTTTCATGAGAGTTTTGAGATTTTGGTTAAAAATAGGTATTTGACTATTCAAACAGCTATTAATAGTATTTGGTAAATAACTTTTTAACTTAATGTTTTGGGATCAAAACTTTCCTTTCTAAACGCTCCTAAAACGTGCATTTTCAATAATTAATCCTATTTTGTGTAGTAAATTTTCAAATTTATCCTTATCTCTACCAAATTTAAAGATACTATGATTGATAATATACTACTGCACAGTTGCAAATATAACAAGCGCGATTATTTTGTACGCCATTTGTACTCTTTTTTATCTATAAAATAATTTGCTTTTTTTTTTTTAAGTTAACCATCCATTTGGATGGAGGGAATATATTAGACTCCCCAAACCTTAAAAAAAACCAAAATGTGATTTTGGTTGTAGGTTTTTTTCACTATCACCACATTTAGTGAAGTGACAAAAGAATAAAAACATAGAGGCTCAACCGCCATGAAGCATCAGAAGAGCTTCCAAAAAATGGGGGAACCTATAAGCTAATGCTAAGGCTAATGATCTAGAAGTTTATAGCATTTTAGAGCCAAAAATTTCTAGACCCTATTAGCGAATTGATTTCTCAAAACACAAGGCGGCCCTAGAATTGCTCTGAAAAGCATATATACATAGCATATAGTTTCTAGACTAAGCTATTACATTTCTAGAGAGAGTTGAGCTTTCTGGGAAAGCTGTGAGCTTTGTAGGGTGAAAACCTTCATTGGTGCCTTTCCTGCCTAGTGTTATCCTGCATAAAATAGACCATAACAATTCATGAGCGTAGCAGCTGAACTAAGGAGGGTGAAAGCGAAGAGATGGCATTTGTAATCTATCTAATTGAATAAGACCTCTGATTTCCATTGGGATATGTAAAAAAATTTCAAATTGAAAGCTGGATATCAGGAAGGATGCATGCTTAGCTAGAGCATCAGCCACCTTATTTGCCTCTCTAGGAGTAAAAATCAGTGAAGTATCATGCATGGATTGGTGTATCTCATCAGCTAGATTAAAAACATTCCAGTGAGCCAAACTGGGATCAGTAATCATTTTAATTGCTTCTAAGCAGTCAGACTGAATCAAAATTGTCTGGCTGAAAGATACAGATGCAGAGAGGGTTAATCCAATTGCCAGGAGTTCAGCATGGAGAGGGGAGATGGACTGAGTATAGACACATTTTGCAAACACAAATTTCCCAGTATCATCCCTAATTATCAGACTCAGACCTGTTTCTCCACTTTTCCAGGAAGCATCAACATTAAATTTCAGCCCTTCACTAGGTCTGATCCATTTAACTGGCACTATTCTAGGCTTAGGAGGTCTCCTATGTTTGGGAAAATATCCATTTGAAACTAGATCAATATCAAAGGGGGAAAAAATATACAGTGGTCTAGCAGCAAAGGAATGATATATCAGACTTTTGACCTCTTGAATGATGAGTTGGGGATTTGGGCTAATATCCTCAAACAGGAACCTATTTCTGGATTTCCAAATACACCAACAAGTGAACAATACCACAGTATGAATTAAAATGGAGTGAATCTTTGTAAGACCTGGTCTGGAGAGATAGTAACTTATTCTATTCCAAATTGTGTTGAAATTAGGGGTTGCTATGTGAATGAAAAGATTATATCAGTCCAGACCTGAGAGGCTATGTGGCATTTGTTAAAAAAATGATCTAGAGTATCAGCATGATCACAGAAGCAACATTTAGAAGCAATGTTAAAGCCATAGTATATCAGAACATTGTCAAAGGGTAAGATGGAATTCATTACCTTCCAGATAAATATGGAGATCTTCTTAGGGACCCTTTTGTTCCATATTAGTTCAAGTGATCTGGCTGAACCCCTTTTAGGCCTAAGCATATTATATGTTGCTTTAAAGTTGAAGCAGCCTTTACTGTCTGGGATCCATATCAGCTTGTCTTCTCTGTGAATCTTCAATGTTGATTCCTGTGACAGAAGAGAGTTATCAATATAATTGCTAATCAGGCTTAGAAACTCTTGCTTATTTTGAATAAAAGAGGCAACTGTGCAGTCAGGAGAAATTAAAGTGTCCTGGGGATTGATAATATCACACATAGCTCCTGAGCCAGTCCAATTGGCATTCCAGAAGCTACATGCACCATTACCATGAATGACTCTGGAACTATTTTCTGCAAAAGAGTTGACCCTGCATATTCTTTTCCAACAGTGAGAAGTTTTGAAAGAGATTGGCAGAGAGGATAAAAAAGAGGTCCAAGGAGCTTGTCCTAATTGGTATTTTCACCATAGTTTGACTGAAAAAGTCTTAACTATGGTGGAGACATTTCTAAAATTCAGACCATTTTCAGCAGTGGGATAACACAGGTCATTCCATTTTTTCCATGTCTTTTTTGGTCTGTTATCAATAGATCCCCAGAAAAACACTGAAATTTTCCTTCTAATTTGTTTTATTACATGCACAGTTGGTTCCATGACTGCCCAAATATGTTGAGGAAGAGAGTATAAGCAAGAGTTTATAAGAATTAATTTACCACCTTGAGACAGCCATTTATCCTACCAGTGAAGATAGGCACACCTAAATATTTAAAAGGAAAATGCCCCTTTTTCATACAGAGAGTGTCCCTAATTTGTTTGATTTTTGTAAGTGTGGCATGCTTACTGGTGTAGAATTCGCTCTTCTCGTAATTTATTTTCTGTCCAGAGACAGATTCAAAAGTAGCGAGAAAAGCTTTCATTTTTATCAGGTTTGATCTACTAGCAAGCATGAATATAATGGTATCATCAGCATATGTCAAATGGGAGATTTTTTCAGCAGCAGAAGGCAAATTATAGTATTGCATACTCCCATTCTCAAAAATAAAAGCTAAGCTTCTAGTGAATGCTTCAGAAAAAATATTAAATAGGAAGGGAGAGAGGGGATCACCTTGTTTGATACCTCTAGTAGCATTAAAAAATCCTACTGGTACCTCATTTAAAAGAACAGAGAACCAAGCCTGAGATAGGTTTTTTATCACACAGTAAATGAATTTCCCGTGGAATATAATAATTTGCTTTATTTCTTTATCACAAGTTGCTTTTAATTAGACCTCACCGAACAATCTTTTCTCTCTCTAAAACTTATGCTCTCACATCTCTCTAAGTCTTTTATTTTTCGACAACTCCCTCCCACCTAAACAGTAATAATTATAACCGTTTTCCGTCGCTAACGGTAAGAAAACAGCCACTTCTCTGGTGGCGCCCATGGCGGCACCACCGCCAAACCGTGCCGGAACCACCCAAAACAAATCCTTTGCCCAAATCTTAACCAACCGTGCTCCTCCCCTTACCTCCACACTGCCATCCAATCCTGAAATCACCCCAATCACACAATATCGGGGCGAAATTGCATGTATCGTCACCAGAAATCAAGCGGAGACCCTCGCCTCTCACTATAGCAACGCCCTCATAAGGAAGTTTGCTAGAGGCAAGCCATCCATGGAACGCCTCCACGATGCTTTCAAGTCGATTGGATTCACCGGCAAATATCAAATTGGATCGGTCGATTACAGACACATTCTGATTCGCTTCGACGATGCTGAGGATTTTAGGCGATGCTGGATCAAAGGCTACTGGATATTGGCTGGCTCTCAGATGAAAGTGTTCAAATGGACAGTGGACTTCTCCCCCGAAGCTGAGTCCTCTATCGTGCCGGTTTGGCTAACAATCCCTAAGGTACCGTTCTATTTCCACAATTCTACTATGATTGAGTCAATTGGAAATCAGATCGGTTCCTTTATCAAGATGGATGCCGCAACATCAACCCTCACTAGGCCATCAACCATAAAGCTTTGTGTTGAAATAGATTTAAGGAAAAAATTACAGACTTCCATAAGATTAGGTATTAATGATGGTAATGTGGCTAAATACACAATTGAATATGAAGATGTCCCAAGGTATTGTAGCCACTGCAGCATGTTAGGACATGTTGACACCAATTGCCTCTCTTTGCACCCTGAACTCAGACAAAAAATCAGGCCTACCCCTACCATAGCTAAACACCCAAACCAGAACATCCCTAAAGTCCCAGCCAAAAGCACCATAGCTGTTCCACAAAAAAAGAAGACTGCTATCACTCCTAATGAAGTTATTACAGTTAATGATCACACCACTCCTGATTGTGGCTCTTCTGGGCTTACACCATCCACTAAAGATAGAGAAGCAGTTAACTCTCTGCCAGTACACCTCTCTCCCTCTCCTCCTCCACTTACTCAGAATCTTCATGATGCTTCTCACCCCTCCCCATCACCAATAACCCTACCTAAATCCCCCTCCCATAAATCCCCACTCAATCAGCCTGACACCGAACCAATTGATAAGGAGGACTCTCCCTATCTCTCTGACAAGCAATTACTGGACCTAGTTACAGATGCTCATGTTGCTAAACCTCATTAGGCTGCAGATGATCTATTACTTGGCACAGGTAACAATCCTCAAAATGATTTTCATGTTTCACCTAACAATATTGCTCTTTCATGTGGTCATACAAGCAACAGGTTCTTCATTTTAGCTGATAATCCTGTCCAAGCAGATTTAGAAGACTCTAACAATGATATAGTCTCTTAGTCATCTCAGGATGACAACCTCCTTCCAGATCTACAATCTCCTGACCCTAGTCTTGATGTGTTGATTTCAGAAACTGTACAACCTGATTTATCATCTCCTGTTGATAAATCTAAATGCTCCAGTTTCTTTACTCAACTCAACAAGAAATTTACCCCACTGAAAACACAAAAAATACCCTCTCCCAATATAGTTTTTACTGGATCAAAAAGCTCCAAATCAAGTACCCAATGATTAGTACAACCAAAAAAATCAAGACACTAGTCTGGAATATTAGGGGCATGAAAACCTCAATGGACAGACTAACTGATCTAGTCACCTATCACAAAATTGAAATCTTATGTCTGATTGAACCATGGCATATGATTCACAAATGTGAGAAATTTAAGAGAAAATTACACTTCTCTCACCATTTAACAGCCCAGAGTGGAAAGATTTGGGTCATGTGGAATGATCCAATCCAAATAACTCTGTTGCACGATCACCTGTAATTTTTGGCTGTGAGTATTTTTAGCCCCTATCTGAACACTGTTACTGAGGGTATATTTATATATGCACTCAGAACTATTCCAGGAAGGACTGAGCTTTGGGAGGCCTTAGCAAATAGGAACTTGGATGACACTTTTCTGATCGGAGACTTTAATACCATAAAATCTCCTATTGAATATAAGGGTCCTTCATATCCAAGACCAAAATCTATGGCTGATTTCAACCATTTTATTTCAACAAAGGCCATGTGTGAGATTAACACTGTTGGTAATCTCTTCACATGGTCAAATAACTGGTTGCATAATCCCACAACTCAGAAACTAGATAGGGGACTCTGCTCTCATCACTGGATGTTGAAATACCCATCTTCTTCTATCCAAGTGCTAAATAGAGATACATCAGACCACTCTCCCTTACTGCTTTCCATAGATAGCAATATAGCATCATTCCACATGCCATTTAGATTTATCAATGCCTGGTTTAATAGGGAAGATTTCTTAGCTGTCATTGCTGAGGATTGGAACCAACCTATAAATAGCACAGGGATGTTAGGTTTTAGTTTAAAACTACGCAGGCTCAAAATTGCCATCAGAAGTTGGAACAAACTTCACTTTGGTGATGTTGAGTCTAATGTAGTCAAAGCTGCTGAAGCACTTAGAATTCAGGAAATAATTTTTGATAACAATGGCTCCCCTAATGAGCTTATTGAACTCAAAAAATGTAGGGCTTTACACCTCAGAGAGCTTTAAAGGAAAAAAATAAATTCTGGAAGCAGAAGTCCAGAATAAAATGGGTTAAGGATGGGGATGAAAACACTAATTTTTTCCATCAATCAGTGAAGGAAAAGAGAAGTTTTCTCAACATTACTAAAATAAAAAGGTCTAATGGGATTTGGCTGGAGGATAATGACCAGATTGAAAGAGAAGCTATATCTTATTATTCTGACTTATTATCTGAGCCACCCAATAATTTAAATGGTGAATTTTACCACCATTTTTTAAACCAGATCCCTAAATTAATTACTAACTCAGATAATGAGCAACTGCTCAGACCAGTTAGTATGGAGGAGGTCCATGATACTGTTTTTAATTTAAATAATAATAGTAGCCCTGGGCCAGATGGTTTCTCCTCCAAATTCTTCACTAAGGCATAGGATATAATCAAGGATGATCTTTTAAAGGCTCTTCAAGACTTTATGAGTGACTCTCAGATCCCTGTGGGAATTACTGCCACTTGGATTACATTAATCCCTAAAAAAACGGTGGTGTCTTCTTTTGATGATTTCAGACCTTTAAGCCTCTCTAATTTCATCAATAAAATTCTTTCCAAACTTCTGATGGAAAGGATTAGGCCTTTGATGTCAAAATTGATATCACCACAACAGTCTGCATTTTTAAAAGGAAAATACATTTCTGATAATGTCATATTCCTGAAAGAAATGACTAGATTTCTTGATAGAAAAAGTAGGAACCCTTATTGCATGATAAAACTGGATTTTAAAAAGGCTTTTGATAGAGTCAATCATGCTTTCTTAAATATTGTGTTACTGCAATTTGCTATGCATGGTAAAATAGTTCACTGGATCATGAAAAATCTCAGTCAGGCTTATTTTTCCATTTTAGTAAATGGTAAAGCTTGTGGATTCTTTAAATCCACTAGGGGAATCAAACACGGAGATCCACTCTCCCCCTTCTTGTTTAATTTGTTTTCTGAATCTTTTTCTAGAAGCCTCTCTTATGTATATAGCATAGGTAGGATTAGTCATTTTAACATACCAACTGGCCCTGCTCCTATTTCACATCTTAGTTATGCTGATGATACTGTTATTTTCCTTAATGCCAGTAAAGACTCACTCTCTGTACTTAAAGCCTTCTTGGTCATTTTTGAACAAACAACAGGCCAAAAAATCAGTTTTGAAAAGAGTGAGTATTATGTGAGTAAACATGCCACTGTCTATAAACTTAATCAGATTTCTGAAATTTTAGGCATGAGAAAGGGTTCTTTTCCCTTCACTTATTTAGGAGTCCCTATTTATACTGGTAGGACCTTGGTAGCTTATTTTCAGCCACTTGTCCAGAAGATTGAAAACAGATTGACAAATTGGAAAAACAAGTGGCTCTCAGCTGGGGGTAAAATAACTCTGATCAAATCTTGTATTTTCTCAATCCCTCAACATATTTGGAGTGTGATGAAACCCCCTGTCTGTGTGATTAAAAAAATTGAAAAGCTGCTATCCTTATTTTTTTGGGGAGAGACACCATTACAGAGAAAAAAAGTGTGGAAGAACAGGATCTGTGTTTTGCTTATGATCAAAATGGGATAGGACTTAGGTCAATTCATACCATTGTCAGAACCTGTTCATTAAAACTCTGGTGGAAATTCCAGTTGGGTGACACTTTGTGGTCCCAGTTCCTCTGGTCCTTACCACCTTCCTATAGAACTTCACCCAACTGGAAAAGAATTGTTGCAATTTCCCCAAAAGCTGAAACCATGACTAGAGTTATCCATGGGAATGGACAGTGTAACTTCTGGAGTTCAATTTGGTCTGGGCTTGGCTCCTTTTCCAACCTTTACAACCCAGATCTTACCAGCATTCCTCTGAATACCTCTGTCCAGGAATTTATCTCTGCCAGAGATCAGTTTTTACCATCACTGTTGACTTATTTCTCAGATGAAGCTGTGGAATTTCTTCAGAATGCAGCACTATCACAAAGACCTGACAGAATGATCTAGATGGCCTCCACTCATGGGAACTTCTCTTTTAAATCTGGATATGAGGTGCTTCAACAAAGAAGAGGTACCTATCTCTCACTCAATTATATCTGGAACCCTAGGGTCCAAAAAAAAGATAAGCATATTTGTCTGGAAATTAGTAAATGCATTTTTGCCATTTCCTGATATTCTTATGAGAATGGGCTTCTGTATTCCATCAAAATGCTTATTTTGTGATAATGTAGACTTCTTGGAGCATGCTTTTAATGAGTGCCATTTAGCTAAATCTCTGTGGTCTTATTTTCACTATATGGTTGGCACACAAGACTTCCAATTCTAAAATTTATGGGACAGGCTCTTCTTTTATTGGTCTTTTCATGGTAAAACCAAGTTACACAATTCACTGTTTCACACTGTCCCTAGCATTATATGCTGGACACTTTGGAAGGCTAGAAACTCTAAACTTTTTGATAACATCTCTTGCACTGAAACTTCTCTTAGAAAATCTGTTACAGATGAGATTTATCACATATACAGTGCCATGCCTCTACCCTCAAATAATCCCTTTGATAGAGAGTTATCTACTCTTGGCTTCCTCCCAGTACACACAAGACCTCCCCAAACACAGATTCTTAGCCTAAAATGGACCCCCTACCTATGGCATTAAGATCAATGTTGATGCCTCCTGGCATCAATCACATTTTGCAGGGATAGGCATCATTGCTAGAAACTGTGATGGAAATGCAGTTAGAATTAGAACAGTGTTTACTACAGCAGAATCCCCCTTTCACTCAGAACTTTTGGCTATAAAACATGCTTCAATTCTGGGAAATGAATTGCAACAGCCTTTCTGTGTGGAGTCTGACTGCCTTAATGCGGTCAAGGCCTCTTCTGATCCATATAAGGCTCCATGGTCATGTTTTATCTTAGCATCTGAAATCAATGAAGAAAAAAATTGTATCTGTCATGTTTTCAGAGAGACTAATATCCCTTCTGATAAACTTGCTAAACTGGCTTACTTCACTAAGTCCTCCACTGATTATACACAGTTTGAGCTACCAATTTCAATCTCTGGTGTTTTGCATCTGGATAGAATTGGTACCCCCTCTTTGAGAGTGGTAAACAGGTGCTCCTAATTTTTTGCTACATGTGCAGATATGATAAACAAGTGATAAACTTGAGCATATATCTTTCTTCACTGATCCTGAACCTAACTGAACAGATAATCATCAGCTACTCAGCAATGGACTCTCAGCTTTCTCTTGGTACCGCCTTGGGTTTTGCATCGCAATTCCCTAATAGATTTCAAGAAGTAGGTTGTATAGTTCAGTACAGTAGTTTTAGGGCTAGACATAGCTTCTGCCCATTTTTGATAGCATATTTATGCTATAGGACCTCTGGTCCACATTTTGTCATCTTAATTGATGTAAACTCTAGCCATTTCAATGGCATTTTTACGGCTTGGGATGCCTAATAAAATCTCCCCCACCCTAGGGTGGCTTTAATTTAAAAATAAAATAAAATAATTAGACCTCACCTTCTCCATATATGATAATTTATGTAATTCGTACTCATCTTCTTTTATATTATACAATCATAATTTTCAGTCACATATTATTTTCACATATTATTTTTTGTGAATTAATATCACTTAAAATAATGAAATTATAGAAAATAAATTATTGTGTCATATTTAAAAACAAATAATTGCACACAAAAAATGTATGAAAGATAAATGTATTCATATATTTTTCTGTCATTTTACATGATGAAACAGCTTATACTATTTGTTAATTTCCAAACAGTCACTTTCAAACCGCTAGTCAAAACAGGTATTAGAATCCGTTAACAGCTAACAGCTAATAGATACCGCTAACAGCTAACAGTTAACAGCTAGTTCCCAAACGGGGCCTTTAGCTCACTATGGTGAATTTTATTTTGACTTCTCCTTTAATTCCGGGAAGAACTTCTTCCTCAGGTTACTCAGAGCATGTTTTATGGTAAAACTCCAATTCCAACTTCTCATCCAAAAACCTCTTCAAAAAACCCACCGAAAAAACCATTCTCCACTATCATAGAAACTTCCACCTACTTTCCACATCATCTCATCCATGTCCCACCTCAATTTCTCTCTCCTCCAACTAATCTTTTTTTTCTTTTACATTATTATTATTATTATTATTATTATTGTATGTATATATATATATATATATAGTTAACGCTATACTTTTTTTTATTTAAATGCCACACTAGGTGGAGTGATGTATATTGGGCTCACTACACCCTTTATTAAAAACAATCAAATCAGTATAATAGTTTGAGTATTACATAGGTATTACATATGTGTGAGAGTGGAATTATGATACATGTGTAAAGCATATGATTATACTCATGTCAACTCAAGCAAGCAAGTTAGGCTTCGCTAAGCGAAGACCAAATCTGCCGACAAGAGGACGCATGACTTGCAAGCATGTTAGGACTCGCTAAGCGACCCCAAATTTGCCGACAAGTATGGAGTATATCAAAGCTATGATGTTAAAATGTATTCCCTCTATCAGCTTGCTTTCTTCTACCAAATTGGTATTTGAGTTATGACTCAGCTTTGTGTTGGCTGAAATCTATGTCGTCTGAGAATTCCATACTATTTGAGCTCCATGTTGTCACCAAAGGCCTTGCGCCTGAAACATAAAGATATATATCAGCAGTGATAATTACGTAACATGTAAATTAAATAACGTTTGAAATTTCTAGACCCATGTAACAAAATTAAATTACGTTTAAAAAATTAGTTGACACTTTAAATCATACAATTTTAAGTAAATGACAATTTAATGATATTGAAACACCGCAATGATATTATATAGTACCTTTACAACACACAAAAAAAATTATAAATGATTTCAAAAATTTTATCAATTATTAAATGTATAACTATTCTTAGTTTTTCGTAAATCTATTTTACTTCAGTTTTTATAGAACTCGATCTATGTTACTTTAGTTTTTATTACATTTATCTGAATATTTTTTACTGCAATTCAGTTCAATTTAATTAATTTATTATACATAAAATACAAGTTTAATTCAATTCAATTCAAATGAAACTATTGTTATATAATAAAGGCAAAAACATTTATTACGATGTATTGTGATTAAAATTTGAGTTGGTCTCTGGAGTGACCGTCTATATTATAGCATAATATAGACCAAGGATTAAATTACAATATGGAAGGAAGGAGGTCCTTATTTGAAAATTTTGGGAAAAGTACTATTCACGTGCACTATTCACGCGCACTGTTCACGCAAAGAATATGTACACAAATCAGTTAATATAATTTCTGGATTTTAAAAACTTGTAAACACAAAAGAATTCAGGTTAGAAAGACAAGTTTCCATATTATAAACATCAGATTTTAGTTACATAAAAACTAGGGTGTTTAGGTTAAATAATTTTGTGTCAAGTATAGTCAAGTTTCACCAAAGTTTTCAGCCTAAAAATTCACAATCATCACAGTTTTCAACTTGAGCAATCAAGTTTCACAAAAATCACAGTTTTCACAATAAATAATCAAGTTTCGCAAACACCAAAGTTTTCAACCTAAACAATCGAGTTTTCACAATAAAAACAGTTTTCAACTAAACAATCAATTTTTACAAACACCACAGTTTTCAGTCTAAAAAATATAGTTTCTACAATCACTATAGTTTTCAACCTTAATAACCAAATTTTCACAATCACAGTTTTCACATTAAAAAATCAAGTTTTACAAACACCACAATTTTCACAATAAATAATCAAGTTTCAACACAAATCAAGAAGCCTAGTTTTCAAGTTAAACACATAAAATTTCATATGTAGACAAAAACCACATTAAGCAGTCTAGTTTTCAAGCTAAACACATAACTTTCATAACAAGACAGAATCCACATTAAAAAGTCCAGTTTCCAAGATAAACACATAAAATTTTAAAAGCAGAAACACATCACATTAAACAGTCTAGATTTCATAGTAAAACACATAAATTTCATTGAAGAAATTTGCAGAACAGTCACAAAGTACAAAAAAACAACAAAAAAGGACTATCACCTCGCTTATTAACCACCTCCTCTGGATTTAGACAAACTCATTGTTTTCAAATCTGCAGAATACAAAGCAGTACATGAAAAACAGCACAAAACAACAGAATCATGAAAACATTAAGCTAAAAATAGTTGGATTAATACCTGAATCTCTGATTTTGGCACGATGGTGTGAAGGAGGAGGAGGTGAGCTCCGGTTCGGAGACGGTGAAGAAGAAGCTGAAGAAGTAGAGAAGTTTCCGGGGAGTTCGGAGACGGCCGTGGGGGAAGTACGCCACCGAGCTTCGGGATTCGACCGGGAATGGAATCTGGGTCTGACTGGGGACGTTCGACACGGCGGAGGAGGCGGCGCTGGCTTACGACCAGGCGGCGTTCTCGATGCGGGGAGCCATGCCGATTGGATTGCGCAGATTGGGAACGAAGATTAAAAGAGGGTTTGGGGATGGGAAATTGGGAACGGCGAATGATTTCAGAAGGTTTTGTAAAATAAAAAAAAATAGAGATAAGGTATATATATTTATGGAGGAGGGTCTGTGATGCAATTTCCCTATATTGCTAAAAAGGACCCGCGTAAAAACTATTTGCTAAAGAGGAGCCGCTTCTTATTTTAATTGCAGAAATAGGCCGTCTATATTATTGCTATAATATAGACTGTCTATTCCAAGACTAATATTTAAAATTTTGCATGCGAATAATTTAATATTAAAATTAAACGTAGGTATATATTATGGACGCATACAAAATAAAAGGAATGAAATTATTGTAGAAATATATAAATTAGGTATTAATTAATACTTTGATCATCAACCACATGTGAATGGTAGACCCAGCATATATACGTGGACGAGTTTTCAATGGCTGCTCAGAAGTAAGAGCATCATTTATGCTAAAACCTCACTTTCAATTTTTTCCTAAAAAATCTCTTAAGAATTCATCCAAAAAACCATTCTCCACTATTATAAAAACTCTCACTTGATTTCCACATCATCTCATCCATGTCCCACCTCAATTTCTATCTCATCCAACTCATCATTCTTTTTCTTTTACATTTTCATTTTCATTATATTCATATATAATTAACACAATACTAAAATAAGACTGTATAGTGATAATTACATAACATTTAAAATTATTTATAATAATATGAATTTAGATAATGCAAATATACTTTAAAGTACATTGTATAAAAAATGAGAATTGAAATTACTATAAAAAAAGATCCATGTAACAATATTAACGAACGTTTATAAAAATTATTTTTATAATTGATACAAATGAATTGCCCTTTTTTAGGTAAAAAAAATAACAGGAAATTTGCTTTCAGAAAAAAAAAAAGGAAAACGGAGAGTTGGCCACGTCAATATTACAGTGGGACCAGACATGATAGTTGGATGGGTTTTGCATGGTTACTCATTTGTAGTCCTGGGCCGAAATTCTGAGCGTGATTCACGGATAGAATCGCTAAAATTCATCCATAGTGGATGAGAATTCGGGTTTCTTTCAAATTTTCATTTACCAAAACTCCGTAGAATTCCTCCATAAAACATGCCCTAACCTTGCGTCCAGATTCTTCCCGTCATTTACGGAAGAAATCTCTGAAATCGTTCGATGGTGGGCTAGAATTCATTTTTCTGGCAGATTCTTTCTTACAAAACTTCTTCCTGAATCTCCCATAACACATGCCCTCATACGTAACCATACTGTTGCTCGTGAATCTCGGCACCTGTCTCCGAGTTACCAATATTTTTTCGATTTAGTTGCTTTTTTAGGAGTTAATAAGAGTTAATCTAGGGAGGGGTGTTGATTAAATTAACATATACTTTTTATTCCTAATTAACTTGGTTTTTATGTTTTTAAATATTTGATGTTTAAATCTTTCAAGTATTCACTTTTTTAAAGAACTTAAATTTTTGAGGTGTCTTTGATTAAGTCAACATACACTTTTTTTCCTTAATTATCGGTTTTTTAAAACAAATAAACTATTGATGCTTAAAATTATTGATGGAAAATTTTATTCTTCTAATATATAGTAGTGATCTGTAGACTACTCTACATTACTAAGGTATATTTATTAATTTATTTATATATCTTTATTCTATACATAATTCAAAAATATATTTTATAATCACATATGTTGTTAAGTATTGTATTAAACATAAATAATAGAGTAAAAATGGTGTGGATGAAAAATAAGTGATTAAAAATGAGAGAGAAATTCAAGTGGAACATATCAAAAATAACATTAAAATTTATGATGGATTTTTATGATAGTGGGAGATGAATTTTGATTGGGTTTTTGAATGTTTCTTTTGTAAGTAGTTGGAATATGTGATTCACCATAAAACATGCTCTAACGACATCCCAAACGAATCTCTCCTGTGGAGCTCTGGGTTTAAACACCCATGAGCATTCACAATAGTTGGCTGAACTTTGACTTGCCATATCATTTTTCAAACTAATGACATGGTAAATTACATGCTCCCATAATGATAAGTTACTATGCTTGTAATTTAAATTTTATTAAGATTTTTTAAATCTAAATTTTATATATTATTTGTTAATTTAAAAAATTATTATTTTGAAATTTTAAATTGTAAATAATTGAAATCATCATTGAAACAAAAGAATTATTTTAAACATAACAATATCTTTTTAAAAGATTTAATTTGAAAAAAAATGTATACATGGCATATATTTTTATTATTATTATTTGAATGCCACACGAAGTGGAGTGATATATATTGGGCTCACCACACCCTTTAAAATAAAATCCAAGTCAAATACTAAGTGTTACAAAGGTATAAGAGTGGAATTAGGATACATGTATAAAGCATGTGATAATACTCATATCAACTCAAGCAAGCAAGTTAGGCATCGTTAAGTGAAAACCAATTCGGCCGACAAGAGGACTCATGACTTGCAAGCATGTTAGGGCTCGCTATCCGACCCCAAATCTGCCGACAAGCACGGAGTATATCAAAGCTACTATATTTGAGTTGTATTCCCTCTAACAACGTGCTTTCTTCTGTTATTAGTTGATATTTGAACTGTGTCTGAGTTCCATGTTGTCTGGTCACCATAGGCCTTGTGTCTGAAACAAAGAGATAAATATTAGCAGTAAAGGTCCTTATAATCTAATATAAGGGAATTCCCTTATATCAAGATTTACCAAACCTTTAATTTCTCTAGGCATTGTGTTGTGTGTGAAATTGTAGTTTTGCCTATGTTTACTTACTAATATTGCCAAAGAGTCAGCCACTGAATTCGCTTCTCTATAAATATGAGAGCAAGAGATTGAAAACTCACTTTGTATCATCCAGATAGCTCTGATTATGTGTTTAATTTTCTAAGGAATTCTGAATTGTTTTCTGATGATCTTTAGAAGGATCATTGAGTCAATCTCCACTTCTAGGTCTGAGATCCCTTCACTGTAGCACTCTCTAATCCTTTTATTAGAGCTATTGCCCCAGCCTCCAAGTTTGTTCTTGTCTGTATATATATCCATTTTGCTGCCAGTCTGCCACAACTCTGCCAAGTCTGTCCCTTATGACTACTCCTCCCCCTGAAATGCCTGGATTGCCCAATGAAGAGCCATCCGTGTTGAGTTTATACTGTCTTCTTGGAGCTGTCCAATTGATATGCTAAACTGTGTGTCTTCTGAAGTTGCTGGAGACTAGTGCTAGTTGTAAAATATCTGAGTGTAATGCTGCCACTTTATAAGGTTTCCAGCACAACCTATGAGCTTTTAAAACACTTTGTAGAATGTTAAGTATCTATTTGATCATAACCTGAAATCTTGGTTTTCTGTCATAAAAAATACATGCATTTCTTGTGCACCATATGATCCAGGTAATAAAGACTTGTAGAATTCTAACAATTTTTCTATGCAACTCATTTTTGACTCTTGCATTCCAGTAGTAATAGAATCTATCCCAGAGATTTGTAAAGTTTTCAGGTGTCAAGTCCAACATAATGTGAAAATACTGCCAGATATTACTAATTAGAGGACACTCATGAAATATATGCTGATGATTTTCAACATCGTTTCCACAAAAACAGCAATTGAACAACAGATATGATCTATGCTCATGCAATAACTCCCCAATTGGTATTAATCTATTAAGTAATCTCCAATTAAAAACTGAAACCTTATTTGGCACATATTTCAACCAAAGATTTGTATAAGATTGAATTAGTCCCTTTTTTTCCTTAAAAGTTCATAAGCAGATGAGATGGTAAATGTTCCATGTGTTTCCAATTTCCAGATCATATAGTCATCATACTCTTCAAATAAGGGAAAATCTTTAGTTAATAGGTCACATATATGTGCTGGAAATCCATGGGCTAACTCACTAACTTTATTGGTTTGATCACAAAAAAACTGACTGATGGTAAGATCAGGATATAATACATCTAAATTGGTATCCCACAGATCAATTAATAGCCCAACATTCAACCAGTTGCTTTCCCAGAAGGAGGAGTTACCTGAACCAACCCGTATCATTGTGTTCTTCTGTGCCAATTCATCCACTTCCGTGAATCTCTTCCATGTTCTTGAGTTCCTTTTTTACCCTGGCAAAGACCACATAAAAGAGGACCAAAGACTTTCTCCTTTTTGCAATTTCTACCATATTTTCATAGAAAAACTCTCCACTAATGTATGCAAAATTTTCACAGCTAGTCCATTTTCCAGATAGGGGTAGCAACATTACTACAATTTTGCAGCATTTAAGGCGGTTGGTCCTTCACGTTTCAAGGCAGAAGACAAATGCCTTCTCTGGTATTGCCTTAAAACCTGAAAAAGCTTTCAGGCGGTTCCTTTTCCGCCTTAAAATATTTCTGTTTTAAGGCGTATCATCCGCCTCAGAAGTATGTCACTTCCGCCTTTATCACGTGTTGCGAGCTCGCAACAACTACTAAAATCTAAACCTAACTGACCAAGTGGCGAGTTCGCAAGGTTTAACGCAAGGCTGAAATTATGTGTGAGTCTGACTGGTTACGACAGCTGTTGGCGAATCGCTAAATAAAATGTAGCAAGTTCGCTACCCTACATTTTAGACAGGGTTTATGGTCTAGGGTTTAGGGCGTCACTTGAGTAGTTGCGACCCCAACAAGCGATCGCAAGTAAATTATTTGCGAGATCGCTAGTTAGCCTGGACAAGATGTTAGATAGTGAACGAGGGCACTGGCGGTCTCGTTTGATGCTCGCCTAGAACTGTCCTAGCGAGATCGCTACGCCATCTCTTATTATTTTGTAGTGAGTTCGTAAGTGTACTCTCATGCATGATTAGATGACGTCGTATTATCTGAGATTAGGAAATTTTAGTAGTTTATTGGCGAGCTCGCTAACTTGCTTGACAGGCTTGACGAGCAGACTAGCGAGATCGCTGGTTCGGAGACTGGAGAGGCAGTGGCTAACGAGCGACAGAGTTGCGAATACGCTAGTAAACTGTGATTGGGCTTGATTTCTGATGATTTGTGGCGATGTCGCTTGTATATTTCGCTAGGCTTGACGAGTCAAGTTGCGAGAGCATTAGACATAATATTGGTGAGACAGAGGTCAACCTAGCGAGCTATGTGGCGAAACCGCCACCTGAACTTGACTACTTGCGATAACGCATGTAACTCGCAAAAGTGATTTGGTGCTTAACGAGAAAGGTAACGAGATCGCCAGGAAAAAAGCCTAGTACATTAATTTTTGATTTTGGTAAATTTCCCGCACAAATAGTATAAATGGTATATCTAAACCTGTCAATTGCAAGATATATGTAGTCCACTAAATGGAAAACACAAAGAACTCATAGATTATAATCCTTTGTATGTATAACAAATGTAGAAATACGACTTAGGTTTTACATGCATCCTTACGTGGTACGTGTGGTCTAGATATGAATCGAGCTCTAACGATGACCAAGTGCTTTGCAAATCTATCTCTCCCCAACTCTAGCTCTTTTTTAGTGTATGCCGATTGATTTTCCTCGAGTATCTACGAATGAGATACGTTTATTAATACAAACTAAGGTAATTTGTAGGTAATAAATAGAAACTTTCATATTTTAAGAGTACTCACGCGATGTAGTTCCAAATTGTCACTTGTAAGGGTCTCAATGCACTCGTAGGCATACAACATCATGTAGTATCCACACTCCCAGTTGGAAAATTGCTTGCGGTGCTGAAATTGAAGTAGTTTAACATATAGTATATAAAGCTATTTAGGTGCAAATACGTAAGAAAGGAGTCGACATTTTAACCTGGATTTGAATAAGTTCAAAGTTAAGAAGTGTGTCGTCATTCACAGCATGCATAGCAATCTCCAATAGATCGGCGAATTTTGTAGATGGAGCGAAATGTAGTGGATCAATCCAATAGACACGCTTCAATGATGGAATCATTCCAACAAAACTCCAATGACCACTATATATTAAACAACATGCACCTCAGACTATAACATAGATTATGTGCAGTTGAAATTAATATCTACTAATCAAACAGTTAGTAAATACATACCCCTCTAGGTATGGCCCAATGAAAATGGTTTTGCTCTTGTCGCTTAGCAACTTTGTAAGGTAAGCAAGCCTCACATTATTACCTTGTTGGGTTTGTTGCAAGCAAGTCGGGTGCAAAAAACCGATGAATGTCTTGGTCACGCTCAAAGAGACGTATTGCATGAACCTACAACAATCTTAGAGCATAAAGTATCGGAAGAGGTATATAAATACCGACACAATAAAGTAACACATAAATACCACTAGGTTAAACAATAACACTTACATTTGATGTAGGATTAGAATAATATCGGGAAGGGTTTGTTTGTGCCAAAATAGGGCAAAATCTTCCCAAGGAACAACCACTTCCTTTGCCTCGCCAAAAACCTTGGAATTGGCTACAAAATAGTACACAGATTCACGGCTATGATGACCTAGCATGTCAAATACTGTGCGAACAAAACCCGGGAGAGCTTTCATGAAACCCACACACTCATTAGAGAGAGGAATCTTAGGGATTGGGAAATTAAGGTCGGCAGTCTCTGTTGGTTGCTTTGTGTTCTTGGGGATGCATGTTGAATTAGCATCTACAACCAACCACGCGGGCCATACGAAAAAAAATCCCAAACCTTGACCAACTGTTGTGCATTCATCATCCTCAGTCACCGGCAACAAGGCATCTTCTACATACACCTCAACTATGGATACCCTTACGAACCCCTTAGGGACTTTTGATTTGTGATGCAAAGTCATATGAGGATAGGAATTCCCATTAGCAACGTGTATTGGTTGAGAATTATTACCTCTAACAACGTACAACTTGCAAGAATGGGAAATCTACATTGAAGAAAAAAAATTAGTTTGTTATAATAGTATTTTAAAAAAGAAGTAGATGATTAAACGTAATTAATTTGAATGTAAGGCTTAGAAAAGGGTGATAACCTAACCTTTGTGGTTGGTTTGGGAAGTTGTATATAAACTTGCGGAAGTTGTATAACAACTTGAGGTTGGCTAGGAGCCAATGGTGTGCATATGTCAATGTGGTCTAATGGAGGATTTGGTTGGTCAACCTCAGCTTGGGGCGGGGATGGATGGGAGCCTCTAGATGATGGTCCATTAACTTGATTTGTTAGACACAAATCATCGGGAATAGGATAATTCACAAAAGCACAAACATTGGCTAAGATGGCTTTCAAATTCTTGACATCTTGCTCGGATTTTTTAGCTTGGCTTAAGGCTACTTGGAGTTTAGAGGGTTTTGGATTTTTGCTACTACGTTTGATCCCAAAAGCTTCAATTTGGGTCACATATCCACCTATCCCCTTTGCTCTTCCAGGATGTTCATCCTTACCTAGTGCTCTATGCAAGACATCATGTTTTCCCACCGGGATGAATAAAACATGTTCCACTTCAAGCCCTACCTCATCCTACTCACAATAATAATCAAACAAATTGGTTGTTGTATTTTAAATACACTATGACGTTCTATTTTAATTTTAGTAACATTAATGGTTTTGAAAAGTATGTAAACTTATATAACACGTACCACTCAACCGGCAATTCTCTTTGCATCGTTGCTTGAGAATTTTCTGTCGGCCTTAATTCTACCAAGTACGAATAACTGTTCTCGAGTATATTGTGTTGGGTCTTCGGCCACGACTTGGTTTTTTGCCTCTTCTAGGGGGGTGCCACCATCTACTAGTTCCTTAACCTCTTTATCGTATTTGTTTTTAGATGTCTTCTTCCCCACACCCAAATATCCACACCGTCCACCGGTGTAGGGCATATTATTATAAGCAGCTGCCTTACGCTTATCATCACCCACATCCTTTAAGAATTTTATTGGTTGGTAAGGATACACTAATTTAGGGAACAATTAAAGGTGTATAGGAAAAAATTTAAATTAAGTAAATTGAATGTTAGTACTAACCTTTAAATCATTTTCTAGCCATCGTGCCTTGAATATCTCCCAAGTGAGTGAGACAATGTGATTGTAACGATCCTTAGGATGTTGACCAAACCTTATGCCCTTTGGGTTTATGTACTCCTTGGCAAGAGTATATTTATGCTCGCGATGCGACTTTGATGCAATTTGTAATGCCTTCTTCTTCACTTGATCGTATGATTTGGCTTCGATCACAAAGGGTTGCTAACATTGATATAGTATAGATGGTAAGTCCTATTAATAAGGTATTACTAAATGGAAAACAAATAAAAAAGTGAATTTCACCTTGCATTCCTTCCACACACCCCTTTTGATAGCGGGGTCTAGAAGCCTCCAATCCGTAGTGTCTAGCGGCACATGAGTCCTACCTATTTTCACCTGGACCATCTCTGAGCATCATCGTAGGGCGCAATAGCTACACCGATGTCATTAAATTTGACATGTGTTAGAATTTTATTGTCGATTCGTGTCTCTATCTCGCGACAATGGGTCCTCATTTGTTCTTCTTTTGAAGCGCGACTAAGCTTCCTAGTTTTACGTTGTCGCGCATCGCGAACAACATTTTCTCCACCACTAGATGAGTTGGAAGAAGTCGAGTATGTTGGTTCACTCATTGTCCTTTCCTACGTTTAGAGACCAATTTGTTAGTGGAAATGACAAAATATGTATATAGTCCACATTCCCCAATTAATGAATGTCTACAAACATGGTCATGAATATGCATTTACACACAAGTTAAGTATAATTTAGGTTACCTAGACAAAAGTACCTAAAACAAATAAAATATAACAATTTAAATGGACCCAGTGGTGATTAATTAATGATGAATCATAACTTTAACACTCCAATGAATATATAAACCCTAATGACCCTTAAAACTCACAAAATAAATGTAATCAACTAAAAACCCATACCTTTGCGATTCACAAATAAGTAGATGTAGAATTGATTGTAGTGTTGAGGATGGTTCTACCTTGTTTGTCCTTCTCCTACCCACACAAATCATGCTACTAAATTCCAAAACAACAAGTACAAAATCATAATGGCAAGCATATGGGTAGAGAAACAAATAGTGGAGAAGTAATTGAAAAGCTTAGCAAATTGCTTACACTTTGGATTGACCCACTTGAGATGTAGTTGAATTTATGGAAGGGTTTGTGTAGGTTTGATGGAAGATTGATGTGGAAAGAGTAAAGAATATGTGAAAAGAGAAGAGATTTGGAAGAAAGATTCGACCATGAAAAGTGATAAGATGCCAAGTTTGTGGTCTTCTTGGCTTGGAATTATGCTGTTGACGACCAGAGGCGGGCCTTGTTGCGAGTTCGCTAGTTGTACGCATCAGGTTTCGAGCACTATGCGATAACGCTAGTAATTAAACTCATGCATTCAATACCTTTATCATTGTGACTTGCGAAATCGCAAGAGGTCCAGTTCATAAATTTTAATCCTTGTGAACTCGCAACTGTGGATGCATGATGTAATTTTCTCAATCATCTGCCACTCAGTTTGATAATACACTTGTTAATTACCACGTCTAAGAAGGTATGAAAGTGGTGACTTGAACGTAATAATGACATTGAATTTATTTAATTAGTTTCGTTATGGTAATAAGTGCGGAATAAGGTGTATATCAAATATATCGGCGTTGCGAGTTCGTTTGATAATACACTAGTTAATTACCACGTGTAAGAAGGTATAAAGTTGGTGACTTTAGCGTAATATTGAAGTGGAGGTTAATAAATTAGTTTCATTAGAAATAAGTGTGGAATAAGGTATTTACTTGCCACTATGGCATGGAGTAATCAGTCTATTAATTGCAAGTGTATATATGTATGACTATTGAAAAGCATATCATACTCTAAAGTCCCAAATGTTCATCGTATATTCAAATGGAGTTATGAAATAGCTTGCCAGGTACTAGCTGGTTGTGACAACATTAATGTGAATATAAGTGTGGAATAAGGTATTTACTTGCGACTATGGCATGGAGTAATCATTCTATTAATTGCAAGTGTATATATGTATGACTATTGAAAAGCATATCGTACTCTAAAGTCCCAAATGTTCATCGTATATTCAAATGGAGTTATGAAATAGCTTGCCAGGTACTAGCTGGCTGTGACAACATTAATGTAATTAGGTTGATGAACTTGATAATCAATGGGAATATATTATGGTAACCATCAAATCATGTAATGTAAAAAAGAATTAGATCATCCTCAGTAACATTGTTGTTGGTAAATACCGCGTAAGTGTTCATAACCAGTAGTCGTCACGTACATGTAATTTAGAACAAAGTACTATTAGTGTTGGATGTAATAAATGTACAATAATGACTGATTAGTGCAAATGAAGTCAAAAATTCGCCAATAACATATCAAGTTCGACAACTTTGAACGTAACTTGGCTATTAAATCGCACCTGTGACAAAAGATGAAATGATTTTACAATCATATATGTTGTTCACTTCCACAAATCAAGTTTCATGGGCAAAATTATATTAAATTAAAGTAAACAATAAACTATTTAATAAATATTTATGTTACAAATATATATAAAATATCTACAATTAACAAAAATGATTTGAGATAGAAAATTTATACATGAAGAAGAGTGCTTGCGAGTTCGCTAGTGTCAAGGTTTGTAGTATAAACCCTAAACTAAGCCCACAAATGAACTGGCGAGTACCTTGCGAATTCGCTAGGTTTGAAGGTTGTTAGAATAAACCCTGAACCCATGAAACCCTAAACCCAAAAAACTGACCCTCAACTTGCGAGCAAGTGGCGAACTCGCTAGTGTGTATAACCACCAAAACAATTTGGGGATTGGGCCTTAGACATTGATGGGCTGTAGGTGGTAGTATAGTGTTGTATATAGTATAGATTGGGCCTACTTGGCCTGCATATCAAAGTGTGTGTTTCATGTTCAGTTTGCGCGGGTCGGCGACTTATCGAACCATTCAGAAAACTTGAGCAATATATACTGAACGATTGACACTTGATTTGGCGATGTGGGAAAACTGCAAGCGAGCAGGGTTGCGATATCGCTAGTAGTGAAAGTAATTTTAACTACCAAGCGAGTAAACTGGCGAATTCGGAAGCTGGTAAAGTATATAAAAAAATTAAAGGTCGGGCAAAATTATTTTTGCCCCAAATTAGAAACCCTAGACTTGAACTCTGTGATTTCGCCGGAGATCTAGCAATGCCACCCAAAACCAGAGGTTCAGGCCGTTCGCAGGGGAGTGGGAGAGGCCAGGTTGGTGCCGGATCTAAGAGGCGGCGAGTGGACGGTGAGGAACAGGTCGAGCCGCCAACCAGAGCTGAAAACCGAGGAGGAACAGGTGCCCGCCGACCAGAGGAAGAGTTGACCGCCGGAAACCCGCCGGGACAGGGCGGCGAGGAGGTGGATAATGCCAACGACACCCTCGACGAGCCACAGTTCTTCAATGACAAAGCAAGAGCGAGGTATGCCCGCTTACAGTCTCATTCTGTAATTCAGAATAAGGTGTTTGATAGTACCACTGTGCCTGCACTTAAGCTTGATTATGTGCTAGCTTATTTTAAGGAACAAAACCTAGATCACCTTTTACAGCTTCCCGACCCCATCAACTATGAGGAATTCTTGCAGTTTTATGCTAATTTAGGGTTAGAGGAAGGGGTCGATGAAATAACCACCATAGTTAGAGGGGTTAAGTTTAAGGTTGATAAATTCATGATAAATAGTGTGTTGAAATGTCCCTACAAGAGCAGTGCAGATCTTAGACCAACCAAACCCGATGGCCCATACGAGGTTTACTATGAACAACGATTTCCAACCACTAGCCCTAGACAGCCACTGAATGTAGTAGAGATAGCTCAAAAGTTGTTTAAAAGGACCTCGAATAGAGCGGGTAGAGCTAGGACATACCCAGTGTATAGACTAAGCGAGGAGTATCGGTTAGTCTTTGAAATGATATGTGGGAATGTTCTGCCTACTCTAGGCCATGCTTGTGAGCCATCGATTGCTTCTTTGACGCTGTTTTACTATATCATGGAGAAGATGAAGATCAATCCCGGCTTCACGATCCTTAGCCACATGATGAAGATGGCAAGGAATAAGAAAGCCGCAATTCCGTATGGGGGTTTGGTGGCTGCCTTGATCAGAAAAGCCGGTATCTTCCCAAGGGGTAGGCCAATGCAAATTGTTTATTACGACAAGGATTGGTTGCGTAATAAAAGGCTGGAATTGAAGGCGGATGGGAAGTACGGGAAGAAGAAGGAAGCTGAAGCGGCAGCGAGAAGAGCTAGGGGTGGTGTATCAGGTAATAAAAATTTTCGCTCATGTTAAAAACAGTTGCATAAGTCCATTCATAACTGATTCTATGTTTTATTAATTGCAGACGCAGTGTTTGAAGCTCGTGGTCGGTTGATAGTCAAAATTGGCAAGCTGGCCAATGAGATTGAAGTAGCGCAGCAACGTTCATGGGCGAACAACCACGCACTCAATCGACTTCTTGATAGCGGATCCGTCGACTGCGAGCTGAGCGATTCTGAAGAAATTCCAGATTTTTTACAGCAGCTGCGTGATGAGGTGAGCGCGCCAGGGGGTAGCAAGGATAATGGGAAAAGCAAGGCCACAATTGAGTGTGATGGAAAGGTGGCGGCCCGAGAAAGGGATGATGAGGTTGATGATAGTGACGATGACGATGATGAAGAGGATGACCTGTCAGATGGCGAGGACGTAGCGGAGAAGGCTGAGATGAAGAGGAAGGAGGCAAGAATAGCTGAGGAGGCGACGTTGGGGATGGAATCGACAGCTCAAGAAGATGCTGACCCAAATGCTACCAATCAAGTCGAAGGGACTCAAGACATTGCCAAACCGCAACCTAACACCGATGCTTCGCAGAACATAACTAGTGAAGAACTACCTGACGTTATAGTGAACGGGTTGTGATTTAGTTTACTTTCTTTTGTGATAAAACATTGGCCAAACTATGGCCTTTTTTAGGTACAATTTGTGTAGTAACAGTTCTTGTAGTATTTGATGAAGAAATATGAATGAGATGATCCTAGTTAGGCATCTGTTTTTGTTGAAATATGGCATCAAAATTTGCACAAGTTTTTTTTTGTTGCTAGTTTAGCGTGTTGCGAGTTCGCTAGCACTGGCGACAATCACTGACGAGTTCGTTAGTAACTTGAAATCTTCAACAGAGCCTAACATCAGTTAGACTTGCGAGTTCGCTATAGTCTCGCCAACCCCTGACGATATCGTAAGTAACTTGCAATATTCAACACAGCTAAATATGAGTTATACTTGCGAGATCGCTACACTCTCGTCAACCACTGACGATATCGTAAGTAACTTGAAATCTTCAACAGAGCCTAACAAGAGTTTCACTTGCGAGCTCGCTAGTAAGCTGACGAAGAAGCTCTAAATACTCACGATATCGCAAGATTACTTCATTCATATCTAGCATTCTAACAAACAGGCGAGCTCGACAGATACAAGCTAATATGGAATAAGCAGGCTTCTACCTGGCGAGCTCGTTAGTGTGATGAGAAGTGTGGCGAATTCGCTACAATTAATATTCATCCAACAGAGCTGAGGTTGACGTATATATGGCGAATTCGCTAGGAGTTTGAGATATAAGTGGCGAGTTCGCTACATTTAATATTAAACCAACAGAGCTGAGGTTGACGTGTAACTAGCGAGCTCGTTAGTAGTTGAGATTAATGTGGCGAGTTCGGAAACATTTACCATAGAATTTAATTGAAATATTAGATAAAAACGACAACATTTTGACTGTAGACGAGCAGGGTGGCGAAATCGCTAGCTTGTTGTAGTATAAAAATAAAAAACCTGTGCAGTTCTATTCCAAACGCGATCCCAAATTTCAAATCAAGGAAAAACCCCCAAATCCAACCTAGCCCAAATTTCCCAGTGATTCATATCAGCCATGGCAAGAACAAAGCACCAAGCCCCAAATCCATTTGGTTCCAGTCGCAGAGAGGTAGCATCGTCTTCAACCAATCAAGCACCGGCTTCCTCAACTGCTTATGACAAGCAAAAGTTTGTAAGTTTACTTGCTTCTGATGCGTATTCTGACCTAATGAAGCATGCAACGCTGCTAGATTGCTATGTGTTAGATTTCGATCAGATTCAGCAACTAGGGTTGACTAATGTGCTACAAACCTTTAGAGATCATGACTTGCATGATTTATAAGGACTGAATTACCCCTCTCATAAGGAAGAAACCTGTCAGTTTTATGCCAATTTCAATCAGCTTATTGAGGAGGAGAAGGAAACAGGGCGTTGGTTTACTAGGGTAAACAAGAAGGATTTTGAGATAAGAGAAGAGTTTTTTAACAAGGCTTTAGACGTGTCGTATGCTGTAGAAGAGGATTATAGTAACCCTGCCCCCGAAGGATTTTATTGTAGACGAAGCTTACCTACAAAACTTAGGTTTCAATTACTTTGGCCGGCCTAAGGGTCCTCTCGGTAAGCCGAGGGAATACAAACTTGAGAAGTTGACTTGTCACCAAAGAATCTTGTACGAAATGATAGCTAGATAAGTTGTGCCGAAAGACGGGTGGATAACCGAGCTTAACTACACAACAATTGTCATGTTTTATTGTGTGATGGAGGAGCTAAGGTTGAACCCGGGTTATGTGATATTTGAGCATATGAGACGAAGTGTAGTTGAGAATCGACGCCCTGTGACTAAACTTCCATATGGTAACTTCATTACCATGTATCTTACAACCACTTTCCCTAAGATGAAATTGTCCGCAAAGGCTCAAGAGTGTATGTTTTACACTATGGAATACCTTCAGAGGAAAGGTAAATGTGAGCTGGTGGATGGTTCTTGGCAGGCGGCGGAAGATTCAACCAAAAAGCCTTTGGTGCTCGACGAGGGAGAGGTCATAAATCAAGTTGAAGGTACACTAATTTAGTCATTATGCATTCTAAATATGTGTTATTAGCTTTTAAATATGCTATTGTATGTAAGATCTTGATGTAAGTAACATTTGCTTCCAATGTTTGATCAGAGCTCCAACCAGAAGCATACTACAAAGGCCTAGAGGACATTGTCGACCTGATGAGGGAAAAAATCGCGCATGTTAATCAGGAATGCTGGTGTACCGAAAAGGTGATACGTGGAATTGAAAGGGCACAGGCGAGTAAGAAGGCCAAGAAGACTGTACCGTCTCCACCACCATCTACTGAAGGATAGATTAGTGATTTCTGTTTTTTTGTATTTCACATTGGATGTTAAGATCACTTATACGTTGTGCGCAACAATTTGTTTCCTTCTGTTGAAGTTTGTTGTTGGATTTAAATCGAATTTATTTTCTTCACAAACTACTCTATAAATCTGCCTCAATTATTCAACAGTATTTTAACAGTAAGTGTCCACTGGAACAAATAATTATGAAATTTGAAGCTGAATATTGCAAAATGACACTAAGCAAGTAAGTTAACGAATTCGCAAGCTCTAAGCGAGTCAGCTAACGAAATCCCAAGCTTCCAAAGTCATGTCAATACTATAATTTTGAAAATTAAATGATGGAAACTGGCGACATCTCAAGACCCTAGCTTGGTTCCGGCGAGCTCGCAGGTAGCTAGAACAGAGTGACAGAGCTTAGCGGGCGAAATTTGAAGCTCATCTCACGATCTCGCTGCATGTAATTCTACCTTGCGAGTTCGTAAAGACCCTCGTCTGCCTCTGCGTGCAAATTTGCGATATCGCAACACGCCTGCACAGTTACCTCAATTTATCGTAATCATGTGAATCCAAACAATTTATAATAGCCAAAACGTACCATATATCCAATCTAAGTATTTTATTTTACACACCATACAAAATAGACAAACTATAAATGTATTGTATACGCTTATTAGACCTCTTCATCTTCTTCCTCCTCTTCTTCTTCATCTTCTTCTTCTTCGTCAGTTACTACGTTCTTCCTCTTCTTCTTCTTCTTATTCTTCTTCTTCATAGTCGCCTTCTTATTCTTCTTTGATTGCTTCCTCTTCCTTTTAGTAGTTTTTCCTGCGGGGTTAATCCACATTCTTTCATCGTGGTCTATCCGACATATAACTCGGGCAACTATATCATCATCGTCTTCCAATGTCTCATAACTCGACAATGGAATGTTCTCACTAGAAATGTTGCATTCATCGTCAAACAAACCATCACCATAAACAAACGTTTTCTTTCCATCTACCACGACCTCCCAGCAACAATCTACTGGATCTTTAACATAAAACACTTGATGAGCTTGTGCGGCCATTATGAAAGGATCTTCAGTTGAGCCTTGCATGTCTCTGTTCACTAGAATCATCCCCAACTCCTCCAGACGCGTACCTTCTGCTTGATCAACCCACTGGCATTTAAACAGTGCTATTTTTACGTGGACAAAATCCATTTCCCAGATGTCAGTGATTGTACCAAAAAAAGCATTTTCCCCATGCAAACCGCCCTCTCCAACTACTGATACACCACTATTTTGTGTCGCCATTTATATTTGCTCCACTTTGCACCAAATGTGTAACCATTTATATCATACCCACTAAACGACGTAACTGTGCCCAGTGGTCTCTTAGCCAACCATTTGACGACTTTTGGATGCTCATCCCCATTTTGCACATGAATTTTCAACCAACTTGTGAAATCTTTACAATGTAATTCAAAAGCCCGAGGTCCTAACAAACCGGGATGCGCGGCCATAATCTCTGCTAGGTGAACTTCGACATAAGGACTCACAGCAGAATGGTTGCGTAGGATATAAAGATGGGCTTTAGATATCTCATCTGAGGAGGGCTGAACTTTGACCTATGTCGTAGTCCAACGCCATCAGCTCTCCCATCATGCCTAGCTATTGTTGGTACATCCTATAAGTAGTTGGTGCAGAATTCGATCACCTCTTCGGCCACATACCGTTGTACAATACTTGCATCTGGACGATATCGATTCTTGACAAAATGTTTGAAAATACTCATGTACCTCTCAAATGGATACATCCATCTTAGGTACACGGGACCACACAACTTGACCTCCCTTACAAGATGGACTATCACATGAATCATGGTGTCGAAAAATGAGGGGGGGAAATACATCTCAAGCCTACACAACACTTCTACCACCATGGTTTGCAACTCATCCAATTTACACCGACTAACCTTCTTTCGACATATCTGCTTAAAAAAAAGCATAGCCTAGCAACCGCCTTCCGAACGTGTGAAGGCAAGCATCCACGGAGAGCGATGACATTCAAATCCTGCATCAAATTGTGACAATCGTGCGATTTCATTCCAACCAATTTCAATTCAGCAGTCGATACACAACTACTGATGTTTGAACCATAATTAGAAGGAACTTTCACTGACTTCAGAGTTGCACAAAAACTTTCTTTCTCTTCAGATGATAATGAACAACAAGCAGATGGTAGGTACGTTTTACCTACTTCTTCTTGCACGGAGGCAAGGGATGTCCTAATGCCAAGATTCACCTAATCCTTCCTCGATTTCAATCCATCCTTACTTTTCCCGGGAGTATTCAACAACGTCCCCACCAACAAGCGCCGGAAAATCATTAATGCTCCACATAAGCATTGCATTAAGTTTGAACTCAGCTTCCCCACGACTACCATCGGGAATCACCATACCTAACTCAAATAAAGATGATAACTCTTCAACAAGAGGTGCTAGATAAACATCAATGTCGTTGCCAGGTTGCTTAGGGCCTGAGATCATAGTGTTTAAAAACACATATTTTCGCTTCATCATCAACCAAGAAGGGAGATTACAAATAACAAGCATAACAGGCCATGAACTATGGGTACTAGACATGTTACCAAAAGGGTTCATGCCATCCGTGGATAGTCCGAGTCTCACATGTCTAGGTTAATTAGCAAACTCAGGGTACCTAGCATCCATCTTCTTCCACTGATCACCATCTGAAGCGTGAGAAATAATATCATCTCCCTCTTGAACTTGATCGGCATGCCATGTTAATAGTTTCGCATCACTTGCATTTGCAAACAAGCGCGCCAATCGTGGTCTAAGAGGCATGTACCACATTACCTTAGCAGGACTTTGCTTTGTCGATGTTGTCACTGTTTCCCCACATACCTCAACTCTACCTTCCTTTTTTTTCCACCTTGACTCACCGCACACCTTGCAATTATCCCTCAAAGAATCATCTTCCCCTCTATACAACATACAATCATTCGGGAAAGCATGGATCTTGGTAAACTCCATTCCCATGGGGCATAAGATTTTCCTAGCAGTATAAACCCGATTTTGGACACAAGTTGTCCTGAGAAAGCAACTCTATAACTAACTCCAACAACTCAGTCATTCTTTTATCTGAAATCCCATGCCTAGCCTTAAGGTTCATCAACAACAATGTTGCACCCAACCTTGAATGGCTTGAGCCAACATATAACTTTGTCGCTTTATCAGCATACATAGCCTCTAGCATACTTTTTTTCCCACAAATTCCATAACAACATCGTCGCACATATCCGACAATTGATCGTTATACTTCAGCATTTCCTCCTCGTTTCCCTCATTCACCTCCATGTTCTCACTCCCATAATTGCCCTCACCATGTCATACCCATTCAGTGTACGATTTGTCAAATCCTCTACAGATTAAATGTTCACGCACAACAAGAATATCTTCGTATATAGCGTTATTCCTACAATCCCTACATGGACATCTAACACCACCTATGCTCCTCAGCTTACAATGTCGCAACCCAACTCTTAAGAATTCTTCAACCAAATTTAGATATTCCTTCGACAACCGAGCATTCTTATTCATAATGGTTTCACGATCCATAAATGCACGACACGACACAAACTCTAATCAACTTAGAAATCGTTGTACAAAAAAGCTAACCCACAGCGGTATAGCACTCATAACCTACAATTAACATCAAACTATCACAAAATCATCACAACATAATCAAAGCAAACAACAATTTTTTAAGAACACAACAACAACAAACAAACAACCACATGGTAAGGCGGAAAATAGCTTACCCACCACCTAGCAAACGATCGGAATTCCTAAAAAAGGTTACCTAATCAATCTTATGGTTATCAAAGGGAAAAATGATAAATACAACCTTTCAAATGTCTAATTTGTTGTTTACAAATCCGCTAGGAGCTACTGTTTTATTATATAGTCTTCACTCTTGCGAACTCGTAAGTATTCACGTATACCTACTCATTTCACTAGCGAATTCACTACACATATGTCAACACTTAACTTATGGGTGGCGAACTCGTTTCCTAAACAAATTTTTCCATGTTATTAGTGGCGAGTTCGCAACAACCTCAGCAAGCATGCATGCGATATCGTGACCAAAATAAGTTACTTACTTTCTCAGCTACGAGCTCGCTAGTTCCTAGCTTGCTAAAATAACCCCAAGCGTTCATTTTATGCGAGCTCGTAACTATTACGACTGACCTAACTTACTTGTTGCGAATTCGCAACAACTAACGGTTTTTTAAGGCGGAAATGACATTTCCGCCTTAACTCTTCATTTTTTACGTCACATACGACTACAGCCTTTTAAACGGTCGTTTCTGCCTTTGAACGTGTTTTTAAAACCTAGCGTGTGTGACTTACGAATTCGCAAGTAACTAGTAAGGCGGAAGATTTTAAACCCGCCCCAAACGCCTTAAACTTGTGCCTTAAATGAAGGTGATTGTAGTAGTGCAAAGGTTTTCCCAAGCTCTCCATATTTTATTTTGACCATACTCTGTGCTACCCCAAAAGAATCTAGCAAAAATTACATGTAATCTATCCAGAACCCCCTTAGTTGGCTTTATTACTGTCAATATGTGGAGGGGAATTGCAGATAAAATATGCTTAGCTAAAATTAGTCTTCCTGCTTGATACAACCATTTATTTGGCCAAGTTACTAATTTTGCTACTATATTATCAAATAGGGGTTGCAATTATGTGTGCTTTTTTTCCCCAAAAAAAATAGGACATCCTAAATATTTAAATGGGAACACCCCTTTTGTAATACTTGTACTCTATAGAACCATTCTGTGGTATGACATAGGAGCTTTGTTGGACAAATAATGTGTTGATTTTTCTATATTTATCTTTTGTCCAGTTACAGGCTCATATTTCAGTAAAAATACCATTAAAGCATCTAGACTGTGTTGATTAGCTTTCAGAAAAACCATAGTGTCATCTGTAAAACTTAGATTAGTGATCTTAGTAGCTAAATGTGGCATCTTATAGTAATCTATTTTAGCAGTAGAGAATAGAAAACCAATTGTCCTTGTAAAAGTCTCAGTTAAAAATATAAATAGAAAAGGAGAAAGAGGATCTCCTTGTTTTATTCCTCTTGAAGCTTTAAAAAATCCAAAAGGTTTTCCATTTACTAAAACTGAGAACTTTGCTGCTTTTATATTGGCCGTGATGATTTTAACTAATTGATAATGAAATCCAATTTGTAACAGTAGTTTCTTCAAAAATTTCCAGGAAACCCTATCAAAAGCCTTCATCATATCCAGTTTAAAGAACACATTAAAACCACCATTTTCATTATTCAGATACTCAGTAAGTTCATGTAATAAAAGAACATTGTCTGCTAATTCCCTGCCCTGAACAAAGGCAGATTGCTCAGGGGAAATCAGAAAAGGCATAATAATGGGCTTTAGCCTTTCTGTTATCACTCTTGACAAGACCTTATTAATAAAATTAGATAAAGATATAAGTCTATAGATATAGAATACATGACATATAAAGATATGTGTTCAATTATTATAAATTATTTAATTTACCAATTATATTAATCATTAAATTAATATCTATAATACCAAAGTATACAATTCGATATATATTAGTCTAGAAAGTAAATAATTAAAACAATAAAAAATACATGTAAAAATAATATTTTATATATACTTAATTTAATTTATTATGGTAACTAAATATACATCTTATCTTCGTTTGGAATGGAAGTAAGTAAGCGATAAATTTATTACGTTCGTGTATATCGAGTTATGAATGTCTGGAACCTGCACTTGATCATGAATCCAGCTCACGAACTGATCTGCAAGACAAACTCCTGAGCTGGACCAGGGGTAGACAATCTGATGCTTAAGTTAGCGACAGGTTAGAGAAGTTTATAAGCATAAGGCGTAGTATATGTAAGATAATAGATAGAGAGGTCAGACAGACCTTTGGTATTTATAGGGCTCAAATCCGTAGATTGGTAAGATATATAATTATGGTAAGAATGACACTTTTATGGAGATAACATTTGTATTACCATGTTTAGAAGAAGTGTATTCCTTGTAGGACATGCATAATATACGCGTTCCTTATAAGGATTTGGACCGATGGACCCGTGGATCCATCTCCCGCGTACCTCGAGCCCCTGACCCTTCTCGGGACCTGGTCCGAAACTGAACGAAGCCCCTAGTGGGAACCATGGACTTATCCAAGGTAGATCTTTAGAAACTCGAGGTCTGCTCTCGAAGGCATGATGAGAGGCTTGTTACTTGGGGGTAAGGCCGTTATCTCGAGGGAGGTAACTCCGAGTATTAGCTCAGGGCATATTCTCGGATTGACCACTCGGGCTGACTCTTCTGAATATCTATCTTCAAGTTGTTTCGCATTCCATTTGGACACGTGGACGGCTGAGTTCAAATCCCCCTTTAATCTGAGGCAGTTTACACGTGTCATTTACTCGTTGAGTAATCTTGGCGGTGCAAGACCACTCTTCCAATTGCCCACATCATTTCGCGGGTCGATGTAATTACTCACATAAATGCGTTGTTAATTACAGGTTATATACCCCAGATAATTTTCTTATGTGCTTATCAACACATCTCCATTATGATTTGCATTTCTAACTTTCTTCTCCAAAAATTTTCATCTTTTCCCCCATTCTCCGTGTGGCCATGTCTCGATTCAGTTTAAGTGCTCCCCATGGCAACATGGAGAATGTTTCACCAGTGGATGAATCAGAGGTTGTGGAAATTGGAGAAAAAGCCCCAATCGCTGATGGTATTCCAGTCGGGAAGCGGCAAGTTGTCGATGATCTAAAGAATCTATTTCTGGATACTGATTCAGAGGAGTTTATGGAGGTGTCCATTGTTGCTCCCTTGTAAGTCGTTTCAGTGCAGCAAGGTGAGGGTTCATCCCAATCGAGTGTGGACTCTAATATGTAGCCCCAAGTTGATAAACGGGTTCCTCTCACTGGTGACTCGAGTGAGATCACCAAGGTGGTCGACGAAAGGACGCTGAAGTTCCTGAAGTCGTGCAGGCTGTCATATCCCATCAAGGCCGGTGAGGGTTGAGAACGACTCGATCAAAACCAAGGACCTGGTGACCTCCACCCGAGGGGTTATAGATGGGAGGTTCTTGCAGCAGGGAGTGAGTTTCCCTTTTCCCTCATTATTTGTGGAGTTTCTGAAGCTGCCTAAGTTACATCAATGCCAGCTACACTCTAATACGGTGGTGTCCATCATGGCTGTGATATCTTGGCGTGCCAGAAAAGGATATGAGCCTAGTCTGGATCTGGTTCGAAGCTTGTACCAGCTGTATGTGGCAAAGAAGCAAGTTCATCTGACCCTTACTCCTCGGGGTGTGAAGCCATTTGTGTTTCCCAACAACAGCAGCAAGTGGCATGCTACCCGTCTGACTTTTGATCGGACTAAGTATGAAGTGCCGCAAATCTCAAGTTGGAGAAAGTTGTGGCCCTAGATAAGGACTTCGAGATCCCGGACCACTTGAGGAGCATTGTTAAGGAGCTCCTAGATGCTGAAATAGTCTTCCAAGGAGGAAAATGGATAAAGGGATCTCACTGCTCAATTTGGTGGTGGCCTGCTATCACATATTTGGATCTGAAGGAGGTTCCCCATCAGTCGCTGTCTAATAGTAGCTTCTTAAAACCGGGGCTCTCTTGGATTTTCCCCGATGAGCTGGCAGCTCTTGGCTTGGTAGTGGAAGAGGATAAAGGGAAGTCCAAGAAGCGGAGTAATCGTAGTCTCCAAGGGGTCGAGATAAGGCTACCTCAAGCCAGTCCTCTAAGGGTAAGTAATGCTATTCTTTGCATTACCTACTTGATATCCTTCAAATGCTGACTTCCTTTATTATGTTAGTGCAAGTTCGCCGCCGAAGAAACGAGCCAAGAAAGAGGAAGTGATCTCCGAGGCTGAGAATAAGGAGTCTGAGAAAGAGGGATCCGAGGAAGATGGCTTCAGCTCTGAGCATGTGATGATGACGATCCTTTGGAGGAGCTTGAGTTTTACCTGACGGAGCCCGAGGGGGAGGATGAAGCACAGACATCTCGTGGGTCTTGCAAGATCTATCCTTTGGTGTCCAAGGTAATTCCTTTATTTTGTTTACAAAATTATTTTTGTGTCTCCATATCAAAGTACTTAAGGAGTGTTGGTATGTAGTTGCTTACAGGTTTAGCCAACGTAGGTGATCGGGCCACTGCCAGGATAAAACGCTTGTACTTCTCTACTTTCTTGGTGTAAGGCTCTTGAACTGTGGTCGAGGAGAGGGATAACCTTCAAGATCGGGTCAGCACCATTCAAGCCAAATTGGCAGAACCTCCCATGCCTACTGCTTCGTCAGTGAGGGTAAATCAGTTGGAGGCCAAGGTGAAGTAGCTCGACAGCAAGGTGGAGGGCATGAAGCAAGAGAGAGAGGTGAGGGAGAAAGAGTTGGAGTACTCAAAGGATCTGATCGAATATCAGACTCAAGAACGAGTCCTAGAGAATGATCCCTCGGAGCAGCGGTCGTTGCAAAAGTTTTGGAGCATGTTTATCGCATGCAGCCTCGAGATGAGGATTCATAGAGAGGAGTATGGGAAATTATTCCTCAACTTTGAGTTGCACAAGATCTTGGGTTCCGTTTTGAAGCTATGCAGGTCTGATGAAGAGAATAAGCTAATGAATAATTTCTTTCTCATCCTGACGCCTCAGAGAAGTTGGCAGCTCTATCTGATCCTCATCAACTCTGGACTCCTGGGGCCGAGCTCTTGGGTCTATTTGGTGCCACCGAGAAAGTACCAACATCATGGAATTTATTAAGGCTTATTAAAGAAAAAATATCCTGAGTTGTCTTTTCTTGGTGATATGTTCCCGACTTCATCTCCTAACAAGGCGAGTGAGTCTTGACAAGCTCTAACTTCTCGCCTGCTAGCATTTTGTGCTTCCTCTTTATGCCTCTCTGGAACCTTCTGCGTTTGCGAGCATGGAACAACTTGACGAGCTCATCAGTGGACATGTCAAGCAGAAAGTCGAGATCCACACACTTAAACATGGACTCCGCTTTTGTTGCCTCTTGGATGGGGGAGTGGTTTACTGGAAAGAGGCCCAACCTCTATTCAATTGTTATAGGTTAGCCATAAGTTAAGCTCTACCAAGTTCAGCTGGATGTATTTTATGTTTATGTAGGGTTTCCCCTCGAGCGTTATTGCCTTAGCAATTAGCGTTGAGTTTATTGAATAGTGTCTTTCTCTTATGTTTTTGAGGTTTTTCCTTGGGTTACCCTCTTGGGTTTGTTTAGAAGTATCATATTCTGATGTAATGACACCTTTGATATGACCTTTAGTTCGAGGTTTTTCCTCTTTATGCTTCAAGATGATTGGTATTCAACACGTCTGCCTGTTTTTAGTCCGAAGACCTCAATCAAATACTTTTCTCAAGTATTTTATCTCGATCCTAGTCCCCTTTATTTTGCTCAAAACGATTGGCCTTTTGAATTCTTCATTCAAACAACTATTTTAGATAAGTATGCCAACCATACACTTTTTAAAGTGTACTGTTTTGAGTAGTTATACTTAGGATAACATTCGTCTTATTAGAAAAGGAATTATGACTGCTAAAATAAAGATAAGGATATACATAAATAGAATACATTCAATTTAAGCTCATGGCTTTAAGAATAGAATAAAGGAAATAGTAGTTCGAATTTTTGTACCCGTAATGCTAAAATATAGTTTCCTCGGATCCTCATGAGGTTCTTTCTCGGGCTTCATCTCCCGTCGTATGGGTTTGCCCTTCATTGTTTCCAAGAGGTAGCTTCCCACTGGAGGGATTCTAGGACTCGATAGGGGCCTTCCCTATTCGGGGATAGTTTCCCTTCCACTTCTTTTTTTCTTTTCTCGCTTAGCCTCATGACAATTTTTTTAAAAAATTTAAACCACCATTGGTGGGGGGATATATTGGCACCCCAAGCCATAAATAGGCAAAGCCTTAGTTTTACAAAAATTAGAGGCAAGCTCTATGAAGCAGCTAAGCTTCCAAAAATACAGAATTTAGATTCTGTTCTAACTAGTGGATGGATTAGGGATATTCTTATGCTCAAAGTGCAAATGGGGAGCAGATTAGTGATCGAGTAAAAAAATACCGAAGCACAATTTTGCCACCCATAACTTTGAGGATAAAAATAAAAACCACCAATCTAGTCTATTTTACAAAAGTACTTGGCCTCCTTGGAGGTAAAACTATGTTTGCTTCTCAGTTTAGTCCAGTCTGATAATTGCTCCAGTCTCTTGTTTTTGCTCCAATCTGATGTTTTGCAACAGGGATTGTGAGGATCCTCCTCCCATTTGTAGTGCCATGTCTGCATTTTTGCCTGTTCTTCAGCTACACACTAAACAAAAGGTCAATAGCACATGTTTGAAGTGTATCTTACTGATGGTGTTCCCATTTTATCCAGCATTAAAATGCCAGATAGATTAGCTTTCAAGTTAGCAGTGGATAATGTACTTGATTGTCCCTGATGTAGACATAGTTTGGCAATGAAATCTGCTGCCATGTTTGCTTCCCTTAGGACATGCAAAACAGGATGTATGTGTTGGAGATTCTGCAGCTCTTTGTATAATGAGTAGTGTTCCCAGGGTGCATTCAGAGGGTTAGAGATCCCTTTGGCAGCTTGCAGACAGTCTGTTTCTACCTGATACAAAGTATAACCTGTCTCCTGTGCTAAAGTATAACCATATTTCCTAGCACACAGTTCTGAATGTAATAGAGATTTACAGTTCATAAATATCATTTTAAGCAACAATGTGATCCCATCTTTGTTTCTGACAACTAATCCAATGCCTGTCGTTCCATCCTTATATGAGGCATCTACATTAATTTTATGGCCTATATCTGGTGGGTTCCACTTAATTATTTTCACTTGCATGGGTCTCTTCTATTTTAAGAAAGGGACCAGATCAGCAGAAATAAGAAATTGGTTTCTTTCTAAGTTACCTGATAGGGGGAATGCAGAGAAAATCAAAGAAACCTCTACCATAATCTTTTTGAAAAGATATGTTCCTGATTGAGATTTATTGTCAAAAATTAGTTTATTCCTCCTGAACCACATATTCCATAAAATGACAAGAAAAGTTATTCTTGTCACAGTTCTATGTATTTTTGAGAAACCACTATATGACATGTAAAAATTCAATCTTGCTCTTAAAGTAGGAAAATGAGGAGGGGCCATTGCCAATATTCTATGCATGAGATTCCATATATCTGAATTATAGGGACATCTATTAAAATAGTGTTCCAAGGTATCCAAACTACAGCAATGAGGGCATTTAGAGGGTAGAAACAAACCAAATTTTATTAATATGTCATCGAAGGGCAGAAGTTTGTTTTTCAGCCTCCAAATGAAAATGCCAATCTTTGCTGGAATTTTTAGTTTCCATACCTGTTGCAGCCAAGGATCAATAACCTTCCTTTCCCTGAGAGCTTTGTATGCTGTTTTTATTGAAAAATTCCCATCATCTCCTGGCTTCCAGATGAGCCTGTCAGGGTGATTGTGTACCTTCTGTGATTCCTGCAAGAGGGTGAGTATATTGGTAGCCAAGTGTGGCTCCATTTTGTTAATGTAAAAAACCTTTGTGTTGAAAAATTGAGCAATGTTAATCTGTGGGAAAGGTAGTGTGATATTGTGAGGCCAGTGATAATACAAGGCTCCTATTCCCAGCCAATTAGAATTCCAGAAAGAAATGTGCCCCTCTCCATACAGAATCTGAGAATTAGAGTTGGTATACTCAGTAATCTTACAGATCCTGCCCCATGTGTGTAATTTTTTCTGTGTTGCAGGTAAGCTCCATAGAAATTTAGTCCATATTGTTTGGTTCAACTGGAGTTTCCACCAAAGCTTGCATCCAAATGCTCCTATCCCTGCTTTCAAGTCTCTGATCCCCAACCCATTTTCTTCCTCTGGGACAGTCATTGCTGACCATTTTCTCCAGCTCCTCCTTTGGCCATATTCTGATTCACCCCAGAAAAACTTGGAAACTATTCTCTCCATGCTCTTGACAACAGTTTTAGGTGGGCTTAGTATTGAGAAGGTATGAGTTGGTATGGAGATGATTACATGATTAATGAGGACTAGTTTCCCAACTGCACTTACCATCTGTGTTTCCAATTTTTTATTGGACTTTCCATTCTCTCAAGTAAAGGCTAGTAGTACTTGACCAAATTTCTGCCACTAAAATTAGGTACTCCCAAGTAAGTGAATGGCATTTGGCCCTTCTGCATGCCCAATATCCTTTTGGTGGTTCTGAACTTCTCAGTCTGAGCTCCTGGGTGGATATAAAATTCAGATTTGTTATAGTTCACCTTCTGTCCTGATACATCTTCATAGGCTCTAAGAAAGTGTGTGAATCTTTTTAGGTTCCTCTTGCTATATGTCAGAAACACAGCTGTGTCATCAGCATACATTAAATGGGATAATGATGATACTCCAACTGGCATAACAAAGTGTTCCAGATACTGAATATTGAAAAGTTTCTTCAGCCCTCTAGTGAAAGCTTCAGACACAATGTTATAGAGATATGGTGAAATAGGGTCCCCTTGCTTGATGCCCCTACTTGTGCTAAAGAAACCAGTAGCTGAGCCATTTATAATAACAGAGAAATGAGCATCTGCAATGTTCTGAAGGATTAACTTAACAAACTGCCCTGAGAAACCAAAGTGTAGCATCACAGTATTGAGAAAACTCCAAGAAAACCTATCAAAAGCTTTCTGCATGTCTAGCTTAATGTTAAGGTTCTTGTTTGACACCTTCCTGTTAACCAACCTTGCCATTTCCATCATTTGAGTAATATTATCTGCAATGTACTTCCCTTCCATAAAACCTGATTGCTCCTCTGAAATGATTTTGTGCATGAGTGGCTTTAATCTCTCCATCAGAATTTTGGAGTAGATTTTGTTTAGGAATTTTGATAGACTGATTGGTCTATAATCACCAAAGGTTGAGGGGCTGGGCTTTTTGGGTATTAGGGCCAGCCATGTACTGTAAATGGCCTTTGGCAGAATTCTTTCCATCATAAACTCAGTGGCTGACTCCAACAGATCATCTTTAATTATTTTCCAGCAACTAGTGTAAAAAAGTCCTGAGAAACCATTAGCTTCTGGGGCTCCTGCCCTGTTTAATCCATAGACTGCATTTCTGAGCTCCTCCATCTCTATTTCTCTCATAAGTGCTTCATTTTCCTCATCTGTAATGCTTCTTGGTATTACCTCCTTGAAATGCTTCAAATATTGTCCAGACTTGTTTGGTGTGGACTCATTCAGAAGTGACTTGTAGAACTTGACTCCTTCCTCCCTAATCTGTGATGGCTCAGTGATCACTGTCCCTCCTCAGTTTTAATTTTAGTGATTCTCCCTTTGCTTCTCTTTTCTTTCACTGAGTTATGAAAGTATGCTGAATTTGCATCCCCATCCTTAAGCCAGTTGACACTTGATTTTTGCCTCTAGTAACTGGTGGTTTCCTTTTCAGCTCTAATTAATAGAGCTCTTCCTTCATTTAGCTTGATGAGGTCAATTTTTGAGCCTGAAGCTTGATATACCAGTTCCAGTTGTTCCACCTTGGTTTTTGCATCTAAGAGGTTCTGATGGACATTTCCAAAACTTACTTTGTTCCATTCTTTCAACTTCAGCTTAAGTCTCTTGAGTTTGAATACCGTCTTTAACATGCCAAAGAATTCTGTGCTTTCCTCCCAGTTCTGTTTGACCATGTCCATGAATTCAGTTCTATGTAGCCACATGGCTTGGAATCTAAAAGGTCTAGGTAGGGATTCCTGAGTATCTTGGATGGAGAGTAATAGAGGGTTATGGTCTGATGTTGTCCTGTTCAGGACCTGGATTGAACTATTGGGGAATTGATCAAACCATTCAGCTGTACATACACCTCTGTCTAGCCTTTGTAGTAGTCTGTCTTCCCTAACCCTGTTATTGGTCCAGGTGAAATGGTTTCCTACAGTGGGGATGTCCAGGAGTTGTAATGAGTCTAGAAAACCTCTAAATTCACTAATACTCCTAATTGGGGGTAGGGGTGTCTGCCTTTGTGTTCTGTGACTGAGGCATCTGTGTTAAAGTCCCCTAAAAAGATGGTTGAGGTTTTGGGAAGTCCTATGAGGTCTTTCCATAGATCCATCCTAGGGGTCCTTGTAACTTCAGCATAAACAAAAACTGATTCCCATTGTGTTCCAGAAGACTTTTCTGTGATGCTAACCTGCAGGAACTGGTTAGTCTGTTGCAACACATTTATGCTATAACTATCATTAAAAAGGAGCCAGATTTTTGCTGAATCTGCAGTTATGGCATGTTGAAATCCAAGGGTGAATTGTAAGTTCTTTATATCATTCTTATCATGCATAGGCTCTATCAAACACACAATAGATAAATAGTATAAAACAATCAGTGTTTTAAGTCTATTTATAGAGGTCCCATATCCTCTCACATTCCACACTAAAACATTTGCAATGAGTTTGTGTGACATTTAATAACTATATGAGATTTTGGTTTTTGGTCTTAAGATTCTAGTGACACTGTCAGATAGCAAACATTTTTTGGTTTAGGCTTTAGTGAGCTTACCTGACTCCCCACTGACTGTGGAGAGTGTGATGGTAGCTTGTGGTTCTGGTTCTCCATTGTTGATATTTATTCCTGGATCATCCAATTTGTTTTTTGCCTCCTGTGTCTTGATTGCAAGACTCTGCTGTTCTGAGATTTGTAGGGCCAAAGCATCCAAATTCCAGTCAGGATCACTTGGGGCATCATCAAAGCAGTCATCAGAGCTTGATCTATCTGAGGGTTCCTGCAACACTTCAAAAGGGTTTGACAGTTCCATGCTGTGATAAGGCACAATTGAAAGATTTGTATTAAAACTTTGTGCATTGTGTGAGTGTTGTTTGTTTTTGATGAAATTCTTTCTAGGAGTAACATCTAGCTCATCAAGTGAGTATAAGGATACTTGTTGCTTTTTTAGCTGTTTGAAGTCATCAGCTTTGAGCAATGATACTTGTATTGGTTTAGGAGGGACAAAAGGAACAATCATCTTTTCTGAATCAGGGATTCTTTTCAGAATTCTGACCTTGTTTTGATCAGTTCCTTTTGTCACCTTACTCCATGTTTGCTGAGCTTTGCTTTCTGTCATCTTCTCATGTGGAGAGAGTCCTGAATGGCTAGCTTTATCTAGTGGAGAGAGCCCTGAATTGCTAGCTGGAGCTTGCTCCCTTTTCTTCCAGTTTTTCCTAAGTTCTAGGTGCTGCATCATGCAATTGGAATCCTGGTGCCCAAGCTTCCTGCAATACTTAAAATAAAGTGGTAGATTATGGTATTCTACCTCACATTCTTTGAACTCCTCTGGGAAACCAATCTGAAGTGAGGAAAGCAACTGAGAAGTGAGGTCAACTTTTACACATATTTTGATGGAGGATGGCCTAGTGATGGACATCGTTGCAACAAACTTCGACAGCGCGACCAACATCAGATGGAGATATGCCAAGATTAATAAGTTCATTGATAACTTCTTGCATCTTTTCATCATCAAGAGTTTTTGATTTTGACTCTGAAATCAAAGCTTCCGTAACTGCAGCATACTGGGATGACATTTGCTCACAAACAGACTGAAACTTATCTGTAAAGTTGTCCAACTTCGTATCAATAGTTTCTTGAAGTGTTGTCTTTTTTCTTTTGTAAAAATCCTCGACTGCTGAAATCTTTTTGGGTTTTTTTGAAGCCCTGGTCTTGGACTCATTTCCAATCGATCCACGGTCATCAGACACCATAATGCATTCATCATCAGAAGAAGAAACCAGCGTTGTTTTGTTTGAAATATCTGCATCAACTGCCGCTTCAGATATGTCCTCGGCTTTGAGTCCAGTAGCTCTGTCTTTTCTCCAAACCGTGTCTAGTTTGCGCATATACGGAAACTTGAAGTTCAACAATCCAGCAGCTTTTGGGTGGGTCTGCTCAACAACGAAATACATATTAATATATAGATATCCTTCACTTAACTTTTTAATCGTACATACAAGAACATGGATGCACAGAACCCTTGCGCTGCAGTTGTAAAGATTAAAAAAATAAACACAGAACCACTGCATAGCAGCAGCAAGAACGTCGTACCAGGCAGAACGTTGTACCAGCAAAAACATACATAATATATTCATGATTTTTCTAGTATATTAAGAAGCAAAGCTAACACAAAACTGCAACAACTACACATGGAATTATTCCCACTAACTTAGCTTCAGAGAGAACTACAATCAGAAGACACACAAAACAGACTTTATCAAATTCAGTGACTAGCAACATTAAGTTAAGAAAGTTTATAATTTCTTATCAGACACCAGTCGTTGTACCACTGTCTCTCGCAGTTTATTTTGCACTCCACATCATCCCATTGACATCCACTTTGCATACACATCTCAGAAATTGGGTTATACTTGCTCTTGAGCCATTTGATCTTAGAATCAATGTGAGGATCAGGTAATTTATCAAAATTAGGCAGCTTAACCAACAACCTTTTGTGCAATTCAACCATGTAATTACTCCTGAAACCCCCCCATCAACCTTCCACATCTTTTCAGCAGATAGCTCTTCTAAAGCATCGACCTCCACTTCAGTCCAATTTTTCTTATTCTTCCCTCTCCCACGTTCAGTTGTTGGGGTTTCCATGCTTAAGAGAATATATAAAAAGAATTTCGTCATGAGATAAAGCAAAGATTATGGTTGTAACAACCTAAGAAATAAGAAAACAATAATATTAACAAATAATTTCATATAATCATTATAAGTAAACCAAATAACAATAGTACATGCTAACTATGAAGTATCAAGAGTTAAACAATAAAAGCCAGAAACAACTACTCATAAAAAAATGTCGTTAGCTCTAGTCCTTCATGAATCATACATATTTGTTGCTAGATTATGTCTAAAGTTCTTCCATTGATCAGTAGGACTTATTTGGGAAATATATTCAACTTCATCATCATCATCGTCACTCAGTTCATCGTTACTCGAATCTTCTTCCGCGGTAATTGACTCTTGAGGATCAAAACTCATGAACTTGCGAATTAAGTTGTGTAGAAGACAACATCCCATTATAATGCGAATTTGAGTTTCAATAGAGAAAAACGAAGGGGAAGCAAGAATCTTAAATCTTCCTTTTAACAATCCAAAGCATCTCTCTATATCATTTCTTGCTTTTGAATGCTTCATGTTAAAGTACTCCTCCGCATTCTCTGGTCGATGACCATCAAACTCTTTAAGGTGATACCGTTGCCCATGAAATGGAGAAAGAAATCCATTTGCATTGCAATATCCAGAATCAACCAAGTAATAACAACCTGGTTTGATTGAATAATTAAATATACGAATTATTATCCTAAATGAATAAAAATGTTGCTGCCAAACTTCGTATTTACCTTGAGGGACTTTTAGACCATTTGACCTTGCTACTGCATCTCTAAGCACGCGATCATCATGTGCCGATCCCTCCCAACCAGGCAATACATAAATGAATTGCGTGTTTGGGCAACATACTCCTAACATATTTGTAGAAATACATCCCTTTCTTGTTCGATAGCGAGACTTATCTTCACTCCGAGGTGTAACTTTGATTAGTGTACCATCTAAGGCTCCTAGACAACCCTACATGTTAAATCCTTGATAGTTAGTGGTTATAAAGGCATTTTGATTAGTTGAAATGTAAATTCAGATTTCATAATAATGAAAATACCTGAAAACACTTCCATTTTTCTTGTGGATAATCTGGAGTAATGGGATCAGGTTGTTTGAGAAGAATATCATGAAGTTTCAACAAGACAAAAAGGACCTAATGAAACTGTCTACTAACGGTTTCAGTACTACCACCAAAGAGTAGAGCAATTGTTCTACTCTTTTTGTGATGAGCTAAGGTATATAAGAACATTGCCACAACCTCCTCCACAGAAGTGTTTTTGGTTGATTTTAAACCACCAATATCTGCTATCGTAGCACACAATATTCCAAAGGTTGCTCTATCCATACGAAGTTCACTAATGCACGCAGAATCACACTCCCTAGTTAAGCTAAACATCCACCTCATGCGATATTCTTTTTTCCTCTTTGGTTTTTATAAATCTAAGCTTGTCTCTAAGGCAGAAACTGGTGACTACGTAATAGAGGTCAAATAAGAAAATCATCATATTATTGGTTGTTCGTTGAAGCACCAAAATTTTCTTTAGTTTGCGACGTGCCATGAGTTCAACAAATTACAAAAAAAAGTGCATATTAAACTGTTAGACCAACCTGAAATACAATACATGTATCCAGGAAATGTAGAGAACATAAAAAAATGACAAAGTACCACTAGTGCACGTGCATATGTTTCTCGGCACCCTTTTCACGGCGTTTTGGCTAGATTTTGGCGGAACCACCGAGTAACAAGGTTACGAAATCGTAACCTGTCGTTCGCCTAGGGCAAAATAAAAAAAACACGGCGTTTCACAATTAAAACACGACATTTTTCAAAGTGTATTAAAAATGTTAAGGTCAGGCGACATCGTAACCTCGGACGGTGACAGGCGTGTTAGTTAACGATATCGCTAGTAGTACCCGCCTGAAATTAGAAAAGTTGTTCGCCCATAGATGGTTAGACGCGTCGAGGTTGCGAGCTCGCTTTTTATAGACGCAGGTAGGTGTTACTGAAGAAGCGAGTTCGCTTGTAGTTATGACCAGAGGTGTTTCATGTTACGAAGTCGTGGCTATTTTGATGTAGTTGAAGGCGGTACCATAACAGGTTTCGCCTGTCAGTGGCGAGTTCGCTGATGGACACGACTGTTACTCTCTGTCCAACCAGGCGATGGTAGAAGCGAGCTCGCTTTTGGTTAAAGTCAGCTGGCGAATTTATTGGCGAATTCGCCTATGCATTTAGTTATTAGCAACCACGCCATACGTGTCCTTCTTTGGTTTAACACATGAAGAATAATAAGTATCGTACAATGATTGATGAAAAACTAAGGACTCTGAAATTGAAAAATAATAATATGGAATTGAAATTAGAAATTGAAAAGTAACCGCATCAAGTTTAGAATTAAGAAATCAAAATGAAAATTTGAAATTGTCGCATTACAATATTAATAAACCCTAGACTACGTCTACATGTCTAGGAGTTGTCACTGCCTTGCGGATCCTGGATTTCTGGAGTGGATGCTGGAAGATTTGTAAGGGCATATGCTCTTAGAAAACCACGAATAAGGTGGCAGTTCTTCCAGCTAGTCTTGCGGAGATTTCCAAGTTATGTCCTCATCGCGAAGTTGGACTCCTCAAGCCCCTTATAATAGGCTTCTGCACTCACTAGTAAATGGTAGACATAGAAAATGTTAAATTTAGATAAAACGCACAATAGAATTGAACATAACAAAATTGGGACAAGAAGTTACCTCCACTTTGCTCCTGTTCCGGCTCCACGTCCTTGTCTCCATTTGGTTGCCAAGTCCCCCCAACCAATTTCCACTTTTTATTCTCAAGGTATTCCATGGTATAGTACTCACACGGCTTCCCGGTGTTGGAGAATTTGAACTTTGGATGCTTCAGGCGAATGAAATTTTTTATGAAGTTCCCGTAGCGCAACTTCTTAGTCACCGTATTGTTCTCAACCACGCTATCCTTCATGTGTTGAAACATGGAGTACCCGAGGTTTATCATCACTTCTGAGGCCAACAAGTAGTAAGTCACCAAAGTGGTGAAGTTTGGTTCTTGGAGGTAACCCCCTTTAGGCACAATATTGGTAGCCACCATCTCATAAAGTATCCTACGCTCGGGTGTAAGTTGTCCTAGCTTGTACTCCTTCGGCCTTCCAAACGGGCCTAATTTGCGCCAAAGTGCTCCAACCCCAACTTTCTGCAAATTCTCGGCTGGAAAGAGGGACTCACTAGGCCAGTTTCCCATTGTATAAAGGTCCACTAGTTCATCATCATCCTCGAATGTAATTCTGAGGGCATCATTGAAAAGGGCAGGACTAACCTCGAACTCCTTCTTGTTCACCTTGGTCTTCCAACCATTCCAACCTGTCAGAAATTTGCATAGAACTGCATTGTCTCCTCCAAATATCCCGGGTCATTCACCATCATTAATTTGTCACCACCTGAATATTCTAGACAGTCCCACACCCATTTCAAGCCAAGCTCTTGCACCTTACTCTTGTCCACCACTAGTAAGGTGTTCAGCTGCAACTTTGCGTCCTCAAAATTCCTATACTTGAGGTAAGCTTGCTCACTCACAAACTTACTTTTGTCGAACTTAATAACCTTGTTTGATTGTTCAACAACCTTTTTTCCACGAGGAGCCATGCTACTGATTATCCAAATTACCTATCAACAATAAATAACATCAATCCTAGTAGCTAAAACAAATCCAAAACAGTAGTTAAAACAAAAATCCAACATACAAAAATCCAAAACAGTCGCAAATACATGAATCTCACACACAAAACTCCAACACAGCATGGGCGACAATCCAAAAAACTAGCTAACACATCAATCCCACATGAAAAAACACAAAAAAGAAGCTAAGACTCCTTTTAACCAAAATATTAAGCACATCCATTTGAAATTAACGACGAATAACATTAGTGAAAGAGGTCAACTTACAAAATAAATGGGATTTGGGCGGTTGGGGGAATGAATAACCCAGTGGATGGCGCTTCGTCGGCGGTGGATTTGTCGGGGGAGCTCTGCTGTTGATTATGAATGAAAAAAAATTGGGGATCTGGTGTTGAACGGGTCTTGCCCCAAACGTTGACTACTTATAGTGGACAAGGGTTACGAAGTCGCTTCTTAATCGCCTAAGAGCTATAGTAACTGGCGAAATCGCTTAACATCCGCCTACGGGCGACATTTGTTGGCGAGTTCGCCTAAACTATATAATTTCACATATGATGACCATGTAATAAATAAAAAAATTGATTAATATAATTTGTCGTTCAGAAAATCTCGAAAAAGTCGGTAAAAACTAGATCTCGATCTCGGATTGACCAAACTAAATCTCGAGTTCGAGTTGACCAAACTCGATCTCAGGCTCAAAATCATTCAAATTAGGGGTGTAAATGAGTCGAGTCGAGCCGGAACAGGGGTATGCTCAAACTCGACTCATTCTGATGACTCGACTCATTAACTTTTTGTGAGCTCAAGTCCGACTCGACTATATTAGTTATATGCCTAATTACATATATATTTGCTCAATAAGCTCGTCGAGCTTATCGAAATAAAGTTTACAAGCTCAGACTCGACTAGTTACATATTCAAACGAGTTCGAGCTTGAGATCGAGTTTGGTCAACCCGAACTCGAGATCGAGCTTTGACCGAGCTTCTCGAGATTTTCTTAATTTTATTTCGATAACCTCGGTGAGCTTATAGAGCAACTATATATATAATTAGATATGTAATTAATATATGTGTTTCTTTGAAAAAAATTAAAAATACACAGTCTAAATTAAGTTTTGGATGTTTATTAAAGAAATGAATACATGTCATCTTGTTATGGATTTTTTAAATGGTTGTAATGTATGTTTATTTAAATTTTATGTAGTAGCTATATTACTTAAATTGGGTTAGTTCCAACAGGCGGAACATGTTACAAGTTCGCCTCCACGTAAAAACAAATTGGGCCTTTGGGCCAGGATAGACACTCACTCATCACTCTGATACGGCCCATATATGTGTATAGTATATGTGTATAGTATATGTATAATGAATGCCAGGTGTTTCATGGGTAGTTTGCGCGGGTCGGCGACTTATCAAACCCTACATTTTTACTCCTATATTTATACTGATCAAATGGATGCTAATCCACCAATGTGGGAAACATGATATGACCTGGTGGCGAACTCGCCTCTACTATTCGCCTGGTAGCGAATCAAAAAACGACCCGGCCTCCTATTTTATCTCAACCTTCACTACTTAAACCCTAAACCCTAGATGGTACTTAGAAACGATACCGCTTCTCTGATCGCCTATGGGTCACGCGACGTCGTTTATATGGATTTTGTACTTGTGTTTTTTTAGAAAATCTTCTTCTGCAGAGGCGATCTCGCTAGATGATTCGCTTGTCAGTTGCGAGTTTGCCTAGATGCACGCTGACTAGCTTCTGATCCACACGGCGGATTTGGTGGCGAAATCTTAAATTCTAAATGACTGTAGCTGGTGTAGGATGCGAGTTCGCTTCATGTCAACGCCTGCTCTAAATATTGGAAGCGATCTCGCCAGATGATTCGCCTAAAAGTTACGAGTTCGCCTGGAGGCACGCTTGCTAGCTTTCGTTCCACAAGGCGGATTAGGTGGCGAATTCTTAAATGCTAAAAGTTTGTAGCTGGTGAAGGAGGCGAGATCGCCTCCTGTCATCACCCACTCTAAATATTGGAAGCGATATCACCTCCAGCTCCGCTTCCTATTATTGTACAAATTGTTATCATATTTTTAGTAGCAAGGTTTGTCAAAATTTAAGCAACATTAATACAGAGTTCAATATACTACACAAATTGAAAATAAAGTACATAAGTCTGCAGCTTAACCATGTCGCGAGTTTAAAAACAAAATTAAAAGAACGAGGTTTATCATAACAAAGGCTATCATTCATCCTCGTCATCACTATCTTCTTCATCACTACCACCGTCAGCAGTAGGAACCTCTCCAGTTTCTTCTTCTTCATCATCTTCTTCTTCGTTGGACGACTCTTCAACCTCCTCATCTGGTCTACGTTCGTTTCTGTAGACAACCTTGTAGACAGTGTCGTCTCCTTCTTCCTCGCCAACCTCGTCAGTGAGTTGCTCAGGAATGAACATGCCACCATCTCTACCATCTTACTGACCATCGTCCTCGGGATTCTGATCTTCTTGATCACCAATCAGGTCTTTATTTTTTTGTTCTGGTTCCTCGTCATCACGCATCTGGTCTTCATCTTCTTGTGGTTCCTCTTCACGTTCCTCGTCATCTAGCTCCTCGTTCATAGGTGGCAGAGGTTGCACGGAGAAGTCTAGCATCCCTTCCTCGTCGCTGAGCTCAGGTTCCAAGTTCAGTATCCTGCCAAACTCTAATATCAATTCCGTATAGTGATGTTCAACTTCACCTGTTCTAGTTCCGATGAGAGCTGTCTCGTAAGCACAACCATTCGCTATCGCCACTGAAGTTCCTGGCCTACCAAACAATATCAAATAAATTAGATCAAATACATGGTCACCAACAAATAATCATAATAAAATACCATTCTTCATAAAGTGAGACTTACCCGGACTCAAATCACCTCGGTTGTGCGAATTAGAAGCATCGTCGCTCTTCTTCTTTAGCACATCATCGGCGCCTAGCTCCAAGCCCTTGCTGTGTAGCCATTTCTTGCTGTAATGCATTACCGGATCCGGCTTCGTGACTTGTCTAATACCCTTCTTCTTCAATATCACCGTTATAAGCTGGCCATAAGGGGTCGTCACATCACTTTTGTCCTTGGCACGCTTCAACATGTACTTGACAATAGTGTAGCCTGAATTAATCTTCAATCCCTCCATGATGTAGTAGAACAACATCAAATTGGCAATAGTCGGCTCACAAGGGTGTTCACCAGATAGCATCACATTCGAGCATATCAACTCGAAAACCAACCTTTGCTCTAGTGTGAGGGCGTCAATGTTGTACTTCTTTGGAGTACCTACCACCTTGCTACGCGTCTTTAACAACTTTCTACGCATGCGCACGGGTTCAAGGGGGTTCAAATTTGACAAGGATAGGAAGTTCTGTGTGTGGTAACACTCATAAGGACCTTTTGGGTCTAACGGCCTTAATTGGTCACTCGACACATACGGGCAACCTATCACCTCATTTATCAAGTACTTATCAACCTTAAATCTAACGCCCCTAACCATTGTCTCCCCCTCTTCGGCGTCTTTCTCAAAAGTAAGATTAGCATAAAATTGCAAACACTCGTCCTTATACACCGGCTCTTTCAACATCAACATCCCTTCTAGGTGCGTCGCTCTAAAATAATCTACAATTTTAGAGAAACCTAACGCAGCTACCTTGTCCTCATCAAACACCCTTACATTCAACATAAAACGGCGAGAAAAGCTTTCATACCTTGTCTCGGCCTTAGTACTTACGAAGAGGGGATGCTCATCCTCGTCGGTCACGTTCTCAGCCGCATTTAGATTACCAGTGGGGTTTGGATTCTATGACGAACTGGCGGCGATGTAGCAGGCCTGTGGCGGTGTACTAGCGGTAGGTTGCCGCCCCTGCGACAAAGATCCAGAGCCCTGCATTGCTGCTCCACCGGCCGCCTGAGCTTCCTTTCTCCGACGACTTTGCATCTCTCCGATGGTCTCTTCCTGCCGTGCTCCGGCCACCGCACCGCGTTCCTCCACGGCGGTTGTCTTCTGGCGCTTCGGGGCGGGTGGGGTTAGTGTTTTCCCGGTAGATTTGCTACGGCCCATGGCGATTTGGGGTTTTCTTGTGGTGGCGATTGATGGTGGCGATTTCTGGTGGTGGGTCGACTGCGGGTGGAAGTTGGGGGGATTTTGATCCCACCCACCCGCGAAAAATGATTAAGTATTTTTTTTGGATTAAATCTAAGGAAGCGAACTCGCCTGTAAAATTCGCTCATAGTTTTTTTAAAGTTGCGAACTCGCTTATATAACACCTGTAGCCGAATGAAGAAGTGATTTCGCTTCAGAGTATTCTAAAAACCCTACACCCTCAACCCATGCCCTTAACCCTAAACCCGTGGCAGCAACCCTAAACCCATTGCAGCAACCCACGAGATTAAACCCTAACCCATTTTTCATCGAACATTCTACAGTGTAACTTAATTTGTATTTGGTTCTAATCTATAACTGGATACTTGTCCTTAAATTTTCCCCGAGAAGCGTTATCGAATAGTCGAATGTTTAACGTATCAACGAAGGTGCCTATTGCTATAACATCTTAAAAACTGTGAGTGATACAACAGGAAATACTGGAGAACAATTCAACAATTCTACAAAAGTTGTAAAATATATGTACATTCGTTGGTGATCTGCACATGCCCGGTGTTGACCGTAGAAATTGGTAGTATCGACATCCATGTAACATTTGGTTAACGAACGAATTGTAATAATCTGTAGTCCTCTCATCAACCTATGACAACACAGTGTATGCCTTATAAGTAAAAATGAACAGGGAGATGGATTACAGTTAACAAATTCACACAACTCTTCATAGGACTCTGTGTAACATGTCAGAACAATTTTCGTTGATAACATACAACATCTATGCAACCGACTCAACTAATATTCTGTTCAGCTGTAATCTCATTCACATTTTATGATTTAATGTTCAATTATAATATACATTATTACCCATTGTCTCACATGATTATTCATTTCATAAGAACATCATTTATTATAAATCATTTATAATGGGTTCATGATGCAAGCGATATCGCAAGAATGAATCGCCTCCAAGCGAATCAGGACTAATGGGTTCATACATGCTAGTATTTTTCATATGGATTATTGTTCGCAATTACAACACACATTCAATATAACACGTATAACAGTTCATAACCATGGCAACAGTTACAACGACACATTTGCAATCCGATTCCGGTTCATACATATTTATTGATGGACATATTTCATATTATTATATGTAGTAATTGTATATTGATGGACACATACTGTAACACATTTCATTAACCGAGCACTTATACGAATTGATTAAATATGGAAGCCTGAGCTAAAAGGCGATGTCGCCAGATTATTTGCCTATAAACGAATGTTAGGCGAATTTGTAACTTGGTTACACAGTAACCGACCAAATGTACTATTCAGGCATGTTTTGTCTACCTAAACCATGATATATATATATCTTTTACACACGGATTTTCTCACTAGCAACCCCATTTTCACCATCCCTGCCCATCTACCATCCATTCTCTCTCACCTTATCCCCTCCTCAACCTCATTCACAAATCAATTCAATCCATATCCATTCTCAACCATTCCAATCCAAGAATCACTCCAATCCCAAGCACAATCTCATTCTCTTCACCTCAAACCTTCTTCTTGGCCATGAGCTTAACCCTAGGAAGCTAAAAACCCACCAATCTAGATCAACCATCCTTCAAATTTGGGTAAAACCAACAAAGCTTGTTACTTTGTGTAGTAGACATCAACTACAAACTAAGAGCTTCTTGTACAATCAAGGTATGTGTCTAAAATGTCATGTCTATGTTGAATGGGCATTTAATTTTATTTTTTTGAGATTTACTACATCAAGGTCATGCTAGAGTAAATTTTATCACTTGTTAGACTCTCACTAATAACTATTGTGTTTTTTTACTTTTGCAAGCAAGAATGATGTAGTAGTGAATCCACAAGCAAGAATTAGTTTGGCAAATGTTGTGTTAGTCCACCTCTACAATCTCATATGTATACACAAAGTAGGATTGGCTAACACCTTCTCTTACAAATCCAATAAAATATTCATTGGACCATATCTCGAGAGGTAAACCTTGTAATTTTCGCTATTCTTTTCGCTTTTCTAGATTGTATGTTTCTCCAAACAAATATGACCATTTGGATTCTTTCATGTGATTTGTAGTGATCATTGGAGCTTTGTTGCTATAATACCCGATTTGAAGCAAGTACATTGGATAGACCCCTTCCACCGCCCTCCATCCCGAACATTCGCCGATCTCCTCGACAATGCATTTCATTAAGGTAACTTCTTATGCTTATGCTATCATATAATTTCAATTCAATTTTTTTAGCCTACACCATTGCTATAACCATGGAGTATATATATTGTAGTCTAGGAAGCAATCCTCGGACTGGGAATGTGGCTATTACACGATGTTGTTTGGTTTGATGGTGGTAGATGGTGTTAAAAACAACATGCAGGATCTTCTAAAGGTAACCTTCTACAATCTAATTCCATTGCTCTTCATGACAACTTCCTAATGCACATTTTTTTCATGCATATGTATTCATGGATGGTACCACGCCTTTCTCCTTGGAAGAACTTCACAATGGAAGAGACCGACTGGCACGCCACCTAGTCCATGACCGAGCTTATACCATTGCAAGGCCATAATTCCGGAAGCTACCTACCATGTGACAAGGTGTTGGTCCATTGCATTTAGTTTTTTTTAATTAGGAATTGACATTGGTAATGCACTTGTGTACACTAGAAATATGAGGTTGTGCCTCTTTAGTATAGGGTGGATATTGGAAATTGGAAGGTTTTTGTTGTATCGGAATAACGATTCATGTTTCGAAAGAAACGGGTCACATTTTTCAAATATTAGCCAATTTTGCAGTGCTTGTAGACGATATCGTAATAAGAGATTCGCTTACAGGCGAATAAAGAAGCGTGTTCGCCGCCACATTTTTCACGCTCCACAATCTACAACCGGACACAAAAATGGTATCGCCTCCACATTCGCATGTTCAAGCGCTTTCGCCTCGCCACCCGCTTGTGAGTCTCTGTTGGCACGATCGTTTCAAGCGGCGAATTCGCACACAACTTCGCCTATTTCACTAGGCGATTTAACCTTATAGATTCGCTCGTAGGCTGTATTTGAGGCGATATCGTAATCTTCACGTTTATTTACAATTCCCGCCAATCAATAATTGTCCAAAATATAAGAGAATCCAGTGGTGGTTTCGTAACCACTTCATAGGCGAACCTGGATCCGATATCGTGGGGTTCAAATTCATTATGCTGGCGACTGAAATGAGCGATATCGCTTCTGCAGGCGAAATGATGCTGGCGATACCGTCCATTCAGATATCACTGACACCAGGCGGTGTCCTCTGGCGAATTCGTAGCTACATTCGCCTGGTTCCACGGCGGTTCCGAAAACGCCGAGAAAAAGTCACTTTTAAGGCATAACCAAGCAAGGCGTTTTGGATCCGCCTTGCTTGGTATGATGCAACCGCCTTGCATCCTATGCATGTCCACTAGTGTACATCTCACCAAGATTAATTCTCATCAATATGATTACTTTTTTGCTACCGATTCATGAGTGAAAAACCAAAGCTGGAAATTCTTTAGCTTGAGGAAATCTATATGAAGATGCAGGCCATTATTTTATTTGTTTTCTGTCATATGTATGCAAATAATTAAACATTGTATTTGAGTTTCTTAAATATTTGATATGCTTAAATTCGTTAGTTGTCAATTCAAATGTGTTAATTCCTTCTAATAGAAGATGCACTCTTTGCATAATGTAATTAACCACCAAAATAATGCAGACACCTATTACAACATGATGTGTATCCAGTAAATCACTCTCTGCATAATATGTTTGAAGTACCAGTTTGGGGGTCTCCAGTATTTGCATCTATGTTTCCTAGCAAACCATTTATCCTATCAAACCATCTATTCTGACAAGCAGTACAAACTATGGGACCTTTTTTTACAAAATGGTCAATTTCTCTTAAAACTGAATAACTATGAACACTTTTAATTGGCTCAGGACTTTCATCAAACACCTTAACTTCATTATTTTTTCTGAACTCTACTAAAAAGATAAGAGCAGACTAAACACATCCCTCAAATTTCAGACAAAATATACTCACTCAAAACGTCTCTATCAAATAAAACAATGCCTCCAAATCATCATAAGTAAATACAATTCATACCCGTAGTGGCCGAACGTTTTTGGCGATGATAGTGGTAGTTGAAGTTGGACACCCACTTTTGCAAAACCTGCACAATGAGAAAGGTTAGAGCTTGAAACAAGATTATAATCTCCGCAGAATTTCCAGCCAATAATTAGAGAGAAATCTCGTACCTTTGGTTTGTGAAAAATAGCCGGCGATCAAATATGTTCTTTGCAAGTGACGCTGAGTGAAGAAATATGAAGAAGATATTATATATATAATATTTCAATCGTGGGAGAAAGTTTCCGATAAGTTTTTTTTAAAAAAAAGACTCGCGCAATTTTATAAAAATTGGCGCCTAATTGCAGGTGAATCAATCCCATTAACGTGGTATATGGGGCTAATGGATGATTGACCGATATAAGGGAATCAAAGTGGACCCTCATTAATCAATACAACCAACCAAACAGTAAAATCTTCTATCAAATCCATTAACTAGTTAGATTACCCCTTACCAAGCAGGCCCTTAATCATTCCACTCTACTATCATTCTCTTTCCATTCTCATTCCCCCACTTAAACCAAAACAACTATCAACTATATATCAGTTATCAAACATTAATGAACAAAACACTAGTAAAATTATCTGAACAGAACAGTTAATTCAATTAATTAACAGCTAAAAATTCATAAAATTGGCTAACATATAATCGGTAGTTTCTGAACGGAACTTAAAAGCCAATACTTTTTGTTTCTTCTTAAAATACCCGCATGTGAAGTTTGTACTGTATCCTTTTATGGTTCTTTTCATTTCTGTGAAAATTGGACCAGATGATCAAGGTGTTCCAGTCAAAGAAGCAATCATAAATTGCAGAACTGGACAAGAATATTATTGCTTTCTAGCTACATAACTCTCTTTATCAACTGCTTGAACTAATTGCTAGGTGTTAGAATGGTTGTACAGCTGTTATTAACTAAAAGTTAACTGTTATAAACTGAAATTATATTAATAATAATATTTAAGTAGAAATATGATATCAACAAATTCACACATTCACATAAATTTAAATTTAAACTGAATTATTTTTAAATTTTTAAATTTCTTGATTATTTTTATTGGAGTTTAAAATAACTATTTCGAATGATATATAAAAATATAAAAAATGTGTAGTAAAAACGGAAATAATATTTACATAAACATAAGGCACGTATTATTATTGGAAGACTAAAAACACTTAATTATGATCATATGTATATATTATTTTATATTATTTTTTAGGGATGAATATTTATATGTGGTTTAATTGATATCAGACAAGTTAAACCTATAGTTTTGATTTTAAATCATTTTTGAAAAATGCTACTAATTTAACTACATTCAATTCATATTTCACTAAATTAAGTAGCACTAATCGACATATATTATTTTATCAAATTCTATATGAACAGAATTAAAACACTTTTTTTTTCAGAAATAAAATAAAATTAAAATACTTAATTTGAAATGTTATCTATACATCATATGGCTAGAAAAAGAAATAATATTTCATAACAACTAAAGAATTTTTTTTAATATCTAAATTTCAAAACATTTTATTTCTTATTTTAAAAATATAAACCAAATGAAGTCAGATATTTTAATTGCTTTGACCTGATAGGATGTACTAACTAGTAAATCTGATGTGATGAAGATGAAATGGACATGTTATTAAACTGAACATCCAATCGAATCGTAAATTTCTTTTTGACCATGTTAATCATTTGAGTTCAGATTTGTCTATAGTGCGAACTGATAAATCTCCAGATATTGGTAAAAATGCAATTTTATCACATAACATTAAGGTTGCGTTTAATAATCACACTTATCGCTGAATCTGAATGATTCAGCGTTCAGTAAAATTCAGTGTGTTTGATAACGTTTGTGTTTGATAACCACACTTATCGCTGAATCATCAGATTCAGCGCTCAGTAAAATTCAGTGTGTTTGATAATGTCCAATTTGCACGTCTGAGCGAATAAATAGGAATAAGTGCGTCTGAATCCCTAGTACAAATCATACGCTACCAATAAGTGTTTTTCATATCACTTATGTCTGAAAGTTGATATCGCCATACGCACAATAATAATAATAATTTATTTATATATATTTTAGCTAAATATATAAATACAAATGTAAAAATTAATATTATAAAATATAATAGAAATATAATTCATGATTAAAATCGAGTATGATAGAAATTGAGTTCTATTGTATAATGTATTAAAATTTAAACTAATTAGAATTCTTTCATATATATATATATATGCAATAACATTATGCTATTATTTTATTCAGAAACATATAGTTATAAATATGTTTCTATTTCAGATAATAATAATTTAATGTTTTTATTTTTATTATTAATTAAGATATTAATTGTTTTGCAAGAGTAAATTATTTTCTTATTTTTAATTCATCATTTTATATTTTAAAGTCATTATTCACAAATATGAGCATAAAAATGTAAATTATTATTATAATTTGTATTATTTTTATATTTATACATTTTATTTTCGATTTTAATTTAGTTTGAACATTTTTCATTTAAACTTAAATTTTAGTGTTCAGACATCGTATTTAATTTTATCAAACAGTCATACTACTTAATTATTCAGCACTTAATGGTTCAGACTTCAGATTTCAGATTTCAGACTTCAGTTTTATCAAACAGAGCCTAATAATTCGTTGAATCTGTTTAACAGCTACGTATTTTATATACTATCTAATTATTCTGTATTAGTTGTTTTTCGTGAATGGAATTAGAAGAGTTATTGCTACGCTCAATAAATAAATTAATAAAAAGCATTAAAAATGATGAAACTACGTAGTTTTGACTAAAACCGCCACACAATCACCGCAAGTTCACCATATTCCGGTGCCTACCATATTTATATATTCCTTTTTTATTTTTTTTATTATATTATTTCATTCTTCATCGATGATGATGATACAATAACGTATACTTTCTATTTTTACGAATTCAACTCAATCTACCTAACTCGAGGAATAACAAATAGAGATGCTAACCGTTAGCCTAAATGAAGGCCTGATTGAGGGAGCAGTTCACATAATTTTTAATTAAAATTTGCCCGATTCATATAGTTTTCTGTTTACTAAAGTATAATCTATTTCGGCAGTTAAAAGTATAAGTTGTTTTCAATAAAAGTGCTTAATTATTTATTTTATTGTAAGCACCAGACGAAACTATAGTATAAACAGTGATAATTAAGTATTAAAAATAAAAATTGTGTAATGTAAATAATTGATTTTGGGTGACATATTTTACATCAATTAAGAACATTTATATTTAGGAACAAAATATTATACATCTATGTAAATAATATCTCGCTTATAAACATATTTTGATACATCTAAATATTAAATTTCAACCATTATCAATTAATTTCACATATCAAATTGGAAACTAAATAAGCTTTAATGTAAGGAAAGATTTGACTTAGGAATTAACAATTCTTTTTAGATAAGTATGATCAATTTAGAAATTACACACATCATTATTTTTTCCTTAAAATGTATACTTCTAAAAATATTTATCTATTAACTTATTAATATTAAATAAATTTTTTACATTTTATCAGATATTAGTCTTGTAATAGACCGTCTATATTATTGCTATAATATAGACGGCCTATTTCTGCAATTACAATTAGAAAAACGGCTCCTGTTTGCAATTTAGAAATACGCAGGTCCTTTTTAGCAATTAGAGAAATTGCGAAAAAGCCCTCCTCCATAAATATATAAAGCAATTTTCTATTTTTTTATTTCCCATATTTCACTCTGCAACCACCGTTCCCAATTCCAAACCCTCTCTTCCGAAACCCCCAGTCGCGCCGAACTGTCGCAATCCCAACCACCGCAGCGCAATCCAACCGGCGCATTCCAACCGGCGCAGTCCAACCGGCGCAATCCAACCAGCGCAATCCAGGTATTGATTGTTATTTAATGGTTTTTTGATCTGCATTTTTTGTATTGAGTACTGATTGTGTTTAGATCTGCGTTTTCGTGTACTGCAGCGTTCGTCGCTCAGTTGTTAATCGATTGGATAATATTCTAATCTCTGAGTCAGGTATGTTAATCCGACTGTTCATTATTCTGTTCATGATTGATTGGTGTGATGTTCATGATTGATTGATTGTGTTTTGTGATTCGTGATTCGTGTTTTGTGTTCTGCAGATCTGAAAAAAATGAAGTCGTCTAAATCAGTGAAAGAAAACAAACCAGAGGGGGTGCAGAGAGGTGATACTTTCTGTCGCTGTGTTTTCCCGCTTTTTTGTTGTTTTTTTGATCTTCGTGACTGCTCTGGTTCGATTAAACTGTTTTGGTTGAATTTTTATGTGTTTAGATTGTAAACTGGACTGTTTAATGTGTTTTCTGTGTGCATGTGGATTTTTTAGTTTTTAACCTGAAAACTGTGGTTTTTTGTAAAATTTGCTTGTTTAATGTGAAAACTGTTATTTTTGAAAACTTGATCATTAAGGCTGAATACTACTGTGTTTGAAGAATTTGCTTGTTTAATGTGAAAACTGTTATTTTTGAAAACTTGATCATTAAGGCTGAATACTATTGTGTTTGAAGAAACTATGTAGTTTAGTCTGGAAACCGTGGTTTGTCAAATTTTATTGTTTGGAAACTTTGATGTTTAGAAACTTAATTTTTTAGTATGAAAACTATAAAAATTGTGAAAACTTGCTATTTTAGAATGAAAACTAAAGTGATTGTAGAACTTTGATTTTTACATGTGATAAATGTTGTTTTGTAAAAACTATATTATTAAGGTTGAAAACTGTATTGTTTAGCCTGAAAACTGTTGACTGTAAAACTTGACTGTTTAGTTTGAAAACTGTGTTTTTTTGGAAACTTGACTGTTTAATGTGTTTTCTGTGTGCATGTGGATTTTTTAATTTTTTAGTTTTTAACCTTAAAACAGTGGTGTTTTGTAAAATTTTCTTGTTTAATGTGAAAACTGTTATTTTTGAAAACTTGATCATTAAGGCTGAATACTACTGTGTTTGAAGAAACTATGTAGTTTAGTCTGGAAACTGTGGTTTGTCAAATTTTATTGTTTGGAAACTTTGATGTTTAGAAACTTGATTTTTTAGTATGAAAACTATAAAAATTGTGAAAACTTGCTATTTTAGAATGAAAACTAAAGTGATTGTAGAACTTTGATTTTTACATGTGATAAATGTTGTTTTGTAAAAACTATATTATTAAGGTTGAAAACTGTATTGTTTAGCCTGAAAACTGTTGACTGTAAAACTTGACTGTTTAGTTTGAAAACTGTGTTTTTTTGGAAACTTGACTGTTTAATGTGTTTTCTGTGTGCATGTGGATTTTTTAATTTTTTAGTTTTTAACCTTAAAACAGTGGTGTTTTGTAAAATTTTCTTGTTTAATGTGAAAACTGTTATTTTTGAAAACTTGATCATTAAGGCTGAATACTACTGTGTTTGAAGAAACTATGTAGTTTAGTCTGGAATTTGTGGTTTGTCAAATTTTATTGTTTGGAAACTTTGATGTTTAGAAACTTGATTTTTTAGTATGAAAACTATAAAAATTGTGAAAACTTGCTATTTTAGAATGAAAACTAAAGTGATTGTAGAACTTTGATTTTTACATGTGATAAATGTTGTTTTGTAAAAACTATATTATTAAGGTTGAAAACTGTATTGTTTAGCCTGAAAACTGTTGACTGTAAAACTTGATTGTTTAGTTTGAAAACTGTGTTTTTTTGGAAACTTGACTGTTTAATTTGAAAACTTGACAACACTTAATACAACATTATTTAACATAAACACCCTAGTTTTTATGTGTCTAAAATATTAAGTTTATAATATGAAAACTTGTCTTTCTAGCCTGATTATTTATGCTTTTACAAGTGTTTAAAATTCAAAAATTATTATTACTGATTAGAAAAATATTTCTTTGCAGTACGTGTGGTGTATAACACGCGCTCTACGATTGGGGCTGAGCCAATCAATGAGGATCAGAGCGACAGCCAGAATTTTGCTGATACTGTATTGGCATCCATTGTTCCACAAATCAATGAAGACAATGCTGAAGATGATGTTGAAGAGCAGCTCATTAGAAAAGGAAAAAAGGGAAAAGAAGTGGCTACTGCATCCACATGCACTCATGGTATGATCTTGTTTTCCCTGCAATTTTAATGTAGTTTTTATCTTATGTAGTAGATTTTTAACATGTACCAATGATTATTTTGTTTTTTAATACAGGCAAGAGGAATTTGCGTAAAAACAAAAAATGCAGGGATTGTCCATCTACGGAGAAGAAACCTCCCCGTGCAGCGGAGAAGAAAGTTGCTGCTGAACCTGAGAAGAAGGCTGCTGCTGAACCTGTGGTGAACAAGAAACGTCAAGCAAAGAAACGTGTAAAGAAGATTTTAGTTCCTGCCTCGTCCCAGTCCAGCACTGTCGAGCCCGAGGTCACCACTGATGAGCTCCAGTCCAGCACTGTCGAGCCCCATGTCAACGTGCCTGAATCCCAGCCCCAGGTCAGCGAGCCTCGGGATGATCAGTTGGGAGGGCTGTTCAACTTCGCCTCGTTCAACGAGGTCCCGGTCGAGGAGTCCCAGCCTCAGTCCTCCCAGCCCTCCCAACCTCAGCCTCAGTCCCCTCAGCCCATGTTAGAGGAGTCCCAGCCTCTGTTCCCCCTGTTCAACCTATCCCCCTTCCAAAACGTCTCGCCCCTACCCTAGCCCCAGGTCAGCGAGCCCCAGCCTCGGGTCGATCAGCCCCAGCCACAGCCCCAGGTCAGCGAGCCCCATCCTCGGGTCGATCAGCCCCAGCCACAGCAGCCCTTGTTCAAAGAGGTCCCGCTCAAGGAGCCTCAGTCTCAGCCTCAGCCCCCCCAGCCCCAGGTCCATTCCCAGTCCACTGTCCACGACGTTCCTCCCATAAGCACAGTTAAATGTGCTGCAAGTGGTGTTCCAACTGACAAACGGAGGAAGAGGAAAAATGATGTGGAGACAACTGATGGTGAAGTAGTGGAAAAGAGGGCCAGGAAAAAGTCGCAGCATGTTTGCATTGTGGAAAATGATGAAATTAAGTAAGTTTTAAATTTAATTTTAGTTTTTTATATACTAACATTCGATAGTTGCATTTTAACTGATATTTAAACGTTTATTTTGCAGACTGGATAAGGGCGTGAAAATAGCATGCCATTTAAGCATTGTTGCCAAGTTTTTAGCAAAACTGACCGAGGCTCAGAAGGCTGCTGTTGAGACAATTGGTTTTGGGGGCCTGTTGAAGGTGCAGATGAGCAAGTTCCCGCTGGAAATTATCCCATTCTTGATTTCCAGTCTAGATGGCCATGGCAATCAAACCATAGGGTCAGTGACCTATAAGATAGGGGTTGATGAGGTTTTTGATGTGTTGGGCTTGCCGATAGGTGGAGTCGATGTACCTGTTGGTTCATTGTCTGGGAACATCGGCGCTGATAAATCTGAGAAGATTAAGCGGGAGAGGCTTGCATGGAAGAGGAGGTTCAAGGTGAATGACGATGCTGACATCCCTCTGGATGCTTTGGTGAGAGAGATGGAAGCCCTTCCAGATGGTGGTGAAGAGTTTCTGCAGTTTTTTTATGTGTTGTTTATGCTCGGAAACTTTGTCAATCCTCTGCAAACCAGGTAGATGATTCTGAAAACTTGTGTTTTTAATGTGGTTTCTAATGCTTTAACACTGAAAACTTGTGTATTTAATGTATTTTTCTGGCTGGCATAAAATTTAGGAATGTCGATATGAAGATGATCCAGGCTGTCACTGACGTGTCTGAGATAGCAACCATGGATTGGTGCAAGTATCTCTTGGAGCAGCTACTGAAAGGGGTGACGAACTTCCACAAACGAAGCAAGAAACACACTGCTCTTGGGGGTTGTGTGTATGTAGTTCTGATCCAATATCTTCAACGGTCGCCATATTTAGGTATGATTCTGAAAACTTGTGTGTTTAATGTGATTTCTAATGCTTTAACTTTGAAAACTTGTGTGTTTAGTGTGATTTTTCTGTCTGACCTGGTATCTTTCCGTGTGTTTAAAATTTAGGTATGCCGGAACCTATGACAGTCCCTCTTGCTCAGCACTGGCCTCAAGATAAGGTGGCTTCAAAGGTTAGTTGGCTCAAAATGAATGGCTTTGACAAGGTCCTCATTGAGACCAGGTCGTACCCACTGACTCGAGTGGGGAGGGTTATCAATGCTGCTCATGGGGATAGACCAGCCAATAAGTTTAATGGCAGCTTCGACCTTCCAGGAACTGGGGAGTTTAAAACTGATCAGGAGATAGCGGACCTTGGTTTGAGTGTAAGTTTTACAAAACGTTTTGGCTTTTTTTATTCTGAATTCCTTCTAACTGTTTATTATTCTTCTACAGAATGCTGAACAAGCTTATGAGATTCTGAAAAGGGATATGGGACTTGTCACTGCGAAGTTCTTTGCAAGACTTAAGTCAGATAAAGCCGCTGCCAAGGCTCAAAGTCAGAATGCAGAAGAGCGTCAAACTCAACCACAAGAAGCTGAACCTGTGTTGTCACAGCAGCCAGTAGCGAGCCAACCTAAAGATGTATGGGAAAGTGAGGAGTTTTGGCAGGCGCCCGAGCTGCACAAGTGGTTTAATGAGGTAGTGAAATCTGCTATGCCGAAGGTCAAGGAAGCAATGCCAAGTTTTGATCTTCACATTGACGATTATGAATTTTGGGAAAATTCATAAACACCTTGGTTAGCATATCAAAATTTAGACCAGTATGGGATATTAATTTTTAGTTTTTTATGTTAAACAGTGCACTTTTGCTTGTTAATGACTCTTGTTTTAGTTTTATGAAAGTTTGTTCAGCTTTACATTTTCTATCTTAAGCATTCAGTTTTTAACTCAAACACAACAGTTTCTATCTTAAAAACTTGTTCAGCTTTACATTTTCTATCTTAAGCATTCAGTTTTTAACTTAAACACAACAGTTTCTATCTTAAAAACAACAGTTTTTAAGCTAAACACCTTACACAAGTTTCTATCACCACTATCAACACAATAATTTTCATCTTAAATACAATAATTTTCATCTTAAACACAACAGTTTCCATGAATGTTGTTTTGAGATCTTAAACACAACAGTTTTCATCTTAAAAACAACAGTTTCTAAGTCAATCACCTTAGTTTAAATTATAAAAAAACACATTATATTGTAGTCTAAACACACAAGTTTCCATTTTCCATCTAAAACACAACAACTTTCAACTATAAACATAAAAAGCACAGTTTTCACTATAAACACCACTATTTTTAACACAAACACCCTTATTTCTAACACAACAATCCAGCAGTTTCAAATCCCAATAACATAACTCAATTCAAATCTCGACGGTACAATGTTTGTCTTTACCAAAAATCAAGAAAAAAAACAAAGATGGAACTTAAAATAATCGCGGGTTTGGAGTATATGATCCAAACTCATTTGTTGGCTTTGCTTTAGGGCGCTCGATTGATGACTTGATTCTTTTACCTCTCCCTTTGGTGTTTGCTTTGTCTGGATCTTCAATTGCAAACTCATCATCTTCTTCAATTGGAGCAGCAGTACCGGATGAGCTCTTTGGATCTGTGACTTCTTCTTCTTCTTCTTCTTCTTCTTCTTCTTTTCCTAGGACTTTTTGAATTGAAATCGTTTGCCTCCTTACCACATCTTCTAATAGTTTTCTAGCTTCCAGATTGTCTTCACTTTGGGCAACCAGATGGTAGAACTGCCCTGTGATCTGATGCCGCCATGGAATTGAGTCCTTCAATTTCTTACCTGCCTCAGCATTCTTGTCTTCTTCAAGAAACTTATCCCAGATTTGCTTTTTCACATTCGTCGTCCATCTGCACACAATGTACTGTGGTGGAATCCTCATTATTGACATCATGTGCAATATCCTGATCATGTGGTAGCATAGCAAGCCTGTTTCTTCAAACATTCTGCAGGAACAGTGAAACTCCCAGGACTTATTTGCAGGGATTGTCACTATAACTTCACCTGCAAGACCTTCTGTAAATACACCAGTTTTCAAAACAAATACACCAGTTTCTAACCTAAATACACCAGTTTTTAACCTAAGGATATCAGTTTTTAACCAAAAGACTCTTCCTTCTCAGTTTACGTTCAAGAACCTAGCATGTTTAAGAATGTGAATACTAGAGTGTTTAGTTTTTAAACAACTAAACACTCTAGTATTCACATTCTTAAACATGCTAGAATCTATTCTAAACAACACATTTTTTCACTTGTTGCTAATACAACAGTTTTATAGTCAAACACACCAATTTCTAACCTAAAGACATTAGATTTCATCCAAAAGACTATTATATCAAAAAAAAAAATAGTTGTAAATAAAAACAAACCTGCTGTATCAGGATCTGTTTCTAAAGTCACTACAAAGCATCTGATGTATCCACTATTATTCAGCTTGGATTCAGAAATCGATGTTGCCATTGCCCATCCAAATTCTCGCTTGAATTCCTCATAAATCTTGAGTGTGTAGACTTCGGACGCATGCTTCAAAAGGCCCCCTTTTGCTGACCGAGGTAGAAAACGTAGGCACCTACTTTCCTCTTTCTGTTCGTTCTTCCTCCATTTTCTAATCATTTTTTCAAAAGCCTTCTCAAACTGAGTCAACGATGTTGTTTTTGAGACCTTCACCTTGATAGCATGGTTTGCACTCTCACATCTTTGTGTAGCTAGTGTCCTAGCAGAGAAGAAATCTTTGTTGAACGCTGTACACCACTTCTCGCGCAAATTATACAGCCGTTCAAACCAGTCATCACCTTCCAAGTTGAACTCTATGAGCAAATTTCTCCAACAGTCTTCAAATTCTTGCTCGAACGAACAGCCGTATAAGCATCGCTGGAATGCTGACTTGAAAGGCCCGTCCTTTTTCAGCTCGCCAAAATGGGAAATTGCATTCTGCATAAGGTGCCACAAACATAATCGATGTCTCGTCTCAGGGAAAACCTGTTTTTGTTACAGAAGATTGTCATTAATTAGCCCAGGACAATATAAAAAACATGTTAAACATGCAGTATTAAGACTCTACCTTTTCGATCGCATTTGTCATCGCAATATCTTGATCTGTAAACAATGTTATCGGTGCTTTGCCCCCCATACTTTTCTTGAATGTTTTAAGTACCCACTCAAACGTTTCACTTGTTTCATCAGACATAAAAGCACAAGCAAACATCACATTACCTCGGCTGTTATTCATTCCAAGTATCATAGCAAATATCAAATTGTACCTGTTTCAGAAAAAAATAATCTGTAAATACAACAGTTTTTAAAGTAAACACACCAGTTTTAAATATAAACACACCAGTTTCTAAAGAGTCAATACTGTAGTCAGCTACAAATGTCATTTATAAGATTTAAACCTATTTCATAAAACATTCTGTAAAGACTATAGTTTTCAATGTAAATACACTATTTTATAATATAAACACACCAGTTTCTAAACAGTTAATACTAAACAGTTTTCTAAATAAACACTCTAGTTTCTAACCTAAACACATCAGTTTTCAATGTTACCTGTTTGTTTTAAAGGTAGTGTCGAGTATTACACAGTCGCCATAAATGTTGTAATCTTCGTGCATCATAGAATCCCTCCAAAACACAGCTTTCAACCTGTTTTCATCTTCCGTTTTCAAAGCTCTGTAGAAAAAATCTTCTTGGTTCTTATTCTTTTCCTCTAGAGTTGCTATTAATGTTTTTGCATCGCCCTTTTCAATCTCTTTCATTCTGAGTCTTCCAACAAAATTTATTTGGTCCCTGAGTTCATGACCCGCTGCCTCATCTCCTCCCGCTAAATATGTGAGATAGTTGTATCCATCAGTTGGTTTCATTCCAGCATCTTCCATCCCCATTATGACCGGAAACAAACACAGCTTCACACAGTTTTAAAAAATAGCAATCTGTGCTAAACACAGTTTACGTTGAAATTATCCTATTTTTACCTTGGCTATTGCTGGAGTGATTTTGCGCTCGCTTCTTGCAAACTGCATCCATTTGGGCTTAAGCAAAGCATGATTATGCGTCACGATATGATGTTTGACATGGAAAATTCCATCAACCAGCTTTACACGAAGTGAAGCCTTGCACTCTGTCTTGGTTATCGGATACTCCTTGTGCTTTCTTTTTCTTTTCTTTGATGTTGAACTTTCAGGTTCATCTAACAGTAGGACTGGGGTAGGCGGTGTTTGGGTGTTTTCTTTTTTAGGCTTTCCTGCACAAGAGCAACTAAAATATTGTTCGCAGTGAACGCCTTGATGATTTCTCCTACTTGTTGATTTTCTATAGCAAAAACCAATTGCTTTAGCATGCAGCTTGTAAAGTGCTTCTAGCTCTTCAAGGGTTCTAGCACTGAGTCCATCAAAACTCTGTCTAAGATCAACATCCTCCAAATCAGGCAGATCAGCATTGTTACCTAGTTTTCATGCTAAATAGTTCAGATTCCATCCTAAACAGGTCACTTTTCACAAGCATGCATTTTAAAAAGTATTATTTCATGGTGCTTACAATTTCAAACCCAGTTTTCATGCTAAACACATCAGATCACAACCTAAACAGTCCACTTTCCACAGACATGCATTTCAACAGATATCCATGATGCTTACACATTCAAATCCAGTTTTCATGCTAAACAGTTCAGATTCCATCCTAAACAGCCCACTTTTCACAAGTATGCATTCCAAAAAGTTTTATTCATGGTGCTTACAATTTCAAACCCAGTTTTCATGCTAAATACATCAGATTTCATACTAAACAGTCCACTTTCCACAGACAAGCATTTCAACAGATATACATAGTGCTCACACATTCAAATCCAGTTTTTCATGCTAAACACATCAGATCCCAACCTAAACACGACACTTTTCACAGATAAAACAGACTGAAAACTAAAGCAAACATCCGGTATCAAACAGAACTCCAATATTTACCTATTGCTAATGAAGATCGATCTTCCTTGTCATCTACGCATGATCCTAGATCGGTAACAGCAGAATCTACACCTTCTTCGCCACTTATTGAAAGCTGTAGTTTATAAATAAAAAAACATCAATTAGCAAGGATTCGATGCATCGAATTGTTGATTTATACATCAAAATTGATCGGAAATTCAAATTGGAACTCACCTTGCTTTGGATCTCCATGCCCGTAGCTTAAACCAGTGAAATCCAGTGTTTTTGCCCCATATTATTCCTCGCGTTTGCGTTCTGCTCTGTGAAATCAGAGAAGAAATCTGCGTTTGCGTTCTGCCAGAGAAGAAATCTGGCAGAGTTTTTGGATCCGTATGGTTTGGGGGAAATTGGAGAAATTAGCGCGGTTTGTGCAAAATGGAGGCAGCATCGTTATAACCCGCTTTATATCCGGGTTTTGACCCGCGAAAATCTCCTCAACTTGGTATATTTGCAGTTCAGTCCCTTGTCTATATCATTGCTAGATATAGACGGTCACTCAGGAGACCGATTCTTTTATCTTAATATATATTATTTTATAATAATTACCTTTGATGAATAACCTGTCAATTACGATATATATTGACAATTTCATAATCTTTTGAAATTTATAACTATAATTTGAGATACTCTCTGGTAAGGCAGCCTTATGGTAAGGCAAATGGACCTTATATGGTTCATACAAAAGTTTGGGGTCAAATTGTAATTATTATATGTTAGTTACCTTCAAATCAATTCATTATATCAACCACAAATCATCTTCCTCATCATCAAATCAGAGTCGCTCATCGTCAAATCATCGACATACATCACCAAATTCTCGACGTTCATCATCAATCATCGTTGTTCATCAAATTATCACATTTCATCATCAAATTTTCATCGTTCATCATCAAATCATTGTCTTTCATCGTCAAATTTCCGTTGTTCATCATCAAATCATCAATATATTGTCAATCATCAAATCATCATCACTGAAATTAATTATCAAATATCATCATTCAATAATCAATCATCGTCGTCACATCATCATCAATTATTATCATTATTATCAAAATTATCACCATAATCATCATCATCTTTAATCCTAATATCATTACAATAAATAATCATCATCAATAATATATTATCATAATTATATGTTATTATCAATCAATAATTTATCATCATCACTACCAATAGTCCACCACCAGCCTCCACCGCCCACCACCAATCCACCACCGCACTACCAGTCTCCACCGCTCAACCGCCCCACCACCACCGCCCAACCACCAGCCATCCCCCATCATAAAATCAAAATCATCACAATCGGAATCATCATCATCATCAAATTAAAACTTGCGAACCTCCACAGCAGCCCAGCGATCAACGAACCGGGTGTGGATGATATGGAGAGCAGAGGGACGAATGACGGCGGCTCTCTCACGCTTGTGGGCATTCTTGTAGCCGCCGAGAGCCTGGGAAGAGTAGAACTTTCTCTGCTGCTATTCTTGCTGATCCTAGGCCTGATACTGCTGGGTTTTGGAGATGGGATTAGGATGGGCTGAGTCAGTTGAGCGGTGGTGATTCGATGGTGATGAGGGCAATGATTTGGTGGTGATCCTTGATGTCAAATCAGAACATTCAGATAGCTGGACTGATTTGGGGATTTTGGTGTAAATGTTTTGGATTTTGCAAATTAGTCCCTGTACTTACGCGCTTTTTATAATATGGCGCTGAAAAAATAATATTATGTTTTTAGCCCCGAAACTTATTAAAACGTGGGTTTTCAGACCCCTTCCTTATCATAAGGTCGTCTTATCTAATTGTTTCTCCTATAATTTTGTTAATTATTTTAAAGAGTTTTTTTTAAACACATTTCATCCTCATATTCATAAGTTTGTTTATAATATTTACATTAAAAAAGATTAAATATATCATGTAACGCACGATGATATTTAGCTAGTTTCTAGAGAAGGATTTAACGAGGCGGTTAAAATATTAGATTAGCTAAATATTCTAAGTATAGTCACGAAATTACTAATACTATTTATTATAAGTTTATTTTTTAGTTTGGGAATAATTATGGGAGTGACACGTGGTGCAAAAATGATCTGCTTTACTATACGCTAAGATATGCAAGAGAATGATATTTAATTTACAATATTGAAAAGCATCACTGTTGATATGTTTAATTCTTTAATTGCACTACTAAAAAGATAATTATACAATTTAACAGACTTTTAATATTTAATTAGTGTGCATTATAATGAATATAATGATTGTCAAAGTTTAAAAGTAAATATAAGAAAAACAACAATTATACGAATTGAGTTGGAACAGTTGGAGTATCCAACATGTTAGCACATTATTTATCATGTGCGTTTTAAGTCATTATAATTGATCAAGAATTCGTGTGCATAAAACTAGCTATGATTTTTGATGAATACTGTTCTGATTCTGTCGTGACGAAGGATGACGTGATGAGTTTAGACACTCTTAAATTTAATTTATTTTCATATACTTTAATTTTGTATATGGGTTTAGATTATTCTCAACACTTTTTAATTCGTGTGCATAAAACTAGCTATGATTTTTGATGAATACTGTTCTGATTCTGTCGTGATGAAGGATGACGTGATGAGTTTAGATACTCTTAAATTTAATTTATTTTCATATACTTTAATTTTGTATATGGGTTTAGATTATTTTCAACACTTTTTAATTTAGTTGAAGTGGATATGACGTATGTCATTATTTAACCTTCACCGGGACGCTTCAAGGATGTATCAGTCATCTATTTTCCCTTAAACATCACATAATTTTCCTAATCAATGGCTGAAATGTGTTTGATTTGGCTCCACCTTCATGGATTGGGTATTACCTTTGTATCTAATGCTCTTCTTAATAAATCCCCGTATTTTTCATACAAATTAACACTATATGTAAAAAAATAATACCTAATCCATGACAATAAAAAACAAATCCATATCCAACCTAAACTTTATTTGCAGCCAATCATTGGTGTTTAGAAAGAATAGGTGGATGAACACAAAATAGTAGTTGTGTTGTGCCACCATATTTATCATTAATCTGTTTGTGGTATTTTATCGGATCCATATCACCTAAAGAGTTGTCATGACCTGAATATCTTAAAAAAGACGAGGTTACATAATATCTCAAGGGATGTTTCTCATGGGAGTCCTTTAAATTATAAAGTTTATGAAGACCGCGTGGTTGGGATTTTAGAAAAGGAAAAGACCGTATGTAATTCGGCTTGTTGGTGTTTGGTTTAATGAATATTTACTTGAAAAATGATATTCAATTTCTCCCAAAATCCTTTTTTCTCATTCCCCACTCCCCTGTATGGATTGATTCTACCAAATCGCTCTTTACCAGAAACCACCAGCACCACCGCATTCTCGACCGTCACCGACCACCACCACCACACCGGCAACCCGACCACTACCGGCTCTGGCGTCACCAACCACCATATTTTAAATGAAAATATGAGCCAAATGAAATTATTATTTTAATATTCAATATGAGCCAAAGGAAAAATGAAAAATTTGCCATTTTTTTTCATTTTTTTCTTGATTCCGTTTCGTTTAATCGGTGTGAACCAAACGGCCTCTAACAGCAAATCCGAAATGCGTGTCGCAGAAGAATGTACATACATAGTCAGGGGCAGGGCCGCTGAAGATCAAAACTACAGAATTACATATAGTATATGTATTGGATTTTTTTTGAAATAATTGATGATTAAAATAGAGTGGAATAATTTTTGTGGCATGGTTTAATTGACTGGGAATGGATGCTGACCCTTGATCAAAAGGAGATAATACCAAACAAATCCATCCTAATTAACAACTAGTAATCCAAACAAGTGGATGTTTTGATTGAAATGACCTGATTAATTAACAACGCAAATGGCCTTATTTTTCCGTCTTCCTTCACCTAAACCAAATTCAATGTCAAACCATGTATGTTGAACATCTCTGATCTCCATGGATGTATAACTCTGAAATAAGTGGTTAAAATAAACAAGATTTATACATAAGCTGCATGCAAAAATGATTTTGAATCCAAGTAAAAAGGTGGAAAATATGAAATATTGGGGCCTGTCCAGTTCAGATTAATCCAAGTATCTCAAGCAGTTTTATCAGCTGATTTCATCCACTTGTATTGTTTTAAAAAAATATAATATTTTGAAATTTACGTACTAAAAATATTATTTTAATTATTATCAATAAAATATTATTTATTTTAATTCCTATAATTACATTTACCATATACTAATATTTATTTATAAATAATAAAATTATCTAATCAAGTTCAAACAATTCCAAATATATCAAAATAATTTAAACCATCGTAACAGCTAACAAGCTGACAAGCAGGTCAACTGGGCAGGAAGGTTTGGAGTTGGAATTGGGAAGAGGCACATTAAATGGACCAATGAAAAGAGACAGGCGGTTAAAGAGAAAGAGTGGAGTAGGAGTCATTGATTCTAGTGGATGGGGGCCCGTCCCAAGTACAAAAGAAATGTCCTTTGCGGTCAATTCTGTTTTGCAAACCCCACACCAGAAATCAAACAAGCTCACAAGAATCAAGATAGAGAGAGCCTGATTTTGATTTTGCACTGCTCCTGATACTCCTACTCCTATTCCTATTCCTGTGTGTGTGTGTCATATCAGAGAGAGAGAGAGAGCCATACCCGAAGCACTAGGCAGAATAATCAAATTCATCAAACTCCGCACTAGAAAGGGTAGGGTTGTTTGCATGGGGAGTCAAGGAGTTGGTGAGGCTGGTTTGTCTAACTCCGCACCTCATCAACACATGTCTTACGCTGTTTTTCGCGGCATGAATCCTCCATCCTTGATGTAATTTCTTCACTGCCTTTTCTCTTCTTTTATTTGGATTTCCGGTGTAATTAATGATTTTTCGGACGGACAGCGGTCAAGATGGGTCGGCGTTTGATTTCGGTGAGCTGGAGGAGGCCATGGTGTTCCAAAACAATCAATCAGGTTTGTTTTCTCTGCTTTCTGTTTCACTGACATCAGAAAAGCATAACAGATTGGTAGAAGAGATGAGAGAGAAATGAAATGATGGATTTGGATTTGTGCAGCTTTATATGCTCGGCCTGCAGCAACTCTAGAGATGTTCCCATCCTGGCCTACCAGACTCATCCACGCCACCGATACTGCTACAAATACAGATAACACCAACCCAGTAAGCTCTAACTCTATAAATACAAATACTGTCTTCCTTTTTTTGAGGCTACATCTGTCTTCCTTTTACTGTTTACCAGTCTGGAGGAGAGAGCACAGGGGATTCGGGGTCTGCTGTCAACACCCTATCCACAGGCTTAGATCCAGAATCTCCCATGGTTAATGAACCTGCAAAGCCATCTTCTGAAAAGGTTCTTTCTTGCCTCCTTTCCCTCAACATACTATATTGCAATTATGCCTGCCTTTTCTGATTGGCTTTTAGGCCTCATCATTATAATATCATTAACACAGTAGGTGGAAGTTTTTAGCATAATAGTAATTTGTTTGTTGCAGACGCTCAGGCGCTTAGCTCAGAATCGAGAAGCAGCGAGGAAGAGCAGGCTGAGGAAGAAAGTAAGTTGTTTGATATTTCATTTCATGTGTAATTACTAATTACTAATTACTAATTGATTGCTGCAGGCTTACGTACAACAGCTGGAAACAAGCCGGATAAGGCTTTCTCAGATCGAACAAGACCTCCAAAGAGCTCGCGCCCAGGGCATGTTTCTGGGGGGTGGAGGCGGTGGGAACCTGAGCTCAGGAGCTGCGATGTTTGACATGGAGTATTGCCGGTGGGTGGAGGATGAGCAGAGACAGATGTGTGAGCTCCGAAGAGCGCTGCAGAGCGGGGTGTCGGACGGGGAGCTGAGGGTGATGGTGGACGGGTACGTTGCACACTATGACGAGATATTCCGGCTGAAAGGGGCGGCGGCGAAGTCGGACGTGTTCCATGTGATGACCGGAATGTGGGCGACTCCGGCGGAGAGGTGCTTCCTGTGGATGGGGGGCTTCAGGCCATCGGAGGTGATAAAGATGGTGATGGTGCAGGTGGAGCCTCTGACGGAGCAGCAGATGTTGGTTGTATACGGGCTGCAGCAGTCGTCGCAGCAGGCGGAGGAGGCGCTGTCGCAGGGGCTGGATCAGCTCAACCACTCTCTGGTGGACACCATCGCCAATGATGGAGGTATGCACCATATGGCCGTTGCTCTGGGCAAGCTCACCAACCTCCAAGGCTTCGTGCGTCAGGTCCCCATCCACATCCATCCTTTTTCATTCCTATAATTTGTTTAATTAGAGAGTATTGATAAAATTGCAATGGATTAGGCTGACAACTTAAGGCAGCAGACTCTTCACCAGCTGCTAAGAATACTGACGGTGCGGCAGGTGGCCAGGTGTTTCCTGGTGATTGGAGAGTACTATGGTCGACTTCGGGCCCTCAGCTCCCTTTGGGCATCCAGACCCAGAGATCAGTAATTCTTTATTCCTTATATTTCTTATTTGAAATTCCAGAGCTCTAATTAATGTTAATATTTCGTTGAATGCATTTTCAGGAGTATGATTGGAGATGAAACCACCTCGGATTTGCAGATGCTACAACAATCTTCTCACAACCACTTCTAAAACTTCTGACTCGTCATCTTCCTCTCTCACCTTTATTTAGATGCATCTCTATGTCATGTTTAAGTTTTAATCGTAGAATCTCATTCTCAATTTCCTCCATCGTCTCTAACTATCTTCAACCATCATCTCCTTTAATTTCTTTTGCAACTCCAATCATACTCAAATCAATTACAAATCAACACTCAAATCTTGTATAGATTACTGTATACTGATCCAAGGGACAAAACTGGAGAATCACATGGGTCGTCCCTAAATCAACAAAAACTATACTCAACTAGATGTTTAATATTCACCAGCATCTGTTGTACAGTTGTATACAGTTTTGAGAAAGGGCTATCAATCAATGCAGAGAAGCCGGCATAAGTCAAAACACCACTGATATATTCATACAGTCGGACGCTCCTAACCAAACCACCGATATATCCATATGATCGGACGCTCCTCCTTCATTTTGTTTTTTAAGGTTAAAGTCACCCGATGGATGTAGGGGATTTTATTTGACTCCCAAACCAGAAAAGGTCAATAATGGCTATAATTTTTATATCATGATGAAGGATGGCAAAATAAAGCCTAAGGCTGTAAAAGCAAGTGAATGCTTTCAAAAGGAATAACTTATGTGCTACTTCTATACAAAAGAATGCTCTCAATATTGGAAGCTTATATGCAAATTGACGAAGCGAAATACAAAGCGGAACCCAATAAAAAGAGATGGAGTAGTACACATATACAAACACACTCTATGTGTGAGCTTGACTTGCATCAAACATCAGCATTATAGTTGATTCTAATAGAGGGAGTGCCTCCTCTATCAAGTCTGATCATCTCATTAAGCCTTAGATTGATCTATTCCATGGTGATTGCTCCATTGATGTGTTCTGTATAGCTCATCATGGCAAGAGCATCTACTACAGTCCCTGTCTGAGAGAGTGAAGGACTGGAAAAATGATGTTAGATTGCATGGTATTAGCCAGTAGAAAGTTCTTCCACGGGGCTATATATGGGACACTCCTCATTCATAATTTACGATGCTTAGATGATTTGTTTGAATTTCTGGTGACTAGGCTAATCGAATCGGACGTTGCCCGATGTATTTTTAAGTACTTTTGAAATGTTTAATTGACATATGTAGAAAATATTGTGCGATTGTAAACATTTATCAATATAATATTTAAAGAATAATATATACTATAAAAAATATTGATAAAGATAGTATTAGTTTTAGCGAATGTTGAACAACGGATATATATTGTATGGTTCATTAGTTTATTTTTAATAGCAAAGCATTACTTCCACGTAATAAAGAGATAGCCAACCAACATATTTGCATTTTTTTTTTGTTAATTACAAATCTCTTGTTTATTAATTCCTTTGGTCTTGGTTTAAGATAGTAATAAGTGCCAGCTGGCGGGTAATTTCAGCGTCGATTGGTGCCAAACCTTGTGTATTTCAACTTAAATAGTTATCAATTGCAAACTCATCGATTGGTGCCGAAGCTTGCGAAGCTCAACTTAGATAGTATCAATTGCAAACTCACGGTATCAGATGCAGCCTGCTCGATCAATGCTTAGCCTATATCGAGGTTGTCATTTGTGACCTACGAAATCATCTGCTCAAGATCTTCACTCCTCACACATCAGAGCCCTGATTCACCACACTTTTTTACACATTTGTTACCCTTTCAAAAGAGTTACAAAATTTTTTATTACACATATAAGTATATACACATATGTATATACACCAAACTAATCATCAATTGTATATACAAACCTTAACAGTCCAACTCCATGAACAATGGGAGGGTTACTATGATGCAAGTAGCTCATCCCCTTGCCTGCATTAGACAAAATACATTTATATCAAATTCGAGCACTTTACGGGAACTAATGAAACCTTACATAAATCGGAACAGACACGAACCACATCGTCGCCTGAGGTTTAAATACTGGATATTTCTGTGCAGCACTTTAAGAAGACTCCCATGAATAAACCACATTATGATTGCTACGAACTATTGACCTAACTCATTAAAATATCAGCAGCCTAATTAAATATTGTCCATTGAAGGACTCCTCAAGTTGTCCAGGACAGTCAAGTGTTGATATTTATGCTAATTTAAGCTCAAACCAACTGCCACCGCTCATCTCTCTCCCTCTTCAAGTTGTCCACGACAGTGAAGTGTCGATATTTATACTAATTTAAGCTCAAACCAACTGTCACCGCTCATCACTCTCCCTCCTCAGCCACAAACCCCTCGGCAGCCCGACCCTTCTCTCTTCCAAGCTGATTTCATGTTAAATACCCGAGAGTGTTTATTAATAGAATACAAATATGGTCTCTCCGTTGGCACTGGACACTACGTCACAAACGTCGGTTTAGGCAGCCTCAAGAAATTAATGAATCCGCTATTATGAATATATATCAAAGAGATGATGGTTCATGCTATTCTGAGCGAGTTGATTCGTGCTATTCTCACGTAGGCGGCAGTTTGATTGGTGGAAACCCTAGCATATTTATATGTATATAGGGAATAGTAAATTAATATATTTAATTTGATTTCATTTCATTTTTTAAACTATGCGTTTACATGATAAGTATATAGAAAATTTGGTAAATTAATATATTTGATTTGATTTGGTTTGATTTTTGATTTGGAAATTAATTCAACCAACGATAATTACATGATAACGGTACGTTTCTTTCCTTTTCAAAATTACAGTATTTACATTAATTAAATGTTTAATTTGGGACACATCTATATATAGGAGTGCAACTTAGAATTGTTATGGCTACTCTATATATACTATACCTACTAAACAATCGGAGGCGGCGGCGTATATTTGAAATTGCTAAGGCTACTATATATATTTATTCATTAAATGCATTAATGAATAATTTTTCTGAAATCCTTAAAACCCCTATGTAAATATAAATGAATAATCATCAAAAGTCATTAGATTATATATATATATATATATATATATATATATAAATATATTTTTTCAACCAATAATGTGCATACAATAAGAGATGCTCTCTAATAAGGCAGCCTTTTGGTAAGGCAAAGGGTATTGAGTTAAGGGGAAAAATACTTTTGGGGCTGAAATATAAATAGTAATTTTTTGGTGCCCCAACTGAAAATATTAATGAAACTCAAGGACCATTTTGATATATACCATATTTAATCTCCCTATTAGTCATTACCATCATCAATCATCAATGTTGAATCATCCATTGATGCTACCAGCTTCCAGTCCCGGTCCGGATACAATGGGAGTCTCCTGGCCGGATGAGACTTTGTCCGTGTTCCGCGCGCTCTCACCTAATAGGCCTGCAATACAACGCCCCGGAATCTCTCGAGGATAGCTACTCCGGCGTGATGATGAAAGAGGGACCTTTGAATAGGAGAGAGAATAAAGATATATTGAGAGAGTTTTAGTCTGATAGAACATACCTTTCTCCACAAGTCCAAAGCTGTATTTATAGGTGTGAGGTGGTAAGGATCCAACCCAAAGGTAGTGGTATCCTCATCTGGGGACAGGTCATATTCATGTCCTTCCTGTCCCCGGGTAACGCCATTATAGCTGACGTCACATGGACCGGACCACTCTCTGAGCCAGAGCTTAGATATGGGCCAAAGCCCATATCACCACTAGCCCCCCGAGACATGGGATTCCTCCGGAGGTGTCTGATCCGGAGGAGGGGTCCCGTGTCTCACTATGTTTTCAGACGCTCTTCTGTCGAGTGTCTTTGCTAACCACGTATGGCCATGTTAATGGGATCCGCCCGGAGGCATGCAATCCGACCCGGAAGCGCGTTCCTGGGCTCTTTTAGAGTGCGGGTTTGGTCACGCGCTCGGCGTTCAGTCTTCGCCTACGCGAGGCGCGTGTATGCGCGTGTATTTATGAGGCGTGTTATGACCTCATAAATGTGGTGTTGTCAATTGAGATATTCTATTTTCCTTTTCAAAATAAATTCTGCTCTTTTTTCAAGAAAGTAATCATGTCGCCTTGGCATTCGTCCCCCTCTCTGCTCATAGGACTTCTATAAATAGGAGTCCTAGTCAATCACTCTCAACTTTCATTTTCTTGTTTTCTTCTCCCTTTTTTTATCGTTTCTTCCTGACCATATTCTCTCTCATCTTCATATTCAATCCAACCCAACAACTATGGCTACCTATGACATAGATCAAAATCTTGAGGTTCTTGTTAACCAAGAGGTTGATAATGAACGCAACGATGAGTCATCCGACGATGAGGGCGGAGTCGACCTGTCCGATAGAGAGGTGAAGGTGGGTGTGAACCTGAGCCAGAAAAGGGAGATCCTCTAGAGGGGGATGTCGTGGACATCGAATCCGGCCGTGAATGAACTCGTCCGGAGTATGGTTGTTCCAGTTTCCATCGACTCCAGGTTAAAGTTGTTCGAGGGGGACCACACCACAGTGGCGGCCATTCCCCGGAGCCACTTCCTATATGGCATTACCTTCCCCCTTCCCCGCCTGTTCCTGTCTATTTTCAAGCATTTAAAATATCTCCGGCATAGCTGCAGCCTAACTGCATCACCGTCATCCGAGCGTTCCTTCTCAACTGCTATCGTTGCGAAGTGACGCCCTCTCTCAAGTTGTTCCGAGCCTTCTATCATTTAGAGGGTACTTAGGATGAGGGGATCTTCACCTTTCAGAAACGTTTCAAGGTGAAGGACTGCTGCAGGGGCAGGCGCGATAGCTACTAGAATTGGCAGAAGTGTTATTTTACTTTCGATACGGAGAAGTACAAGTGTCTTAAAGAGAACCATAACGCCGAGAAGGAAGAGAAATTGGTGTACCGTCTGGATGGACTGGAGGCAAGCATAGCCAAGCTGAGCTACAATCAGCTTGACTTGACCAAATACTGGAACGGCGGGAAGTATGTCTTCCCCCTGATGGCGTACGAGAAGGAGGTGTTCACTAAGTGTCGCTTCTATGTCAATCAGGATTTGTCCCGTGCGTATTCTTTCCCCCTTCTCTTTTTTTTGTTTTTATTCTAGCATTGTGCTTATGTGTCAGATCTGTTTTGGGTACTTGCAGAGTTTCCTCAAATTGAAGCTGGTGTAAATCTACCCTCCAGATCGGGTAGGATAGGAAGGACGGAGAAGCTGAAATCCGGTTCGGGGACCGGCACGAAAACCCCGCAAGTTGATGCTTAGAAAGAGAAGAAGAGGAAGCGCGAGTTGGCCCTTCTTGAGGAGGAGAAAGCCAAGAAGGTGGATTTGAAGAAGCCAGATGCAACGTCCAGCAAGAAATCTCCGGTTAAGGAGAAGGTGGATGAGGTTGCGGTGGCGGCTGAAAATCGGGCGACGACCCTTATGATCGTAGGTCGATCCCCAGTCTTCCAAAGATGAGGAGGATCATCATGCCCTTAAGAGGCGGAAGGTGAAGATTCCCCCAGCACTCCGGAAGCTGGATCAAAACCAGCACTCACATGTGGGAGGTCAGGATGGTGTCAAGCAGAAGGTCTCGGACAGCCAAGGGGACGGAAAAAAGGTCGTCCTGGCTGCCCAGACGGACAAAGAAACCACTCAGAGCAGCAGTCAACGGACTGGCAGGGTAAGTCATGATTTCTTTGTGGTTCGGATATTATGATTTTCCTTGTTTTTTGATCTTTTAACCTTTTCCGGACTTTGCTGCTTATTTGCTTTGCTTCTCCGGGTGTCTCCGAGGCCATCAATAAGGCCTATCATGTCCAACATACGAGGCTATCCCAGAAGGTCAGCGCGCTGGAACGGAGCAAAGGAAACCTGACCCGCGATCTTGCCGCGGCGCAGGCTCGGGCCACCGAGGCGGAGGCCCGGATTAAGGAGTTAGAGGCTCTTGCATCTCCGTCCGTGCAACGGGAACTATGTGTCGCTTTTGCTGATAAGGTGCTCTAGAGCAAAGCCTTCGAGCAGAATTTGACCGACCTGTGCCTTGCATCCAACAAACACTCCATCGACAAATTTTATAAGAAGACGAGGGGTTGGGCTCCGGATAGTCGTCGGGGAGAATACGCCGAGCACTACTACCATCCGGACGCTGCCGAGTAGTATAACTATGTCGTGGATCAGTTTTACCGTTGCGGGGTCGAGAAGATGCAGCCCTCCGTGCTGACGCTGTTTGAGGCTAATCCAGGGGAAGGTTCGAGGCCAGTGTCTGCTGCAGCCGTCTGTGCCTTCAATGGCGGGTTGGTAAATCTTCGCGTGGAGGTGCCTCCCCCAACGAAAAGGACTGCTCCGGAGTCACCCGCCAAGGCCAAATACTTGGAAGTGCTGAAGATGTACGCCTCTCCGGACGTCATTGACGATCATCAGAACGGAGAGGATGAGAATAATAACGGCGGGGATGATGGAGCCGGAGGTGGTGCTGGTGCTGGTTATGATGATGACAATAACAGCGAGGAAACTGATGTAGAGCTCACTCCTTAGTCTTTATTTCATCGTAGTCTTTTGTAGTCGCTTCCGTCCGACTAGATTTAATATTCTTTTGTTTAGTGTCGGAAGGGCGGGAGCGACGACTCGGATGGGGATGACAACCCTCCGGACAATGTAACTCTTTTTCTTTTTATGAAATGAATCTTATTTACCTATCTCCTCGTTTCGTGTCCATAATTTATTGTATTTTGTTTTATCCTTTAGCCCGGAGGCCAAGGTCCTGAGTTCCGGTCCGGAGGAGAGCGCCCTTCTCCGGCTAGCTCTCATTCGACGAGCCCTCCGTGCCCTAGGTGCGCAGAACTAGAGACAGAGTTGTCCAGACGGGGGATGGATGGAGAACGGACTCGTCAACTGTTTGTCCGGTCCGGAATGGAACCCCTCATGGAAGAGTTTCTGGATATCCCTTCTTTGGTTGTCTGTCTCCGGGAGATATCCAAGGAGTTTGGGACCTTATCCCTATGCCAAGCTCTTGCACGGGAGCGGATCAATGCGACCCTTGATGCGGATGCCACGATCTCCATGTTACAAGCCGAGCATGAAGATTACAAAGCCAAGTTGAAGACTGAGCTAGATCTAGTGTGGTCTGTGCTTCCATTCTACTACGAAAAGCTTAAGTGGTTGGAAAAGAGGATGGAGTTCTTGCGAGACTATTTAAAGTTAGAGGATGAGAACTGCAAGTTGGCCGGCCGGGTAATAATCCTTAATGAAAATCTGATGATCTTGCATCTGTCGTACCATCTCATCGGGCTCCGACTCGAACTCGTATCTCCGCCCGTATACCGCAACTTCCCTCGTGACGTGAGTGCCTTGATTATCCAGATGTTCAAGATGGGCTGGAATGACCGGGAGTCTCGCTACCGTCCAGCATTCGAGGAAGCGGTTGAGTGGTGGAAACGGATGTATGCCAGCACTCCTCTCCCTCCTTCACTCATTCTTATCCAGACAAAAGTTTAGGTGGACTTCACTTTTGAGAGGTACACTAGTATCCAGGTGTCGGTTGATCCGGAGGAGTCCGCCCGCCGTATTGCACGACTTCAAGCAGATGCTGCCATCATCTGTCCTTTCATCACTAGGGAGTTGGCCGAATTGGCAAGGTGCCGACTGGCTCGTATCCGAGGCCGGGGCAGAGGTAGGGGCAGCCGGGGATTCCGTAGCACCCGCCGCGGAAATATTCATCATGGGAGTGGCCGTAGTGGAAGTATCCGACAAGTGCGCCGTCCTCAGGTTCCCGTTCGGATTGGTTCTCTGTCTCAGAACCCTCGTAGGACCGTTCTCCCTTCAAGGGGTGCTGGATCGGCTAAGGGCAACGGTAAGACGAAGGTTACCGGAGAGGCAATGCAGACCTCCGACTCGGACTCCGACGAGATATTCGGATCAGGTTCGGAGCTGCCAGGCCCCTCATCTGATCTTCCTGAAATCCCCCCTTTTCCGTACTTGGGCCAAGTGGGTCAGGTCAATCAAGTGGCACCAAATTTTACGATCTTGATCCTAACACGCCGGAACGGAATCCTGCCGCAGTTCCTGGTGCTAGCGTGGGCCATCAAATTCCAGAGACTCAATCTCCGGAGAACGGTGCAATGATACCTTCTCTGGATCCCCCTACCATGGAATTCTCATCTTCTCCCATTGACTGGGATAGCATCCATTGGGCTAAGCATATATGCCCTTAGATTTTTTGTTTTGTTTCTTCTTGTGTATTAGTCCATTCGGACGATTGTATTCCTTTGTATATCGGTCCATCCGGGCCCTCATTTATTCAAATGTATCATTTATTCAAATGTATGTCTGTATATTAGTCCATCTGGACCGTCATTTATTCAAATGATTCATTTATCCAAATGCGTGTCTTTAAGATTTTGCTTGTTCAAGCGCTGCATCTTATTTTGTTTGATCAAACTGTGTTCGTTCATTCCTTTCCTTTCCTCACCCCCGTTAGTTTGTTCAAACGAAACGGAGGGAATCAAAGTGTAAAATAAAAATAAACGAAATAAGAAAAAATCCGCAAGCTCTTCATTCATTCATTAAACCAAGTGGGCTCAGCCCGGACATACTCTTTGTCTCTGGGGGTCGGAGCCAAGTACATGGTAATCAAAATAAGAAATGGGGCCCTAGGCATAATCCTAGCCAGAGGACCCGGAGCTACATATTCTTACGGAATGCATACCTATTCAGGAAGCCCCATAAACCCTCCTAAGGTTGGTAATGTTCCACCTTCTGGGGATGGTCCGTCCGGAATGGTCTGCCAGCTCGTAATTTCCGTTCGGAAATGAAGCTGTGACTTGATACGGTCCTTCCCAGTTTCGTGCTAACTTGCCCGTGGACTCCTGCAAGCTCTTGTCGTTCCTCCGCATCACCCAATCTCCGGGGAAGAATGATTCCTTCCGCACACGTCTGTTGTGGTAGCGTTTCACTCGTTCCTTCACCTTAGCTTCATGCAACACTGCTTGTTCCCGTTTTTCCTCCATGAGGTCCAAATCCAACAGTCTGCTCGATCCGAGGGGAGAGCTCCGTCCAGCTTGATCTTCATCCCTGGTAAGGGTTCAGAGACTGGGGACTCCCACTTCAGCTGGTATTACAGCTTCCGCCCCATATACCAGGCTATAGGGGGATTCTCCAGTGGCGGATCCTTCGGTCGTCCGGTATGCCCAAAGGATGCTTGGCAACTCGTTCACCCATTTTCCCTGTGCTCCTTGCAGCCGGGTCTTCAATCCGTTCACCACCGTGCGGTTTGTCACTTCAACTTGACCGTTGGCCTACGGATGGTAAACAAACGTGAGCCGTTATGTGATTCCATACTCCTTGCACCAAGACTGAAACGGGTCGTTTTCAAACTGCGCTCCGTTGTCCGTGACAATGTACTTGGGGATTCCGTAACGGCATATGATAATTTTCCAACAAAACTTAACACAAGTGCTGCCACGGATGTTGGTGAGAGGTTCTGCTTCCACCCACTTGCTGAAATAATCGATTGCAACTATCAAGTACTTGAATCCCCCCGGTGCGGAGGGGAAGGGTCTGACCAGGTCGATGCCCCACCGGTCAAAGGGCCATGAACCAGTGATCCCTACCCGTTCTTCCTGCCGCAGCGGGGCGAACCTTTGGCACTGTACGCAGGATCAGACAAACTTCTGTGCATCCTCGAACAGAGTCGGCCAGTAGTAACCCGTGCACATTATCTTCCTGGCTATGGTCTGTGTACCCTGATGGCTGCAATTCGGTCCTTCGTGCATTTCTCTTATCAAACGTTCTGCCTCATCCGAATCCACACACTTTAACCAAGGTTGGAGGTATACCCGTCTGAGCAAGGATCCGTCCAAAATGGTGTATCTCGGTGCCTTCTGTCGAATCCTCCGTGCCAATGCTTTTTCCTCTGGGAGTTTGCCGTCTTGTAGGTACTCAAACAGGGGCGTCATCCATGACTCTTTTACTTCTAGTACTGCTGCAACCTGTGGGGTATCGTAGCTCCGGGCTGACAACGTTTCCATCATCAAGTTACTCTCCGGATCGGGCTTGATTTCTGATGAAGCGAGCTTGCTCAGGGCTTCTGCTTTACCATTGTCCTCCCGGGGAATCTGTGTCACGATTATGCTACGGAATCATGTCAGTAACGGTTTGACCGCCTCCAAGTATCGTTGAAGGCTACGCTCCTTTGCCTCATACTCCCCGTTCACTTGTTGAACCACTATTTGAGAATCATTGTAGACATCTAAATCTTTGACCACTACTTCCAACGCCAGTCGGAGTCCGACCAACAGTGCTTCGTACTCCGCCTCGTTGTTTGTGGCTCTAAAACTGAACTGGATAGCATACCTATACTCCGTACCCATTGGACAAGTGAGAAGCACTCCTGCCCCGCCGCCGTTTGCGTGTGATGATCTATCCACATGCAACTTCCATCTATCAGAGGGCGGCTCTGATCCAGACGGGTCTCCTAACCGCTCTGTCATCTCCACCAAGAAGTCAGCTAACGCTTGCCCCTTGATGGCCTTCCGGGGCTGATACTTGATCTCATGTTCTCCGAGCTCTACTACCCACTTCATCATTCTGGCTGAAGGCTAAGATTTGAGCATGATCTGTCTTAACGGGTGGTTAGTCAGGACCGTAATCGGGTGGCCTTAGAAATATGGTCGGAGACGCCGGGAGGCGTGAACCAGGGCTAGTATCAATCTCTCCAAAGCGGTGTACCTTGTCTCTGGGCCTTGGAGCGCCCTGCTTACAAAATAAACCGGACATTGAACCTTACCATCTTCTCGGACCAGGGCAGAACTGACGGCGTGCTCGGTCGCAGCTACGTACAGGAAAAGTTCCTCTCTGGGCTCCGATTTAGACAGGGTGCATGCCTCCGTCCACTTGAATGGTTTGGCTTTACGGAGTATGTTGAAGAAGGGGAGCTGCTTCTCCGTCCCCCGAGCAAGGAACCGGCTCAGCGCGGCCAATGATCCGATTAACTTCTGCACGTCCTTCACCCCTTTCGGAGGTGGCATCTCCATGAGTGCCGATATCTTTTCTGGATTTACGTCTATCCCTCGAGCTGACACCATGAAGCCGAGGAACTTCCCTGCTCCGACACCAATGGTGCTTTTTCCGGGACTGAGCTTGAGGTTTGCCGTTCGGAGCACGTCGAACATCTCCCGGAGGTCGGTCAAGAAAGACTCGTACGTCCGACTCTTCACCACCATTTGATCTACATAAACCTCCAGGTTCCGTCCCATTTGGTTCCGAAAGAGTTTATCGGCCATCCTCTGATACATGGCCCCTGCATTCTTTAATCCAGAAGGCATTTTCCTGTAACAAATGGTACCAAAGTTAGTAGTAATAAAAGATGTTTTGGGGCGGTCATCCTTGGCCATTGTAATCTGGTGATACCCTCGGCGTGTATCAAAAAATGCCAACACTTGGTAACCAGTAATAGCCTCGACCAGCTGATCAATGGAAGGGAGTGGATAGATATCTTTCGGGAAACACTTGTTCAGGTATGTGAAATCAATACATATTCTCCATGAGCCATCTTGTTTTTTCACCAGAACAGGGTAGGATATCTCCTCCACGATTCCAGTGCTCAACAACCTTCCCACCTCTGCTCGGACCTCCTCCACCCATTCCAGAGCAAGAGGTCTCTTCTTCTGACGTATAAGCTTTAGCTCTGGGAAAGCATTAAGTCTATGAACGGCGATCTCCTCCGTAATGCCAGTCAGATCCTTTGTTCCCCATGAGAAAACGTCCTCATATTCAACCAACAAGTCTCGTAAATCATTTTTCACATCCTCCGAAAGGTTTTTCCCGACACTTACTGCACCTTTCCGACCCACCATCATGTCTTCCACTTCATGCGACGGTGGATCTCAATGGATCGCTCTGACCAAGCTTGGGCTAGCTTCCCCTTTTTCCGACTCGGACAACTTCAACTGGCCTCCTTTGGATCGCGCGTCCTTGATGGCTGTCAACATACAGCTCCGTGCGGTCTGCTGATGTCCCCGGACCGACGCAACGCCCTTTTCCGTGGGGAAATTCATGATCAGGTGGTAGGTTGAGCAAATTGCCCGTGCATGGGACAACCACGGTCTTCCAATGATCATGTTGTAATGGGACACCGCGTCTATAACAGCGAAGTTGCATTCAACCATTGTCCGCTTCGCTGTGTCTTGGAAATCCGTCATGGTTACCTTCAGAGGGATGACACCGAGCGGGTGAACAGTCCGCTCGGTGAACCCTGATAGAGGCGAATGTCACGGTTTCAAGTTCTGTCGTCCGATTCCGAGCTGATCAAAGCATCTGGTGAAAATTATTTCTACGCTGTTACCATCATCCACGAACACTCGCTTGATCATCACTCTTTCCAATTCTGCTATTACTATCATTGGGTCGGAGTGAGGAATCTGGAGAGGCATCGGGTCCTCATCCGAAAAGGTGATGGTCTCACTTGCTTTGAATCTCTTCTGTTGTATTTCGGCTGGAGGCACGTATCTGCTTTTAGCCTTGATTGCTGTCATGGAGTTTAACCCGTCTCCCACTATGCCGTTGATCACATTAATCATTCGAGGCGGAGCTGGGGCCTGTGCTGGAGCTCCCTGATGCGGGGCCGGATTGGCCTGGTTGGCTTGGTTTCCGCCCCATGGACGGTTGTTCCTCCAGTTTCTTTTCCTTCCTTGTCTGGCTGCGGGGGCCGGAGCCAATGCTTGGTGCGCATCGCCGGCTACACAATCCCTCAACTTGCCCGTACCGATCAACCTTATGATATCCGAACGGAGCGGTCTGCACCTCTCAATGGTGTGACCGTGGGACTTGTGAAAGTCGCACCACTTATCTGCATTCGTTGTTGCCGGTAAACCGACTATGGGCTACGGGTCCGTAAACAGACCTCGGTGGACCGCCAAGATCTCTGTACTAGTCTTGGAGAGAGGGGTATAAGCAGGCCGTGTAGCCACAACCGGAACTTGTGCCGTCACCGCTGGAGTTGGGGCACGCCTAACTTGATCATTCCGGACCGGAGGCCGAACAGCCGGGGCTTGGGTTCCTGCAGTTGTGAGGGTCCTTTGCTCAAAGAATCACACCGTGGTCATTCGGACATGGTTGGCATCATGCACCGTACAATGCATCTCCACCACCAACTAGAGGTGATAGTACGATGTTGGCATGTTCTTCATGAGCTCGATGTAGAAGGTATTGTCCCTTAGCCCATTCACAAAGTTATGGATGATGGCCTTCTCCTGTAAGTGCCTGTCCACCACCTTCATCGACGCAGCTATGTACTGGAGGTAGAACTCCCGTGTTGTCTCCGTCTACAACTGCCACATTGCCTAGACGGTGGCCAAGTTTACAAACATGTGTTTCATAGCTGAATAGCGCCGTACCAGGGCGGTGGAAAAATCCCAAGAGTGTCGAAGGGTACCGTTCGGAAAACCCTTAAACCACACCAAACAGTTTCCCCGGAGATGGAAGGGCAACATCTTGCATTGCAGCTCCTCCGGGATGTCTCTTGCATACATGATACTTGAGTAAGTGTGAACAAACTCCTCCGGATCCCCCTCACCATTGTAGGTTGGGAGTCCATCCAGAGCCTTGGTCCCGGCCGGCCATTTATAACTCAGTACCTCCGGAATCCAAGGTGACTGAGGTCGAACACCATTTCGCCCGATGAGGCGGTTCAGGCAGTCCTCTATGGAGTCCGGACCAAAAGGCGTTTGAAATCCCTATCCACCAGGGAATCCCCCTCCGGCGGGCAGTATTCCAAACATCATCTGCTGTGGTGGTCCTCCGGGAGCTACCATTCCATAAGCCTGTTGAGTTTGCCCTCCCTAGTATGGTGGTGCTTCCGGATTCAGGCCGACTGCCTGCTGCTGGTTTGTCTGTGGTTGGTCCGGAGGCGGGTTTGGTCCTTGGGCCGGAGGGTTATATTGCCTCTGACCCTGGCCAGCCCTACCTGCATCATTCTCGAGGTCAACAAATACCCACGGTCGTCCCGGAGGAGGCATCTCCGGCCCGGCAGGGCCTGGCGCCCCTCCTTCCACGCTTGGAACTGTTGATATTCTGCCATGTTTGTCCTCAAGATACTTCCTCCGGCTCTAGATTCATGCTGCTCACGCTCCTCCGGTCCAACTCTCCGCATCGACCGACCCTTCTCCGATCGACTCTGAGCGTCCTTTTCTTCCGTGTCATACTCCTCCGGGTTCCCCAAATCCTCCGTCACTTCAAGGTCATCTGTGTCCCCGTCTGACTCCATACGATCTCCAAACTGCAGCTGCTTCTCGGCTTCTCTTGCGCTCGCAGTCGCTCCCTGTTCTCCCGCTATATCTCAACCAATGTTCGTTCTGGAGTCGCCTTCTTTCCTTTTACCTTCTCTGCCACCAAGCGCTGTCGTCGACGTTCCTCAGCTGGAGCCTTTACCTCCGATGCTGCCTCCTTGGCTCGGAGAGCTCGTTCCTTTTCCGCCGCTAACTTTTGGGCACCAATTACTGCGGCTGCCCTTCCGGTCTTTGGCCCTCCGTCCGCTTCATCTCCCGGTGGAGGAGGGTTCTTTCTTGGTTGTCCACGCGGCATGGACGCAACTTATAACTGGGAATGTCTGGTCCCACCGGGCGTGCCAACTGATGCTACCACATTCCAGTCCCGGTCCGGATACAATGGGAGTCTCCGGGCCAGATGAGGCTTTGTCCGTGCTCCGCGCGCTCTCACCTAATAGGCCTGCAAAACAACGCCTTAGAGTATCCCGAGGATAGCTACTCCAGTGTGATGATGAAAGAGAGGCCTTTGAATAGGAGAGAGAATAAGGCTATATTGAAAGAGTTTCAGTCTAATAGAATATACCTTTCTCCACAAGTCCAAAGTTGTATTTATAGGTGTGAGGTGGTAAGGACCCAACCCAAAGGTAGTGGTCCTGCTTGCTTGTCCTCATCTGGGGATAGGTCATATTCATGTCCTTCCTGTCCCCGGCTAAGCCATTACAGCTGACGTCACATGGACCGGACCACTCTCTGGGCGGGAGCCTAGATATGGGCCAAAGACCATATCTCAATCCATCATCAAATTATTATCGTTCATCATCAAATTATTGTCGTTCATCATCAAATCTTTGTTGTTCATCATCAAATCATCAAATGTTTGTCGTTCATTGTCAAATTTTCGTCGTTTATTGTCAAATCATCGTTGTTCTTCATCAAATCTTCATTGTTAATCATCAAATCTTCGTTGTTCATCATCAAATCATCAATCAATCAATCATCAGATCCACCATCATCATCAATCATGTCATAACCATCAGCAATCATAAACATAAAATCATCAACTAAATTATACACATAATCAAATTGATAAAAATTGGGAAACTAAATTCTCGTATAATCGTGGCCCAGATCATCAAATAGACCTCGTTTTTGTCACCGTCGACAACATTACTCATCCTCATCATCAATCCGATCGTAAAATTTGTTCGATCATCAATGAAAAATCATCAATCATCAACTAAAATATACACATAATCAAATCGTTAAAAATTGGAAAACTAGATTCTCGTAGAATCGTGGCTCGGGTCATCAAATAGAACTCGTTTTAATCATCCTAGTAAATATACATATATATACATATATACATCCTCGTCATCAATCCGATCGTCAAATCCGTTCGATAATCAATGAAAAATCATCAATCTCAAGTAAAATATACACATAATCAAATCGATAAAAATAGGGAAACTAGATTCTCGTAGAATCGTGGCTCGGATCATAAAATAGACCTCGTTTTCATCATCATACATATAAATGTATATATATATATAAATGTGTATATATATAAATGTATATATACGCCAACATTACTCATCTTCGTCATCAATCCGATCGTCAAATCCGTTCGATCATCAATGAAAAATCATCAATCATAAACATAAATCATTAACTAAAATATACACATAATCAAATCGATACAAATCGGGAAACTAGATCCTCGTAGAATCGTGGCCCGGATCATCAAATAGACTTCATTTTTGTCATCCTCGGTCACCAACATTGCTCATCCTTGTCATCAATCCGATCGTCAAATCCGTTCGATCATCAATGAAAAATCATCAATCATAAACATAAAATCATCAACTAAAATATACACATAATCAAATCGTCAAATCGTGAAACTAGGTTCTCGTAGAAACGTAGCTACGGGAATTCAGTTTCACAATATGACAATTTGATTATGTGTAAAATTTAGGGGATGATTTGATATTTATGATTGAAGATGGTTATGGCATGATTCATGATGACCGTCGCCGCGATCATCAACCTCCGCCTCGCCTACTCTGTCGCCGCGATCATCAACCTCGCATGCTCCGCTGCCGCGATCTCGGTGCCATATTCTTCTATTCGCCGGTGATGATTTACAAGGAGTGGAAGAAGATGATGATGGTGAAGAACAATTCAATGATTGAGGATCTTGGAAATCAGATAGGAAAGTTTATAAAGCATGATGCTGCTACCAATTTTATTTCTAGACCTTCAGCACTGAAATTGTGTGTAGAAATAGATGTCACAAAGGAATTGACATTCTGTCTTGAAATACCTGTATGAATTGGGTCACAAAGGATCTGAAGACAGCTATGTCCCAAGAAGACAGCTATGGCAAGATCTGAAATAGTGTCATGTTAAATGATCACAACAAGTAGAGAGATTGAGAAGGGTACGAGGGGAACTTATGGGTACCTCTGTTAGGTTTGCAAATTGTCTCGCTAGCATGTGACATAATGACAAAAAATCCAAACAAGAATATAACATGAATACGCCATTCACATTAAGCCCGCATCCAAAGCAAATCATTATGGCAGATTTCTCAATATATTATGTTCTGTTCAGCCCAATTGGTTTTCAAGAAATTCAATTAGAGGCAGCAAACAATCTATACTACTCATTCAACAAAGAAACCTAAATTTCTAAACACGGTTCAGACAGGCAAGCAGCTATAATTTCTCAAACCAGGATAACAATGTTTAGCAAGCAAAAGAACAGAGGGATAGTACAAAGACAACTGCCAACAACTGAACAACCAAAGGCGTTATAAGCCCGCAAAACACGAGTCCAGTTGCAATAGTAGAAAAGACTTTTAATTCAATCTAGAAAATAGAGTCTAAAAGCTCCTATGTGTGAAACTATATAAATTACACAATGCTCATGAACACGAGGAACAAATACTAGTGTGATGATCACATGAAACAGGTAATAGCATAGCCAATAACAAATAAGTGTGAGGATCACAGAAACAACCTTCAATCACTGCTCCATACTTCTCACAAGTTTCTTGAAGTGTATAGACGGTAGTCTGATATGAAAGACCTGTAGAAATTAATAATCATTAGCATACTGCATAGTAAATGCAGAAAAGAAAATTGAGGAAACCAAAACACTCCTTCAATAATAGGACAAGTACCTCCGACGTAAATTTTTGATATGCAACAGACAACTTGGTATAGCGCTGGTGCGGAAGAAAGTCCCACGCCCAATTTCGTACTGATACTATGCTAAGGTGCACCTCGAAACTTGCCGAGGAAAGCCATCTGTAGGCAAAAAAACACATACTATATACATATTTGACTGGAGAAAAACCAAATGACCACAAACTAAGACCTAGAAACAAACTACAAGTTACCAGAGACGACCAATGCATATTTATCAGAGGAATCATAGGCATTTTCAGGATACGCGAGTTATTTTCAGTTTGTTCCAACAGTTACACATATCAGACAATACCAAAAACAAAAACAAAATCATCATTACATTAATCAGTATTCCCTCTTCACAAACATCATCTTATAATTACAATATCCAGTTTTCAATACCGATATCTCATATCACAAACATCATCAAACTACTTATATAACTAAAAGTACATGGTCTATACAAAACTGATATTAAAAACTTAAACTTTACCATGAATCCAAAAAAATGACACTGTTCTCATCTATGAATCAGTCAAAACATACAAATGCAGAGAAAATAAACAATTTTTACGTGGGGTTTTGGTGACATACCTTCATCAACATCAATAGCAACCATGATTTTCTTTGGGCACACATGGGATTCCTCAAGGAACCCTAGAGAGCCACCATGACCAGTCCTTAACCGGCTAGCGCCATCAAAATGACTGCCATCCAGCTTAAACTTAATCTCCTCCCCCAACAAATGAGGACCCACCGCCCTAGCTTTTACAAAGCCGAATTTTTTCTCGTTCTCCGGCGAACTGCATCCCCTGAGCCTCAGCCCCAGCGGTTTTCCGGCGGGAAAATAACTATATATCTTCCGGAGCGGCGGAATGACAGAGTTGGGCGGCGGCGCGACGGCCATATATGAACAGCGGCGGCGGGCCGGTACAGATCTCTGGCGACGGGAGCGTCTGGTGGCGGGGTGGTACGGATCTCCGACAGCGGGAGGCGGGCGAGGAATTCAGCGCCGGCGCCGGTATGGTGAGCAAGTACTCGTCGGCACCGGGACGGCAACCAGGGGCCCGACGAGTGGGAGAACGCGTCGAGGGAGGAGAGAGTTTAACGAGAGGGTTGCAGTTTGGGGACGAGAGAATTGGGGAAGTCAGGATTTTGAGTCTAGTTTTGGATAACAAAATCTGGACTTGAACAGTACAAAAATCAGAACTTGTGGGGTGAAAATCGGATTTGCAAAAACAATTGAACCAAACGTGTTTTGCAAATCAGGACTCCCAAAATCCCAGATTTGCAAAAACCGGGTATGCCAAACGCAGCCTTATTGTGTTTTCTATCTTACAGTGTAGATGGCAGCATGATCTTTTGGAAATAGATAGCAAATGTTCAAGAGATGCTTCAAACTAATGTTCAAGAGAGGCTCTGGTGGTACAATAAACTTTGATTCTCTGCCTTTATTTTGTTCTTGATGTTGTTTAGTTTATGTAATAGAGAATGAATAATTCGATCATCAGATTTTTTTTTTCTTTAGAGAATCTTTTTTGATAAAAATGACAGGATGGATCGAGTGGGACTATTCGAGGTCGACTTGCTAAAGAATGAAGCTTTGATAAATCTGCAGCAAGCTGCTATTGCGATTTTCATGTTGCTCCATGTATGCTGATCTGCTTTCTACGTCACACTCGATTTAGGTTAGTTTCGTCCTACACTACTTTATTGTGCTTATTTTGTTTATTTTATCAGTATTACTGAGACGAAAAGAGCATAATATTAGTCATGTTTGAGTTTCTTCAACCAATACTAGAAATTTATGTTGTATTTTTTTATACCTGCGGAGGATAATTTGCAAAATCATTTTAAAAGAGCTTGCAGTTAAATAAACACCTAAAGAGCGTGCTTGAAGAGTTGTACTATGAAAACATTTGTTTTTACCAATATATTAGCACCTTGATATTGCTGATGAATCTTCTGCATTTCTAATGTAGGTGGTGCAGGTAACGTGATTGTTATTCCCTTCTAAGACTATTTTTTGAGAAACTATAATATAACATTCACTCGCCGTGTCTTTCCATTATTTGTTTATCTTTTACTTGATTGTAGCATTTAGGTTTTGTTCAGATTTTATTACAAACCTTATCAATTAGTATCTGGAAACCCAAAAGCATCTTTTTCATGAATGTTTTGGTGATCAGGTTTAGTTCCTTGATTTGGTTGAGTTCATTATGTATGCATTTTTTAAGTAACAAATAAATTTCACGAATATATGTTGACTCTGTCTAGACAGTCGATGAGCAACAACAGGATTCATTGATGTGCGTGTGCTTGAACTTGGAAGAATGTTTGAAGGTGTCCCTCGGGAAGTGTCAACAGTTGAAATACCTTTCGAAGCCAAAGATGCCGAATTGCTGACATTTCATAATAATTGAAAGGAATTGGAGGTCTGATGGATATGAAAGAGATTTTAGTCTTCTTTCAGTAGTCTGTACATATCTTGAATTTTCTCTTATGTGATTCTGCAATTGCTATGGAAATAGAACCTGCAATTGCTATTTGTGATTCTCTATTTCTTACAATTATCTCTTACTATATAATTTTTTTGGTACAAATAAATAGCAAAATATTTTGATAAAATTTACATTAACGGGTATGTGCCCGGGTATTATCTAGTATATATTAAAAAAGAGTATAATAACAGCATGGTGTGTTTAAATGAAATCTTATGATGTTGTTAATCACTGACTTTGCAATAGATCACATGTATCCCGATAACCGATTGGACAGGGCGATGATTGGTCCAGCAGCAGAAAAGAAAAACGCAAACACACCACACAGAGGAAGGGAGATCAGCTGGGCAAATAATAATTTTAATAAAACCCTGCGCCATCTCCCTTCCTCGCACCCAAAATAATTGTTTACTAGGGTTCTTGGCCTGGCATGCGAGCTCACCCAACATGGCAAAGGCCAGCTTTTTACATGCTACACATCATTTTTTTTCCTCTCATTCTCACCACTCTCTCCACTACACAAATCTTTTCAAATCTCGCCATCGAAGAACATAGAATCATCATCAGCAGCAGCAACCTGTATAAATCAAACCAAAACAAAGAAACTGCACTGCTATGTGTTAATCAAATTCAAATAAATTTAGCAGATCATAGTACCGATAAGCGATGTGATTGCGGGTTCATGTTTAGCAGATCATACTTACCTGATTTACCTATGATCGGCAAACTCAACCGGCAGATCAGAAAACGATGTATAATCGTGTGCGAAGATCATGGTGCTCCGTATGAGGGTTAATGAATATTGATGCAGAAGGAAAGCGTATTTATAGAGGCGGGGAATACGTACGGACAAATCATAATTGTAAACGGATTAGGGAGATCGGACGGTTAATACTGAAAGATGGGGAGATATCCAATGGTTGAGAATAATCATCGTTGAAGTAGTATTGTTTTTCCATTTTGAAGAAATCATCGTTGAAGTAGTATTATTTATTGAAGAAATCCTTTTTTTGTAGCGGTATATTGGACAATTGGAAAGTTCTAGGTGGTGTTCAATATAAGGAAAGCATAATTTTGGAGATTAATTATTGTAATTTAATTCATAAATCACCTTGTCAAAAAAATTCATAAATAACAAAACAAGTTGAACTGATTTGATCTGATTTGATATGAATAAAATTAAACTAACGTAATAAAATAATACTAAATTAATAATGCTAGTTCATTTATATGTAGAAAATAATCAAATTTGACTAACTGAATTGAGACTTGTGCATCTTGAACTTGAACGTGGATTATTTTAATATTTTAGTTCAATTCATTTTAGTTCATACATATATAACTTGACTTTAGTTCATTTTTTTTTCAGAACGTATAATCATCATAAATTACATGACGTTTTAAACAACTGCAATCTTTGCTGATAATAATGAAAAAAATCATATCCTATAACACAATCTTAATGAATCATGCATGGGGATGTAGGGTAATTAATAGGAATAATCCTCAGTCTTACTTTCCTTGGTTTATATCACTGATGTTTGTACTCACAGCAAGCCATTGTCATCGCTTGAGATCAAGCCAGCATGGTGGTTTAATTAATTTTACTTAAACATAATAATAGGAGGATTGCATTTCTAGAAAATATAAAAAAATATTTGAGATTCAATGATATATATCACATGCATTCATTAAACCATCAATCATAATAATCAACCATTTGTTTGGGACTAGCGTTTGCTAGTTACGGTATCGCAACGAGCCAATTCATATCATACAGACTTTCACGCTAGCGAGTTCGTAAGCTTTTAGCAAGGCGTATAAGCCTACATCCAAAGCGGAAACAAACGCCTTAAACCCAAAAACATCTAAGGCGGAAGAGGAACCGCCTTAGATGATTTTTCTCATTCAAGTCACTACCAGGGAAGGCATTTGTTTTCTGCCTTAACCAATGAAGGATGAACTGCCTTAGATGGCTTATAACGAATTTCCTAGCACTAAACAAGCCGTTTAATCAAATGATTTTTCAACTCATCATATTGTCTGAAATCTGGTGTAGACATAGACCCAAGAAAGTCGATATTAAAACTACCTCTACTTGGATTGATCCTATCAAACCTAGGATCATGTCAAAACCCAATAAAAGTTTCTATGCAAAGGGACTTGTTGGAAAAATTAGGAATCGACAATCAATATACACCCATGCATCCACTACTTCGTCGTCTTTATGAAACAATAAATTGTGTCTGTTAGATAGTATTATGGGCCTAGAGCCTAATGTGTATCAGCCTAGGGTTTAACTAGGGTTTCTACCCATGTACTGTCTATATAATTGTGAATAGGAAACACACCTCAGTATCGAGGTTTATCCCTCTAACATGGTATCAGACTTTTTACGATCCTAAACCCTACTATTATACAAACGTTTAAACTTCTTTTTCCGGCCACCGCTGCTCCACCGCCGCACCACCGCCACGCCATTGCTCGCGCCACCGTTCTCAGTTTCTCTGCCCCGACATAGATCCCGTCTCCGGTATCCTTCTCACCGTCCGCTCGGCATCATCATCATCGGCTTCAACGTCGCTGGTTCCCGCCGCCGTCGTCATCATCGGCATCATTGACGTCAGCTAATCAGTATTGATCGGCATCATCGGCATCATCGGCATCAGCGGATCTGACGTTCGCCGTTCACCATCGATAGTGCTGGTCTATTGCAGCTTCCAGATCCATTCTCCCTCACCCAGCGCGTGAGCACACGCGCCAAATACCTCAGCATCAGCACAGGGACTGAGTTCTGCTCCTGTACCACTAATTTAATCCCTTTGATCGCCGCAGCAAGGCATATCGGAAAAGAAACGAAGCCTGTGGAACGGGTTACCGAGTTAAATGTATGTAACTCCGAGTTCTAAGCCTATTATTACGAAGCCTATATAGAACGGGTTACGGAAAAGAAATGAAGCCTGTGGAACGGGTTACGAAGCCAGGGATTTCACCAAGTGGTACGGGTTGTGCAGCTTGGAGGTTGGGATTGTTTTGAATGTGTATCCTGCGCATGGGACAGCGTCTTCTTGGTATTTCTCGGAACTTTTGAGTTTATTTTCTTTTCATCAAGTTGAAGCATTTTCGTACGGATTTGAGTAATTCTTTTTGAAGAATTTATGAGATTTGAGCTGGAATATTTTATTTAAACCCAAGGGATTGGAGTTGGGAGAGTTTTATATGAGCATCACCGGATTTGAGTAGTATTTGCATTTGGTATTTTTGTTTTTGGGATATATTGATTTGTGGTGTATGCACATTGTGTTGAGATTATTTCGAATTTTATGATGGTGAATTTGGCTTTATTATCACGGGCAGATCGCTCCAATAGCTGGATTGCAGATAAGGTGAATCATTTGAATAATTCTGATTGTAGTCGTTTTTTGAACCAATGGATTGTTGATTCTGGTGCTACAGCTCATATGACTGATAGTTCTCGTTGTCTTGGGAATGTAATTCCTTACTTTGGTCCACCTGTTTATGTTGGTAATGGTCAGCCTATACCGGCATCTCACATTGGGGAGTGTAATATCTCTGGTTTATCCATTCGCAATGTACTTGTGGTTCCTCAGATTACTAAGAGCTTGTTGTCTGTTAGCAAACTCACTCTTGACTTGCCAGTGAGTATTTATTGTCTTTTCTATCCAGCATAAACAGACAGGACAGATAGTTGGTAAAGGCCGTCATATTGCGGGTCTTTATTATTTGGATACTGGTGATTCTTGTTTTTTGAGCGAGCTGCGCTCCGGAAAGCTCCGGGCCCCGTTTGAGCTATGGCATTCTCGTCTTGGGCACGTGTCCTATGACACCGTTCAGTTGCTGAATAAGAAGGGCCACATTTCTGCCACTTCACCTTTACCTGCACCTGTTAGTTGCTCCCCTTGTCAGATGGTCAAGAGCAGTCGGTTACCGTTTTCTGTTAGTGATAAGAGGGCAACGGGTTTGTTAGAGAAGGTGCATTGTGACTTATGGGGACCAGCTCCAGCATATGCTGCATCTGCACATGGTTTTTCATATCATGCTGTATTCATTGATGATTTTTCAAGATTCACATGGTTTTATCCATTACGGCATAAGTCGGATTTTTACGACACCTTTCTTCGCTTTCAGAAATTTGTTGAGACCCAATTTTCTGCGAAGGTCAAGGTTTTTCAGAGTGATGGTGGTACAGAGTTCACTAATCATCGTTTGCAGGCTCACTTTGTTTCTTGTGGCATTCATCATCAGATGTCATGTCCCTATACACCTGCTCAGAATGGCCGAGCTGAGCGTAAACACCGTCAAATTACAGAGACTGGCCTTTCTATGTTATTTCACTCATCTGTGCCGCATTCTTACTGGGTGGAAGCATTCTCTTCGGCTGTTTACATAATCAATCGTCTCCCCAGCTCAGTTCTTGGTGGCAGATCACCCTTTGAGACTGTATATGGGACTACTCCGGACTACACAGTCTTTCATCCTTTTGGTTGTCGTGTGTACCCGTGTTTGCGTGCAGTTGCTGAGAATAAGTTTGCACCTCGTTCTATACCATGTGTGTTTATTGGCTATAACCCCATTTACAAGGGTTTTCAGTGCCTTGACCCTACTAGCGGTCGTGTCTATTTCTCTCGCCATGTCCAGTTTGACGAAACATGTTTTTCCTTTGTCTCATCTTCTAGGGAAAGACCTGTCTCGGAGTTGGAAGTCTCATCATTTTTTGAACCAGCAGGTGCACCAGTCGAACGTTCGCCAACTGTACCAATTGATCCTGTGTTGGCTACACCGGTTGAGATGCCGTCGCCCGCACCGTCGTCTTCCAGGTCTTGCTCTATCTGTCCTTCAGATGATCATTCCTCATCTCCAGCTGTTCTGACTGCTCCTTCACCGAGGATGCCCGCTACTTTATCACCACCACCATCTCCTCCATCTCCACCATCTCCGCCATCTCCATCAGGCTCTCAGACTTCTTCTGGATCTGATTCCGACTCTACCACTGATTCAGATTCTCCATCTCACCACAGACATCATATGGTTACCAGGAACCAGGATGGTACTCGTCGTGTGATATCTCGCCCAGACTTTGTTACTACCGGTTTTCTTGCTCAGGTTATGGACCATTCTGAGCCTCGGGATTATCGTGCAGCCCTTAAAGACCCAAAATGGGTTCGTGCTATGGATGAAGAAATGGATGCTCTTCGACATCAGAAAACTTGGGAGTTGGTGCCTCGACCAACGCATGCAAACATAGTTGGCTCCAAATGGGTATTTCGGCTGAAGTATCGAGCTGATGGTAGCATTGAACGCTACAAGGCTCGACTGGTTGCTCAGGGATATTCTCAGATTCCTGGTTTTGACTTTGACCACACTTTCAGTCCAGTGGTCAAAGCTGCAACGGTGCGTACAGTGATTGCCATTGCTACTTTGAGACAGTGGCCTCTACACCAGCTTGATGTCAAGAATGCTTTTCTCAATGGTGTTCTTGACACTCCGGTTTATATGGCTCAGCCTGTTGGCTATAAGGATCCATCTCGGCCTGACTATGTTTGTCGACTCCAGAAGGCCATTTATGGACTCAAACAAGCTCCTCGTGCCTGGTTTGATCGGTTCAGCTCTTATCTCCGACAACTTGGATTTCGGTGTAGTTCTTCTGACACGTCGTTGTTTGTCTTTTCACGAGGTTCTATTTTACTATACTTGTTGGTGTACGTGGATGATATCATTCTTACTAGTAACAATGCTGGAGCCATTCGCCAGTTTATCGCACAGACTGATCGAGAGTTTTCGATCAAGGATTTAGGGTACTTGAATTACTTTCTTGGCCTTGAGGTCTCTTCTACATCATCTGGCCTCTTTCTTGGACAGGCCAAGTATGCCAGAGATATTCTTAGTCGGGCGGGTATGACAGATGCTTCTCCAGTAACCACTCCATTCGTACCATTTTAGCAGCTTCACAGTAGCACTAGTGCACCGTTCAACAATCCGACTCTCTACCGGTCTTTGGTTGGTGCACTTCAGTATTTGACCATTACTCGTCCTGATCTGTCATTTGCGGTGAATTCTGTTAGTCAATATCTCCAGGACCCTCGTGAGGATCACTTTGCTGCAGTTACCAGGATTCTACGTTACGTGGCTGGCACGCCTCATCATGGTCTCACATTTTGCTCCGGAGGTTCGTCTACTCTTTGTGCTGATATTTGTGCTTACTCAGACGCTGATTGGGTTCGTTGTTTGGAAACTCGACGATCGACCTACGGCTATGCGGTGTTTTTAGGCGGTAATCTGGTATTTTGGAGTGCCAAGAAACAGCCTACAGTATCTCGTTCGAGTTCAGAGTCCGAGTACCGTGCACTTGCCAATACAGCGGCAGAGGTTGTCTGGCTCTGTCATCTTCTTCGAGACTTACAGTTTCCTCTTGAAGGGCCGCCATTGTTGTTATGTGACAATAACAGCGCCATTTTCTTAGCTGAGAATCCAGTGGCTCATAAGCGGGCCAAGCACATCGACATCGACTATCACTTTGTTCGGGAGTTAGTTGCTTCAACTAAGGTCCGTGTTAGTCATGTTCCCACTTCGTTGCAGTTAGCGGACATCTTCACTAAGGGTCTTCCAAAGTCTTTGTTTGAGTTCTTTAGATCCAAGCTTTGCGTCTCGGTTAACCCGACGCTTAGCTTGAGGGGGGTGTTAGATAGTATTATGGGCCTAGAGCCCAATGTGTATCAGCCTAGGGTTTAACTAGGGTTTCTACCCATGTACTGTCTATATAATTATGAATATGAAACACACCTCAGTATCGAGGTTTATCCCTCTAACAGTGTCATATGAATTTTTAGGGTGTATTGTTTTGTTATATTTAAAGAATAGTTAAGAATTTATGATATATATTTCGATATCGATCTCCCATTGGTAAGAGAGATGAGAGATTGATGCTGCCCGCCTGGTCGCACTACTAGAAAAAACAGGACGTTTCAGCGGTTATTTCGTGTCCTTTCAGCGGTTATTCGAAATCAAAAAACCGCTGTCTATGCTCCCGGTGAAACGTAATGGTTCTATCAGCGCTTTACCGACACTGGGACCCGTCAGTGTCATGTGGCAATGCTGAGTTGGATTGGGCCTAATTGAAGCCAATTACATTTCAACGATTAATAAAAACAGCTGAAACGTTTAAATATTAAAAATAAAAAAAATTGAAATATTTGAATTTCCAAAATTCTCAATATTCTAAATTGAATAAAATATTACAAAACTGAAAATACAAAATATCAAAATTATATTAAAAATCAAGAATGTCAATCAAATGTCATAATACTAATTCATATCATTCTCTACACTAATACATATTGTTCTATACACTAATACACATGAATTGCAGTATAAAGAAGCACCTGGTTTCTCCATTGTGTTCGAGATCTCGACATACAAATCTCCTTCTCAATGCTCTTCTCAGTCCACAGGTAGATGGGGTAGCTGATGAACTCTTCACAAGGTCTTTGATCTTCTTTTCTTCTAGATACTCCATCTGAAAATTCAGAAAAAACCAGATACAAAACTAGTTGAGTACTCCATCCATACAACAGAACAATCTGAACTGTCATAAAAATCAGAGCGAAAATGAAGAACATAGATTACCTGATCTTCTTTGAGGTATAGAGTAACCTTTGTTCCCCTGCCAAGGGGCTCACCCTCAGTGTCACGAGTGACAGTAAAGGAACCACCAGCTTGAGACTCCCACACATATTGTTCATCATCATTATGTTTTTGTGGTGACGATGAGGTCTGCTGGGAGGTGCTACCATGGGAGGTGCAGCTGAGGTCTTTCAGTGCCTTGAGATCAGGAGTGCTGCTTTCAGAAGTTCCAGCTACCCTAACTTGCTTGAAGAAGAGAACCTGAACCACCACGCGTAAAGGAAGCCTCTCATCTTGGACAGCATGCATACAAGCTTCAACCAGCAGCTTCTTACAGTCCATGAGCCTGCAAATCTTCTTCCTTTCGCTCTTACTAATGCTACGATGCAACTGTTTATCATAAACAAAATATCATGAGTATCAGATTGCAAACAGGAGAGCTTAATTACACTAAAAGTATGCAGGATGATATGTTGAAAACTGATTCACATTAATGCAATGATGGTTGAATTCATAGAAAGTATGATACATGATAAGTTAAAATGATATTCACATTGGTATGGGAGGGACATCTTACTTTCATGTACATGTCGAAAAGCCTGAAATCATCTCAGCAAGGTTGACAAAAGCTGACTGAAGTAGATGACGATCCTTGGCTCAGCAAGGTACAAATCAATCAGCTTTACAACCATCAGCTTTGAGGCTCCAGACAGGATCCCGGGGCGCCTAATTTCCTTAATCTCTTCACCATTATGGTCCAATCCCGACAAATCATTCTGGTCCCTTGTCAAAAACTCCTGGAGAATCTCACGAACAACCTGGACATCATACATGGATGTGTCCTTATCCTGGGATGGGATCAGGAGATCACTCACATAAGCCTCTTCTTATAAACACATCTATGCAATTCTACGTAAACAAATGTCAAACCAACTAATCAATATCACAAAAAAGGCACAAAAAGGGCTTTTTACACTTGGTAGAAGGCGCGCCTGAAGCCACAAAATGATCCTCTCGGAATCTGAGGCATCTATACAAATACAAGCATCTCTATTTGGTGCAGATGGTGTAAACGAAATCAAGTTCAAAGAAGAGTACCGGAACAATACCGTCGAGTCTCGACATGCACATGATAGCATCCACATTTTGCAGATATGTTGGGCGAAATAGTTTCTAATGAGTTCATTACAGGCAAACAGCTAGCAAAGTAGGCATCTTTCTTAATGACAAAAATGTGCTTACCCCGGAAATGTGACTCTTCAGTGGAACAGGGACAGGGACATGATTAACCTTACTCCTGCCGCGCCGGATCTTGCTCGTCCTGCGCTGGAAAGGTCATCTCTGGCATCGTCGACCAGAGCTTCTTGGACGACGAGCTTCCGGAAACCCAAACCCGAACCCGTTTCTCAGAAGGCGGCGGTTAAGGAGCAGATGAGCAAGCGGTTCTCTTGCAGCAGCAGCGAGGAGGAAGTTCCGATCGGGTCGTTGATAGACAACAGCCTGAGAACGAAGATGCAGCGGGAGCGCGATTTCTCCGGCAAAGAACAGCCGCGAGAGCGCTGCTGAAGTATCTCAAGCTCATCAAGCCGCAGATCGAGGAGAGGTGTGGATCGGCATTGAGAAAGATGTGGGATGAAAGATGATTCAAGATGTAGAGGATAAGGTTCAATATATAATTATAGCATCAACGGTTCAGATTAGATTAGATAAAATTAATTGACGGATCAGATCTATGGATACTTTTTAAGAAAATGCTATAAGCAATTCAGAATTAATATTTCATTCTAATTATATTCATGAAAAAAAACTATGCAGCCTTTACATGTTCTTTTTGACAACATACAAATTTTAATAACTGCGTATTAACCATCAATTTTAGTATAATTTTAATAAAATATTAAATATTTTGTAAAATATACAATTTCAATACAAATTATTGGTTTTTAACATTGATACCAATTGTAAATTTCGAATAATACAATTCTTTCATAAAATAGTGAAAGCACGGGGTAAAGAAAGCTATAGTTGAAATTTTAATAAATTTTAAATTCACCCCTGTAAAAAAATTAATTTATTTTAAGATGATATCGTGCACATTACACGCTTTATGAACAATGATTAGTACAAATACTTTATTTTAGTGCATTATAAATGGAATAAAAGCAGGGAAAAATATAAAATGTAACTTTTACACTTGATAATGAATTTTCGAACATTCTTATCAATGTTATTTCATGAACTTTCTGTTATAATATTTCAACATCAGTAAAATATACATAATTTCATTTACTAATTGAAATAATTGATCACCACATGATGGAAATATGACTCCAAAGTATATCTACTTAACTACAAGTTATAGTCTTAGTAAAGGTTCTCAGATTCTTGCTACTAAAGTTGTCACTACACGTACTTTTCATCGAGTCAATACCAAAATTATATTATACATTATAAAATTAACATAATCATAAAAAAATCATTATTAAAAGTAAAACATTTGATGTTTTGTGACATTTTCAAATTGTTACTCAATTGAACATTTGTATTAGTGATATTTCATGGACTTTATGTTGTAATGGCATAAAAACACTCAAATATACTTAATTTCATTTAGTATTTGAAACAATTTGATCACAACTATGGGTGAAATATGACTGCAAAGTATATATACTTAACTAAGTTGTAGTCCCAGTAGTACTTCTTAGGTTCTTGCTTCTAAAGTTCTCACTAAACGTACCGAAAATCGAGTCAATACCAAAGAAAATTTACATTAAAAGTGTCTTATACATTCTAAATTACCTTAATCATTAAAAAAATTCAAGTTTAAAAGTCAAAATTTGATATTTTATGACATTTTTCAATTTTATATACCAAGAGCAGCAGTTACTTGTTGCTATGCATACGTGGAGCAGCCATTAGTTGTTGCTATACATACCTAGAGCAACAGTTAATTGTTTCTATGTATACCCAGAGCATAATTTTTACATGAATTCGGTCCATGCACCAAGTCAATATTTCAAATTCATTTGTCGTTAATCACGCCAAGAAACTATCGTATACATAATATAATTATCATAGTTATAACAGAACTAGTTTAAAAGACAATATTTGATGTTTCATGACAATTTTATGACAAGATTTGATGTTTTATGACTAGTTTTCATTATACATATCATTTATTGAACTAATAGCAATGTAAATATACATTAAAAGTGTCATATGCATGATAAAATTTACAAAATTATCAAAAAAATTAGGTATATAAGTTTAAGTTTGTTTGTTTTTGACATTTTTTCAAATTTTTATTCAACCTGACAGTCTATCAATGCTATTTCATGGACTTTATGTAATAATGTCTAAAAAACACTCAAATATGCTTAATTTCATTTAGTATTTGAAACAATTTGATCACAACTATGGGTAAAATATGACTGCAAAGTATATATACTTAACTAAGTTGTAATCCCAGTAGTACTTCTTAGGTTCTTGCTTCTAAAGTTCTCACTAAATGTACCAAAAATCGAGTCAATACCAAAGAAAATTTACATTAAAAGTGTCTTATACATTCTAAATTACCTTAATCATTAAAAAAATTCAAGTTTAAAAGTCAAAATTTGATATTTTATGACATTTTTTAATTTTATATGCCAAGAGCAGCAGTTACTTGTTGCTATGCATACGTGGAGCAGCCATTAGTTGTTGCTATACATACCTAGAGCAACAGTTAATTGTTGCTATGTATACCCAGAGCATAATTTTTACATGAATTCGGTCCACCAAGTCAATATTTCAAATTCATTTGTCGTTAATCACGCCAAGAAACTATCGTATACATAATAAAATTATCATAGTTATAAAATAACTAGTTTAAAAGAAAATATTTGATTTTTTATGACATTTTTATGACAATATTTGATGTTTTATGACTAGTTTTCATTACACATATCATTTATTAAACTAATAGCAACGTAAATATACATTAAAAGTGTCATAACCATAATAAAATTAACAAAATTATCAAAACTATTAGGCATATAAGTAAAAATATAGTTGTTTTTGACATTTTTTCAAATTTTTATTCAACGTGACAGTCTATCAATGCTATTTCATGGACTTTATGTAATAATGTTTAAAAAACACTAAAATTTCCTTAATTTCATTTAGTAATGGAAATAAATTGGTCAACGTACTATGGTGGAAATATGACTCTAAAGTATATACTTAAGTACCCAGTAGTAGTCTTAGTATTGTTTCCCAAATCTTGATACTAAAGTTTTCGCTACGCGTACCTTTCAATGAGTTAACATCAAAGAAAATTTACACGAAGAGTGTCTCATACATACTAAAAGTATAATAATCATTAAAAAATTTGGTTTAGAAGTTATAAATTGATATTAAATGATTTGTTTTCAAATTTTCATACATTTCAACGCTTTGAAACAAGCGTTGAAACAAGAGAGACGTGGCTCCTCTCCTTCATGACACGTGTACACATTTTGCAATTGGGCTATGGGTGAAGTCGTATAGTGTTGGATATGGGCTATGGGAGAATTCGTATAATGTTGGATATGGCCCAAGAGTAGGCTTTTTTTAATTTGCCATCAATTGTTTCAACGTTTGGTGGTAATACTTAAACCGCTGAAATAACACATGGGCCTTTATAAATCAGGATCCATTTAATATATTTGTGAAACAGGCCCAACATAAACCCAATAATTTGGATTGCAAACTAAGCCCAATTGTCGAGTCAGCATTCGTTACAGCGCTACCCTCACCTAGTGCTGAAATAACGCGGGGCCAACCAGAAATTCAACGCAAGCACTCGGTCAATTCATCCAGCAAGCATTCATTACAGCGCTTCCCTCACGTAGCGCTGAAATATGTGGGGTCCATCCACAAATTCAACGACCAGGTTCTGGTCAATGCGTCCAGTCAGCTTCCCGTTCAGCGGAATGCCTGGCAACGCTGAAAGCAGATTGAGCCATATCTCATTGTTTCAGCGACATTTGAGGAAACCGCTGAAAGCTGAAAGTCAACACTTAAATTCTTGGCCAGACTTCGCGCCCAAAATAGAAATAACCGCTGAAATGATTGTTTCAGCTGTTATTTTACACGTTATATCAGCGGTGTGTGCAAACACCACTGAAACGGCTCCGTGTTTTTCTAGTAGTGTCGGTCCAAGTAGTCCCCTGATCCCTGATCCAATGACCTGGCCCTGCAAGAAAGAGAGGGCCTCGGAAGGTACCCGAGGGTAGACCTTCCGGCGTGATGATGAAAGATGGATCCCGGGAGAGAAAAGGGGTAATCACTAGAATAATGAGAAGATACTTACTTGGAATAGTGCTGAGGAGCACTATTTGTACAGTAACCCATGCTCTCCATATGGTTCACGCTCTGTGTGTCTTTTAGTGTGCTTTTCCCTATCCGAGTTGTACGAACTCGGATGCTGCCATATTAGCTTACCTCATAGTGGGCCGAGCCCATGCTACTTGCCGAGTAGTTGGGCATGGGTCTGGTATCACCACTAGCCCCCCGGAAACCGGTTCTTTCGGCCGAGGGTGGGAACTCTCCTGATCTGAGGGCGGAAGGATTGGCTTTCTGTATTCCCTTCCCTGCCCGACAACAATGGGACGAGGTTGCCCTTCTCGAGGACAATTAATAACTGTCATTATTATTTTCTCACTTCCCGAACCCATTTAATCACTGCCTTTTTATTTCCTTTTTTCCGTCTTTTATAAATAGGGCCTTCTATCCATCACTTTCACTAATCGCTTTCAGATCTCAAAGTTGTTCTGCAATTCCTTTCCTTCAAACCTTCATATTCTCTCTCTTCTTCATCGCTATGGCGGCTAACAATGCTCAATACGATGCTCAACCCAAGGCCATCGTCACTTACTCTCTCGAGAGCACTACTCACTCTGCCTCGAACTCTGTTGGCTCGTCGGCATCCTTCAAGCCGATTTATCTTTGCAGCAATGTGTCCCCTTCTGCTCCGAAATTTAAGCGCTCCAAGAACCGGGAACAGAGGGAGATAGACACCGCCCGGGCCCTTCACTTCAAGCCGATGTCTGGACCGCGAAGTGTCTCAGCGGTATGGGAGTCCCTGTGCCTTTGGACGCTCAGATGGCCTCTGTCTCAGCCGAAGAGTCTATGATGTCCGTCCGGTGTATCCCCCGGATCCATTTCATGTGGGGGTTGAGTCTTCCCTTCCCCCCGCTGTACTCCTGGTTCCTGGAGTATTACAATATTTCGCCGGCCCAGATGCATCCGAATGTTGTTGTTGCTGTGAACTACAAAACATTGCATTTTACGGTTGACGATTACTTATCGAGATTAACTACTTTCGGAAGAGAAAATAGATAATCATTCTCTCGTTTATAACCAATAAATAATGTAGCATTATTTCAAATTTCTCACCTCTAGATATAACAAGTGAAAACACTATGTTCAATCTAGTGATGGCATTGGATATGAGAATCGATAAAGATGTAAGCAAGGCAATTGAACACTAGATAGGGAACAATGGATGAAATCATACAAAGCACTATTCCTCTTAGCTCTAATCATCAATTAGGCAAAATGGAAGCATTCTACCCATGAATTTAGCAAGTATTCAACACATTCTACAATTAGGAAGAAAGCCCAATCAACTCATGCATCAAATTCATATGAAATCATCACATTCAATTGCTAATCACAATACCCATAAACAATGCATAAAGAGTTCTCATAATCAAAGATCGAAAGTCTACATCGAATGCTCCCAAGAGTTGTTTAGCCTACTACAATCATATTAATCATACAATACAAACCCATAGATTCAAAGAGATGAAATGATGAAGAAGAAAATGGAACTAGAGAGTTTTCCTTAGTTAAATTCGAACTCCCCAAGATGTGGGGTGGAAAGAGGCTTTTATACTCTCCAAAAGATAAGAAGAAGTCAACTTGCAGCAGTGCGCGGACTCCGCGCCAGTTGGCGCACTTGTGTGAAGGGCTGCGCACTAGAGGGATCTTTGTGAAGGGCTATGCATTACCCCATTGTTGCTTCTTTCGGAGAGTTCCGGTTCTACCTTTTCGGAAAGGCCTTCATCTTCATGTTTAATCACCATTATGTCGCCTCAATCTTCATGTACCTATAGAGTGACGAAACCATGGCATATGGCGTATAACTTCCATACATCACTCTACTCTCAAAATTGCAACAATTATCAACAATTAGGCCTACTTAGCACCATTAGAAACCATTTCTAAGTGCAACAAACATGGTATAACTTGAGCTCATCAAATCTCCCACACTTAAACTCTTGCTCGTCCTCGAGTAAATCACCCAATGCACTCCCTCATAATAAGAACCTCACCAAATACCCCCATTCTACTTTTTACATCTCCTCTACTAAAGCACTCAAGGTCCCCCAAACTTATTGTCAAACATCTCTAAATCTAGAATAAAAGATCAAGGTTTGAAGTTAAGGGACCTTCCCTCCTAAGGTCTACCCATGTGATCGACTCCAACGATCCACATCCCCCTAAAAATGCATCTCCAATCACAAATCTAACCCAATGTAGTGGACTTAGAACGATCCCCATCCGATTAAATTGGATAGTCCACCACATATCCTAAGGGTGCCTCTCTACATCACCAATGCTCGAAAGCATAAATGTAGGCACCATCTAACATGCCAATCTACTCATAAAACAAATATATCATGGCATCACAACCTCCACTAGGCCTAGCAAAATGATATGGCTACATCAACATCCATAGCTAACCTAGTACACATTCACCTTCTAGAGTTCTAAGCACTTACAATCATAAAATCATATCAAGAATGCTTAAACTCTACTCCAAAACACAACCATCCCACCAAACAAATTCACCTCAAAATGAAATTTTTGGAATAATAAGAACAAAACCTCTCCTTTTGCATATGTGCCTTTCGGTTTTCACATAACCTCTCTCTTTTTTTTTCTTTTTTTTTAAACAAAATATATACACTACCAAGAGGAATTAAGAGGAATCTCTCCTCCCACACTTACAAAACATTGTCCCCAATGTGTAATAGGACAAGCATAATGAATCGAAAAGTATGAGAGGGGAGACTCACAATTTGGACCGTGAAGGTCCGGCATCAGAAGAGCCAAAGAAGGGCCGAGCAGGGCGGCGTTCATCCTCATGTCGTTGGCGTCTGGTAATGGTACAGACCGCGGCTGGGTGGCGAGGGTGCATAGAGTGGAACATCTCTGAGAGGCTATCAACGTCATCCTCCAGGCGCTCTTGACCCCTGTGAATGTGATCCAGCTGCACACAGAGTTGTTGATGGTTGTAGTTCACTGTGCTCTCCAGGTCACCAAGGGCTGTGGTAATGCGCGTGGTAGCTCGTATAAACTCTGAAATCATGGTGGAATCCACTCCACCACTGGCAGTCCCAGGATCGGCATCAAAAGGGTCGGGTATCCCATGGTCCGGCACAGGAGGATCAGGTCTAGTGGCTCCCGGAGAAGCAAATTCAGGGTCACAAGATAGTGTAAGAGCAGATAGGAGAAACCCGCGCAACAGAGACACTCGAGCTTGCGGAAGACGTAGAAAGGGAACGCCCCGACGCTTATACTTCCACCCTAGACTGTCATCAAGGGCAAGTATACCAGAAGCCTTTAGATAGTCATAATTAAGAAGGAAGCCATCATCAGGACCAATTCGCTCAACCTGAGAATGGCGGGGAACACCATATCGATCTGCAATCAAAGTAATCATTCCTCCCATGGTAAGATGCCCTGTATGGCGATGAGCATTAAGACATGCAGTAATGAAAATCTGCGCCCAATCAGGTATGCCATAGGTAGCTGCTGAGGTACAACCCCATAGACAAATAAGCTCATTCTGATCAACTAAGGCATGCTCTCCCTTGCCATGAATACAAGAAGATAACAACCGATGGATAAGTCTAACAACCGGATGGAAAATGGCGGAGGAGGAAGAGTTATTATTGTGCATAGATACACCAGAAAGTTGATTCCAAAAGGAGTGGCGGGCAAAGTTGATCTATTTATGATTGACCATGCGGTGGTCGATACGGCCCTTAGAGATGCCAAAACAATCGAGCAAGTCCTCATGAGAAAGTGTAAATTCCTGATCACCCAAATGGAAAGAGATAGCCGGCACATCACCATCATCAGTCTCAGTGGTACTTGTCTCAATAGTGGATAAGAACTCAAGAGTAAAACTAGCAAAAATGGGTACTGCTAAGTCCATGAGGTCTTCAAGGCCTCCGTTTTGCATAAGGACAAGGATAGAGGATTCAAGGCCAAGCTGCTGAAGAAGCGGGCGATGGAAGAATTTGGTGGGCAGAATTGGTCGCCTTTCTAAAGCAGCCCACTTGGCTTTGGCTCTGTCATTAAGTGTCGTTAAACCCTTCAAATCAAGTGGAACCGGTGGAGGAGCTGGTGATGGTGGGGAAGGCTGTGGAGCAGCCCTTCCAGGGACGGCGGTACGTCGACGCTTAAAAAGGGAAGTAGATGCCATATTCCCAACTCAACAGACAAAACAGTACACACCCTCGAAGAAACAGTCCCAAATAACAGTGCAAATACCAACTTCAGCAAAGCTCCACAAAGAACCAACACAATCACAAATTATCTGAACACCGCACAACTCACAGAGAACAGTCCCAAATCACCAAATTCAGAGAAACCAGTAGAATAAGTACCCGAAATCCTATGCTGAGAGGCAGAGATGGTAGTGACCATGCTGAGAAGGGGCTGGCTGGAGGTATGGTGGTGCCGAGACGACGCCGGAGATAGGTGGTGGCGGGGCGGTTGGCAGGTAGAGATTCTGGTGAAGGAGATCCAGTCACGGTTTGTGACTCGGGATTTAACCGACGGAGGGGATGGCCGTGGCCGGTGGTGGAGGTTGATGGTGGAGTCTCGCCGGCGTTGCAGAGGAGTCCAGTGGTCGGTGACTGACGAGCACACGAGATCTCCGGCGGAATTGAGGGTACCGAAGATTTCCGGTGATGGTGAATGGAGCAGATTGGAGCCTCCTGGATGGTGGCGAGGATATTCTACGCCGACTAGGGACCTGGTGCGGTGAAGGAAGCCCGCCTGAAGGCAGCCGTGGTGGTACTCTGTGGGTTCTGATCGGAGACGGCTGAGTCGCGACGGCGTGGTGGTGACCGCGGTGGATCTCGATCAGGATGGAGATGAGTTAGTGGCCGGCGAATGGTGGAGTTGAGCAGAAGGTGCAGTGGGCTCGTCGCAGACGATGATGCTGGCGAGTGAACACAGTTGGCGAGGACGCCGGAGACCCAATGGGTGGTGACTCGCCGCGGTGAGCAGCCGCGGCGGCAGAGGAATCGGTGGCTGGGATCGATCAGGAAAGGGGACGGGTGGAGTAGTGGGCAGGCGACGGGAGGTTTCCGGTGGTGTGAAGGACTGGGCCGGTTATGGTGGTGGCCGGAGACTGGTCGCCGACAAGGGGGACTGGAGTCGGGATGGTGGTGGAGTGGGGGAGGAGTGGTGATGAGGGACGTTGTGTGGATAGAAGTGGGTGATCTGGTGTGTAATGGGTCAAAGTCAACTGGGTCAAATGGACAAGTGCACAGACCAAGCACTAGTAAGGACACCTTCCAAAAGCCCGCGCGAATATAACGTGAAATCTGCCACGGGAAACTCCGAGCGGGCTTTGCGGCACTAGGCGCGATAAGTTTCTGATTAACAAAGGCCCGCGCGGTCCTCTTTTTTTTTGTTGCAACGATCGTCCTTGCTTTGTACCTGAAAAATTATAAACACATACCCCGTGTAAAATCAACTAAAAGAGAAATAATAATAAATATGAAAAACAACTATATAGAAATGTAACACATCGTTCAAGATAATATGAAAAATAAAGAACGATCAAAACCGGTTTATTTGACATCGTCGGCACGACTTACCTCCAATGAAATCACTCATAGGTCGGCTCGGTGAGATGCATCTCATCAAGGATTTCCGAATTAAAGTTCTCACAATATGGCTTCAAGCGTTGGCCATTTACTTTAAAAATCTTAGAGGTGGCTTCAATATTGATATCTACCGCACCATGTGGATATACTTTCACAACTACGAATGGTCCCGTCCATCGAGACCGCAATTTACCGGGAAATAGACGAAGGCGATATAGAAATAGGAGTACTTTTTGACCAACCTCAAAGTTCTTCCAAATGATCATCTTATCATGCCATGCCTTCGTTTTCTTCTTATAAATAGCGGCGTTCTCGTAGGACTCGTTCCTTAGCTCCTCTAGCTCTTGTAGTTGTAACTTCCTTTCATTCCCGGCTTCATCTAGATTGAGGTTGAACTCTTTGATTGCCCAATAAGCCTTGTGTTCCAACTCCACCGATAGATGACAAGGCTTCCCAAAGACTAATCGATATGGAGACATACCGATTGGTGTCTTAAAAGCCGTCCTATATGCCAATAATCCATCATCTAACCGAGTACTCCAATCCTTTCGAGTCGGTTTAACTGTCTTTTCAAGGATGGACTTGATTTCCCGATCGGAAACTTCGGCTTGGCCATTAGCTTGTGGGTGATAGGCGGTGGAGGTCTTGTGGTTTACACCATACTTCTTCAACAATGTGGCGATCATTCGATTGCAAAAGCGGGTAGCCCGATCACTAATCAATGCTCTAGGAATCCCGAACCTTGAGAAGATGTTTGCTTTGATAAACTCTGCAACCACTTTAGAATCATTAGTTTTAGTGGGGAACCGCAAGCAAGATATATTTGAAACAGAACGAGTTAGGAAAAGGACCCATAAAATCAATACCCCATACATCAAACAATTCACAATATAAGGGAGCAGTTTGGGGCATTTCATTACGAGACGAGATATTCCCTACTCTTTGACATTTATCACAAGATTTGCAAAAGCTATAGGCATTCTTATTCAAATTAGGCCAATAAAAACCACAGTCAAGCACTTTTCGAGCAGTTCTTCTAGCACCGGAATGACCACCACATGCATAAGAATGACAAAATGTGAGAATAGAGTTAACCTCACTATCGGGGATGCATCTCCTCACAACTTGGTCGGAGCAATGTTTCCATAGATATGGATCATCCCACACATAGAATTTAGCATCATGTTTCAACCTATTCTTCTGAGCAGTGGTGAAACGAGGAGGAAACTTGTTAGCAACAAGAAAATTCACAATGTCGGCATACCATGGAAGAGAAATACTAAGAGCAAACAAATGCTCATCCGGGAATTCTTCTCGAAGACATTCTTGTTGCACATTTGCCTCAACTCCAAGCCATGGCACTAGGCGGCTCAAGTGGTCGGCCACAAGGTTTTCGGCACCCTTATTGTCCTTCACTTCCAAGTTAAATTCACTCAAGAGTAAAATCCATCGAAACAACCTTGGTTTCGCGTCTTTCTTCGTCATTAAATAACGAAGTGCTGCATGGTCAGTGTAAACAATAACCTTGGTACCAAGCAAATAAGACCGAAATTTTTCAAGTGAGAAAACTACCGCTAACAATTCTTTCTCTGTGGTAGAATAATTTCTCTGAGCCTCATTAAGAGTCATGGATGCATAATAGATGGCATGGGGCACTTTTCCTACCCTTTGACCTAATACCGTGCCAACGGCATAGTCACTTGCATCACACATAATTTCAAAGGGAAGAGAACAATTAGGAGGTTGAATGATGGGGGCGGACACAAGCATAATCTTTAAACAATCAAATGCCCTCTTACAACTCTCATCCATCACAAATTCTACATCCTTTTGTAACAACATACACAAAGGAGAAGCAATGTTTGAGAAATCTTTGATAAAACGGCGGTAGAAACCAGCTTGACCAAGAAAAGAACGAACTTCACGCACACAAGTAGGGTAAGGCAAAGTTTGAATTGTATCAATTTTAGCTTTATCTACCTCAATACCCTTAGAAGAAACCACATGACTTAATACAATACCTCTTTCAACCATAAAATGACATTTCTTGGAATTTAGAACAAGGTCAAACTCAATGCATCGTTGAAGAACTAATGACAAATGTTCCAAACAATCATTAAAAGAGTTTCCATGAACGGTAAAATCATCCATAAAAACTTCAACAAAGTTTTCAACATATTCCGAGAACATGCTTACCATGCACCTTTGAAAGTCGAGGGTGCATTGCAAAGCCCGAAAGGCATGCGTCGATAAGCAAACATACCATAGGGGCATGTGAATATTGTCTTCTCTTGATCTTCTGGCGCAATCGGCACCTGGAAATAACCTGAATAGCCATCAAGAAAACAATAGAAAGAGTGCCCTGCAAGCCTTTCAAGCAATTGGTCAATAAATGGCAAAGGAAAATGATCCTTTCTAGTCACCGCATTCAACCTCCGGTAGTCTATGCAAACTCGCCATCCATTCTGAACACGAGTAGGGACCAACTCTCCCTTTTGATTCTCTATCACTGTGACTCCGGTTTTCTTAGGGACCACATGTATTGGGCTCACCCATTTGCTATCGGAGATTGGATAAATTATCCCCGCATCTAGCAATTTGATCACTTCGGCTTTCACTACCTCCATCATGGGTGGCTTCAATCGCCTTTGAGTTTGTCGCACGGGTTTAGCATCATCCTCCAACAAAATCCTATGCATTCAATTGCTTGGACTTATACCCTTGATGTCGGAAATAGTCCACCCTATGGCTTTCTTGTGCTCATGTAGCACTTTCATCAACTTGACTTCTTGCTCTTTGGTGAGTTTACTAGATATTATAACTGGAAGTTTCTCACTTTCACCGAGATAAGCATATTTAAGGTCTTGAGGTAGTGGTTTTAATTCCACCACCGGAGACGTCTCAAGAGAAGACCGGTCACCCGATGCTCTCGAGTCAGAAAGACCTAAGATAGGCGTATCAAGGGAAAGCTCTTCATAAGAATCTAGTGCACTCACACTTTCTTTCGCTCTAGACCCAACACTACGAAAGGTTGAGTCATCACTACACAAGCTCCTTTCAATAGCATTCAACAAAGGATCATGAGCACCATCTCTAAGAACATCTTGCACACAAATTTCAACCACATCAATAGAATTGCAAGAATGATCACCATTTGGGGATTCCATATCATCATGATTGTGAAATTCTATTTTATCCCCATCAAATTCCATGGTGAGTTTGCCATTAAACACATCAACCACGGCTCTTGACGTTTTCAAAAATGGGTGCCCCAATAGAATTGGTGCGGCATAGTTATCATGTTCCATGTCAAGAATGTAAAAATCCGCGGGGAAAATCAACTTGTCGACTTTAACCAACACGTCCTCTACAATACCCTTAGGGTATGCACTAGAACGATCGGCAAGTTGAATTACCACCCCGGTTTTAAGTAATGGACCAATGTTCAGAGATTTATACACCGATAAGGGAATCAAGTTAATTGATGCACCTAAATCTAGCATGGCCTTTTGAAAAAATATCCCTCCTATGGTGCAAGGAATGGTAAACATCCCGGGATCACCACATTTTGGAGGGATTTTCGCTTGAAATAAATCCGAGACATTAACATTCATCCCCTCCTTAGTGGCATCTTTTAAACGTTGCTTACGATTATTAGCACATAGTTCCTTCAAAAATTTAGCATATTTAGGAACTTGACTAATAGCATCGAGTAAAGGAATGTTTACCTCACATTTACGAAATACTTCGTAAACGTCCTTGTCAACCTCCTTCTTTCGAGTATCTTTCAACGCCTCGGGGTATGGGGGTTCCACTTCAAATGGTTGAGTCTCCTTCTTCTTCTTGTGAGGGGGAGAAAATGGAGGAGATGGTGGCTCGCCATTAGGTGATGTCCCTTGAACAAGTATCTCCGTTTCAACCACTTTTCCCTTAAGGATCTTCTCTACACTCCGTTTCTCGACCCTTTCCTCGGCTTCCTTCACCAACACAATGTCATCCTTGGCCAATGTCTCTTCAACTACCTTGTTGGTCAAATGCTTCACAACGAACCCTTTCTTGGTCTCTTCTTCAACTACCACCTCGGGTTTATGCTCCTCTTTCCCACTCCTCAAGGTTATAGCGCTAGCATTCTCCCTTGGATTCATTTCGGTTTGTGCGGGAAGGTTACCGGAATTTTGGGCTTTCAAGTACCCCACATCGGTAGCTATTTGAATCATTTGCACTTCTATCGACTTGAAACGCCCATCATCCAAGGAATACCCCGAACTTTCACCTCATTCATGAGTTCTCTCTTCATACCTTCGAGAATTTTGAGGTCCTCTATTGTAAGATCGCTCTTGTCCTTGGTTTTTAGGGTATTGTTGAGGTTGGGATTGGTAGTGTTGGTTTTGAGTATCCTGGTATCCTCGATACCCTTCACCTTGGTAGCCTTTGATACCCTCCATAACCTTGGTAATCTTGGGAGTCTTGAAAGCCTTGATCTTGGTAGCCTTGATACCTTTGATCTTGATAGCCTTGATACCCCCCATAACCTTGGTTTCTAGGATAGTTTTGTTGTGGAGGAGCTCTATCGTAGGATCGACCACCTTGGCCTTGATTCCTAGGTGGTGCTCTATCATAATATTGACTACCTTGACCTTGGTATGCTTGATTATTGGAGAAAGATTGTTGGCCTTGTTGTTCCTTCGTTTCATCTCTCCACCGAAAATTAGGATGATCCCTAGATCCGGGGTTGTAGTGTTGAGCATAAGGGTCGCTTCTTCTTTGAAATCCTCTATCACTACCTTGGCCTTGACCACCTTGATTTCCCTTAGGTCTATCACCTTGATAACTTCTACCACCTTGAAATCCTCTCCCACCTTGGTTTCCACCATAGAACCCTACGACATTCACCTCTTCATCGTAGTATTCTTGATTTTGGGGAAAAGAGTCGGTGGAGTGGTTAAGAGAACATGTGTCACATGTCAAGACTTGTTGCCTCCTATTGCATCCCATGTTGTTTCCACCACTTTGAGCCACTACTAAACTCTTTACCGCGGCCGTGAGCTCTCTTATCTCCGCTTGAGTAGTATCATCTCTAGTTACTATGGAAACAATCGGCCTTGCTCTTCTACTTCTTCTAGGTCCTTCCTCACATGCTAGACGTTCAAACAACTCTATAGCATCGGTGAAACCAATCAAGGAAATGGAACCGAGACAAGCACTCTTCACTAACCGAGAATCTTGTTCATTAAGACCATTGTAGAAGAAAGCAACCAACTGAGGTTCGGTGTAGCCATGGTAGGGGCAACTTGCCACAAGCATTTGAAATCTCTCCCAATAGTCTTGGAAACTCTGATCTTCCTCCTGAAGAATGTTGCTAATGGCTTTAACTATCACCGAAGATTTAGAGGGGGGAAAGAACTTGTCAAGAAACCTTTCCTTCAATTCCGACCATGAGGTGATGGAGTTGGACGGAAGACGACTCAACCAAATCTCGGCTTTGTCTTTCAAGGTAAAAGAGAAGGTTTTCATTTTGAAATGATCTTCATTGACTCCAGGGGGTTTCATGCTACTAGTAACTCGAAGGAAGGAATCGAGATGGTAGTTGGGATCGTCGGTATATCTTTCATAAAAGGATGGAAGTGCATGTATGACCCCCGACTTGATCTCACATTCGGTACCTGTCAGAAAGACGATACTCGATTGTTCTTGATCATAGGCTTGACGCATATATCCCCTCATAGGAATATTGGTGGGAGGATTGTTGGAACGGTGGAATGGGTTGAAAAAGGTATCACGGGGTGCTTCTTCTCCCGCCATATTGGAATTGGATGCTTCATTTTCTGAAAGATTGTTGGAATAAACACTCTCTTGTGTACTCCTTCTGAGTTGTCGAAGAGTCCTAGTTAATTCGGAGTCGTAGTGCAAAGGGTCTTGGTTCGAGGAACGAGTACGAACCATGCACCAAGAGCTAGAGAAATACGTCTCCAAGAAAAAGAAACAAAAACAAAGAAAATAGAGTTAGAGAAAAAATACAATCAACACCTAAAAATACGCCTCTTCCCCGGCAGTGGCGCCAAAATTTGAGAGGTCGTCGTTATACCTCTCCAAAAATACAATTTATATTTCACTCACAAGCTCTACACACAACTAAGCATATAGTGGCAAGCAAGGTTCGTTTCCACAGAGAAGAGTACACTTTCAAGTATCTCAAATAGATTTACTACTCTAACTACTATAAAATAACTATAATATAATATATATATATATATATATATATAAGAGATGTAAATAAGGGGGAATTTGGAGTTTGGTTGTAGAAAACACTACAATGTTATGCTAAGCTATAGCTAAAGATACAATTAAACTATATAGAAGATGGATTAACTATGAGATTACTAGACTTGGAGGCATTCGACTTCAACTTTCGACTCGAGATTAATCCTGGAACTACAACACATTGCATTTTAGGGTTGACGATTACTTATCGAGATTAACTACTTTCGGAAGCGAAAATAGATAATCATTCTCTCGTTTATAACCAAGAAATAATGTAGCATTATTTCAAAGTTCTCACCTCTAGATATAACAAGTGAAAACACTATGTTCAATCTAGTGATGGCATTGGATATGAGAATCGATAAAGATGTAAGCAAGGCAATTGAACACTGGATAGGGAACAATGGATGAAAGCATAAAAGCACTATTCCTCTTAGCTCTAATCATCAATTAGGCAAAATGGAAGCATTCTACCCATTGATTTAGCAAGTATTCAACACATTCTACAATTAGGAAGAAAGCCCAATCAACTCATGCATCAAATTCATATGAAATCATCACATTCAATTGCTAATCACAATACCCATAAACAATGCATAAAGAGTTCTCATAATCAAAGATCGAAAGTCTACATCGAATGCTCCCAAGAGTTGTTTAGCCTACTACAATCATATTAATCATACAATACAAACCCATAGTTTCAAAGAGATGAAAAGATGAAGAAGAAAATGGAACTAGAGAGTTTTCCTTAGCTAAATTCGAACTCCCCAAGATGTGGGGTGGAAAGAGGCTTTTATACTCTCCAAAAGATAAGAAGAAGTCAACTTGCAGCAGTGCGCAGACTCCGCGCCAGTTGGCGCACTTGTGTGAAGGGCTGCGCACTAGAGGGTGCGCGGACCGTGCAGCAGTTGGCCCACTTTGTGAAGGGCTGCGCATTACCCCATTGTTGCTTCTTTCGGAGATTTCCGGTTCTACTTTTTCGGAAAGGACTTCATCTTCATGTTTAATCACCATTATGTTGCCTCAATCTTCAAGTACCGATAGAGTGACAAAACCATGGCATATGGCGTATAACTTCCATACATCACTCTACTCTCAAAATAGCAACAATTATCAACAATTAGGCCTACTTAGCACCATCAGAAACCGTTTCTAAGTGCAACAAACATGGTATAACTTGAGGTCATCAGGGTCCGACCAGGTCCAGTCCCGATCTACTGAAAGGATAGGCACCCGTTATCCCCATCATCTCCTCTCTGGGTTATGGATGTCTATGACCCGCACTTGATCACGAACTCCGCTCACGAACTGATCTGCAAAACAAAGGCCCCGGGTGTCCCAGGGATAGACACTCCGACGCTCAAGTATGAGATTAGATGGGAGGTCTACCAAACCTTTAGGGTATTTATATGGCTAAAATCCGTAGATCACCAAGATATGCATTTATGGTATGAATACAACTCTTATGGGAATAGAGATTGTATCACCATGTATAATAGAAGTGTATTTCAGACATGGTTATGTTACCATGTTTAGGATAGCTATATTACCATCTTTAAGTAGACGTATATTCCTTGTAGAACATTCATAATATACACATTCCTTATAAGGATTAGGATTGATGGACCTGTGGATCCACCTTCCGCGTATCTCGAGCCCACGACCCTTCTCGGGCCCTGGTCCGAGTATGAATGAGGTCCGAATACGAACCATGGACTTATCAGTAGCCCTAAGGTAGATCTTCAGAATATAGAGTACCTCATCTCGAAGGTTGAAGGAGAAGCTTGCTTCTCAAGGGAATACCAATAACTCGAGGGAGAATAACTCGGAGTGTTAAGCTCGGGGTGCCCTTCTAAGACTATCCTCTCGAACTTACCCTTCTGAATATCTAGCTTCAAGTTCTTTCATATTCCATAAGGACACGTGGATGGTTGGATCTGAATCTGCCTTTTTGAATTCTGAGGAGACTGACACGTGGTCTTGATTCATTGTATCTTCTGGCGGTGAGGAGGACCAACCTTCCAATTGCCTATATCGCTTCACGAGTCGAGGTAATTACTCCACTTAAATGCATACTAAATACTGATTATATAACCAAGTTATTTTCCTTGTGTTTGTCATCAATCTTCATCCAAGTATTTTGCGTTTTCATCTCTGCAAAAATTCTCAACCAAACTCTTGTCTTTCTTCATCATCTTCCTCTCATAACAACCCCTTTTTCCCCCCATTCTCTGCATTGCCATGTCGTCAGCAAACTCTAGCCTTCCCTCTGGCGATGGAGAGAATGTTCCCTTAGCTCGTGACTTTCGCACTTTATTCCTGGAGGTTGAGTCTGGGAATTGACGGAAGTAACTATGGCGACACCGCTGCAGGCGGTAGCTGTAGTGGTAGATGACGGTGCCTCCGGGTCTGAGATAGAACCCAATGTGGAGCCCCAAGTTGATAAACGGGTTCCGTCCGCCGAGAGTGTGAATGATGTCACCAAGGTGGTCGACGAAAATACCCTACAATTTTTGAAGTCATGCAGGTTGTCGTACCCCATCGAGGCTGGTTTGAAGCTCGAGGACCAGACTCTCCGGTCAAGGATCTTGTGAGCCCCACTCGAGGGGTAGTATATGGTAGATTTTTGCAAAAGGGCTTGAGTTTTCCCTTTCCCCCTGTGTTTTCACAGTTCCTTCAGCAGCATCGGCTTCACCCTTGCCAGATTCATTCCAATGTGGCTGTGACAATGGTGGCTTTTATCTCCTGGTTTTCTCGGAAGGACTATGAGCCAAGCCTAGATCTGTTTAGGAGCTTGTTCCAGCTGTTCTGCTTCAAAGATCGCGAGCATATTACCCTAACCCCCCGAATGGGTAACGTTTTCACTTTTCCTGACAATAGCGGCAAGTGGGAGGACATTCGGCTAACTTTTGATCGAACAAAATATGAGGTTCCTGATTGGAATCCGAAGCCGAAGGACACTGTGCCTCTTGACGTCTTTGAGATGCCTGTTCATTTGGAGGGCATCGTTAAGAAGCTCTTGAAGGAGAAGATTGTCTTCGGGAAAGATGTCTGATATATTTCTTTTACCTAGCGTATTTACGCTCTTCCTTATGTATACAGCCTCTCCTCCAAAGAAAAAGATCAAGAAAGGGAAGGCCAATCTCCGGGTCATAGATGAGGAGGTAGAAGAGATGGAAGTGGAGGCTAGGGAATCTTCAGATGATGATGAACATGACCTAGAGCTGGTAGTGTCTGAAGATACTTCTCTGAAGAAACTGAAATACTATCTGAATTACCCAGAGGAAGAGGATGGTCAGGCTTCTCGGAGTCTTCTAAGAAGTATCCCTTCATCGCTGAGGTAATTATCCCTTCCATAATGCTATATGAGTTTCTCAGCTATCGAGTTTTCATATGTCTTCTACTTTTACAGTTGATGGCGAATTTGTCCACGGTGGGAGATCGATCTAACGATGTGATCTGGTACTTGTCTGATTCTGTAATGGAGTTACATGCCAAGTGCCGGGCCTTCAGGGCGAAGAAGGAGGAGGTGGAAGTTGCCCTTTTGACTCTGACAGCCGAGTCTGTCGCACCTACTCCTCTTATTCAGGCGTCATCGGAGGTGACTCAACTGGAAGCCAGGGTAAAACGGCTGGAGGCCGAGAAGGAGGACTTGCTGTTGGCAAAGAAATTCCAGGATAAGGAGCTGGAGATTTATCGGGATATTGCAGAGGAGCTGGCGCGAAATCAAGCTACGGAGAAGGACCCAGAGGAGACCAAACGACTCCTAAAGCTTTGGAGTGCCTTCGTTGCTTGTAGCCCCGAGTTTCAGAGCCATAGGGAGGAGTATGGAGATTTATTCCATTCTTCTGAGCTCCATGCAATCTTGGGTGGCGTTCTGCAACTATGTCAGTCCGAGGAGGAGGTGAAGATGATGAAGGAAATCTTTTCTCATCCCAAAGCTGCTGATAAGCTTTCTGCTCTGACTGCTAAACGCTGGATCCCTGGAGCCGAGTTTTTAGATGCATTGGATCCCTCCGAGAAGGTAGTAACATCAGGAGATTTATCGAGGCTTATTAGAGCCAAGTATCCTGAATTACATTCTCTTGAAGAGGTGCTTGATCCTTATACTAGCAAGGTTGAATAGTTCTGGTAGGTTTGCTACCTTACTTGCTGGCATCTTTTAGTCAGCCTCGGTCTTCATGATTTACTGGAAAGGAGCACCAGCCTCGGCTGTTAAGTTCTCGTAATTATCCATGATGAATACTCTGCGAGCTTAATATTGTTTGGTTTCTTCCTTAGCTGTCTTTTGACAAGGCTTTTAATGTCACAGCGTGTAGAGAAGTTGACAATAGCCCATCTCTCCAGCGTTACTTCTGGTGAAGTCCTAGGAAACCCTATTGAGTGTATTTAAAATTACCATATTCTGATGTAATAACACCTTTGATATGTTCTTTTTAGGTTCGAGGTTTAGCCTCTTATGCGCCCTCTTGAGGGTCTTGTATTAGAAGTATCATATTCTGATTAATAACACCTTTGATAAGAATAATCTGTGTTCGAGGTTTTTCCTCTATCACTACTAGAATATCAAGCCATCTAAGGTAGTTCATCCTTCATGTGTTAAGGCAGAAAACAAATGCCTTCCCTGGTAGTGACTTGAATGAGAAAAATCATCTAAGGCGGTTCCTCTTCCGCCTTAGATGTTTTTGGGTTTAAGGCGTTTGTTTCCGCCTTGGATGTAGGCTTATACGCCTTGCTAAACGCTTACGAACTCGCTAGAGTGAACGTCTGTATGATATGAATTGGCTCGTTGCGAAACCGTAACTAGCAAACGCTAGTCCCAAAAAAATGGTTGATTGTTATGTTACGACAGCAGCTTACGGATCGCCAGATGAAATACTAACGACTTCGCTACATTGAAAAGCCTAGACAGGTTACGAGACTGGTTACGACTTCCAGCACGCGGATCGCTAATATTGGTTACGATCTCGTAGGTGAACCTAGTTTTTCATATATTTATCTGCTGACGAGACTGGTTACGACAAATAGGGGCGAATCGCTCGGTCATAAGTAGCGAACTCGTTACAAGCCAAGTTAAAACAAACGAGCCAGGTTACGACAGCCACTAGCTACTCGTAGGTAACACCGTAGCGAGGTCGCAACCGAACAATTGTTTTTCATAAAAATTGTGAAAATGATATTATAAAAATATCATGAAAGTAGTTGGTTCGAGAGAGTTAACGATTTCGTAAGACAATCGCTTATGTGTGTAGTGACGATGTCGCTACAAAACTCGCTAAAGTTAAACGACGTCGTTTTTGCTCTGGGTGAGCGAGAAAAAAAATTTACGTTACGAGTAAGCTAGACATTCGCCTGGCATTGGCGTGTATTGTTACGAGCTCGACAGAGATTAGATTGGAGAGGCAGAGAAGAACGAGCGATTGGGTAGCGAGGGCGCAAAAACTAAGCTCAGAAATATAATTCGGGCGATTGAAGTAGCGATAGTACAAGATGATCGCAACTATTTTAATGTTACGGGCGAGAGAAGTAACGATCTCGCAGGCAATTCGTAAGTGTCACAAAATTATAGGATTTGAGCCATTTTCACCCATTTCCACTAAAATTGGGTTTCATTTTAATTGTCTAAGCTGTCAATTGCAAGATGCATGGTATCTAAGCACAAAACATGAACATGAAACACTATCAAGCCACATTTTATAAACTTATGGAAGTAATGGAACTCAAAAGTAAATATATGCATCCATTTGACAAAAAAAGAAACTAGCTTTTATTGGGAATGTGAGGCCTAGAGATGTACCGAGATCTAATAAGGACCAAGTGTCTAGCCAATGCATCTCTACCATCCTCCAACTCCTTCTTGGTGTACGGTGCATGATTTTCCTCGATAATCTAAGAATATGAAATGTTTTTTTAATGCTATTGAATGCAACGTAGATAGTAATAGGTACAATAAGTAGGTTATAAGAATGCTTACGCGATGTAATTCCAAATTATCTTGAACAAGGCCAACTACACACTCGCTTGCGTACAACATCATATAGTAACCGCACTCCCAATTTGACAATTGCTTTCGGTGCTGAAAGCGAAGAAGTATAACAAATGATTTGAAATGAAATCATAGTGGAAATAAATGAGCATTGGATTTGTACTGTCATCTGAATCTGTATAAGGTTGACCTCTTGGTCGGATATTTTGGCTTGGTTCAATGCTATTTGGAGTTTGGATGGTTTAGGGTCTTTGCTACTATGTTTGATACTAAACGCCTCTATTTTAGTAACATAACCACCAATTCCCTTAGCTCTTCCCGGATGCTCGGCCTTCCCAAGTGCCCTACGTAGCACATCGTGTTTACCGAAAGGGATTAACAAGCCTTCTTCAACTTCACGCTCGACCTCGTCCTAAAAAGGTAGTATAGTAAATGAAAAGTTATTATCGTAATCAATTGTTGTGTTTGATTGTTTGATTGTAGATACTAAAATGGAATATGGTATGGCGTAGTAGGTTAAGCGTACCACTCGATTAGCCACCCTTTTTGCCTCATCACTTGAGAAAGTCCCGTCTTTTTTAATTCTACCCAAGACGAATAATTGTTGTCTACTATATGTTGTAGGGTCTTCGGCAATGACTAGCTTGTTCGCCACTTCCGCGTCCATGCCCCCATCCACTAGCTTGTTAGGAATAAAGCACTAACCGAAACAAAAATATTTGGCTAATTCGCATGACACTATTATTGCAAGATGTAGTAAGTAAACTAACCTTTGCGTTATTTTCTAACCATCGTTTCTTGAATGCCTCCCAAGTAAGGGTTACAATGTGATTGTAACGCGTACTTGGATCTTCCTCAAACCTCGTGCCCTTCGGTTTGATATAATCCTTGGCAAGGGTATATTTGTGTTCTCGATGAGCTTTTGATGCGATTTGAAGAGCCTTCTTCTTCACTTGATCATAGGATGTTGCCTCGATAATAAAGGGGCGCTACAAATGTGATCATAAAAATAGTCACACTCACAATTTTCAATTGAAATTAAAAATAAGTACCACACTAACCTTGCATTCCTTCCATATATCCTTTTTGATTTAGACCATCGCGCGACATCATCGTCGGGTGAAATAGCAACACCAATGTCATTAAACTTGACATGTGTTAGTATTTTGTTATCGATCCTAATCTCTAATTCGCGACAATGTGTGAGGAGTTGAGCTTCTTTCGATGCGCGAGTCACTTCTCGTTGTCTTCTAACCTCACTTGAACCGCCAACAACATTTTCCCCCCCACTTGAGTCGGAGTTAATGGAACTTGAAGGGCTCTCCATTAAGCTTCCTTTGTATATTGAAATTTGTTAATGACTAACACAATACTAATAAATCAAAGTTGTACTTTGTAGTAAAAACATTATATTTCATAATCCTAAAATTTAGGGCTAAGCAAGCTATGGAGAATTTTAAAAGAAAATCTTGATTTTCGTTCAGGACATGCTTCTGACATGATATTTAGTAATAACATGATAAATAGAGGCACCATGTACAAGAAAATCAAATTTTTAGCAAATAAGAATGAAAAAAATCGTACCTTTGGTATATGACAAAGTTGTGTCGGTAGAATTGATTATTTTGGTTGGGGATGGTCTACCTTGTTTGTCCCTCTCCTACCCATAACAAAGGATGTTACCAAATTGAACAAGAACAAATAAATATTGACATTAATTGAAAAAACCAAACCCTAAAAATGTGGTTGAGAATTTATTGCAAAACTTACCAATCTTTTGCATGCAATTAGTGGCTAGTTCCACTTTGTTTTGACACAATTGATGTGAGAAGATGTATGGGATGGGTAATGGAGATTTGATGTGAAGAAAGTTGAGGAGATTTGAGAAGATGTGCAAAAGTTTGGACTTTTGGAGATGAAACCCGTAAGAAGTGAGGATAAGATGCCAAAAGTGTTGTGTTTTTCTGTTCTATAACGTGTTTACTATATTCTAGCTTACCTTGTTGCAAAATCGGCACTCTCTCGTTACACCTGACGTGGATATTTACGAAGTCGTTACGTGCTCATGTGATTGCCTTTTATGCTCTACTTAATCCTTCTAGCGATATCGTAACTGAAAAGCTGACATAAAGTATGTTACTAGGATGTTGCGACATCGCTACAAATGAACCCACGAACCCTACTTAAGATTTTTTTTTTTAATGCACTCATACATTTTTAAATCACGATTTAAACGAAATGATGGTATAAGACACTAATCATTCTATTTTAAGAATAATTTTCATTTGTTCCGTCGTATGCTCATGTAGAACGGGATAGGGATTTGGTCACTTAATCTGCAATTACATAATTTGAAAGAGTTTTAAGAAACGTAGTCTTTAATTGTAAGACAATAAGAAACTCTACACATCATGTGTACGCTTGAAAACGCTATCCATCGCTTACCTTTAGAGACAACAGCATAGTAGAGCTTCACACATGAACTACATATATATATATGCGCAGTTCAAGTGCATTTCATTAGAGATACTTAGTTTATTACAACTCATTTATGTGATTACAAGCACGATTATTGAATTAAACAAAGTTTCATGCACACGTTCACTCACCAACTGTCATCACTAATCATACTACCGAGTATCGCTTAATAACATTGCATGCTGATGTACTAAGATGTACCCTGCTTGACATAATGTGATGTTCGATATTTTCCAAATTGAGTATTATACTGTTTGGATATAAAATGTACATATTTAAGAATATGATATTGCGTTTTAAATTTTAAACCGAATTATTCATGTTTTACATAGAGTTATGTCATACTGCTTATGTATAAAGATGTACTCTACCTGAGTGAATAACATGATGGATATTTAACAAATAGAGTATTGTACTGCATCGATATAAAATATATATATGTTAGAATGTGAAAATTGCTAATAAAAAATTAAAAAGTTTTATTTTTTAGTTACAATCTAATTAGCTTGTGTAGTAGCGAATTCGCTAGTATACACGTTACCACAGTTAAACCCTAAACCCTAAACCCACAAACCCGCAAACCCACAAACCCACATAACCCAGAAAACCAGTTGGCGACGGGGTTGCGATAGCGCTAGTTATTAGTTCAAATAAAAAAAAGACTTTTTGGGTTACGACCTCGCTACTATTTAGAATGATTCTTCTGTAGCGAGTTCGCTACTTGAATGCTTGCCTGGCGAGGCTTTTTAAGACTCGCTACTAGATACTCAGGCTTGAGCGAGATATTAACGACTTCGCAACATAGAGATGCGTGTGAACTAGCGATCTCGCAACATATAGAAGCGTATCGGCTAGCGATATCGCAAGTACTTTTACTATAAATAAAAAAAAAGGGGATCGGGCTAAAATTAATTAGCCCCAAATTGAAAAACCCTTCTCCGGTGACGAAACTGTAAGTTCTCCGACAAAATGCGGCCAAAGACCAGAGGAGCTGTGCGAGGACGGGGTGGTAGAGGCTCAGACAGTGGACGGGGAAGTGGTCAGGCGGTGGGAAGTAAACGGCGTCGGACTGAGGAGCCTGCGGTTCAGGCAGAGATTCCAGTCGCCCCGCCGCCGCCGGAAGTTCCAGAAGTCCCTGCCGCCGCTGCTGCTGCCGGAAATGATGGTGGGGAAGGGCCCAGCAGTTCCAGTGAGGAGGAGGACACTCCTGAGTTCTTCAACAACGCCGCAGAAGCTAGGTATGAGCGTTGTTCCTCTCGGAAACTTGTCAATAATAATGTGTTTGATAGTACTGTGGTGCCTTCACTGCAACTAGATTACGTGCTAGACCATTTTAGGGCACAACATCTAGATACATTGCTTATGTTGCCTGAGCCTGTTTACCATGAGGAGGTTGTCCAATTTTATGCAAACCTAGGTTTAGAGGAAGGGGTGGAGGAAATAACTACATTGGTGCGGGGTGTTAAGTTTACGGTCGATAAGTTTAGCATCAATGAAGTTCTGAAATGTCTGTATCTGTCTCGTACCGACCTGAGGCCTACCAAAAAGGATGGTCCGTACGAGGTACATTACGAGCAGAGGTTTCCTTTTGTTAGCCCGAAGCAACCGTTGAATGCCGGTGAGATGGGTCAGAAGTGGTTTAAAAGGACTTCTGATAGGCCGGGTACAGCTAGGTTTTACCCGATCCACAGGCTTACCGAGGAGCAGAGATTAGTTTTTGAGCTAATCTGCGGTAATGTGGTCCCGTCCTTAGGGCATGCATGTGAGCCCACAGTTTGCAGTCTCATGGTGTTCTACTATATCATGGAGAAGCTTCCAATCAACCCCGGCTTCAGAATTCTGACCCAAATGATGAAGATGGCCAGACACAAGAACGCCGCGCTTCCGTATGGCAATTTGATTGTAGCTCTGATCAGGAAAGTGGGTGTTTTTCCAAGAGGCCGTCCCATGCCGCTCGGCAAATACGACAAGGAGTGGCTCAAGCACAAGAGGTTAGAGTTGAAGGCCGATGAGAAGTACGCGAAAAAGAAAGAAGCTGAAGAGGCAGCCAGAAGGGCAAGGGGTAGGATGGGAGTATCAGGTATGATTCTAGCTTGTTATTAACTGTAGTTGGTTCTAGTTGTTTAATTTGTTAATGTTTGGTTCTTATCAACCTTGATTTGTTTGTTTAGATGCTATTTTTGATGCCCGTGGTAGGCTTGTGGTGTCTATGGGCCAGTTATTGAATGAGATTGAAATGGCCGAGAAAAGGGCATGTGCTAACAACGAACGGCTCGGCGAACTGATATCCAGCGGGGTAGTGGAGTGCGATCTGAGCGATGAGGAGGAGGTACCTGATTTCCGCACCACATTTCCCAAGCAAAAAGACACCGCGGGTCCTAGCGAAGATTTGGCTACAGCCAGCGGGAAGGAGCCATCCGATGGGAAGCTTGTTGCTGATCATGTAAGTGATGCAGATGCGGATAGTGATGATGGTGATGATGGTGATCATCATGACACCGACTCTGATGCAGAAGATGACCCGGCGAGGTATGAGATGATTAGGAAAGAGAGGCTGATCGGAGAACCCGACGATGATGTTATACCGGCCCAAGGCAAAGAAGAGAACACCTGCATCGAGACTGAAGCTCAACCAGCTGGCCAGAACGAGCAAGACAAGCAACAAGAGGGAGAAGGCAGTTCGGAGGAGAAGGCCGAAGGTAGCGACAAGATGTGTGTTGATGACTTGCATGATATGTTAGTCGCAGGCCTCTGATTTCGTAGTTTAGTTTGGTTTAAACATTTACTTTTTTGAATATTAACTAGTTTTTGGGTTATGATCACTTGTGTACGCGTCACCAAAGATGCCGTTTTGGTTACATGAATGTGGTCAATAACTTCAACAATTTTTAAATGTATGTTGTTCAATTATTTTTAGAGTTGTTACTTCAGTTCAGCAAAATCAAGTACTTTTGGTATAGTGCGTGCTCCTAGCGACATCGCTTGGTACTCGCTCCTATTTACGTGTAACGTGCGAGATCGCTACGTGTCGTATTCAGTCAACAGAGCCAAGTTGGTGACTCACTAGCGAACTCGCTAACTGTGTAACTGAAAAGTAGCGATCTCGCAACAAGTCGTATTCAGTCAACAGAGCCAAGTTGGCGCCTCACTAGCGAACTCGCTACCGATGTAACTAGTGAGTCGCTAAGTAACTTATTGTAGCGATATCGCTAAGTAGCCTGTATGGTAGCGATATCGCTAGTGTGTACGTTATCACAGTTAAACCCTAACCATAAACCCACGAACCCACGAACGAATTCAATACTTTCAATTTAATTTAGTTTGATTTGATGAAATAACATTCAAAAAAGTTCAGTATAACCTTTCAAATTCCATAAGGAATTAACTTTTTTTGGGGGTTTGCATGAGGATATCTTGAAAAGGTAAAAATGCCTTTATTTTTTTACTAGGAACTCTACAATCTTTTTCATAAATAGAGCACCTGAACCCTATAAATTTCCTTCATTCCAACATTCCCTTCTCCTTTCTCCTATTGTTTGCCTTTTTCTTCCCATGGATTTGTCTATATTCGAAGCCCTTCCAAATGACATGATAAATCTAATCATGATTCGTGTTTACTTCGATTCGGTTCTTCGTGCGTACGCGACCGCAACAGCGACAAAATGGCATAAACAGTGGCTCACCAACGCTTCTGCACTAAGTCACATAGACTCGACCTATGTCTTGGCCCTATTTGCAATATGTTGTGGGGGTGACATTCAGAGAGGCATGAATGTCATCACCACCCTGAAGAGAACCGATAAGAAAGGCCTCCGGGAAGCTCGAGTACGCGTCATCAGAGCCGGTTTGGGTAACGCTTGGGGTTGGGCGCACTACTACAGGTTCCTCGGAGATGGAGTAGTCACGCCCAGGCCCATCTGCTGCGTGGAACATGCTGCCCTCAATCGCACAGTGAGGTACGATCGCTGGGAGAGACTTGATCCAGCGGACATCTCATGTGATGCATGCACCTGCGATCAGGAATTGCTTCACGTCCTCGGTCCTCGTTTAGGCTAAATGTTCTAGTATTTTTGATTATGTTTTTTTACCATTTTTGCCCAAATTTGGTATGAGTGTAATAACATTTTGTTTGCTATTTTGGCACATTTCATTATTTAATAAGTTTTTTTTGTGATACCTTGTCCTTTACATTTTATGTAAGTTTATTAATTTTTATTAATAAGCGATTTCGTCACTGTCACGTTTCATGATGATTTATTAGTAACAGAACACCGAGCGAAATCGCAACTAACAAGCGCCTGTGTACGACGTCCTAACGATATCGCAACATGTCGTATTCAGTCAACAGAGCCTGGCTAGAGATTCTGTAGCGAGATCGTAACAACAATGATTGAAAAAAAAACTCAACATTGCCGTGGAATGAAGCGAGTTCGCTACATGGTAAGAACCCATCAAAAAAGGGTTTTTGGGTTTGGGTCTATATTGGGCGTATAAGTGTTGGGCCTTAGCCTGTGTAAGTATTGGGCCTTAGCCTATGTAAGTACTGGGCCTTAGCCTTGGTGTTTCATGTTCAGTTTGCGCTGGTCGGCGACTTATCGAACCCTTGTGAAATGTAAGTGTATATAAACTGAAAAATCACCTTCTAATCAGCCGATGTGGGACAAATGTTGGCGATATTTGTTACGATCTCGCGAGCTGTGTAACTTATTGTAGCGAACTCGCTACGAGTCGTACTCATTAGACAGAGCCTAGCTTGAGATTCTCTAGCGAGTTCTTAACGACAAAGCTTGACACACCTGGCAAACAATCGTAGCGCTTGGAGAGAAGCGATATCGCTACAGTATACGGACCCATCACGAAAAATCTTTGAAATTCCATCAGTAATTATTTTGGTTGGGGATGCCAACTTGGTCAATGAAAAGGTGTGAATGCCATCAGTAAAAACCTTTGAAATTCTATCAGAAATTAATTTATTTTGGGGGTTTGCATGGGGTGTCCATGGAAAGGTGAGAATGCCTTTACATTTTCCTTCCATTAATACCATAATGACTGTTTTTTGTCTAGGAACTCTGACAGATTTTTGAATAATAGAGCACCTCAACCCTTTAAATATCAACCCCTTCTCCATTTAGAACCTCATTAGACCCTTCATTCCCACATTCCCTTCTGCCTTCTCATATTCCTTGCCTTCTGCTTCCAATGGATGTGTCTCTATTCAGCGCCCTACCAGATGACATGATAAATCTGGTATTGATTCGTGCTGAGTTCGACTGGGTTCTTCGTCGCTACGTGAGCGGAAGAGCGACCGAGTGGGCTCGACAGTGGCTCACCGAAGCTTCTGCAGTAGGTCACACACCGTCGACCTATGTGTTGGCTGTTTTTGCAATCTGCGAAGGTGACATTCAAAGAGGCATGAATGTCATCACAACCATGAAGAGAACCGACAAACAGGGCCTCCGTCTAGCTAGGCAACGCGTCAGAAGAGGTCTGAGATACGCTTGGGGTTGGACACACTACCGCAGGTACTTCTCAGAAGCAGCAGTTAGGCCTAGGGCGATCTGCTGCATTCCGCATGCTGGCCTCAATGACTTTGTGAGGTACGATCCCTGGCTGCCCCTTGATCCGGCTGACATCACCTGTGATGCATGCACTTGCGATCAAGAACTGCTTCATGTACTCGGTGTACGAATCATCTACTAGTATTAGTTGTTTGTTCTTTACAATGTATTTTTGCATCACCAGTTTGTTTCGATTGTAATGAAGTTGTGTTTTCCATTTTGGCACATTTACAATTAATATTTTCTTGTTTTGATATATTGTCCCTTACATTTTATTTATTCATCCTAAGAGCCCATATCGTATCAGCAAAATCATTCAATTTTTGTATAGTGCGTGGACATAGAGATATCGTCACTGTCACGTTTCATGATGATTTATTATGAACAAAACACCAAGCGACATCGCAACTAACTAGCACCTGTTTACGAGGTCCTTACGATCTCGCAACAAGCCGTATTCAGTCAACAGAGAACACTACAATTGAGAACCAACACGGGAACAATGAGACCTCCGAGAACACTACAATTGATCACCCTTCAATACCCTCCTGTTTAGACCCTTTTAAAGTTTTTGTTTCTGGAGTTAGAACGGCCAGTTCAGCCTAAGTCTGTGACCCATACAGACGCCGTTGCGATATCGCTAAAACGTCGCTAACACCTTTGGATAGCCTGCGAACTCGTAACATTTCAATCACCCTCACATGCACTGTACATTGAACAATGACAAATTTGACGTGCACAAAAGCGATATCGTAACATCAAACGCAATATACTACCGTCCCAGTTACGACATCTCCCACATCCTTGCCTGCTAAAATTAGGGTTTAGCAAAGCTTACGAGATTGCAACGCTCAAACCTACAACTAACGAGATAACCTACGAAATCGCTACGGACACGTTTATATTACTACAAAGGTTACGAGATCGCAACAACCAATTCAATTTAAGGCGGATACATTTTTTCCGCCTTGGTCAAGCATTTTTTAACGTCAAAACCCATTTCCGCCTTTAACTGCCTCTTTCCGTCTTAAATGTAATTTTTTTTTGCTAGCTTGAAGAGGTAGCGAACTTGCTACATACCATCAAGGCGTAAAAAAACGCGCCAGGCTTAAACGCCTTAAATATGTGTCTTGCATCTACCCCTTTGTAGTAGTGTATCTATGCCCTTTTGAGGGACTTTTTAGAAGTATCATATGAACTTCAACTTTTGTTTTTGAGGTTTCTCCTCTTTATGTTGAGATGATTGATTCTTGAGCACGTCTGCCCTTTTGGTATATAGACCTCAATCAAGAACTTTTTGAAGTACTTTATCTCGAACCTATCTCTTTTATTCAAAACAATTGGCATTCGAATATTGGATCCAAACAACTTATAAGTTGACTAATCATATACTTTATAAAGTATATTGTTTTGAATAGCAATCAATGTTATGCTTAAGACAACAATCCTCTTTTTAGAAAATGAATTTAAGATTGCTTGTTATAAGGATAAGTATAAAAATGACTTCCATCTAAGTTTATAACTTTAAAAATAGAAGCAAAGTTAAAGTGGGTTTAAGTTTGAGTACCCGTTTGTGCTAGAGCATACTTGTCTCGGACCTTGATGAGGCTTCTCGGACATTCTTGATAGTCTCGAACCTTTGTGAGGCTCTCCATTGAGTTATTATCTTCCGTGATACTTTCGTAAGTTAATCACATTCCATCTTCGTGGTATAAGTTCCCCCTTCATGGTTTCCAAGAGGTAGCTTCCCCCTGGATGGGATTCTAGGACTCGATATGGACCTTCCCAGTTCGGGGCTAGCTTCCCTTCCACCTCTTTCTTGCTTTTTTCATTTAACCTCATGACAAGGTCCCCTTTAACGAAAGTGGCTAAGCGGACTCTTCTATCATGATAGCGCTTGACTCTTTCTTTTACCTTGGCCTCATGGATTGTAGCATTTGCTCTCTTCTCCTCTATGAGGTCAAGGTCGAGACAAAGGTTTTCTTCGTTGGTCGTGCCATCTTCATCATCTGGTTGAGAGGTACGGGCAGAGGGGACCCCAATCTCCATGGGGATAACCGCTTCGGACCCATAGACTAAGCTATAAGGAGTCTCTCCTGTTGCTGTGGCTGGTGTTGTTCTATGGGTCCAGATTACACTTGGTAGTTCTTTGATCCAGTTTTCTTTAGCTCCTTCGAGGCGCTTCTTGATAACGCTTACCAAGGTACGGTTTGTAACCTCTACTTGGCCATTAGCTTCTGGATGATATACCGAGGTGAGCTTATGGTGTATGCCATACTTCGTACACAATGTCTTGAAGGGATCATTAGCAAATTGAGCTCCATTGTCGGTCACTATGTATCTCGGGATGCCATAGTGACACACGATATTCTTCCAGCAAAAGTTGATAACTGTCTTACCAGTTATGTTGGTTAAGGCTTCAGCCTCTACCCATTTTGAGAAGTAACCGATGGTCACAATGAGGTATTTAAAGTTACCAGGGGCCGTAGGAAAAGGTCCGACGAGATCTATGCCCCACCGAACAAATGGCTAAGATTCTTGGATGGTAATCATATTTTCCTGTGGCACGTGGATCATCTTGGCAAATATCCGGCACTAGTGGCAAGAATTGATATATCTTTTGGCGTCTTGTAGCATCGTAGGCCAGAAATAGCCCATCCGTAGGAGCTTTCGAGTGACAGTACGTGGACCTTGGTGGCTACCGCAGACTCCCTCATGTGTTTCTTGTATTAAGTGTTCCGCGTCAGAAGGCCCGACAAAGTTAAGTAGGGGTTGGAGGTATCCTTTCTTGTATAGGATACTATTGTGGATGACATATTTCGGAGCTTTAACTCGGACCTTCCGCGCAAGGTGCTTATCCTCGGGAAGGGTACCTGTTTGGAGGTATTCAATGTAGGGGTTCATCCATGTGTCTGAGGTATCAACAGCCATGATGCTACTCTCTTCGTAACTTCTCTTTGCCAGGGTTTCCATTAGTAATTCTTGAGAAGATCTTATGTTGAGATCCGAGGAGGCAAGTTTGCTAAGTGCGTCAGCCTTGTGGTTAACTTCTCGGGGGATGTGATTCAGCTCATAATGTCGGAATTGATTTAGGAGAGGCTTAACTATCTCAAGGTATTTCTGGAGGCTGTACTCTCGAGTATCATATTCGCCTTTAACCTGTTGAACCACGATTTGTGAGTCACTGAAGATTTCAAGGTCTTCGACCTCAAGGTCATTTGCTAGCTTTAGCCCCGTAATGAGGGCTTCATATTCTGCTTCATTATTAGTGGCTCGAAAATCAAAATGAAGAACGTATGGATGGTCCTTTCCCTCGGGGCTGGTAAGTAAGACTCCAGCGCCGCTTCCCTACGAGTTGGAGGATCCATCCACATACAGTTGCCATTTTCCGGAGTCCGGAGTTGGGTTTGGTTTGTCGATCTCCACTCGTTCAACAGACTCCATTATGAAATCAGATAAGGCTTGGCCCTTGATGGCTATCCGAGGTTTATATTGTATGTCATGTTCTCCCAACTCGATGGCCCACTTCATCATTCGTCCCGAAGCGTCAGGCTTCTGGAGGATTTTCCTGATCGGGTAGTTGGTTAGGGGGACTATTGTATGTGCTTGGAAGTATGGTCTCAACCGCCGAGAAGCGTGGACAAGGGCTAATATCAAGCACTCGAGGGGAGTATATCTGGTCTCGGGCCCTTGTAAGGCCCTACTTACATAATACATGGGATGTTGCGATCCCTCCTTTTCCTTGACCAATACAGCGCTAATGGCTAGCTGGGATGCAGATATATATAAGTAAAGAGTCTCTCCTTTTATCTGGCTTTGACAATGTCGGAAGTTGCCGAAGATGGTTTTTAAGCTCTTGGAAAGCTTCTCCGCATTCATGCGACCACTCAAACTGGTTTGCCTTCTTAAGGATATTAAAGAAGGGTAGATGTTTTTCTGCTTCTTTGGATAGGAAACGGCTAAGGGCTGCAAGGGACCCTGTCAGCTTTTGCACGTCCTTGACGGTTTTTGGAGGTTGCATATTTTGCAAAGCCTCTATCTTCTTGGGGTTTACTTCAATTCCTCGATTGGATACCATATACCCCAGGAATTTTCCCTCTCCCACGCCTATGGTACATTTAGCGGGGTTCAGCTTCAAATTGGAGGCCCGTAACGTGTCGAAGGTTTCCTTTAGGTCTTCAAAGAAGGCGTCATAGCTGCGGCTCTTTACTACCATGTCGTCCACATAAATATCGAGGTTGCACCCTATCTGAGATTTGAATAATTTGTCTACCAGTCGCTGGTAAGTAGCCCCGGCATTTTTCAATCCAAAAGGCATCATCTTATAGCAGAAAGTTCCTCTGTCGGTTATAAAAGAGGTTTTTTCTTTATCTTGTTCTGCCATAGGGATCTGTTGATATCCTTTAAAGGCATCAAAGAAGGCTAGTACTTGGTATCCCGCAATCGCTTCCACTAATCGGTCGATCGAGGGTAAGGGATAACTATCTTTAGGACAACAATCGTTCAAGTTGGTGAAATCGATGCACATTCTCCACTTTCCATCTGGCTTCTTGACCATCATTGTGATAGCTATCCATTCTGGGTACTGCACTTCTTCGATTATATGGGCTTTAAGTAGCTTGTCTACCTCCTCCCCAATGGCTTCAACTCGATCTAGTGCAAAGATACGTCGTTTTTGCTTAATGGGTTTTTGTGAGGGATTGGTATTCAAGTAATGTTCCGCCAAGCGAGGGGATACTCCCACCAAGTCGTTGGTGTCCCGGGAAAATACATCTATGTACTTGTTGAGAAGATCTCGTAGTTTAGCTTTCATCTCGGGGGGTAGGGGAGTTCCAACCTCAACGGTTCCTGATTCTCCGAGCTGCATTGGCTCGGACTCGGAGTACTTGGCTGGTTCAAGATTCTCCTTTTCTGGTTCTCGGATAGCTTGAATTGTGCATATTCGAGCTAATTGTTGATCACCTCGGATTGTGGCAATCCCTTTGTTGGTGGGGAACTTCATCACCAAATGGTAAGGGGACCAGATTGCCTTAGCCTGGTACATCCAGGGCCTTCCAAGGATTATGTTGTAAGGTGACCTAGAATCGATGATCATAAAGATGCAATGCAAGGTTATACTCCGAGAACCATCTCTCACATGAACTAGGAGAATAGTTTTTCCCAAAGGAATGACAGGATTGCCGGTAAATCCTGAGATAGGGCTTGTGGGCCTGAGATCATTTTTGTCCAATCCCAGCTGTTCATAAAAACTGAGAAACATGACTTCTACTTCACTTTCTCCATCTACCAGAACTCTTCTGATCATGTTATGGTTTATGTAAACTGTAATCACTAGGGGATCTGAGTGGGGAATTTGATTAGGAATCACATCTTCAGATGAAAAAGTAATAGTTCCGTCTAAGCGAGATCTTTTATTCTCCCATTCCCAGGGGGAGGCTTCTTGCACCGATCGATGCACTTCATTGATGCTTCTTCCTGCTCCTTGATTGGTTGTTGGCGTGGCTTGTCTCGTCATTATTGATGCTTCTTACTCCTGCCGGGGACAAGAAACGGATTCGCATACTCCCACGAAGGTTTTCAGCTGGATCAGCCATGAGTTAGAAGATCGTGTAGATCAATATTAGCCTACGGGTCCCACTTGGCATGCCAAATTGATGGATGTCTACGAAACACACTTGATCACGAACTCCGCTCACGAACTGATCTGCAAAACAAAGGCCCCGGGTGTCCCGGAGATAGACACTCCGACGCGCAAGTCAGTATATTTGCTTAAGACGTAAAGTATGAGATTAGATGGGAGGTCTACCAAACCTTTAGGGTATTTATATGGCTACAATCCGTAGATCACCAAGATATGCATTTATGGTATGAATACAACTCTTATGGGAATAGTGATTGTATTACCATGTATAATAGAAGTGTATTTCAGACATGGTTATGTTACCATGTTTAGGATAGATGTATTACCATCTTTAAGAAGACGTATATTCCTTGTAGAACATTCATAATATACGCATTCCTTATAAGGATTAGGATTGATAGACTTGTGGATCCACCTTCCGCGTATCTCGAGCCCACGACCCTTCTTGGGCCCTGGTCCGAGTATTAATGAGGTCCGAATGCGAACCATGGACTTATCACTGGGTATGTGCACAAGTGGTGCGAACTTTTGGCACTGAAGGCACTAGCGAACCCTGTCGTGCGAATCCTCAAACATAGTGGGCCAGTAGTACCCCATCCTTAGGATTTTTCTGGCCACTGTTCTTGCTCCCTGGTGACTACCATTCGGGCCTTCATGTACTTCCCTGACCAGGTACTTACCCTTCTGCTGTTCCACACACTTTAGCAACGGCTTGAGATGCCTTCTTTTATACAGGATGCCCTCCTGTAGTGTATACTTCGGTGTTTTGACCCGGACTTTCCTTGCTGCCACTCGGTCGGCCGGGACCTCCCCGGTCAGAAGATATGCCCGATCGGGGTCATCCAGGAGTCTTCCCGCACTGCTTCTACTGTCAGGATCTCATCACTCTGCTCGTAACTCCTCCTTTCAAGTGTCTCTCTTCTGAGAGGTGCCTTCTGACCCGGCCTTAACTTAGAGGATGCCAACTTGCTCAAAGAATCAGCCTTTTCATTCTGCTCCCTTGGCACCTGCTCCAGACTGAAACTATCAAACTGCCGGATCATGGGATGGACCAGTTCCAGGTACCTCTGTAAGCTCCGCTCCTTTGCTTCATATTCCATATTCACCTGCTGCACTACAATCTGCGAGTTGCTGAAGGCCTGGATTGACCCTATCTTCAGTTCCCAGGCAAGCTTGAGTCCTGCCACCAACGCCTCATACTCTGCCTCGTTGTTTGTGGTTTTGAAGTCAAAATGCAGGGCATAGTGATACTCCTCTCCTTCAGGGGATGTCAGCAACACCCCGGCTCCACTGCCTCCTGCATGGGCTGATCCATCCACGTGCAACGTCCACTTTGGTTTCGGGGGATCCTCTGCAGGCACATCCCGCCCGACCATCTCTGTCAAGAAGTCCGCCATCGCCTGGCCCTTAATGGCCTTCCTCGGCTGGTAGGTTATCTCATGTTTCCCCAATTATATGGCCCACTTCATCAAACACCCCGATGCCTCGGGCTTAAGCATCACCTGCTTCAGGGGGTGGTTGGTAAGGACCACGATCGGATGAGCCTGGAAATATAGGCGCGAACATTTTGAGGCATAAACCAGCACCAATACCAGCTGTTCCCGGTTTGTGTACTGGGTCTCCGGGCCTTGTAATGCCCGGCTAACAAAATAGACGGGGAACTGCTTCCCGTCCTCCTCCCGGACCAGCACAGCGCTGACAGCCGATGCTGACGCGGACAGATACAAAAGAAAATCTTCCCCCTCCTTCGGCTTTGAGAGGGTCGGGAGATGACTCAAATTTTCCTTCAGATCTCCGAACGCTCGCTCGCACTCCTTGGTCCACTCAAACTTCTTAGCCTTTCTCAGGATGTTAAAGAAAGGGAGTTGTCTCTCTGCACCTTTTGACAGAAAGCGACTCAGGGCTGCCAGGGAACCCATCAACTTCTGCACTTCTTTAACATTACTCGGCGACTGCATCCGGCTTATAGCCTCCACCTTCTCCGGATTGACGTCGATTCCCCGGCTAGATACCTTGTAGCCGAGGAACTTCCCGGCGCTTACTCCTACCACACTCTTCTCCGGGTTCAACTTCAGGTTAACTCTTCTCAAAATGCCGTACATCTCCTCCAGGTCTTCTAAGAAACCCGGGTAGCTTCTGCTCTTCACCACCATGTTGTCGATGTAGAGTTCCATGCTCCTTCCCAGCTGATCCCGAAAGATAGCATCTGCCATGCGCTGGTACGTTGCCCCTGCGTTTTTCAAGCCGAATGGAATCCTTCTGTAACAGTAGGTTCCGAACTCCGTGATAAAGGCTGTCTTCGGCTTATCCTTCTCTGACATCTGGATCTGATGATACCCCCGGTACGCGTCGAAGAAAGCTAGGGCCTCATAACCGGTGATGGCTTCCACTAATCGGTCGACCGAGGGGAGCGGGTAGCTATCCTTCGGGCAACACTTATTCAAATCAGTGAAGTCAATGCACATCCTCCAGGACCCATTCTGCTTTTTCACTAGCACCGGGTTAGCTAACCACTCCGGGTATATGATCTCCTCCACCACTCCGGCTTCCAGCAACTTCAATACTTCCTTCTTCACCACTTCAGCCCTATCTCCTGCCAGGTCCCTCTTCTTCTGCCGGATGGGCTTCAAATCCGGGTATACGTTCAGCTTATGGAGAGCTAGCTCTGGAGGCACACCTGTGAAGTCTTTCTTTTCCCAGACGAACACATCTTCGTGATTCTGAGAACAAACCCCGCAACTGATCCTTTATATCTACTGGCATCTTTTTCCCGACCTTGATTGTACCCCTGCACCCGACTTGCATGTCTTCCACGTCTCCTAGTCCTACCTCTCCCTGCACTGCGCCGACCGGGGCCTTCCTGGCATCCTAAAGGGCCGTGAGCATGCAACTTCGGGCCGTAGACTGGCTCCCTCAGACTGTTGCCACAACCTGCTCGGTTGGGAACTTCATGGTCAAATGGTAGGTCGAGCATATGGCCCTAGCCCGAGCCATCCACGGACGGCCAATGATGATGTTATAAGAAGACGAGGTGTCTATGACCGCAAAATTGCATCGGACTGAGGTCTTCTTGCTTCTGTCAAGATCATCTACCACTGTCACTGTCAAGGACACAACTCCCAAGGGATGCTCTGTTCGGACCGTGAAACCTGACAGCGGAGAGGTGCTCGGGCGAAGGTTGTGGCGTCCAATCCCCAGCTAGTCGAAGCAGGACGCAAACATGATTTCCACACTACTCCCGTCGTCAATGAACACTCTCTTGACCGTAAACCCTTCGATCTCCGCCGTGATCACCATCGGATCCGTATGAGGCGTCAGACTGGGCACCGGATCCTCGTCCGAAAAGGTGATGACTTCGGTGGGACGTAGTCTCTTTTCTCTATCTTCTCCATCCGGTACATACCTACTCCGAGCTTTGGCTGCTGCATGGGACTGGGGCCCGTCACCTACCTCACCATGTATGACATTTATCATCCGAGGAGGAGCCTGATTAACCGGCTCTGGGGCCATGACTAGGGCTGCCGTTCTGGGCTGGACAGCCGGTGCGGGGGCCCCTCGCTGGTTATCATTCTGTGGCCTATTCCTCCAGTTCCTCTTCCTCCCAGCCCCAGCCTGCTGCTCTGCAGCCGGACGCTGGTGCTCCTGCGTCAGACAATCTCTCAGCTGTCCCCTCTCAATCAACTTTTCAATCTCCACTCTTAAGCTCTTGCGACCCTCTGTTGTGTGTCCGTTAGACTTGTGGAACGCACAATATTTGGTTGCGTTGGCTGTTGTCGGGTTTCCCGGTATGGGGGCCGGGTCTTGGAACAGGCACCTGTGAATGGTTAGGATCTCCGACCGGTCTTGGTTAGAGGGGTAAATGTTTCAGTCCGAAGGGGGTCAACCCTCGGCTTAGCTGGCACCGAAGCTGCATCCCTCTTGCCCGGATCTGCAACCCGAGTCTTATCACCCTTTCCAATTCCTGTATCTTCAAAATATCCTTCCTACTTCCTCTTCTTACTCCCCTCCAACAACGAGCAGTACATCTCCACCTCCAAATCCAACTGATGAAAAGTAGTCGGAATATTCTCCATAAGCTTTGCCCATAACACCTCATCTCTCAGCCTTGCTATAAATACTGCAATCAGGGCCTTCACCTGAGCCTCTCTATCCACCACCTTCATGGAATCATCCATGTATCTCCTATGGAATCCCCTGACATCCTCCTTCGCTGCCTGCCGGCTGTGAACTACCTCGGCCAAAGGCAGGTACTTCTTCATCAAAGCCCTTGAGAAATCATAATAATTCCATAAGCTCTCCGGAGGCTGAGACTCAAACCACGACAGGCAACTACCCCTTAGATACGAGCTCACTAGCTTGCACTGAACCTCCTCCCGGATGTCGCGTGTCCTCATGACGTTATGATATGTCCTGACGAACTCCTCCGGGTCTGTTTCCCCATTATAGGTCGGCACACCTTCTAGGACCCTCATTCCCACCGGCAAGGGGAAAGTGCTGATGTAGCCTATCCATGGGGAGGTAGGCCTACCTCCATTCCTACCTATCAGCCTGTCCAACCTCTCCTCCACCGAGTTCGGAGCCTCCGGAGGCCTATCCACCACCACCGGATACATCCCGTAAGTTCCTGCGACCGGGGCTGGTTGGGCCATGGCATATCCCCTCATCGGTACTTGGTTTTGCACCCACACCGGGCCTTGGATCCCTGGATCCCAGCCCCCCGGGACTCCGGCAGGTTGAGTGTAATATCCTCCGGGTGCCAGGGGGTACCCATGGTATCCCTGATACCCGGCTTGCGACACCCCGTACCATGGTGCTCCATAACCGGGGTGGCCCACTCCTTGGCCATACCCGGGCCCTGCACCAATTTGTTGGCCTGTACTTCCTGCATGCTTTTTCACATCTATAACCACCACCGGTGGACGAGGGTTCTCTTGTCCCACACTGAAAGTCAACACTTAAATTCTTGGCCAGACTTCGCGCCCAAAATAGAAATAACCGCTGAAATGATTGTTTCAGCTGTTATTTTACACGTTATATCAGCGGTGTGTGCAAACACCACTGAAACGGCTCCGTGTTTTTCTAGTAGTGTTGGTCCAAGTAGTCCCCTGATCCCTGATCCAATGACCTGGCCCTGCAAGAAAGAGAGGGCCTCGGGAGGTACCCGAGGGTAGACCTTCCGGCGTGATGATGAAAGATGGATCCCGGGAGAGAAAAGGGGTAATCACTAGAATAATGAGAAGATACTTACTTGGAATAGTGCTGAGGAGCACTATTTGTACAGTAACCCATGCTCTCCATATGGTCCATGTTCTGTGTGTATTTTAGTGTGCTTGTCCCTATCCGAGTTGTACGAACCCGGATGCTGCCATATTAGCTTACCTCATAATGGGTCGAGCCCATGCTACTTGCCGAATAGTTGGGCCTGGGCCTGGTATCACCATAAATTTAGAGAGAGGATGGGAATTTTTTTTCTTCCGACGGTTAATAGTAAGAATGGGAGTTTTGTTATTAAAAGTTTCAACCAAAGATATAAATAAAAAAATCAAATAAAGAAAGTAAGATAAAAGTGCTTAGAGGAATAAATAGTAATATTACCTTATCTTTTACTAGGTATATATTAAAAAGTAGAGAATGACGGCATAAATTAACTTTTTTTAAATAAATATGGTAAAAACTCACCGGCGATTGAAACTAAAGAAAAAAACAACATTAAACGACATGTAGTTTGTGTTCATAACCGGACTCTGCCGCGGTGCCACCTTATCAATATAGGAAAAATAAAATGCTTACCAAATTTCCTTTTCCAACATATTTCTTTCCTTTTCAACGTTGTGCAGCTTTCTTGCCTTATTTTTTTTGTCCCACCACAAACCCATCAAACAAATCACCACCGCAAATCACTGCCACGCGTATTTACCCCCGACTCGATATTCTCCTTCGTCCCAAAATATTCTGTGCGTTGGTCTCAAGCTCTCTGCGATTCTCATCTCATCTCAGGTATAAACGTGTGTTCTTATGTATGTGTGTGTGTTTGATTATTTGATTTTCTGAATGAACTGTTTTTGAATAATATCTCTGAAGGTTAGAATTGTGCTTGATTTTCTGCATTTTGCTTAGGTTTTTATTGAATGATTTGGTTGTTTTTGATGTGGTTTGAGCTAATTGCAGCTAATTAACTGTAGATTTGTTTGATTTTGGGTGAATAATTGTAGAGTTGTGGTGAATCGCGTTTGATTTTATGCCTTTTGCTTAGGTTTTTATTGAATGATTTGGCTGTTTTTGATGTGGTTTGAGCTAACTACAGCTAATTTATTGTAGAATTGTTTGATTTTGGGTGAATAATTGTAGAGTTGTGGTGAATCGCGTTTGATTTTCCAAATTTTGATTAGGTTTAGGTTGTGGTGAATTTTTCGTTTAAACCACCAAAAACCCATCAAACAAATCACCACCGCAAATCGCTGCCACGCTGCTACTTTAATCGTCGACGTCGATGATGATCATTGGGACAAACTTTTCAGGCCAGCACTCGGAACTTTGGCATCTTCCACCACCGCCAGGCCGCCACATTCACAGGTACGTCGGATCATCTATATTCAGTGAATAGAGAAAGAAACGGAGTTAGAGGTGGTGATCCACAACCCGTTCAGCGACGAGAGGGCTGTAAAGTTACTGACTTCGACACCAATTTCAGCGACGATGAGAAGAAGCAATCTAAGGCTTTGAAGATCAGTTGCAATTTGAATAATGCTTCCTGCAAGCTGAAGCTGAAGGAGTTCAAGGAAGCAGTTAAGCTTTGCACAAAGGTATGAAGATTTCAACCCATTTGCTCCATCTCATTTGCAGCTTTCTATTGGAACTTATTGATTTGAGTATGCTATCATGTTTTATTGATTTCAAAAAACATTTTGGTTGATATCTATGTTTTCTTCGTAACTGAAATTTGCTTCTGATGAGTGTGCTTTGTTTATGATGTCATGGCTATACATTGCTTTCTATACACAATTGTTTCTTTCATCCACTGCAATGCCAGTTGATGGCTTTCATTGACAGTATTATGTACCACAGACATATCATATCTTTTACTTTTATTGTGTGCCTATTTCTGCATCATGTTCCTCCTTTTGTTTCATATGTTTATGTTGGTGAACGAGTGTCTTTTGACACTAAATTTGGTGGGGATATTGACAGGTATACTGGCTGCAGATTCAATTTATGCTGGTATGTATAGTAGGCTTTTATATGTTCATATCATAGGAGTTTATGTCTTGGATAGATTCTTGGTTTTTTATTTGGATTTTTTTTGCTGAAGCTTTGTATGTGTGTGTATATGACAGAGAAAGATATATAGAATTAATTATCAGGTTTCAATTTCTGGTTCTATATTAAACCATCCGGAGACATATGAGAGTCGTATATTAATTCCATATGAGACTTTCTGCAACATATTAATTCTATATTAAACCATTCGGAGACTTGCTGCGATATTGCCTCAGAAGTTTTCTGCTTAACAGGTCTTGAGACTTTCTGCAATACTGTTGTAGCTTTTTTCTGTTTAACAGGTTCAGAGACTCTTTGCAATACTGCCGTAGCTGATTTCTGCTTAACCTATTTTACGTATAATCCTCAATAATTGCGCCTGATGTACCCATTGCTATATTGTCTTGCAATTATTAAACCAGATGAAATATATTAAATATGACAATCTGCATAATTCTCCTTAATATTCTCCTTAATCTGCATAACCGGGGAGACGATGAAATATTGTCTTGCTGTATTGTTTTTTGAAATCTGCATAATTCTTTGTGAGGTGAATCCTGTAAATATATTAATTATTTGTTTGAGCTTTTTAGTTGTTCAATATGACAGTTTGAGCTTTAATCATATGCAGTAGTTGAATAGATTCTGTGATGTTTAATTTGTTTATACAATCATAAGTCGTGATTTGTTTTGATTGATTACATTTTTGAATGCAGAATGGAACTTTTGATGAGGTGAAATAAAGATCATCTCTACACTTAATGCTGCTCAGGTCCCGTATCCAGATGTTGTTGGTGAGTGATCATGATAATTTGGTTGTGAGGCTGGTTTATTGTAGCTTTATTGTTCCGAAATTTGTGGTATTCTTGCAGAGGTTGTTGTCTCCCCTCCCTATGTGTTCCTGGAATCAATACTGCAACATATTAATACTGGAACATGTTAATAAGTAATTCAGTATTATTCAATATTGACTAAGAGTACGTTGAGATCACTGTCAGCAGAAATCATGAGGGAAAGTTTTGTGAATTTGAACCATGAACAAGAAAAGATAGAGAATCTATGTACAAAGTTTTGTGAGCTTAAAATTAGTCCGAAAGGGTTCCCATTTAGCTGGTTTATGGATACTCCACATCCTTTTAATGGGGTTCGTGTTTATATTTCTGCCTGTATGAGTGTTCCTGTTCACATATGATATGGATGTTTTTGTATGCTTCTCCTCACCTATTCGATGGTGCATAAAGATCGAAGCTTTACAATATCTTTTTTTCGGTGTTTTTTTTTTACATTGGAGATTATCTAATTGTTGATTAATTATAATCTTTGATGTGTCTATATTTCTGTTTGGTTGGTCGTAGATGTTCAAATATGGATGTTTTTATGCTTTCCCTTGCATATTCAATTGTTTGAAAGCACCTTCTCCTCTATAATGGAAACCTTTGTGTTGGAGACTGCTAAAATTATAATGAGGGTTTTTCTTTGCCTCATGTATGTACTTTCTACATGTTTTGTAACCCAACTTGGCATGCTATCATATTATGCAGATGTCACGTGTTTTTTGGTATATTGAAAGGCATGCAGATGTCACGTGCTATCATATTGCGGATGCTTTTTTGGCTATTATATATTCATATTAAAAGCACAACCACATCTGGTAGATGACACAATTTTTAGGTAATCGATTGGGTGAATTCAATCAGAAATAGATAGTTTATTTTCACATATTTTTACAGTTTGATTCATATGAATGTTGCCTTGATTCTGATGTACTATATCGGTATTGATTTTTTTGATATCCAGAGCATGCCAATCTTCCTAGCTAATCTGCAACAAAAAGGCTAATACATGAGAATGCTTGAGGGAAGACTGTAGCAAGGTTAGATTTCTTTCTAATCTGCTTTTTATATAGAAAATTGTGGCAAGATTTTGAAGCAATGGGGATGCAAATGGACTTTGATGTTAGGTTCACATTAACTGAGATGATTTATGTAGAACCCCTTCTTCAAATTTGTTGCCAGTTCTGCTTTATATTTTGCTCTATGTTGTTTCCAGTTATTCATCCTCAAAGCCTTGATTTTTATAATCTTGATGTGTAGTTTTGCACCTCTCATTACAAAAAATAATTTTCGAGTAAGACTTTGGAGATTATCTTTAGCTCCATATTCAGTAGGTAAATGTCGAAAAACATTACGAACCCAGCCCACGTTTCTCTCTCTAGAAATCATCCTCTCGCTTCTCTCTAAACATTCCAATTAAATACACTGTTCCGACCCATGTCTTAGCTTTCTTTATTTCTGTAACGTATTTATTGCCGATAAAGTCTTTCTAACGTCTATAAAACGGCCATCCCAATGGAGGCGCCGCCGCAGCAACGCGGCGGCAATCCCCCCCCCCCCCCCCCCCCTTTGCTATTTTCTTCATGCCCTTACCTCAAAACCATCCCCTATCTCACCCTCTCTCCCCTCCAACCCAGAAATTACACCGATAGGAGAGTATAAAGGGAAGATAGCCTGTACCGTTTCACCGGAACAAGCTTCCCAACTGTCATCACACTACGAAAACGCTTTGATAGGGAAATTCGAGCAGGGAAAGCCCTCTATGGACACGCTCAACGAATCTTTCAAATCCATAGGATTCTCCTCTCAATTCCAGATTGGATCCGTAGACTACCGCCACATCCTGATCAGATTCAACGATCCGGAAGATTACCAGAGATGCTGGTTGAAAGGTATGTGGAATTTAAAAGGTTTTCTGATGAAAGTATTGAAATGGACCACTGACTTTATGCCTGGGAGAGAATCATCTATTGTCCCTATATGGATCACCAATCAGTATGTGCATGTGTTCTTTTACAAAACGGCAATGATAGAGTTTATTGGTAATAGAGTGGGAAATTTCATTAAAATGGACTCTGCAACAACCTCTTTGACAAGACCCTCGGCTGTAAAATTATGTGTAGAAGTTGACTTGATGAAGAAACTGCACGCAGAAATCACTATAGGTGTTGCTGGCATGACTGCTGATCTAGAAATTGAGTACGAGCAGATCCCTTTCTACTGCCCTCACTGTAAGAAATTAGGACATAATCTGGAGAACTGTAGAGTGGAAAATCCTAAGAATGATGAGTGGAAACCTCCCCCTACAAAAAAACAACAACATTCCAACTCCTCCTTCCCAGCCAAACCACTGCAACCCTCTTTACTTACCAGAAAAAATCGCACAATACCATTCCTAAGCCTCAGACCAACATAGAGTCTTCAAGCACCTCAGCTAAGGAAAAAGAAAAAATAATTGCTGCACAGGAGATCATGAAGAGAAAGGGAGCTATTGCAGACAGGTGTAACCCAAATGTAGTCCCCCCTATACTCCTGAACACATCCAGTAGTCCAGAACCAATGGAGAATGGAAGGTCCAACCTCCCAGATGAGGCTGCAAGAAATGAAACTTTGTCCTTCCCCAGCCAAGACTCTGAGGAGATTCTAAGACTTGAATGGAGACCTAAGAAAAACAATTATCACACCTGCCTATGCCAAAGATGATCTCAGTCTCAACACCAAGATCCATGAACAGACTAGGAGCCAGGACCAAAGTCCTTTAACGTCTAATAATTTTTCACTCTTGTCTCAGGGAATATATAAAGGCAATAGATTTCTTCCTCTGTAACAGGAGTGCACTCTTTCAGATTCAGAAGAAGAAGACACACAAATTGAACTAGATCAGCTTCAACAAAGTGCTGGAAAAGGAAAAGAAATAGAAGATCCTCCATCTGAACAAATTAGCACTCCTGAATCTGCAAAAAGCAAACAGGTAAACACAGCACAAGTAAGGCAATCCTCTAGACTTCTGGCCAAAAAAACTCCTGTGATTAAATTACAAACCTATTTCACTCAGTTAAACCAGATTATGTCTGGATCAGGAACAAAAAGCCCCATTTTACCAGTTTCCAATGATTGACAAAACTCTAAAAATAAAGTTCCTTGTTTGGAATATTAGAGGGATGAACACATCACTTGAATGACTGGAACAAATAAACATAATTAACAAATTTGATCTTATCTGCTTAATTGAGCCTATGCATGAGAACTATAAATGTGTAGATTTTGCTGCTTCTCTTAAATTCACTACCTGTCTTGCTGCACAAAATGAAAGAATATGGTTAATGTGGAAGGATGATATTCAGTTAGTTTTAATCCAGGATCACCTACAATTTTTACATGTTCCAATACACAGCCAAAAACGCAATGCTTCTATGGAAGCTGTTTTTGTCTATGGATTGAGAACTAGGAAAGAAAGGGTTGACCTATGGACTGAACTAGAAAAAAATTTATGCCCTGAGACTCTATTTATAGGTGACTTTAATGCTATTGCTTCTATTTCAGAATATAAGGGACCATCTACTCCTAATCTAAGAAGCAATAAAAAGTTTTCCCTGTTCATAGATAAAATGGCCCTAGAGCATATTAACACTATGGGTAATTCATATACATGGACCAATGATAGATATAAGAACCCCCTAGATCTGAGCCAGAATGGAGGGAAGAAAACTCCAACCATTAAAAGATTAGATAGGGGCTTATGTTCACCTAACTGGAAAATCAAATTTCCTGATTCCTCTATCCTTGTGATGAATAAAGAAACAAGTGATCATTGCCCCGTGCTTTTATGTATTGGTAGTCAAATAAAATCATCTCCTAGACCTTTCAGATTTATAAACACCTGGTTTAAAAGAGAACCTTTTTTACAGGTTATAAATGAAAGTTGGTCTGCACATATTAGTGAGTCTGGCATGCTTAGGTTCTACCTAAAATTGCTAAGACTGAAAAAATGTCTGAAAAAGTGGAATTTGGAGGTCCTTGGAAACATTCATCAGAATGTTATTGATTCTGAAGAATCTCTAAGATTACAGGAAATTGCCTATGATACTGATCAGTCTGAAATACAACTGATCCTTCTCAGACAGGCTAAGTCAAATCTCACTAAGGCAATAAAAGAACAGTCACATGTTTTTAAATACAAAGCTAAGATTAAGTGGCTAAAAGATGGAGATGATAATACAAAATATTTCCATAATTCAATGAGGGAGAGGAAGAGTAGGATGTCCATTACGAAAATTCAAAACTCTGCTGGTGAGTGGTTGGATGAGGCTTCTGAAATTGAGAAGGAGGTTGTGACCTTTTTCTCAAATCTCTTCACGGCCGACAGTGATCCAGGACACAGAGATTTCTACACACATTTCCTATATCAGATCCCAATATAATTAGTTATGAGGATAACACTGAATTAATCAAACCAGTATCTCTAGCTGAGTTAAAAAATGTTTTTTCATTGAACAAACAAAGCAGTCCCGGTCCAGATGGTTTTACTACTAATTTCTACATTAAAGCTTGGGGTATTATTCATACAGACTTGTTATATGCTGCAAATGATTTTTATCTAGTTCAGTTATACATAAAGGAATAGCTAGCACATGGATTGCAATCATCCCAAAAATTGACACACCATCCTCTTTTAGTGATTTTAGGCCAATAAATCTTTCCAATGTGGTTAATAAAATTTTCTCTAAAATATTGATGGAAAGACTTAAGCCCTTAATGCAAAAGATAATCTCACCACATCAAACTGCTTTCCTCAAGAATCGAGATATCACTGACAATGTGCTCTATGTTAAGGAAATGTTGAGATTCATTGACAGGAAAGGAAAAAAATCCAAATTGCATACTGAAGCTTGATCTGAGAAAAGCATTCGAGTCTGTTGGAAGTTCTTGTCCAGTGTCCTACTCAAATTTGGATTCCACGGTAAGTTCATATACTGTATAATTAAAAATCTTTCCCAAGCTTGGTTTTTGATACTGGTAAATGGAGCTCCAGTAGGATTTTTTCCTGCAACACGGGGCATCAAACAAGGTGATCCACTATCCCCCTTTTTATTTAACAGTTTTTCAGAAGCTTTTACTAGAAGTTTGGCTTATGTATATGAAAATGAGAGTCTGCAATATTTCACTTTGCCCTTGTCTGCTGCAAAAATTTCACATTTAACATACGCAGATGACACCATTATTTTCATGCAAGCATGTCAAAATAGTCTGATAAACATGAAAGCATTTCTCTCTGTTTTTGAGGCTGTGACTGGCCAAAAAATAAATTATGAGAAAAGTGAGTTCTACATATGTAAGCATGCTACTCAAGCTAGAATCAGATGCATAAAAGATACACTGGGTATGAAAAATGGAACTTTTCCTTTCAAGTACCTTCATGTGCCTATTTTTTCTGGTAGAATAAAAAATATATTTTTCCAACCTGTGATTGAAATGATTGATAAAAGGCCGAATAATTGAAAAAATAGATGGTTATCCCAGGGAGGTAAGATTACACTTATAAATTCTTGTTCGTACTCACTGCCACAACACACCTGGGCTGTGATGAAGCCTACTGTGCATATTATTAATCTGATCAGAAGAAGGTTGTCTATATTTTTCTGGGGTTCAATAGAAAATAAGCCTAAGAAAACCTGGAAAAAGTGGAATGATCTTTGCTACCCAATATCAGAGAATGGTCTGAACTTTAGAAATATCTCCACCATAGTAAAAACTTTCTCAGTTAAACTATGGTGGAAATATCAATTAGCTGTAGCACCATGGACTACCTTTATTGCTTCTCTCCCTAGATCATGTCAATTTCACAGTACTGGAAACGCATATGCTCAGTAAATGAATTTTCTGAATCTAACACAAGAGTGATCCATGGACAGGGTAAATGTAGTTTCTGGAAGTCCAACTGGACAGGTTTTGGTGCAATCTGTGATATTATTATCCCAGAGAGTACACTGATTAATGATGAATGCACAGTTGCCTCATTCATAGAAAACAAACAAGAATTTATAGCTCAACTGCCCTCAAACACTGATGCTTCTCTTCTCAATTTCTTGCAAGATTCAACTCTAAAGGCTCACAGAGAAGATCATCTCATCTGGATGCAAGAGAAAAAAAGGACAATTCTCCTTCAAATCTACATACGACATCCTCAGGCCTAAGAGAGGTACATCACTCTCCTTAACAAAACTCTGGAATGGTAGAGTGCAGAAAAAGATATCTGTTTTTATGTGGAAAGCCATGAATTCAATTCTTCCATTTGATAATGTGCTGAGCCTCAAAGTGTTGTTTCTGTACTCAAATAGACTCACTGGACCACTATTTTAACAACTGTCATATTGCCAAGCAGGTCTGGTCTGAAATAAATATATTCATCCAAATTCAAACCCCTAACTTTTCAACCATTTTGGGGTAGAATTAGCTATTATTTGTCTAGACCTGGTATGACTCAGATTCACACTATTCTTATCCGCAATGTGGTACTCTTTGCATGATGGAGCCTTTGGAAGGCCAGAAATATATATATATATATATATATATATATATATATATATATATATATATATATTTGATAATATAGCTCCAGTTATTATGCATATAGTTAAGGAGATAAAATCAATGATTTACCACTCCTTTGTAGCCAAACCTTTCTTCATTACATCCATCTTTGACATTGATTTGGAAGATAATTGTTATTTCCCTAGATTACTAAAGCCACCTAAACAGAATGTAACTATATTTAAGTAGAGTAAGCCTAGGGAAGGTATAAAAATTAATGTCGATGCATCTTGGAAAACATCTAATACAGGTCTGGGTATGATTATTAGAGATGCTCTGGGAAATTTTATTCATGCTAGATGTCTGTACACACATGCTTTCTCACCACTTCACGCTGAAATATTGGATATAGGTTTTGCTTTATCAGTATGCTCAAATTTTCACCATACAGTTGTACTAGAATTAGACTATGCTGAAGCCATTAAAATGATACACACCCCCAGCCAAGCACATTGGAATCTATACAATTTGGTTGATGATATCCATCAAAATCTAGCTGATATTAGTTTAGCACATGTGCCTAGAGAAGCAAACCAAGTAGCTGACAGTTTAGCAAAGCATGCCTATCATATTAAAACTGCATACTCTTTTATATCTGCTTCACAATCGCCTGCTGCCACTAGGGGCTACTTAATTTAAATTAGCTGAATTACCATCCCTGAGATTACATCCTTCATAGAACAGCTGCTACGCTCATAAATTGCTTTGACAAATGCAGGTCAAAAAGCTATCAAAAAAACCGATTGGAAGCCAGATGCCACTGGATACTTAAAGCTCTCAGACCTTTGCACACAATCAGAGGACACAAAACATTCCCAGATTGCAAGGCCAGATCACTCTCTGCCATTTCACCAGACTCAATCATCAGGACCTAGTGCCGCATTGTGTTTTGAGAGATCAATTCACTAACAGGCTCTAGGTCTTTTCATGATCAGTCAAACTTCTGGCAAAGTTATATATAGTGTAAAAATAGCTTCTAGCTTTTTGCTCTTTTTTGAAGCATTTTCTATGCTTCCAAGCCACTTTAGTGAGCCTTATATGTTTTTATTCTTTTGACTCCCACTGCATGTAGTGGGAGTAGAAAAAACCAAACCTAAAATCATTCAATTTTGGTTACAAATAGTTAGTGAGCCAAATAGAATTCCCTCCATCTTCTTGAAGGTGGTTTTATTTTTATTTTTTAAAAAAGGTAAATGTAAAAGTTCAATCTTCGAAGTTTTCTATGATGTTCTGCAATTTTGATTTAGTGTCAGGAGAAACAATAGCTCTTCTGTGATGCGATTCATATTAAACATGAACAATAAGATTCAGAAAAGGCGATACAATTCAGATTTGAGGGTTCGCAGAAGGCTACAAGAATCTTTACAAGTGAATATAATGGGACACTTACCTTTGTATGATGAAGATGACGTCCCAATAATACAACTACGACCAAACAAAAACACGAATACTGCAGATACTCAAAAATTATACAGTGAAGTCAACTCTGATGTAAAGAATAGGGAACGGAAGGCAACACTTTACCTTATTCATTGTAATTTAGTTCTTTTCAATTATTATATTTTTCAAGAATTTTATAATACAGTCTTTTTAAAGAAATGAATTCTATAATACAAACATTTATTCAATTTACATAATTTTTTATTTGCAATACTATTTGCATCAAATGTTTATTGTGTATTGACATGCTCATTATTATTATTTTAAAATTATATCATAAAACCGCGCAACGCGCGGTCCGGTTAGCCTAGTTATTTAATAATTACTCAACAATAAAATTGAGTATATTTCTCAATTGCTTCCTTAACAAAATATTGGAGTTCATTTTAAGGTTCATAAGCTTGTTTGGTAGATAAAATTATTTTACAGAAAGAGAAGAATATGTACAAGGAAGTGTAGTGATAAAAGTCCTTTTAAACCTCAAAATATACTGGTTTTATAAATATTTTACTATTAATTAATTTTCAAAAACATTTATCCATTGAGAAAATAAAAAATACTAAATAGAGAGCAAATATTGTTTAGCACGCAAAATGTTTTAAAACATCCACGAATCAGGTAAGCTTTGATCATCAAATTAATTTCAAGCATAAAGTTACACATAATAAACCAACTATGGAAAAATTACAAGTAAATTTCTAGGGTTTTACATTAAACTCACAACTCATATTCCATGGTATCCTGAGTCCATATAATTAATGTGCATTTTTTGTGCCGCACGAATCAATCACTACTACATGCAAACTATAAATTTATCTGCAATAAAAATATCATCAAATTGAAATTATTTATATATAAACAGATAAATTTTCTTGTGCAATGGGTACGTGCATATATACTTAATTTGTTGGAGACATATTAAGTATATATCCAATTATATTTCTTGTACATTTCCTCAAACATCTCCTGGCACAATTAAGACTATCAAGATGAGAATACAATCAATCAACCAATGAACGACATATCCAAGTACAACATCAAGTATCAAACCTTTGTGAAGTTTTTTGGCAGATTACTAAATCCAAGAGATTTTGGAAAAATAAACTTTCTTTTCTTCCTTTTCTTTTTCCGAGCCGTGCCAGTGTCATGAATTTCCATGAATTCGATAAACCGTCCACCTACTAAAGTCCAGCGTTCAGAAAGGCCTCCACCACCGCCTGCAACAGCAGCACGGCATGGCTTTAAAATCTTACACGACTCTTAAAATCATGTTCAATTCCCAGATCCAATTTACTTTCTCACAAAACTCATCGCAATATGTTCACTTTATGATCATTCGACTTATCTTACATGTCTATTTTAATCTATATAAATTATAATAGATTTACATTAATCAGGAAAAATAATATGTCCTAGTATTTATTTAAATATACATTTCAAGGGAGAAACTTCTTGATTCACTCATAATATTTAACCACATTTTATTTATGTCAAATTAATTTATTTTACATATGAAGTGTGCAGGCATGCACGCACAAACAAGAACATATATTTTATTGTAGACCAACATGATTTTCTCAATTCTATGTAATATCTAACATTCACATCACCAAACTGAGGCATATTCTCTACGACTTATTTTTGTTGAACTAAATTAACCGAAATGAACTGAAATAATATTAAATTAAAAATATCTAAACTGAAACATTAAGATAATTGTAGAAAACCTAACCTTAAGTAATGTTAGGGTTGATGTATTTTTCAGAATCTATATGGGTTAATTACAAGAAAATTTAAATCTAATTTACAACATTATATATAATAAGTTCAATATATATCTTATGAAAATACAGAATTTCACGAAGTTTAAAAATCAAACGCATGCAAAATAAGGTTATATATTTTACAACCAACTTTTGTAAGTATGTTACTTTATAAATTTAATTTATCTACACATTCTTTAAATGCACCTACTATATTGGGTTGATGATGAATATAAAATTTTAGATAGAACACTATTCTAATCTACTGTATTACGATTGGTTGGTGGTGAAATTATGTAAGGAATGTCAATTTTTGGATTGCACTTAATAAGTGCATGCACGTGCTAACGAGAATTCCATATAGTACTAAATTTCCAGTGCATTTTTTAATATCTGTTTTTAAAAATTTAAAATTCGGAATGGATGGGGTGATGGATATGGATGATAAATAATGATAGATAGCAGTTGCCGATGTTATTCTATGGTTCCATATGAAATTCGGGAGCTCGTGGATCGAATTGCCCTTTGTCCCTTGTAGTCTTCCCTAGATTTCTCTTACAATTATGCGGTTGGTGACCTCTATTTGGCCATTGCCTTGAGGATGATACACCGAGGTTAAATTTTGTTGGATTCCATCGCCTTCACACCACTGCTTGAAGGGAATATAGGCGAACTGGGGTCCGTTGTCCGTGACTCTGTACTTGGGGATTTCACAGCGACATACGATATTCCTCTAGCAAATGTTGATGACCGTTTTACTAGTCATGTTTATCAGGTCTTTGACCTCCACCCACTTTGAAAATTAGTCAATGGCCACAATAATGTACATGAAGTTTCCCTGGGCCTTGGGGATATGTCCGACAAGATCTATTCCGCATCTAATGAAAGGCAAAAATTCTTGAATGGTTATCATGTATTCTTGTGGGAATTGAATCATTTTAGCATACGTCTGACACTTGTGACAAGCTTGAATGTACTACAAGGAGACCTCAAGCATTGTGGGCCAGTAATACCCTATTTGTAGAAGATTTCAGAACACCGTCCGTGGTCCTCAATGGCTTCCGCAAACACCCTCATTTACTTCTCGAACAAGTTATTCTGCATCGGAGGGTCGACACATTATAGTAGGGGTTTTAGATACTCTATCTTGTATAAGTTTCCCTTATGTATTTCATATTTCGGGGCCTTCACTCGAATTTTGCAAGCTAAGGTTTTTTCCTCGAGAAGGTTCCATTTTGCAGATAGCCGGTGCCTCATCAAACTGTCTGAAACATCGACAGACATTATGTTATTTTCTTCATAACTTTGCTTCTCTAACGTATCAATCAGCAATTCTTGAGAAGAACGGATGTTAAGGTCCGACGAGGCGAGCTTGCTCAGGGCATCGGCTTTGTAATTGCCTTCTCTGGGTATATGATTTTTAACTCGTAGAGTCGGATTTGGCTCAGAAGGGGGTTGACTATCTCGAGGTATCTTTGGAGACTATACTCTTGACTTTCATACTCACCTCATGCTTGTTGTACTACAATTTGCGAGTCACTGAATCACGCTTCTTGCTAACTTTAATCATGTGGTAGGACTTTATATTCAGCTTCGTTGTTGGTTGTTTGAAAGTTGAAGTGAATGACGTATGGATGGTCCGTTCCCTCGGGGCTAATGAGCAGAATACTAGCGCCACAAACCCCCGAGTTGGAGGACCCGTCTACGAATAGGCAACCATTTTTCCGTGGTTTTGCGAGGGTATAAGCCGATCAAGCTCCAAGGGCTCTACTGAATCCATTATGAAATCCGCTAGGAATTGTCCTTTGATGGCTGTTCAAGGCTTATATTTAATAGCGTGCTCTCCTATTCGATACACTTCATCATCCTTCCCGAGGCACCAGGATTTTGCAAGATCTGCATGATCTGGTAATTGGTTAGAAGCACTATGGTATGCGGTTAAAAATAAGGGCACCAGCGTCTCGAGGCATGCACCATAGCTAATATTAGTCGTTCTAGGGGGCGTATCATTTCTCGGGTCCTTGTAGAGCCCTACTCACATAGTTAATCGGGTGTTGAGAACCATCTTTCTCTTTCACTAACACAACGCTAATGGCTAAATGCAAGGTAGATATGTATGAGTAGAGAACTTCCCCATACCGGGCTTCAACTGCGTAGGTAGGCACTTGAGATGTCCTTTTAAAATCTTAAAAATCCCCTTCCCACTCACGGGACCACTCAAATTTGTTGGCCTTCTTCAATATATTGAAGGAAGGTAAATGCGCTTCTCTACTCCTTTTGAAAGGAAACGGTTTAGGCCCGCGAGGGACCCTGTTATTTTTTGTACGTCTTTCACAGTTCTCGGGGGTTGCATATTCTACAAGGCTTCTACCTTCTCGGGGTTTTATTCAATTCCCCGATTGGATACCATGTGTCCTTGGAATTTTCCGGCTCCGACACCAATGGTGCACTTGGTAGGATTCAACATTAAATTGGCTGTCCTGAGTGTGTCAAAAGTTATTTTTCAAGTCTTCAAGGAATACATCATAGCTACGGCTCTTCACCACCCTGTCGACGACATATATCTTCATATTTTGCCCGATCTGGAATTTAAATAACTTGTCAACCGACCACATGTAGGTGGCTCAAAACCTCAAACATTCCATGTATTGACTGTTTGCTTTCATTGCTTTTAGTGTGTTGCTTTGGCAAATGTTTATTCTTCCGCCAGCAACCCCTTTGTTGTAAAAAAGTCAATCTAGGTTTTCAAGAAACAACGCATGAAGTAGACTGGTGGAAAGAGGATTCTTTCTGCTGGCAGTGTCGGAAGTGTGCCCTCTCGATGGAGTGTAACACTTTAAAATCTAGCAAGGATTTTTATTTCGAGGAGTATAATGAGACCCTCCCCGATGCGATTCATCAGCTGAGGATAGATAGGAGCGAGCGCATTACTCGGATCCTGTTTGATAAGGAGAGGAGGAATAAACTTAAGTTCGAGCTGGAGCAGTTTCAACACAAGTATTACATTTTGGCAGCTGATTTTGAAGGAAACCGCCCCGAAGGGGAGTTTTTGCAATGCAACAAGGCATATAAGAACTTTCCAACAATTCAGTGTTACTTACAAGGCCTTAAGATACAAGGATCCCCCGACCGAGATGGGAGAGATGGAAGCCTTGTCATATTCCCACCGATCTTCAGGTTGGAAACAGTTTTACTAACGGTCTTTCTGATCCTAGTTTTCAGTTTATCCTGTCCAAATTTTACGTTGTTAGCAATCTTATGTTTTACTTCACGGGGTGATATAGTTATTGAGGAAACCTAAATTTATATCCTTTTATGACTGTAATTATATTCTTGATTTACCCTTATACATTGTTATAAATATTAATATACAGTGCCACTATTAGTGTGTATTTTATATAATATCAGCAATAACTATGACCTGGTCAATATGTGTACCGGTACACTTCAATTTAGGTCCTTTATTTATATATGTATATTCTTGTCAACATAAAGTTTACATTTATTTTAGCATTTACTAGATACAAGACATATATATATATATATACATATATATTTATATTTATATATAACCAAATTTGTCAAAATAATATTTTTAAGGGAATATATAGATGTAAATACTTTAGAAAAGTACGTAGTCTCTCCACCAATGCGACATAAAGTTGGACATGTTATCCCTGAAAGTAGAGCTATTTTGTTGCTTGATAAATCTCACTTAAGCCATCCCATCATGGTGCTCTTGTCTGTAATTTCATAATTCTCTTCTCTAAGTATTTGATGTCTGTCAATATAGTTCTCATGTTTGATCTAGCTCTCTCAACTCAAATATTTGTCGGTGCTAAGAAGTGATTTAAATTATCCTTTTACACAGGCTAGAAATTCCTATATAATGTAAATTTTGTGCATTCATTATTAAATGTTCAGATATCATGTATTGAATATTTTATCTACTAGACTAAAGGAATGCCATTATAATATTATATTTAAATAGAATAAATACATTAAGATCAGAAGCGCACGGGTATATGACTATAGTATATAAAATTAAAAGTGCACGAAATATGCACACAATAAAACATGACTATTAATCAGTTTACAAAATTAACTCGTTCGCTTGTTGTATCTGAAATTAATTATCGGTGGGATTAACTAATCTTGACAAAGATAAATTAAATGTAGGAAGAAAACACATGCACTAGCTAACCAAATATGCGACGAAATATATTGCCGATTGCTGAAGCTAAAGATGGTCGTGTAGGTGATGGAGTAATAAGACGTAGACCAAAGTTCGAGGTAGGATTTCCATAAGCTATCAAGAACTTGCCAGACATGGAAGAGTACTGGTGTGAGGATGATATCATGTTCTTCTGAATTTTACAAAGATAGATATTTGGAACCTCCTCATTGGCTTGGTCAAGTGATTAAACCAATTCGAAGTACTCAAGAACTCAAGGATTTGGTGGCTTCAAATTTCCCGAATGTTAATTTTGATGCCTTGCTCTGCTCGTTTAGGTGGAAAATTCCATCGCACCATCAATTGACAGATTAGTAAGAAAATGCGGGAAATCTATTTAAATATTTTTATATATTTTTTGAAAGTAAAATTAAATATACATACATATATATATATATATATAAGAATTTTTATGAGAGGGATCTCGCTTAATTGATGTGTCCGTTAGGTTTCAGAAATTGTTGCTAAAATTTCTTCTATGGTTTTATTTGAAAATATACCCATCAACCATCATGCATATCATATTTTATTAGAAAATGTGCATAATCCGTGCATATATTTTGCGTATAGTAAGAATGAATTAAATCGCACGTAACTGTTCCATCGTACATCTCAAAATTTTAATCATCATGAATGTATAATATTGTACTTTCCGCCCGTGGCTGACTGTTTCGTTGTTCTAAAATTCTTATCATTAAATGACTTTAAAAATAATTAATATATAAAATTCTGAACCCGGTCATAATTTTAATTTGAACAACGTAATTTTGTAATGGTTTAGTTTACTGCTAGGCTTTTATCTTGATCACGTGCACATTTATGATTCAGATTTATAAGTAGATGGTTCAGTTATAACATAAGTTGATGATTAATCATAAACATGAGCCGATAAAAATGTGACATGATGTGTTTCAAAATCTTATAGTTTTAATCAAATCTTTAATATATCTATTTTGAATTCTAAACATTATGGCATATCCATTTTCTTTGATTCTACAATTTAGCATTAACGTTAACTTCATGACTATTTATACATGTAGTAATTTCTATATCAACCATGTTGAATTAGCTCACACCCTTTATTTATACAGTTTTTCATTCAGTATTTTATTTTTAAATCATAATTGTAAAATCAAAACAAATCAAGTATATAAATAAAGTTCGGTATAACGATTTCGTGATGGAGTATCTAACCTTTGTTAACATTAAGAATGTTAAAGAATTTTCAAACAAAAATTGTTAATTTTGATATGAACTTTAATTCAGCTCCAGATTCTAATTAATAAATGAAAAAATAAATTACAACAACTAGGGTTTGATGGAAGACCAATTCGCAAACACAGATGACGTTCCGAACTTAATTTATTAAATGGTAATGCTATATTAATTTTGACAGATACATGTTCTACTAAATAAAAATAAATTCTACTGAAGTATGCAATTACTTTAGATTTGTATTTATCAGTGATGTTCACGTGTTGTTGAATAATTTCATAATTCTCTTATGTAAGTATCTGATGTCTGTCTCTAATTGTTTGATCTAGCTCTCTCAATATTTAAATTTTTGTCGGTGCCAAACAGTGATTTTGGCTAGCATATATAGCACTAGGCTAATAATAATCGAAAGAACATGATGTATAAAATGTTTCTCTAGTAGTGTAGCACTAGGCTAGCAGCAACGTTTATATCAACGTTGACGTAGAAAGTAATTTATGCATGTTTTGTCTTAAATCATCCCAATTTTATAAAAATCTACAAGAAGTTGACGCTGAGTGTGCCGTTGGTGCTGATACAGTAACAGATGTCGCTAGTAATACTGTAAGAAATTAAAGTTTCCCGAATTGCATAAATGTGTCGTCAGAGTCGGACCAATCGACGCTGTTATCTTCGTTGGAATCAGTTTCTCCGGGGAACCAGATACTGCATGCTCTGCTTCCTTGATACGCGGCCGAATACGGAATACATATATGACCTCATCCTGATAATATATACATGTTCGTTACATTTTAGATATTTGATTTCATGGGCATGGAAATCTCATCACGTCATCGTATATAGTAGTAACATCTTATGATAAAAAAAGTACTTGTCACCCAATAACAACTGTATTGCAATGCAGAAAAATTTAAACACTAAAATCCCGTGGTTGATTATTAAGGGGATTGTTAGATACAATCTAATATTTATTTATACAGTCTGTATTTTATTTGAATTAACAAAAATACTCTTATATTAATAAGGTATAAATTTTAAATTGATCCCCATGTAATTCTTATATAACTTTCGAGAAAGAAAGCAAACATTTCGAAACGGTGGACAATGATGGACAAACACACATGAGAAATCTGAAATGTGTGTGATATCCCTTTCATCTTGAACTTAGATCTCATCATGGGCAAGGATGTCAATTTCCACAAGCTATGAGTCGTGAGATAATTTTTATATTTCCTTCGGTTATTATCTTTTTTGAAGGATGCAACTTTTTTGTCCTACAACTAGAATATGTTGATTAACTGAGTAGTTGTGCATTTATGATTAGTTAATTATTGAAGAAAAGTGTTGTTGTACTCCAAGTGTTTAAATAAGTGTTAATGTACTCCTATATTTTATAAAAGTGTCACTATACTTTCAAATGTATAATTTGGGCAGAATTTTTTTTTGCCGAATATAAAATGTCAAAAATACATCTTCTACCGAGCAGTGCTGCGGCGGCGATACCGACGAGGGCGGTCCCCGATCCAAGCCCGGCGAGAAGCTCCGACAGGGCGGTGTTGCGGTGACGAATGTCGAGGAGGCTGACCAGGGCGGTGGCGGCCAGCCAGAGCCGGAAAGAGATGTCTCGAGAAGGGAGCTGGCTGAAGACGAGGGCGGAGTTGGCTGAGGTCAACTCCACCACCTCTGATAGCCATAGCGGGTCTTCACCCATGGATTTCCGGTCCAAAACCTTTCCGTTCACGTCGATTATCTGCGCATCGGTGACTTGATCAACGGAGAGCCTGTACTTCCTGAGCATGGTGTCGTAACCGCTGATTTGATAACTGGAGCAGCTGGTCTGTCAGAGTATATATATAACCGGCCACTGCAAAAACACGAAGGAATTGAGGTTATCATAGTTACACTCATATTGGGATCCTCATAGCTTGGAAATTCATCTTCTCCAGAGGGAGGGTGTGGATGATGAGTAATCAGTTTCTAGGGCTTTCTCTTTCACCAGTGGACACAAACGGGAAGCAGGGCGGGGAAAAAGGGGAAGCACGGCGGGGTTGTCCCGCCCTTACTTGAGCCGCCGTGCTTCGCCGAGGCAAAGCACGGCGGGTAAACCCCGCTGTGCTACTCTTTTCCGATTTCGTAAATGTCTAGCCTCATCCGAAAATAAACATTTCCGATTTCAGAAATGTCTAGCCTCATCCGGAAAGGTTTTGATTTGTGATGTCCTTTCCGAAATCGTGAAGATGAATCACCAGCCGTGAGCTAAGAGATACGATATCGGAAACCTTTGTTGATAAAATTATTTACGGTGTCGGAACTGACTTTAAACGGACAATTATCCGATATCGTAAATAGGGGCCGAAGATTACGTTCCGGTAATATTTCCGGGATCGTAAAGTTTAGTTAAAAATGTTCTGAAAATGAGTTTCCGATACCGTAAATAGATGCCTGTGTTGATGTTGTTTTCTTGTTTACGATGACGGAAATTTGTCTGGAAATACATTTCCGGACAAACTTCCCGATATCGTAAAAATATTACGCGGCTAATTTCCGAATTCGTAAATGTAGTTACTGGAAACCAATATGGTGGTCTGTTTACGAGCCGGACAACGTGCCGGGTTTACCACAGTTTTTTTTATATAAGGAAAACCACACTGCTTCTGATGTCGGAAACCACCCGAAAGATCTTGTGGAATTTTGTTATGGTTTCCGAACTCGTAAATGAGCCTGGGCCTGCCAAAAAATTTCCTATTTTTGATCCGGGGCGTGCCAAAAAAATTCCAATTTTGAATTTGCTTTACGCGATCGATGAGCGACTAATCGAAATTAGATATAATAGCCATAATAAAGAACTTAATCCTTCAATATTGGCTTTAACGAGCCAAAAAATGCTTTATAGCAAAATGAATACACCCAGTAGTTGATTACACTATCTAGTGCACAATTGTAACTTACGCAGCTACGACGAGAATCACAATGATGTCGTTGTAGCCGGGTGCTCTATGCATGAAGCACACTCATCCAAAATGAAGCTTGCCAATGCACTCCTTGCTACCTTCAACTCTAGCAAGGTGTATGGGTATAATCATCGTCGAAAACCTGCGATTTGAAAAAGTAAAGCATGTTGTTAACACATTACAAGGATTTACATTAAATTAAATAAGGAATGGAAGAGTAAGCTCACACTATGAATGTTAAACTGTGAAAGCCGTGCACGTGCAACCACCCTCCATGCAAACATCACGTGTAGTAACCGCATATCCAATCATTATCTTGGACCTTGTGCTAATAGTGACAAAAGATACACAATTTAGGTCCTAATAAGGTACAAATTTGAGGAATAATAAGAATAGATTACCTTAATTTGGTAGAGCCTAAATTTGGATGGTTTAGAATTTACGAAATCCTAAATTTGGTAGAACCTAAATTCAAGGCTTCCTTGATAATATCGTTAAATGAGTGGATTGGAGGACGGTTAAGTGGATCTATCCAACATGCTTCTTTGGAGTTTGTGTTTATCGTCACCAAACGCCAATGTTCGCTAATCCATAAGATAATTTGTACATGAGAGTATAATGTTAGGTAAACACAAAATAAATCATTGAAATATATATAACTTACTTACTTTTCAAGGTATGGACAAATGAAGAAGTATTTTGTTCGATCTCCTAAGGCAACCTTCAAATAAGCTACCCTTTCCTCTGTTGAGTGGGTCCCCACTTGTATTGAGTCGGGGCATATGAAGCCAATAAATGCCATTCCACGACTTTGTGCCAAATGATGCATTTGTCTATGAAGAATTGTAAAGAAAGTGTTACTACCTATTCGATTGTAGTTGGAATATAAAATAATTATATTTGAAAAATGAAGACTTACAGTTGAACGAGTCACATTATCGTGGAGAGTAGCTTTTGGTCGCCATTATATGTCGGAGATTAAAATCATCTAATTATATAAAATTGGCAAAAGAATAGCAAATAATTGGCACATAAGCACAAGAAGACTAACCTTTTGGGGAGTAGAAGTTTCGCCCCCACTTGCCGCGTCCAAGGGTGTTGTGACAAAGGGTGGACTAGGCATATTTAGTGGCTCGTCAATGTCATCTTGTAGAGGTTCGTTGCGCGACCCCGAAGAGGGGGGTTCCCAATCTTCACCTACATCCTCGAAATTGGCGGGTAAAATGATTCCATGTTTGCGAGCAAACCACTTAAAACCATTTTCCATAGTTGTTTTAATAGAATCAATTTCCTTCCGCACTTTCTTGTACTTGGCATGTTGCGCATTATTTGAGGCTAAAGGATGTTTACCAAACACATCCTTAGGTCGGACATGAGAACCATACCCCCTAACGGTTCCGGGATGATCGTCCCCCATCGCCTTGTTCAAAATGTCACACCTTTCCGTAGGGGTGAATTTTCCATCGGCTTCCTCTTGTTTAGCCAATGCCTAATTTGAAAGTGGTTGAAACCATGACAATAATTTGATTAGATAGATAAACAAAACATTTCTCTACTATATATCATACAAACACATTTTGTAATTGACTTACAATTTTTTTGGCAAGTTCAAGAGTTTCGTCGGCTTCATAAACGCCACTAGGATTTTGTCTCAATTTAAGGAACGACTCCCACCTCTCAATTTGGTCGGGATTCTTCCTAGTAGTGGTCTCCCTTGCCTCCTCTTCCGACATACCCTTGTCCATTTTTTGTTTAACACCATCTTCATATTCCTCCTCTATGAAGTCCTCCTCCGCTCCATAATATCCCGAGCAACTATAGTGACTAATCATTTTGTTTGATTTCGCTAGTTCCACCATATTAAGATGAGTGCCCTATTTTAAAAGCAACCAACATAAGTTGCAACAACGAACACTATAGTATAATTTGAATAGAAGAGAATAAATCTTACATCGTCCAATAGGTCTTGTGCATGGATTTTGAAGATTTCCCAACTCTCGGGTTGAATGTCCTTATACACCGTCCATGGCATGATGTTCTTCTTATTTCCATAGATGTACTCATTCCTTAGCATAGACCTATGTTGACGTGCACAATTCGAGATCTTTTGCAAAGTCACATGGTCTAACATCGCCATGTCGGGGGCGATAATAGTGAACGGTTCCTAAAATAATGAAACACATTATTAGTTGTAGATAGTATGATCCACATTATAATGCCCTCACGATTGTAAAACATGTAGTAAAATGCCATTAAAAAAACCCACATCATACCTTGCATTCTTCCAACAATTCTAATATACGCTCCATCGGTACTTTGGTCCAATCGAACCATTTAATATCATGTCTTGTTCTTGCGATTTTACCAACCCAACTAGACCAATATTTACGCTCTACCCCTATGGCTATTCCTAACCTATTGAATTCCATTAGAGTGGAATACCCGCGTCCCAACGCCTTTGTATTTCTCGACATAAATTTCTAGGAATTTTTGTATCTACAACCAATTGCTCTTTTGTGGATGACTTGACCTTCTTCTTCGTAGGAATTTTCTTTTTGTTTTGTTTACATGTAGGAGCCATGATTAACTACTTAATCACTAATACCAAGTACAAGCACTTGTCCACTAATTCACCTACAAATAAGAACAACTACAAAATTTCAATTTCACCGGCAATAAAATAGTTAGGGTGCATTTACCAAAATAAGGAGATATTAGTATAAATATTTTGCTAACAAAGCAAAAGACAATAACATAAATGAACCCTAAAATAGATAATTAATGCATCAACTAGATTAGGGTTTGGATTTGATAATATTTGGTTACCCCATAACCCATATGTTTGTTTGCATCGCACGTGACAAAGCAATACAAATGGGTTAATAAAGGTAACCAATTGTACCTCTAATTTGTAATGAAACACCCCCAAAATAGTAGAATAAATGTAGAATCTCAACTTTTTGTGAGGTTCTTTAGTTGGATTATTTGATTTGGGTAGTGTGATATCGTACAATTGACAAGATATTTAGAGGGAAGAGTGGTAGGAGGAGAAATAATGAGGAAGAGACAAATGGGTTGGAAAGATAATGAATGAATGAACCCACGTGATGGGTTTTAGTCTGGTCTGATGCCGAAACGAGTGGTTTACGAAATCGGAAATGTCACTCTTTTTTAAATACAGAGTGATTTCCGAAATCGTAAACCAACTTTTCCGAAATATTTACGATGGAGCAATTGGACCGGGTTGACTTTTCTAATCAGACAGGTTGAACCATCTAAATCGGGTAATTTACGAGCTCGTATTCATGTCGTAATCATGTTTTCCGGATGGGACATACTATTTACGATATCGTAAACCAGCCTAAACAGAAATCTTTACGAGCTGGAAGCCTAGCCGTGTTTGGCACTGGCTTTTAATTCTAACAATTTAATTTGTGACAGCTTACCCATTCCGATATCGTAAATGGGCCGAAATTAGTTTTTCGGACGGTGCACTATATTTACGATATCGTAAATCACCCGAACTAATCATGTTTACGAGCCGGAATGTATCTGGGTAATTCACTGGAATATAATTATCAACAAATAATTTTATTTAGATTATCTGTTACGAAATCTTATCTGTTACGAAATCGGAAAGTGGCCCGTTAAATTCAATTTTCCCAATTCAACTAATTTCCGGACCCGTTTCCGAACTCGGAAATAGTATGAGTGTGGTTGCGGGTGATTCAGTCAACTGCGATTTTGTGATTCAGAAAAGCCCCAAATCATAAAAACTCAAACCTACCACCCCATTCAATCAATTCCGGCGACATAATCATGCCTCCAGCTAGGCCTAAGCACAAAGCTAAGAGGGGCGCCCCAACATCACCCGAATCACCATCCCCACCACCAAACCCTAAGCCGAAGAAGCAGAAATCGAAGAAACCCCCCACCCCACCTGAAATTGAAACCGAGTCAGAGTATGATGAGATGGCTGGGTTGGAGACTACCAGCGAGGAGGAAGCTGAGGGTACCCATGGAGAGGATGGGGGATATGCGGAAGAGGATGAGGTGGAGGAGGAGCCGCTAAATGTGCCGGTAAAGCTTGGGCGGCGTGCGCAGCGGCATGAGCGAGGTGGGGATGAGCACCAACGGCGGGGTCACAGCAAGCGCTTTTACGATCCAGTGGCCGAGGAGAACTACGTGAAGTGGATAAGGCGTGGCATGTGCGACTCAAAGGTGCTAAACTCCAACTCTATTGATGATTTAGGTTTTAATGAGTCGATTAATTATTTCCGTCCTAGTTATTTGCATAACCTTATCATGCTAGACGAGCCTACCTACAAAGATGAGGTTAGACAATTTTATGCTAATCTAGGTAGATGCACAACCACTAGGATGTCGACTTTGGTGAATGGTGTGTTAGTGCCCGTCGATGAGTTTGCGATTAATGAGGTGCTAGAGTGCCCGTGGGTTGATTCTACTCATCTGAGGCCTCAAAATAAACAGGGGCCCTATAATGTTTTCACATTCAATAAGTGGGCGACGAAGTGCAATAAACAGCCTTTAGACATGGCTGAAATGGGCCGTAAGTACTTCAAGCTAGATGAGTCGTTGGGCAAAGGGACTGCAGAGATTGACTATAAGATAGATGTGTTGACCCTAGAGCAGAGGTTGGTCTTTGAATGGGTTTGTTATAATGTTCTGCCTACGGGAGGGCATGCCACCGAGCCCACCACTGGTCGCCTGCTTGTATTCTACTACCTGATGGAGGGCATCCCAATCAATCCTGGATATACCATCTACGAGTACATGAGGAAGTGTGCTCCCTTGCTGGAGAAGAGGTTTCCGTACGGTGGACTTATCACCGCGCTGTGTAGGAAAGCCAATGTGCCTCTCTTGGATCGACCGGTTATGCAGACCTACTATGATGACAGGTGGATCGACCTGAAGAACTAGGTGTTTGACACTGATGCAGGCAGATTCAAGGAAAAGCCTATGAAACCTGGTGCACAGGCAAAGGTGGCGAGGAGAAAACAAGCTCGCGAGGAGGCTGCCGCCCTAAAAACTGCCGCGGGTGAGTTCCACTAAATTCAGTAACTATATATAGTTTTTTATGAGCTTGATTTTCATTTTTTTTTCCTAACCAATTAAGTGGCTGCATTGTAGGTGAACGGAAGGGGCTTTTTACAAAGATCTCGAACTTGTTCTGTTGTTTTTCTAGCCAGCTAGAAACGACGAAGAAGAGACTGGATGCGATCAAAACTAATCAAGAAGCGTACATCCAAGACAAGGGTCTCCAGATCGTGCTAAGTGAGGATGAGGAAGAAGTGTACTACGGCGACCTTGCGCAAGTGAGTGAGGATGAAAAGGCCACGCATAACACCTCTACTTCTAATGCCGCGTCGAGCTCACAAGCCCCCTCAACTTCACAAGGCCCCTCACCTCCCCCTGGCCCCTCAACTTCACAAGACCACGACTTCACCCAGCATGGTTTTTTTCCAGGATTTGATGGCTATGTTTAGAAGTTGTTGAAGTACTGTTTTAAATTTCAGTTAACACATTGTGTCCTTTGATGATTATTCCAATTTGAGATTCAATATTTGAATAAATTTTCAATAAAATTTCCCCTTCAATATTTGAGATTCAATTGTCTTGTTCATCTTTATCAAATCTAGTTGATCTTGTTTTTTTTGGATTAGCCAACTACTTTCCGATATCGGGAACTGGCCGGGAGAGCATTTCTTTTGGTTTACGAGTTCGTAAATCTCTCGGGGAAAAGATGGAATTTTTCCAAAATAAAATAAGAGGCTTTTACGGTTTCGGAAACAATCCGGAAGATTAAAAGTTTACGAGCCGGAAAGGCATCCGGGTAATCCACTGTTCGTAGAGAAATAATATTGAAGGAAATATGATATATTTACTAGATTAAAAACTAATGAAAGTTATTTCCGATCTCGTAAACAGCCCTATGCACACAAAATGAGGGTCATTTCCGATTTCGTAAATAGCCTGTCCGTACATTTTAGTTGTGTATATGAAAGTCAAGACATGAATAAATTTGGAATTCATAAAGTGATTATGCTACTAGGATACGATGTTTATTAAAGCTAATTAATAAAAATTAATAAACTTGTATAAAATGAAAAAAAGGGACAAGGTATATATATATATATATAAAATTTCAGTAATGAAATGTGCCAAAATGGCAAACAAAAGGTTATTACAATCCTAACAAATTTGGGCTAAAAAAGAAAGAACAAAATAATAATAAAAAAATTAGAACATTTAGCCTAAATAAGGTGTGATGGCGTGAAGCACTTCTTGATCGCAGGTGCATGCATCACAGGAGATGTCCGCTGGATCAACCCTCTCCCAGCCATCGTACCTCACAAACCGATTGAGGGCTGCATGTTCCTCGCAGCAGATCGGCCTAAGCGCGACTATTCCATGTCTAAGGAACCTGAAGTAGTGCGTCCAACCCCAAGCGTAATTCAAACCGGCTCTGACGCGTACACGAGCTTCCCGGAGGCCCTGCTTGTCGTTTTTCTTCATGGTGGTGATCACATTCATGCCTCTTTGAATGTCACCTTCGCAGATTGCAAAAACATCCAACACATAGGTCGACGGTGTGTGACCTATTGCAGAAGTTTCGGTGAGCCACTGTCGAGCCCACTCGGTCGCTCTTCCACTCACGTAGCGATGAAGAACCCAGTTGAACTCAGCACGAATCATGATTAGATTTATCATGTCATTTGGGAGGGCGTTGAATATAGACACATCCATGGGAAGCGGAATGCAAACAATATGAGAATGGAGAAGGGAGTGTGGGAATGTAGGCTCTAATGAGGTTCTAAAGGGAGAAGGGTTGATATTTATAGGGTTGAGGTGCTCCATTTATCAAAAAGATTTTAGAGTTCCTAGTAAAAAAGTAAAGGCATTGTTACCTTTTCAAGATAACCTCATGCAAACCCCAAAAAAGAATTAATTCCTTATGGAATTTGAAAGGTTATACTGAGTTATTTTTAATGTTATTTCTGATTTTTTGATTTTTGATTCTTTTTTAATGTTATTTCATCAAATCAAACTATACTATATTAAAAGTATTGAAAATGGTGTTTTTTTTTAACATCTTGAAACAAATAGCATGTGGTAAATACTAATCTTGAGTTGATAAATTTCATGTCTACAATTTAAAATTAATTAAATATCTACTAAACTAATGTTGATAAATGTGACGAATTTACGGCTTCGGAAACTGCCCGGAGATCATATATTTTGGTTTACGATATCGTAAACATCTCAGACAAACGCATGGAAAATAAGGAATTTGTCCATAACAAATAAAAGCCTTTTACGGTATCGGAAACAATCCGGAAGTTTAAAAGTTTACGAGCCGGAGAGGCGTCCGGGTAATCCACTGTTCATAGGTAAATAATATTTCAGGAAATATGATTTATTTACTAGATTAAAAACTAAAGAGGGTCATGTCCGATCTCGTAAACAACCCGATGCACACAAAATGAGGGTCATTTCCGATTTCATAAACCGCCTGTGCGTACATTTTAGTTGTACATATAAAAGTCAAGACATGAATAAATTTAGAATTAATAAAGTAATTATGCTACAAGTATGGGATGTTTATAAAATCTAATTAATAACAATGAATAAACTTATATAAAATGTAAAGGACAAAGTATCAGAAAAAAAACCTATTAGTTAATTAAATGTGCCAAAATAGCAAACAAAAGGTTATTACAATCCTAACAAATTTGGGCTAAAAAAGAAAGAACATAATCAAACAACAAATAAACTAGAACATTTAGCCTAAACGAGGACCGAGGACGTGAAGCAATTCCTTATCGCAGGTACATGCATCATATGAGATGTCCGCTGGATCAAGCCTGTCCCAGCGAGCGTACCTCACTCTGTGATTGAGGGCAGCATGTTCCACGCAGCAGATCAGCCTGTGCGTGACTACCTCGTCTCTGAGGAACCTGTAGTAGTTCGGCCAACCCCAGGTATTACCCAAACCGGCTCTTACACGTACTCGAGCTTCCCGGAGGCCTTTCTTATCGGTTCTCTTCAGGTCGGTGATCACATTCATGCCTCTCTGAATGCCACCCTCGCAACATATTGCAAATATGGCCAAGACATAGGTCGAGCCTGTGTGACCTAGTGCAGAAGCGTCGGTGAGCCACCGTCTATGCCATTCTGTCGCTCTTCCGGTCGCGTACCGACGAAGAACCGAGTCGAAGTAAACACGAATCATGATTAGATTTATCATGTCATTTGGGAGGGCGTTGAATTTAGACAAATCCATGGGAAGCAAAAGGCAAACAATAAGAGAAGGGAGAAGGGAATGTGGGAATGAAGGATGTAGTGGGGTTCTAAAGGGAGAAGGGGTTGATATTTATAGGGTTGAAGTGCTCCATTTATGAAAAAGATTTTAGAGTTGCTAGTAAAAAAGTAAAGGCATTTTTACCTTTTCAAGATAATCTCATGCAAACCCCAAAAAAAAGTTAATTCCTTATGGAATTTGAAAGGTTATACTGAATTTTTTTAATGTTATTTCAGATTTTTTGATTTTTGATTGATTATTTTTTATTGTTATTTCATCAAATCAAACTATACTAAATTGAAAGTATTGAAAATGGTGTTTTTTTTTAACATCTTGAAAAAAATAGCATGTGGTAAATACTAATCTTGAGTTGATAAATTTCATGTCTACAATTTAAAATTATTTAAATTTCTACTAAACTCATGTTGATAAATGTGACGAATTTACGGCTTCAGAAACTGCCCGGAGATCATATCTTTTGGTTTACGATATCGTAAACATCTCGGACAAACGCAGGGAAAATAAGGAATTTTTCCATAACAAATAAAAAGCTTTTATGGTATCGGAAACAATCCGGAAGATTAAATGTTTACGAGCCGGAGCGGCGCCCGGGTAATCCACTGTTAATAGTTAAATAATATTTCAAGAAATATGATTTATTTACTAGTTTACGAGCCGGAGATGCACACAAAATGTTTTTTTTGGGAATGAAGGATCTAGTGGGGTTCTAAAGGGAGAGGGGGTTGACACAATATTTCAAGGGGTTCAAAAAGATTTTAGAGTTCCTAGTAAAAAAGTAAAGGCATTGTTACCTTTTCAAGATAACCTCATGCAAACCCCAAAAAAAAAGTAATTCCTTATGGAATTTGAAAGGTTATACTGAATTTTTTTTAATGTTATTTCAGATTTTTTGAATTTTGATTATTTTTGAATTTTGATTATTTTTTAATGTTATTTCATCAAATCAAACTAAACTAAATTGAAAATATTGTAATTTTTTTAAAAAAATTGTTGAAATAAGAGAGCATGTGCTAAATAATAATAAAAAAAGAGCATGTGCTAAATAATAATTGTTGAAAAAAAAGAGCATGTGCTAAATTATTTAATTTTCGACAAGATTAATGTTGATAAATAAAGACCAATTTACGGGTTCGGAAATAAGCCGGATGAAGTGTAATTTTATAATTCCGATTTCGTAAATAGTATTGGGGAAAAATTGGTCCAATTTCTAGTGATTTACGAAACCGGAAATAGGAATGGGGGTAAATGAACGTCTTGTCGTGTATTTTACGAAACCGTAAACATCTCGGAATATGATAAGCGGCTGGTTTACGATATTGGAAACGCGAGACAATATAAAACAGAAAACAACTTATGTGCAGTCTTATGTCCCAAATCATATAAAATAAAAACTCAATCTCCGCCTTCAACGCCTATCTAGAGTCACCAATCAGCCGTCCAAATCCATCAAGCTCGGCTTTTTACCACATTACCAGTTCCGACATCGCAAACCCATGGCACCCAAGAAGTCAAAATCCAAGGCTCTACAAATCCAGGATGATGTGGAGGAGGTCGACTACGATGATTCGATATTTTTCTCCAAGGCTCACGAAGAGAGGTATGAATACATTCGTGATCACTGCAATATTCTTAAAAGTTTTTATGTTGATCGTGATGATGTGGAGGATTTGTTGCTTGGTAATGTCGTAGAAACCCTAGGTAAACACTACATGACTGATTTAGTTTTTAATAGTAGTGAGACTTATACTGAGGAGGTATGTCAGTTTTATGGAAATTTACATGAGATGAAGAACGGTACTTGCACGACTGGGGTGAATGGTATGAGCATAGAGGTTAGTTGGAGTATGATAAACCGGGTTTTAGGCTGTCCTTACCAGAAACTAGAGGAATGCCACCCTCAGAAACAAGATGGCCCTTACAATGTCCATTACAAGGGCCGTATTCCAGATAAGCCCGATGAGATGCACGGCCTGAACAAAGTATCTTTGGCTGAGAAGTACTTTGGGCGCCACAACTCCAACCCTGGAGCTGCAGCCAACAAGTTCAACACAAAGTTCATGACATTAGAGGACCGTGTTTTGTATGAGATCGTGCACAAGTCCATAGTGCCAAGTGCAGGTTATTCCACAGAGCCAAACACCACAACTGCCATGGAGTTCTTCTATCTTGCAGAGAACAAATTGACAAACCCTGGGTACACCATCTTGGAGCATATGAAAATGGTGGTGAAGGGCAAAAATCCCCGTTATAATATACCCTATGGTAGTTTCATTACTCTTTTTCTCACTGGAAGCTTTATGTTGTCGTACCAGAAACCTTTCCCATTTAGTTCTACGTCGGGTATTAGTTTGGAGAAGTTAGACCTAGAGTATTTTGACAGTAGAGGGATGGTGGTGTTTGATGGAGCTTGGATGAACAAGCCACCCAAAACAAAGAACAAGACGATGCAAAATGTTGAGAAGCAAGGTAATATTCTTTAACATTTGTTTGTTTTTCAAAATTTCTTGTTAGTTTTTGCCATGTGTTATTAATATTCTTTAATATTTTTATGGCAGAAATCGACGAGAATGTGGGGTGGAAACAATTGTACAAGAAAATGAAGTCAAAAATCCCTGATTTCTTGTACGTGAGCAAGGAAGCGCGGTTGGCTGAAAAGCGGCAGCGCGCTCGCTATTCATAGAGCCGAGCGCGAGGCGATGATGCGGGGAACGGGTGGTGGTGAAGCGGGCGGCTCACAATCGAGGCCGGTTACGGGTGCCGAGGCAGATGAGGCACATGCAGACCAACTTCCGGCTGATGAAGACAAACTTGATGAAGACAAAGATGACAATGATGTGATGAAGCATATTGTCTTCTAAGTAGTTCAATTGTTGTTAGTCTTGAAACATCTTTTCATTCGAAATTCGATGATACAATGATATTCCAATCAATTAAGATCACTCTTTGTTATGTTATGGTTTTTAATTTGATCACTCTTTCTTATTTCAATTTTAAAATGTATCTCATACAAGTTCCTGATTTTCAACTTTTTTTAAGAGTAAATGAGTGGTTTTCGAAACCGTAAATAACACGGAACACTTTTTAGGATACATTTCCGATATCGGAAATAACACGACTTTAAAAACTTTACGAGCCGGAAGCCTTTCCGGGTAATCCACTGGATTTAAAAAAGGCACAAATTAAATTCCGGTTTAGTGTATTCCGAGTTCGGAAATAAGCCGGGGAAGAATAGAATTTTTCCAGACAAAATGAAACCCGTATACGATATCGGAAATGGGCCGGAAGAATGAAAGTTTACGAGCCGGAAGGGCATCCGGGCATGCCACTGGAGCTAGCTACGTAATATTTCAGGAAACATGATTTATTTATTAGATTACAAAACCATTTCCGATAACGTAAATTGGCCGCTTTAGTGGTTTACAATTTCGGAAATTGGACGGAAAATGTGTCACTTAAATAAAACTCGCCAATTTATTGGGTTTTCACAGTTCTAATTACACAAGGAGTACCCCTACAAGGCTAAATAACATAAGAACACAAATTCTATTACAATATTAGACTTAATATATATTAAATGCTCTGGAGCGATCTGTCTTACATTTACGAAACACACATCTTTTTGCTCTTCGACCCCTTTGCCTTAGGTGGTTGTTTTTTCTTTGGTATCCCCCCGCTCATCAAACCACTGCCCTTCTTCATGATCCAACCTGCACTGGTAACGGCGGAGATTTGCTGCAGTTTCATGTAAGTTTATATTGTCTTCACCATCAAAGGCTATCTTAAAGGTATCCACATCGTTCAAGCATTCTTCTTGACTCTCCCCACCAATAAATGCTCTCTTCCCGTTCAGTACAATCTCCTGGTGATTAGAAGCAGGGTCCTTCACGTAGAACACTTGGTCGGCCTGAGTCGATAGAATGAAGGGATCCGACTTATAACCAACTTTCCTCCGGTCAACAATGGTTAGGCCTAATGGATCGGGAACAAATCCCGTGCCTGGATCAATCCAATCACACTTGAATACAACCACCTTCAGTCTCACATAGTTCAGCTCCCATATGTGTGTGATTGTTCCACAAAACCAGTTGTCTTCATACACGCCCTGCCTTAACTCATCAGCAATCAAAGAAACACCACTGTTCTGCGATATGCGCTGCCCATCAACTGTCTTCGTACTAGTATGTAGCCATTCACATCGTAGCCCCTGTATGAAAAAACCGCACCCATCGGTAATCTAGACAACCACTTAACTTCCTCAGAATGATCTCCGACTTCCACCGTCTTCCTAAGCCACTCAGCAAATGTTCTCGTGTGCTCTTCATGGACATATTCAGGTTCTAGAAGCGGCATCAATCTCCTTATTTCATCCATGTGAAGACCAACATAGGGAACCACGGCCTTATGGTTACGAAGCACATATAGATGTGCAACCTTCAACTCAGCAGTAGTGGGCGTGACATATTTTCCACTACCAAATGCATGGCCTTCAATCCTGTCTGCATGCCTGTTCTTCGGGACACCAACAGTCTCAACATCATCGAGGTACGCGGTGCAGAATTCTATTGACTCTTCAGTTACATAACGCTAAACTATACTGGCATCGGGCCTGTATCTGTTCTTCACAAAATGCTTGAAAATCTTCATGTAGCGCTCGAAAGGGTACATCCATCTCAAAAACAGAGGACCACAACACTTGATCTCACGCACAAGATGAACTATAAGAGGCACCATTATATCGAAAAATGAGGGCGGGGAAGAACATCTCCATCCGACACAAAACTTCGACAACCATTTCTTGTAGTTTATCTAGTCTCGTTCGGCTAATATTCTTTCTACAGATGGACTTGAAGAACATGCACAAGCGGCTTATGCAGCGTCTAACATGTGGAGGTAGGGACGTGCGCAGAGCAATGGCATTCAATTCTTTCATCGAAACGTGGCAGTCGTGCGATTTGAGTCCCGCGAGTTTCGCCTCATCAACATTCACACACCGACTAATGTTGGACGAGTAGGTACTAGGTACTTTAATGTCCTTCAGACTTTGACAAAATTTCTTCTTCTCAGAATCAGACATGGTGTAAGAGGCCGGCGGCAAATATGTCTTGCCATTTTCCTTCACGGGGACCAAGCTCGGTCTAACACCCATTTACTCCAAATCCATCCTGGCTTTCAAGCCATCCTTACTCTTCCCCGGGATGTCTAGTAATGTTCCAATCAGACTCTCGCAAACATTCTTTTATACATGCATAACATCCAAACAATGTCTAACCTCCAAGTCTTCCAGTAAGGCAACTCGAAAAAGATTGAAGATTTTTTCCATACACCATTTACTACTGGCTTCTTCCTATTCTTTCCAAAATCATTGGGATTGTCCTTCACAGATTCATACATGCTCTCACCACTCACAGGCGTCGGTGCATCCCTCTCATCAACCGCTCCATCAAACCACTTCTTGCACTTACGGAAGGCATGCTCGTGATTTAGAAATCTCATGTATCCTAAATAAACTGTTTTCCTCTCATGCTTAAGTTGTACGTGACTAGTGTCCATCTCACAAACTGGGCAAGCAAAATGCCCTTTAACAGAGTAACCTGCCAAATTACCTAATGCAGGGTAATCATTAATGGTACAAAATAGCATAGCTCTCATGTCAAACCACTCTTCCCGGTATCCATCATAAGTCCAGTTCTCAAAATACCACAACTTCCTAAGATCTTCAATTAGGGGCGCAAGGTAAACGTCAATGTCGTTACCTGATTGTTTTGGACCTGAGATCATAAGTGATAGCAGAACGTACTTGCGCTTCATAGTTAACCAAGGTGGTAAATTGTAAATCACAACCATCACGGGCCACGAACTATGGGTGCTGCTCAGATCTGCAAAGGGATTCATACCATCTGTCGACAAACCTAACCGCAAGTTACGCGGCTCATTACCAAATTCAGGGTACAACTCATCAATATGCTTCCACTGATCACCATCAGAGTTATGGCGAATCACATCGTCATCGGGCCGATTCCTATCTGCATGCCAAGTTAAATTTTTCGCATCTTCCTTATTAGCGAATAAACGCCTCAACCTAGGTATGATGGGGAGGTACCACACAACTTTAGCAGGACTCCTTTTCTTTGTTCTAAGCGCCGTCTCTGCACAAACACCTATTGACCTGGACCGTTTTGTATACCTAGACTCGTTGAAAATGCGACATGTATCCCTTTCAGCATCTTCGCCCCTGTATAACATACAATCATTAGGGCATGCGTGAATTTTTTCCAATTCCAATCCCATTGGACAAATAATTTTCTTCGCGGCATAGGAACTTTTTGGCAACAAATTATCTTTAGGAAGAAGCTCCTTGAACAATTCCAACAATTCCGTCATTCCTTTCTCCGTCAAACCATGTTTCACTTTCAAATTCATCATCATCAGCGCAGAACTGAGAACAGTGTGCCTAGCTCCCTCATACAGCAGAGTCTATTTATCTTCATACATCGCCTCCAGCACCTCAGGTCTACCTTTGAAATGCATGACCACATCTTCCGCCAAATCATCATATTCAAAATCACGATCCATATCACCATTAACACTCTCCTCTTCAATCAAAACTTGATTTTCTCCGACGACAGTACGAGCCTCGCCATGCAATGTCCACCTAGTATAAGCTCTAGAAAATCCTCTCACAATCAAGTGTGACTTTAAATCACGCACACTCAAACGCACATCATTCTTACAATCTCTACAAGGTCATCGAATTAGCGACTCATTCTGTACTCTTGCATACTCAGTGGCAGCATTCACAAACTCTGTCACGAGATTCAAGTATTCACGCGATGTCCTAATATTCTCTTCTATAATTCTAGACCGTTCCATTGCAACGTGCAAATTCTACAAACAAACTCCTACATTGACAAAATTCAAACTTAATCAACCTTTAGAATCACAAATTATCAAAGCCCACCATAGAATTACAACATTTTCAAGTTCTCATACATCAAAAACAAGCATGTCATTGTAAACAAAAAAATACATACAAATCATAACATGGAGAGAACATCGATTCCACAATTTAACAATGCAAGATTTAAAGATGAGATGACATACCTTAACGATTCAAACTTAGATCAAGAATTCAGGCAAGACTTTCCCCTTTTTCTAAACTTTCAAAACTTTCTCCGAAAATAAATATGCAGAGAACAGACTTTTAAACGCCATCAAACCGATCAATTTCCGACCTACCCAAATACCTCCCTGCCGAAATCGGATTATTTACGATTTCGGATACCTACCGAAATACCTTTTCGAGTGGTTTACGATGTCGTAAGAAATGCCACAACTTCTGATACAATATGTGGCTTATTTACGGAATCGGAAACTAGCTGGTATCATATAATTAAATCCAGAAATACTGGCACGTGCTTTGCAAGTGCCACGGCCAAAGTACAGGCCCATTTCCGATATCGGAAACTTTGGACAGCACGGCGGGTTTTCCATTCCCCGCTGTCCTACACGTAAGACATCAGCTAGCCTGATTTTGACCTCCGATACCGGACCATTTCCGATTTCGTAAAGCAGAAGCACGGCGGGAAAAACAAGTTTCCTTTTTCCCGCCGTGCTTCTGTGCTGCGCATCCACCAATTTCCACTAGTGTTTTGAGCACGCTAGCTTTGGCGTCCGTACAAAGGGTACCCCTTTCCGAACGGATTTACTTGATTTTCCGAAGCGACAGGCTGGATAACATGTTGGGGAGCTATCTTTTTGAACGAGAAGCCCAGAAATCTAACGGTCGAATCCTCAGCCCCGAGAGCGCAGAAGCAGTCAGAGTCACTCGGATTTTGAATGAGATCTTGCAAGCTACGAGGTTTTAGGTATTCAGAATGATTTCTAGGTCTGAGTTTACGAACCGAGAGATGAGTTGGGATGGCAAGAAGAGGGCTGGGATGCTAAGGAGGCCTAAAGTTATGAAGAAAGCTATGGACATTTACGATCAAATTCAAGCTGGTAATCAACTCAAACCTGTCATTTAGTTAATGACCGATCAGCAATTGATGATCTGAATGATTTTTTCGTACCGGATTTTTTGATCCTCTGCCCTAAATTCCTCAATCCTCTCCCTAATCTACAAAACCGTCGTGCTCTCCCCATCTTCCTTGATCCTAAACAATCAGAAACGCAATCGGAGCAATCAAGTTCAGAATTTCACCACTGTAATCCACAGCGTCATATTTATATTATCTCTCAAAATGAGATAGGAAGTAAATAAAATTAAGGAAGTAGTATGTTGCATGAAAAATAGGCATTCGTTCACGGATTGCATCATCGCCTTGATCCTCAAGCTTGCCTCTCAGCCACCTTCCTCTGCCGGCAATGCTAAAGAAGACTACGACTATGGTCCTTCCGGCCACCACCAAAAATTTCCTCCCCACGGAGGTGGAGGAGAATGAAAAATTGAGAGGCTATATATATAATCAGTCGTTTTGGCATTAAGTAAGATATATTAATGCCATTTATATATATATATATATATATAAGGAAAACATGTGTCAGTCCAACTAAATATGATGAAGGATAAAATAAACATAGAAATATGAATAAAATTATAAAGGAAAAAACCGGAAACGATATATATGTTTTATCTACACTGTTTTTCGTTCAGTGTATATAAATATAATTGTAAAATCAAAACAAACCATGTATATAAATAAAGTTCGGTTCAATGATTTTGTGACGGAGTATCTAACCTTTGTTAACATTAAGAATGTTAAAGAATTTTCAAACAATTCTTTTTAATTTTGATCGTCTTACTATCCATATACATCCCCTTGTATAACCCCTAGTTCTTAAAAATCTTAGATAAAAGTGCTTATATAACCCTCAGTTCTTGAATATGTGCGCATATAACCCCCAGTTCTTGTAAAGTGCTGTCATAACAATACTGGCAGGCTAGTTATTCTCATCAAAATATGAAAAGACAACTTTGTCCCTGAATTTTTTTCTCCCCGTTCTTTTTCTTGATTTTCTTCTTCCCTTTTTTTTGGATCGTCTTCTTCCCTTTCATATCACCGCCGCTTGTTCCCCGACACATGTCCCCCAACACACAAAGACCAAAGCCACCAAGGAACCACCCTGCATTTATGGAGGATCTGGGGCTGGGCAGGGTCTTCGAATCTTGCATCGGAGGTAAAAGAATTAGGGAAATTTTCAGCTGAGAGAAGCGGAGGATTTCAATCGTAATGGAGGTTATATATGACCCGATTCTCATCAGATGGTTGAAAAACATGGTTGAGCATGAGGGAGATTGGGATTATCTCTTCCTATTCGTTTCAATGTCATCGAATCCGATATCGAACACATTGGAGCAATCGAAAAGGCAAGGTTAGAATCAAAATCAAATTGATTCCTTTGACTTTTAAAGCTTTTGGAGTTTCTTTGTACAGTAATTTGATGCCAGGAATCATCCATTCGGGTTTATAGTGTCCAAAAATCAAATGTTTTGAAACTCTGTTTATTATTCCAATGAATGAATGAATGAATGAAACCCGGAAGTTGTTCGATAAAATGCCTCACTGAAATTTGGTTTCTTAGAATCTAATGAATTCTTATTTGTTATGGACATGGTAGTGAAGCCCGAATCTATTTCTAATCTTGACGTTCTCATTGTCGCGAGCTTCTTGATTGGCAGATAAAGAAAGAGATGTTACTAAGTACAGACGGAAAGGGCTAAGGGTGGTGTTTTCCGGCATAAGAATTCAGTTCTTGCTCACTATAAATTTCACCTTAATAAATGGGGTATTTTTGTCATTTTACATGAATAAATAGCCGAAAATCTCAGTCAACAGGTGAAAGTTATTACTTTTTAAAGTCAATCACATTCCAAGGTTATAATAGCACTTCTTCAAATTTGAGGGTTATATTTGCACTTAATTAAGAACTCTGGGTTATATTTGCATTTTAACAAAAATCTTACGATATTTTAGACATTTTACTAAAACTAAAATGAGTAAGGGATAGCTAGCCTTTTAGATATTGCTCCGACATGGGTGAGCTGTTAGGTTTGAATTACGCGGCACATAAAGATGAAACGTGCCAGTTTTATGCTAATTTCCACCAACTTATCGAGGAAGAAAAGGAAACGGGTAGGTGGTTTACTAGGGTAAATAAGAAGGACTTTGTGATCGGTGAGGAAATGTTTAACAAGGTATTAAATGTGTCTTATGCTGTAGAGGAAGATTTCAGCGATCCTCCTACCCCTGGTTTTTATTGTAGGGGAACAATGGCCCGACAATGACATTCTCGACCTGGAGCAAGTGACAGAATTTGCGGAGAAGTATTTTGGTAGGCAAAAGGACAATTTAGGGAAGCCTAGGGATTTTAAGATTGATAAGCTTAGTTGTGAGGATAGGATAATATATGAGATGGTTGCTAGGTCTGTGGTTCCAAAGGGAGGACGGATCACCGAGATGATCTACACAACGGTAAGCATGTTTTACTGCATAGTGGAGGGGATAAGGTTGAACCCGGGGAATGTGATATTCGAGCACATGCGACGCAGTGTTGTCGAAAATGGTAGAACAGTGAAGAAGCTACCATATGGTAATTTCATTACTAGATTTTTGACCAACGAGCACCCTAAGATGAAACTGTCTCCTAATGCGGTAGAGTGTTGCTTCTACACAATGTCCTACTTTGAGAGGAAAGGGAAATGTGAGTTGGTTGAAGGCAAGTGGGAGAAAACAGGGGCGGGATCCAAAAAACCACTTGAATTTGATCCAGAAGAAGTAAGAGAAACTGTCGAAGGTACGCCTCACTACATTTCTTGTTCATTGGTTTATCACATGTTATTTAGTACATAATTCTTCAATTTGATTTGCTTCTATGAACAGCTGTACCCACGGTGGCGTACTACAAGGGGCTAGAAGACACTGTCGACCTTATGAGGCAGCGTGTGGCCAAAATAAATCAAAATTGCTGGATAACGGAGAAGGTGATACGTGGAATTGAGAGGGCGCATGCCAAGAAAAAGACAAAGGTCGATCCACAAGCTCCAAAATAGACCTCACCTCCTAGCAAGGATGATTAGATTAGCATTTTATGTTGGCTAGTACTTGTACTAAATTCTCTAATTTAGGGTTTTTTATAAATTTTTGTGTCTCCAACAAATTAGTATCGAATAATTTTTTCTGTTATATATGTTGAATAACATTTCTATTTTAATATATTACTTATATTAGTAATAATATTGTGCTTTGTTTAATATTAATAATCTTTACAAATGAGTTAAATTTAAATTCTTCTGAAGTAACGACTTACTTGCGATGTCTCAACAGTCAAGTTAACAAATAAAATCAATAAAAAAGGGACCTAGCGATATCGTAACCAATCAGAATGGAGAGACAGAAACTAATCTGCGATTTGAAGCTGGTTGTAGCGAGTTCGTAACAAATATGGTACAGTTACGAGTTCGCTACTGAGAAATTTCAGTTACATTGGTATCGAGCGACAGGTGTTACGATTTCGCTAATGCTAAAGCAGGGTTCTTTTTTGTTTGAATTACGTGAATCTTGGCATAAGGACGTCACTTGCTCCCATGCAAGAAGAAGGGGAATGGGTAGATCATGCTGAATCAAATATGTTACTTGTGTTTTTTACTCTTTTTTGTCTTCTTCTTCTTTGGTTGCCGCCCCTTCCTCTTTGTAGTTTTCCCTGCAGGATTAATCCACATGCCTTACAAAGTCTTACAAAAACTCTCCTTCTCCTCAGATGACAAGGAATAACAAGCAGGTGGTAAGTATGTCGTGCCTACTTCTTCTTGTACGGGAGCAAGTGACGTCCTTATGCCAAGATTAACTAGATCCTTAAGATTAACTTCCTTGTCATGATCCATTCTGCACACCGACGCACAAACAATGTCATCATCTTCCTCTAGAGTTTCGTACAGAGAGGGCGGAATGGTGTCTTTAGAAACAGTGCAGTCATCATCGAACAAGCCGTCACCATAGATGAATGTTTTCTTTCCATCAACAACGATCTCCCAAAGAGGATCAATTGGATCTTCCACATAGAATACCTGATGAGCTTGAGCCGCCATGATGAATGGATCTTCTCTAGACCCAAGAATTCCCCTATTGACTAGAGTCATGCCTAAATCCTCTAAGCGCACCCTTTCAGCATGATCTACCCATTCACATTTAAACAGTGCGATTCGGATATGAACAAAGTCCATTTCCCATATATCAGTAATGGTACCAAAAAAACCATTATCGCCCTCTCCAGGTACTGATACGCCACTATTTTGGGTTGCAGATCTATCATCACTCCACTTAATACTAAACGTGTATCCATTGATGTCATACCCACTAAACGACGTGACTGTGCCGAGGGGTCTCTTTGCAACCCATTTTACAACATCAGGGTGTTCACCGCCATTCTGCACATGTGTTTTGAGCCAACTAGTAAAGTCGTTGCAATGAGTTTCAAGAATCCTAGGTTCCAACCAGCTCGGGTGTGTTGACCTAAGCTCATTAAGCTGAACATCAACATAAGGACTCACTTCATGATGGTTGCGCAGAATGTAGAGATGGGCTATAGAGATATCATTGGAAGAAGGGCTAAATTTAGACTTATGGCGTAGTCCGACACCATCCAATCTACCATCGTGTCTAGAGACCGGCAATCCTATAGTAGGTACATCTTGTAAATAGTTGGTACAAAATTCTATTACCTCTTCCGCGACATATCGCTGCACTATACTGGCATCTGGTCGGTAACGATTCTTAACAAAATGCTTGAAAATGCTCATGTACCGCTCGAATGGATACATCCATCTCAAGTATACTGGTCCGCAAAGCTTCACCTCCCGCACCAAATGAACTATCAAATGAATCATTCGAGGAAGGGGGAAAATACATCTCTAGCCTGCACAATACTTCAATTACCATATCCTGCAATTCATCCAACTTACGCCGACTCACTTTCTTGCGACATATCTGTTTTAAAAAATAACAGAGCCTTGCAACCGCGTCTCCAACGTGAGAAGGCAAGCAACCTCTCAGAGTAATTACGTTCAAATCCCGCATCAGATTGTGGCAATCGTGCGACTTCATTCCCACCAATTTCAGCTCAGCAGTAGATACACAACTACTAATATTAGAACCATATTTAGAAGGCACCTTCACTGATTTCAAAGTCTTACAAAAACTCTCCTTCTCCTCAGATGACAAGGAATAACAAGCAGGTGGTAAGTATGTCGTGCCTACTTCTTCTTGCACGGGAGCAAGTAACGTCCTTATGCCAAGATTAACTAGATCCTTTCTAGTTTTCAATCCATCCTTACTCTTCCCCGGTGTATTCAAGAGCGTCCCAACCAAAGCTTCACATACATTCTTCTCTATATGCATGAAATCTAGACAGTGGCACACATCCAAGTGCTCTCAATAACCAAGTTTGAAAAATATCGAACATTTCTTCCAAATCGTAGTTTGTGTGCTTTTCTTTTTTCCCTTTCCCAGCACATTATCCATGCCCGATACTTTTGCAGATATTTCAGAACCTGATAATGGGACGGGGGCAACGCCATGCTCTTCCTGACCGTTAAACCACTTCTTAGCACTCTTCCACGGATAACTCCTAGGAAGAAATCGTCTATGACCTAGATACACAGGCTTACCACCGTGCTTTAATTGACAATGGCTGGTATTGCTCTCACATACTGGACATGCAAAATGACCTTTCACAGAACACCCTCCAAGGTTACCCAACACAGGGAAATCATTGATGCTCCACATCAACATGGCTTTAAGCTTGAATTTTGCGTCCCCTCGACTTCCGTCAGGAATATAAATCCCATGCTTAAATAAGGATTCCAACTCCTCAACAAGAGGCGCTAGATATACATCAATGTCATTACCAGGCTGCTTAGGCCCCGAGATCATAGTGTTCAAAAGCACATACTTTCGTTTCATCATCAACCATAAAGGTAGATTATAAATAACAAGCATCACTGGCCATGAACTGTGGGTGCTGGACATGTTCCCGAAAGGGTTCATTCCGTCAGTAGATAGTCCTAAGCGCACGTGTCTAGGTTCGTCAGCAAATTCTGGGTACATAGCATCCATCTTCTTCCACTGATCACCATCAGAAGCGTGAGATATAATATCATCATCTTCCTCTCGAACCCTATCGGCATGCCATGTTAACAATTTTGCATCAACTAGATTGGCATACAAACGCGTCAATCTCGGTTTCAAGGGCATGTACCACATCACCTTAGCAGGACCTTGCTTTGTCGATGTTGTCACTGTTTCTCCACATACCTCGACCTTTCCCTCCTTCTTTTTCCATCTAGACTCACCGCATACCTTGCAATCATCCCTCAAAGAATCAACACTCCCCCTATACAACATACAATCATTCGGGCATGCGTGAATCTTAGTAAACTCCATGCCCATAGGACACAATATTTTGCGCGCAGCATATACCCTGTCAGGACATAAGTTGTCCTCAGGAAGTAACTCCTTAACCAACTCTAGCAATTCCGTCATTCCTTTATCTGAAATACCATGCCTTGCCTTTAGGTTCATTAATAACAATGTTGCGCCCAGTCTAGAATGCCTAGCCCCAACATATAAGCTTGTCTGTTTATCGTCATACATTGCCTCCAGCATACTTTTCTTCCCAACAAACTCCATTACAACATCGTTGCACATGTCTGAAAGCTGTTCATTATACTGCAGGATTTCCTCGGTGCTACCCTCCTCCATCTCAACTTGGTCACTTCCATAATGGCCTTCCCCATGCCAAACCCATTCTGTGTAGGATTTGTCAAAACCTTTACAAATTAAATGTTCACGCACTACAACAATATCTTCAAATATGGCGTTGTTTCTACACTTGTTGCATGGATATCTAACCCCTCCTATGCTATTCTGCCTAGAATGTCGCAACCCAACATCTAAGAAATTTTCGACCAAATCTAAATACTCCTTCGACAATCGAGCATTATCGTTCATTATTCTTTCGCGGTCCATAATTCACAAATCCTTCAAAAAGCTACTGAACTGCGTAGAACCTTCAACAATTATACTAACCCACTGATTTCCTATTATAAACTACACACTGAAATAACACAAAGAACAAAATCAACCAAACGACAAAGAAATTATTACATAAAACCAACCAAAATCAAGACAAAAACCAACAAATTACGAGGGTATTACGTACCTAATCCAAGAAGGCAACAGTCATACCTCCAACCAATATGAATTAATCATCCATTTGCGAATCCGAAAATACCCGCCTCAAAAGCATTTGATAGAATCTGTTTTTTTTAGTTTGAAAGGCCAATCCTTAAAAAAACTGCGACTGCAAGCGGATGCCTTCAGATATCGCCACTATTCCGCTGACTCTTCAGTGTAACTTTCGAGTTCGCTACAACTCAAGCACACAAACTTGCACTGTAATTCTAAACTGGCGTGTCAAGTCACGATAACGCTACCTTCTCGGTCATCCACTTCCGACCCAGTTGCGACAGGCAAACATTTACAAGCCTACCTAAATTATGAGTCACATAAGTAACGATATCGCAATAAACAAAGTATTGAATCATTTTACTGGCGACTCTTCATTCCGACATTGGTACAGCATCGTTTGTCTTTCTGTATTGCTTGCGATGTCGTGACAACCTATTACCTTTAAGGCGGAAGATCTTTTTCCGCCTTAATGTCATATTTATTTACGACACAACCCACTTCCGCCTTTAATCTGTGCTTTACGTCTTAAATATATATATTTTTTCCTTGCTAGCGAGGCTTGCGAACTCGCAAGTATGTAGCAAGGCGGAAAATAATGCGCCTCCATCAAACGCCTTAAATATGTGCCTTGCATCCACCCCTTTGTATTAGTGAACAAACAGAAAGAGGAAAGTAGGTGCCTACGATTTCTACCTCGGTTAGCAAAAGGTGGCCTTTTGAAGCATGCGTCCGAAGTCTACACACTCAAGATTTATGAGGAATTCAAGCGAGAATTTGGATGGGCAATGGCAAAATCGATTTCAGAATCCAAGCTGAATAATGGTGGATACATCAGATGCTTTGTAGTGACTTTAGAGACAGATCCTGATACAGCAGGTTTGCTTTTATTTACAACTAATTTTTTTTATATATAATAGTCTGTTGGATGAAATCTAATGTCTTTAGGTTAGAAACTGGTGTATTTAGGTTAGAAACTAGTGTATTTGTTTAGAAAACTGGTGTATTTACAGAAGGTCTTGCAAGTGAAGTTATGGTGACAATCCCTGCAAATAAGTCCGTGGAGTTTCACTGTTCCTGCAGAATGTTTGAAGAAACAGGCTTGCTATGCTACCACATGATCAGGATATTGCATATGATGTCAATAATGAGGATTCCACCATAGTATATTTGCGTGCAGATGGACGAAAAATGTCAAAAAGAAAATCTGGGATAAGTTTCTTGAAGAAGACAATAATGCTGAGACAGGTAAGAAATTGAAGGACTCAATTCCATGGCGGCATCAGATCACAGGGTAGTTCTACCATTTGGTTGCCCAAAGTGAAGACAATCTGGAAGCGAGAAAACTATTAGAAGATGCAGTAAAGAGACAAACGATTTCAATTCAAAAAGTCCTAGGAAAAGAAGAAGAAGAAGACTTCACAGGTCTTGATCACAAGTTTATTTTAAAGGAAAAACGAGCCTCTTTTCTCTCCCAAGCAAAAACCCAATCTAGCCTTCTCCTTTAGAGGCCGCCGGTGCTTTCACTGGCCGGCGACCTCCCTTACACCTTTACTTTCCGTTACAAACCTCCCCTCCCTTTCTTATACCAGAAACCATCGATCTCTATCGACAAACTATAGTTTCCAGAGTTCTAGTTTGCTAGGCCAACGGCTACTCCGGCCGGCTGGAGTTTTCGCACGCCGCCCAGTCAAGCCGCCGGAAGTACAGATCCGGTCGGGTAGCTCTTTCCTCCGGCGGGAGCGGGTCGCCACTGCTCCCAAGCCGCCGTGAAGCTGCCCTGACGTTGCCCGAAGACGCTAGGGATGCCAGAAGCCCCAACGACGATGAAAGCCGACAATACTGGGGGACCACCGACGGCCAGGCGTCTCGGACCGGAGAGGAGCTCGGTCAACGCCAGATCTGGATCGGCTAGGCGCACGGAACCGCAAAAGAGGCCGCGACCGGAGATGCAGAGCATATCGGGGCTGTTCGATCAACATCCGGGGAGACTCGCAGGTCAACGGCTTTGGTCGGCTCGATCCGGCTCGGTCGGCTCAGGTCGGCTCGGTCGGCTCGGGTCGGCTCGGTCGGGCCGGGCAGATTTGGACAGGTTATACTGGAACTGGCACAGTTAGACTGAGAAGGTGGTTTTATTTCTTTTTTTCCTTTTTTTAAAATTTATTTTCAGTTTTTTTTTCGGGTATATATTTATTGATGTTTGTACTTAGATATTGGATTGAATGTGATTTTCTAATCATAGTTTTTCTGACGGGTCCTTTTGCTCAGTTAAACTTTGATTAGCTTCCGATCTAGTTAGCACAGTTAGGGGAAATCCAAGTCACAATAGTTTTGAAACACTATTGATGGCGATACTGATACTAGATTTGTAGACCGAATAGGCTTTAAGCTTATATCGAGTTAGATTACATTTTCTCTATCCTGTATTTAGCCACCAGCCAATCAGACCAGGATTGGGTGGGATTGCTTTAGTACCGATATTAATTTATATATATCCATTTTTAGACTTTTGTGATTTTCTTCTTAATGTTGCGCTATGGAATATCGCCTTATAAGAGAAATCTTTATAGCAATCTCTAGTTAGGCTCTTGATGAAGCTTTCCTATTAGTATCATGGCTAGATAGAATAACTCGGTATGCTTTACATACTACTCTACTGTCCAACCTTGTGAAGACTTGCTATCTTCCGGTGGTCCATAGGCCACCGGGCTCAATGGGTAGTCGGTTGAGGTTCAGGTAGAGAGTATTTGCTATAATAGAACCGAGTTTTCTGTTTTGTCTGTGAGAAAGTGGGAGGGTGAATTCTAACGAGCTCTAGAATGATGTACTTGGTGATGTCTATACGTGGCAGAAGGAGGGAAGTCTGGTTTTAGCTATGCTGTGACCGGCATTGATACAGAGATGACTTAGTTTTCTTGTACTATTTTTAGATACATCTCTGATATCTCTCTTTGCTCCCGATATTAGATCGGAACATAGCCTTCGGGCAACAAATTGCCACAGTTACCCCAAAAGGGTTTCATGTGTAATATTGGGTTTCAAACCTGATCATGTAATTTTATTGTTTTTATTAGGGTTGAGGAGCCGTGAATAATCCTCCCGTCCACTTGGATGGTTTTAACTTAAAAAAAAAAAAGACGTCACAGGTCCAAAGAGCTCATCCAGTACTGCTGCACCAATTGAACAAGATGATGAGTTTGCAATTGAAGATCCAGACAAAGCAAACACCAAGGGGAGAGGTAAAAGAATCAAGTCATCAATCGAGCGCCCTAAAGGAAAGCCAACCAATGAGTTTGGATCATATACTCTAAAGCCGCGATTATTTTAAGTTCTATGTTTGTTTTTTTTCTTGATTTTTGGTAAAGACAAACATTGTACCGTCGAGATTTGAATTGAGTTATATTATTGAGACTTGAAACACCTGGATTGTTGTGTTAAAAATAAGGATGTTTGTGTTAAAAAGAGTGGTGTTTATAGTGAAAACTGTGCTTTTTAGGTTATAGTTGAAAGCTGTTGTGTTTTAGATGGAAAATGGAAACTTGTGTGTTTAGACTAAAATCTAATGTGTTAATTTATAATTTAAACTAAGGTGATTGGCTTAGAAACTGTTGTTTTTAAGATGGAAACTGTTGTGTTTAAGATCTCAAAGCAACATTCATGGAAACTGTTGTGTTTAAGATGGAAATTATTGTGTTTAAGATGAAAATTATTGTGTTTAAGATGGACATGGAAACTATTTGTGTATAGTAGTGATGGAAATGGGAATTCAAAATGGTGTTTGTAGTTTAAGTTGGTTGGAAACTTGTGTGTTTAGAAATGAAACTAGGTTGTTTAGATTAAAATCTAATGTGTTTATTTTATAATTTAAACTAAGGTGATTGGCTTAGAAACTTTTGTTTTTAAGATGGAAACTGTTGTGTTTAAGATGGACATGGGAATTTAGAAATTTTACTTGGAAAGTTGTGTTTCCAGCTTATGCTGTTATGAAAACTATGGTGTTCTGGTTAAATATTGTTGCGTTTAAGTTAAAAACTGAATGATTAAGATAGAAAATGTAAAGTTGAACAGACTTTCATAACTAAAGAAATAGTCATTAACATCCAAAGGTCAATGTTTAACATGAAAAACGAAATTTTAATATCCCATACAAGACTAAAATTTGATATCCTAACCAAGGTGATTATGAATTTTCCCAAAATTCATAATCGTCAATGTGAAGATCAAAACTTGGCATTGCTTCCTTGACCTTCGGCATAGCAGATTTCACGACCTCGTCAAACCACTTGTGCAGCTCGGGCGCCTTCCAGAACTCCTCACTTTCCCATACATCTTAAGGTTGACTCCCTACTGGCTGCTGCGACAACACAGGTTCAGCTTCTTGTGGTGTGACGCTCTACTGAATTCTGACTTTGAGCCTTGGCAGCGGCTTTATCTGACTTAAGTCTTGCAAAAAACTTCGCAGTGACAAGTCCCATATCCCTTTTAAGAATCTCATAAGCTTGTTCAGAATTTTGTAGAAGAATAATAAATAGTTCAGAAAGAATTCACAAAAAGGCAAACGTTATAAAAAGCAAAAATGTTTTGTAAAACTTACACTCAAACCAAGGTCCACTATCTCTTGATCAGTTTTAAACTCCCCAGTTCCTGGAAGGTCGAAGCTGCCATTAAACTTATTGGTTGGTCTGTCCCCATGAGCAGCATTGATAACCCTCCCGGCACGAGTTAGTGGGTACAACCTGGTCTCAACGAGCACCTTGTCAAAGCCATTCGTTTTGAGCCAAGTAACCCTTGCAGCCACCTTATCTTGAGGCCAGTGTTGAGCAAGAGGGACCGTAATAGGTTCCGGCATACCTAAATTTTAAACACACAAAAAGATACCAGATCAGATAGGAAAAGTCACATTAAACACACAAGTTTTCAGAATTAAAGCATTAGAAACCACATTAAAAACACAAGTTTTCAGAATCATACCTAAATATGGCGACCGTTGAAGATATTGGATCAGAACTACATAAACACAACCCCCAAGAGCAGTGTGTTTCTGGCTACGTTTGTGGAAGTTGGTCACCCCTTTCAGTAGCTGCTCCAAGATATACTTGCACCAATCCATGGTTGCTATCTCAGACACGTTAGCCACAGCCTGAATCATCTTCATATCGACATGCCTGGTTTGCAGAGGATTGACAAAGTTTCCGAGCATAAACAGCACAAAAAACTGCAGAAACTCTCAACCACCATCTGGAAGGGCTTCCATCTCTCTCACCAAAGCATCCAGAGGGATGTCATCATTGTCATTCAGTTTGAACCTCCTCTTCCATGCAAGCCTCTCCCGCTTAATCTTCTCGGATTTTTCAGCACCAATGTTTCCAGACAATGAACCAATAGGTACATCAACTCCACCTATCGGCAAGCCCAACACATCAAATACCTCATCAACCCCTATCTTGTAGGTCACTGACCCTATGGTTTGATTTCCATGGCCATATAGATTGGAAATCAAGAACGAAATGATTTCCAGCGGGAACTTGCTCATCTGCACCTTCAACAGGCCCCAAAAACCAATTGACTCAACAACAGCCTTCTGAGCCTCGATCAGTTTTGCTAAAAACTTGGAAACAATGCTTAAATGGCATGCTATTTTCACGTCCTTATCCAGTCTGCAAAAAAGACGTTTAAATATCAGTTAAAATGCAACTATCGAATGTTTAGTATATAAAAAACTAAAATTAAATTTTAAAACTTACTTAATTTCATCATTTTGCACAATGCAAACATGCTGCGACTTTTTCCTGGCCCTTTTTTCCACTGCTTCACCTACATCAGTCTCCACACTTTTCGTCTTCCTCCGTTTGTCAGTTCGAACACCACCTTCAGTAGCAGATCCAACTGTGTTTAAAGGAGGAACATCGTAGACAGTGGACTGGGAATGGACCTGGGGCTGGGGCTGCGGCTCGCTGACCTGGGGCTGGGGCTGGGGCTCGCTGACCCGAGCTCGGGCTGGGACTCCTTGAACAGGGGCGAGAACTCTTCGAACGGGGGTAGGTTGAACAGGGGCTGGGGCTGGGACTCCTTGAGCGGGACCTCTTCGAACGAGGGTATGTTGAACAAGGGCTAGGGATGGTTGAACAGGGGCTGGGGCTCATTAACCCGAGGCTGGGGCTCGCTGACCTGGGGCTCGACAGTGCTGGACTGGAGCTCATCAGTGGTGGTTTGAGGCTCTTTATTGGTGGGCTGGGACGAATCAGCAACTAACGTCTTCATTACACGTTGCTTCGATTGACGTTTCTTCTTCACCACAGGTTTAGTAGCAACTTTCTTCTCCGCTGGACGGGGAGGTTTCTTCTCCGTAGATGGAAAGTCCCTGCATTTTTTGTTCTTATGCAACTTCCTCTTGCCTGTATCAAAAAACAAAATAATCATTGGTACATGTTAAATATATACTATATAAGATAAAAAAATACATAAAAATTGCAGGGAAAACGAGATCATACCATGAGTGCATGTGGATGCAGTAGCCACATCTTTTCCCTTTTTTCCTTTACTAGGGAGTTGCTCATTCTGTTCAAAATCATATTCAGAATTGTCGACATGCTCTTCATTGATTTGTGGGACAATGGTTTCCAAAACAGAATCAGCAAACTTCTGGTTGTCGCTCGCATCCTCTTTGATTGGCTCTGTCCCTTCCGTAGAGCGCGTGTTATACACTACACGTACTGCAAAGAATTTTTTTTCAAATCAGTAAATATAATTTTTGAATTTTAAACACTTGTAAACGCAAAAGAATTCAGGCTAGGAAGACAAGTTTCCACATTATAAACTTAAGATTTTAGGCACATAAAAACTAGGGTGTTTATGTTAAATAATGTTGTATTAAGTGTAGTCAAGTTTCACCAAAGATTTCAACCTAAAACAGTAAGTTTTCAAAACAAAACAGTTTTCAAACTAAACAATCAAGTTTTACAGTACAACAGTTTTAAGGCTAAACAATACAATTTCTACAATTAATGTAGTTTTCAGCCTTAATAATTTAGTTTTAAAAAAACAACAGTTATCACATTAAAAAATCAAGTTTCTACAATCACTCTAGTTTTCAGTCTAAAAAGTAAGTTTTCACAATTTTTATAGTTTTCATAATAAAAAATCAAGTTTCTAAACACCAAAGTTTCCAAACAATAAAGTTTAACAAACCACAGTTTCCAGACTAAATTATATAGTTTCTACAAACACAGTAGTATTCAACCTTAATAACCAAGTTTTAAAAAATAAGAGTTGCCACATTAAAAAAAGCAAATTTTACAAAACACCACCGTTTTCACAATAAAAAATCAAATTTCAACACAAATCTAAACACCAAAGTTTCCAACCTAAATAATTAAGTTTGCACAATAAAATAGTTTTTAAGCTAAACAATAAACTTTAACAAACCACAGTTTCCAGACTAAATTATATAGTTTCTACAAACACAGTAGTATTCAGCCTTAATAACCAATTTTTCAAAAATAACAGTTTTCACATTAAAAAAGCAAATTTTACAAAACACCACAATTTTCACAATAAAAAATCAAATTTCAACACAAATCAAGAAGCCTAGTTTTCAGGTTAAAAACTAAAAACTCCACATGCACACAGAAAACCACATTAAACAGTCCAGTTTTCAATCTAAACACATAAAATTTTATAAGCATGAAAAACATCCGATTAAACAGTCTAGTTTTCATGGTAAAACACTTAAATTTGCAGAGCAGTCACAAAGTACAAAATAACAACAAAAAAGCGGGAAAACACAGCGACAGAAAGTATCACCTCTCTGCACCCCCTCTGGATTACCAGCTTCCACTGATTTAGACGACTTCATTGTATTCAGATCTGCTAAACACAAAGCAGAATCATCAATCACAAATCAACGGAATCACAAAACACAAAAACAACAGAATCATGAACATCACAAAACAGTTGGATTAACACACCTGACTTAGAGATTGGATTAATACCCAATCGATTAACAACTGAGCGACGAGCAGCTGCAGTACACGAAAACGCCAATCAAACACAATCAAAACTCAATAGCAAAAACGCAGATCAAATCACCATTAAATAACAAAAAACTAATGACCAAATCGATACCTTGATTGGATTGCGCCGGTTGGATTGCATCGGTTGGATTGCGCTGGTTGGATTGCGACGGTTCGATTGGGCAGATTGGACGCGAGTGATGAGTGATGAACGAGGGTTTGGAATTGGGAACGGTGGGTTTCAGAAAGGGAATTGGGAAATTAAAAAATAAAATTATGGGTTATATATTTACGGAGGAGGGCTTTTTAGCAATTTCCGTAATTGCTAAAAAAGACCTGCGTAAATGATAATTGCAAAAGAGGAGCCGTTTTTCCTATTTTAATTACAGAAATAGGCCGTCTATATTATTGCTATAACATAGACGGTCTATTCCAAGACTAGTTTTGAGTTGGTCTCTGGAGTGACCGTCTATATTATACCTATAATATAGACCAAGGACTACACTAGAATATGGAAGGAAGGAGGTCCTTAATTGCAAAATTTGGGGAAAGTACTGTTCACGGTTACTGCTCACGCGCACTATTCACGGTTACTGTTCACGCGCACTGTTAACGGTTACTGTTCATTTTGCCTTTTAGAATAAAATGCTTGTTTTTTAAATTGCTCTAGTTTCTAGAATAAAATGTCTGTTTTTCATACTGTCTAAATCGTCTAGTTTTTAGAATAAATGCTTGTTTTTTAATTTGCTCTAGTTTCTAGCATAAAATCTTTGTTTTTCATACTGTCTAAATTGTCTAGTTTTTAGAATAAAATGCTTGTTTTTTTATATTGCTCTAGTTTCTAGTATAAAATGTCTGTTTTTCAAAATGTTCAAATTGTCTAACTTTTAGAATAAAATGCTTATTTTTTTATATTGTTTTAGATTCTAGAATAAAATGTCTATTTTTCATACTGTCTAAATCGTCTAGTTTTTAGAATAAATGCTTGTTTTTTAATTTGCTCTATTTTCTAGCATAAAAACTAGAAACTAAAAATAAAATGTCTAAATGAACGAGGAGGAGAACTCCAGTTAAAGAAAATGGACGCAGTCATGAAATTATTCACTATGTGGGACCCATGGTAGACCACAAACACGCGGACGAAAAAGCAGATTATGAGGCCAGGAAATACATATTTTTGTATGCAATAGGAGTGTGTGAGCGCGTATGAGTCCAGTTAATTCGCGCGTGAGCGCGTGAAGTTAATTAATTGCATTTAAGGACCTCCCTCCCAGCCATCTTTACAGTTTCGTCCTTGTTTCTCATTTTCTTTTTAAAATAAACCCGTCTATATTATAACTATAGTATAGACGGTCTATTCCAAGACTAATTTTTTATTCTTTCTTTTTTCTTTTTCCAAAGTCCATCGTTTTTTACGTACAGGATAGTGTATTTCCCCCCGAAATATATATACCATTTTTTCATGTATTAATTTCTATTTTATTCCAAATAAGGAATTGTAGTAGAACATGATTAAAATCCCAACAAATATTTTTTGGAGGAACAGAAGAATATGGTCGATTGATGCTCTTGTTCTTCACCGGATTCGACTGATTTTAGGTTTATTTATTGGCACCGGAGTTTCTTAAATTCTTTATTTTTATGTAATTGAATATACTGTAATAGTTTGCACATTTTTGTACATATTATAAATATACGATACAATTAATTTTCAACAGTGGCGTGCTTAGGTTAATTTATGCGAACATGCACGTAATGTGCACATTTAGAAATGATAAATAATATTCAAAAATGTCACTTTCAAGGAGAAAATTAAACTAAAATTACTTTGGCAGATTTGGGGATTCGTCAATCACTCATATCAAATTAAATTAAAAGTACGTGCACGTAATTTTTATAATGCACAAAACATGAAGACATGAGTTGGGCACTCAAACCCTCCAAAAAGCATGTATAGCTTCTTCATTGTACATTTGTACTGTTTTAAAAAATGAAGTATTGTAAAAAAAAAGAAGAATTGTCAAATTCTGTTTATTTTTCATCCTTCTATGCACTCACATTTGTGTGCTGGTATTAACTTAGCATGATTGCAAAAATGCTCCAACTTCTCTCTAGAAAGTAGCCAATCATCTCTCTAGAAGTTAACTCTCGCGCCACCATCTTTTTCCTTCATACTGCCCGTTTATGACTGTTAACGGCTAATTCTGACAGCCAACGGTCACGTAACGGCTACCCCAATGGGGGAACCACCCCATCCACCACCCCTTTTCGGCGGCAATTCCGCCGAAAAAACTTTCTCCCAAGTCCTCACGGCCAGACCACCACCACTATCCACACAGCTACCCACAAATCCAGAAATCCGGCCGATTAGTCAGTTCAACGGCAAACCTTCTTGCATGTACTCAACAGAATCCATCCCTACACTAGTCAGCCACTACAAAAATGCACTTATCGGAAAATTCTCCAGAGCTAAACCCCCAATGCCCATGGTCCAAGCAGCCTTTGAAGAAATTGGTTTCAATTCCAGATTCCAAATCGGTTCTCTCGACTATAAACATGTGCTAATCCGCTTCCAAGACAAAGAAGATTACCATAAGTGTTGGTTGAGTTCGAATTGGAAAATTGCAGGTTCACTGATGAAAGTCACGAAATGGACACCGGAATTCTCGCCGGAGCACGAGTCGCCGATAGTCCCAGTCTGGGTCTCTGTTCGAGATGTTCTTCTATATTATTGGAACTACTCTATGATTGAGGATCTTGGCAATCAAATCGGCAAGTACATCAAGCTTCATGCGGCTATCAACCTGATTATCAGACCATCGGCGGTGAAGACGTGCGTAGAAATTGATGTCACTACAAAGTTGATCCCCTCAATACTCATGGGTCATCCGGGAGACTTTAGGGACTGCGAAATCATTTACGAGAATGTGCCACTTTATTGCAAACACTGTAAGAAGATCGGCCACTGTGATAACAACTGCAGAATTCAGCATCCAGAGCTGAAAAATTGGCGCAACAAAGAGGCTCCAGCAGCAAATAATGGAGCTCGACAACAAGCAACAAAACTGGGAAAGCAGGCAATGACACAGCAATAGGAGACAGCAAAGCCTCAGCCATCCTATTCAGATCTCATTGCTCAACAAAAAGAAAGCACAATGAAATGGCAGAAAATCCCTAAAACACACTCTACCAGCATGGAGTTAGTACCCTACATTGCTCCTCAAACTCCCAGGAAGGCTACTCAAGAGCAATGGGTCACAGCTGCAGATTTTAAGTATTCACCAAGGGGTGACCACATATCCTTTTCTCTAGATGATATGGAAGTATCAAATAGGAAAAAACATTTGAAATAACTGAGTCACACTCTTCTGGATGATCACATTATACTTGAAAGTCTGAATTTTAATGCTAACAGGGCAATAGTTCCATATCAACATATGGAAACTTCAAATAAATTCTCTGTCTTACAGGTTGATGTTGATGATGATTGCTCTTCAGGCTCATATGATGATGCAGTTACAACACCAACACAGGACACTGGACAGATAGAGGAATTACGTACTCGAACCTCAACATCACATTCAAAAAGCCCAGAAAGATCACAAAATGGAGGCTTCTAGTAAGACCTCCACACAGGTAACAGTATCAACCTCCTCATATGTGATGAGGAGAAATGACCAGTTTATTCATGTCCAGGTTACAGATTTAGGTTCACTGTAGAAATGGATTACTATTTTTGTTTATGCTAAAATAAATAGAACATCTAGGAGGGAGCTGTGGATAGATCTTATTAATTTACCCCAGGTACCAACCATTTTTGTGGGAGATTTTAACACCATAGCATATGTGCATGAACACAAGGGTAGACATTCTCCTCCTTTAGGCAGTATGAGAGACTTTAGAGCCTTCATTGATACCCTACAGTTACAAGAAATCCCAACTGTAGGAAACATTTTCACATGGACAAACAATAGACTGAAAGATGACAGGCTGCTTCAGAGACTAGATAGAGCCATGTGTAATGCAGTCTGGAATAGTGCTTATCCTCACACTCAACCCATGTACTAAATAGAACCTCCTAAGACCATAACCCTCTCCTAATATCCATACAGAGTGCTGAAGAGCTGCTTCCAAAACCATTTAGGTTCCAAAATATGTGGCTCCACAGACCTGGAATTTGAGATATAATCAGAAATAATTGGGAGGCCCCCTCACCATACTCAGGCATGTACAACTTTATATTTAAACTAAAGAGGTTGAAAATCTGCTTGAGAACATGGAATAAGGAGGAGTTTGGTAATGTCCATCAAAATTTACTGGAAGCAGAAGACAAAGTAAGTTCAATGGAAGAGGTATACCAGCAGTCTGGAACTGATCATGACCTCATTAATTTGAATAGGGAAAGAGCCCTGCTGATTAGAGATGAAAAAGAGGCCACAACCTTTTGGAGACAGAAATCAAATTTGAAATGGCTGAGGGAAGGAGATGCAAGTACAAATATTTTCCACAATTCTGTCAAAGAGAAAAGAGCCAGAGCCAGAATTACTAAAATTAAATCAGCCAGTGGTGTGTGGCTGATAGATCCAGCACAGATCAAAGAGGAGGGGGTTCAATTCTATGAAAAATTATTGAATTAGGAGGCAACAAACTTAACATGACAGTATTTGGACCATTTCAAATCTGACATCCCAAGGATCATCACTGATGAAGATAACCAGACCCTTCTGAAGGAGGTTGATATGGATGAACTGAAGAGGGCAGTTTTTGATTTAAACAAAGAGGGTGCACCTGGATCAGATGGCTTTTCAGGCCATTTCTATACAGCTTGTTGGGAGACTATAAAGCATGATCTTCTGGACTCAGTCAAAAACTTTATGAATGGACAAAAATTACCCAAAGCAATAGCCAGCACCTGGCTTGCCTTGATTCCCAAAAAACAAAATCCCTCATCCTTTGCAGAGTTTAGACCCATATGCCTTTCTAATTTTATCAACAAGGTTTACTCTAAGATCCTACTTGAGAGATTGAAGCCACTGATGTGTAAAATCATTTCTCCAGAACAGTCAGGATTCATGAAAGGTAGTGATCAACAAGGTTTCCATCATAGTGGTAAAATTAAAAAAAAAATCACATTTGTGTGCTAATCATACTGCAGTTATCTTCACCGACACAGCTACCTATACAGCTAATGGACTACTGGTTTGATAAATCGGATTCAACTCCCGTGTTTATCGACTCCATTTCCGCTTGCTATCTGTCGACAGACTATCTCGGTGCTGGTCAGGAGAGAAGGGTTCAGGCTGCTGCTCAGGATAGAAGGGTTCAGAAGCTTTCTCAAAGTAGCATGCTTTTGCAAAACCATGGGCACAATAGGGAAGATCTGGAAAACATGGAAACCAGTATGATGGTCGCATTCAGTGAATGCGACTTTGCTTTAAATTTAAATGGAAATTAATTTCTGACGGGTTGATGGTGAGAGAGACATGGCGGCCACGTCAAACGTGGGTGTTGACGTGTCATAAAGTCGCATTCGGTGAATGCGACTTCAATTAAATATTAAATTTTAAATATTTATGTTAAATTGCAGGAGGGGTGACGTGTCGTAAAGTCGCATTCAGCGAATGCGACTTTGCCTTTTTTATTTTTCATTTTTTTAAATAAAGTCGCATTCAGCGAATGCGACTTTGCATTTTTATTTTTTATTCTTTTATAAATAAAGTCGCATCCCCTGCGGGGATTTTAATTATTTTTAAATAAAGTCGCATTCAGCGAATGCGACTTTGAATTTTTATTTTTTATTTTGCTTTAAATAAAGTTGCATCCCCTGCGGGGAGTTTAATTATATATTAAATTTTAAATATTTATGTTAAATTGAAGGAGGGGTGGCGCGTGTGGACACGAAAGTCGCATTTAGAGAATGCGACATTGCATTTTTTATTTTTTTTATTTTTTTAATTAAAGTCGCATTCTCTGAATGCGACTTTCTATGTTTAATTTTTAATTTGTAATTATTGACGAAATTCGACTACCCCTGCGGGGATTTTAATTATTTTTAATTAAAGTCGCATTCACTAAATGCGACTTTGCATTTTTTATTTTTTATAGTTTTACTAGATGAAATTCTCATTTAGAGAATGCGACTTTCTATGTTTAATTGACGAAATTCGACTATCCCAGCGGGGATTTTATTTATTTTTAATTAAAGTCACATTCACTGAATGCGACTTTGCATTTTTAATTTTTAATTTTTACTTGATGATATTCGACTACCCCAGCGGGGAATTTTAATTATTTTTTAAATTTACGACTTTATATCTTTAAGTTTTAATTTTTAATTTTAACTTGATCAAATTTGACTATCCATTGGTAAATTTTAATTTTTAATCAAAGTCGTATTTAGGAAACGCGACTTTTAATCTTTGATTTTAAGTTTCTTATTGAAAGAATTCGACTACACATTGTTAAATTTTAATTTTTAAACAAAGTCGCATTTGATAAATGCGACTATCAAATACGACTCTTAGTAATTTTCATATTAAAACGACTTTCACCATATGCGACGTCATGTATTATTTATATTGTGCAAATTTTTCATTACACTTTATAAATTATACTCATATAATAAATTATTTAATTAAAGACATCCTAATGATTTAAAATATAATATTTTTTTGGATTTGTTGTAAACACATCCGTGTTACTATACATTATGGGGCTGTATTTCAGGTTTTATTATGTTACTGTGCTCAAAGAAATTAGTAGCCTCGAAATGCAGCAGATATAAATCAAATAATCATGTCTATCAAAGGAACAAAGGAAGCACGGTTAAATATATAACCGTGCTTACAATCACCAACACAAAAAGAAGTTTTATTGTCATTTGTCAACCGTTAAGTTAGGTCTTATTACTCTATGCAACAACAAAAGTAGCCCAAATGTCTAGTTCTAGTCTAGTAAACTACAAGTGCCTTAAGAATTTTCAAGTGAGCCTTCTTAAAATAGCACTAGAGAAAAAGGCTTCTTGGCCGTCTTCTTGCGCTGCAGCAACATTATATCAACCTATTCAGAACCTTCTTTTTACCATGAATGGGTTTTCTGAAACATTGAGATTATTATAATATATCTTTCAACTTCTTCCATCATCTGACTTGTTTACTGGTATATTTCGTACAGATGAGATGATGCATAAACTCTCCTTGGCCTCATCTTCTTAGTTGATGTTAAACTGGCAGAAGTTTTGAGTAGCCTTCTGTTTCATCATCAACACAATAGAAAGCTTAACTGGAGCCTTGACTTTCCTTCATTACTGGTGCAAGAAGAAGATTCATAAGGCCTGTCATGATTTTCAGCACCATAATATTCTTCACTTATACATACTAGACCAATAACTGGAATCCCTGATGATTCATCAGCACCGCCATCCGTATCAGCAGTCCAGTCTTCTTCTGCAAATACAAAGTTTGCAACCCTGTTTAGTTCAATAAGGTCAATAACTATTTTACCATCCATTATACTAAGCCCTCTAACGGTACATCATACATAATAATGTATATCGCACTCATCAAAAACTCATACCCAGAGAATTTATAATTTCTGGACACAATATTAAGCTTAAATTTGAACAAGCCTTTAATTCAGTAACACCTCATCTTCTTGACAGATTTCAGAAAGGACATATTTTACTTTAACAATGAAGCATGGAACACTCACCGTTAATCGTAAGGCTCACAATCTCTTTCGATAACACCTGCGATGTCAATTGCACATCTATCAATGTCTCACCATGAATTCATAACCTTAGCCCTTAATTTTCAGCATCAGACTCAAAGAACTATACTCATAAAGCAACTATTAGCCTATTTCAATTTTTAGCCATCATATTAATACTGTAGTCACTTCAAAGTTCTTTATCATGCTTATTTCTTAACGGAATTGACCTAAATTTCAGTCTAAATCATAGTCCAGAGTTTAAAGATGACAGTGGTGTCAAAATTAGTCACAATGGAATCACGGTTACCAAGATATGAATTTTTAAAGTACAGCTCAAGCTGCTGCCAGAAACTGGAAAAGTGCGCAGGTTTAAAAATCATTCTTAGTCGCTTCTAAGAACTTTGCATATCAGACTGGTAGATTAGTAACTGTGATCAATATTAGAGTCCAGTAAACACTGTTTATATCACATCACAAGATAGTCAGATAAAACCATTTTCTAGAAATGGCGCGAATTCTTAATATCATCATATTAGCACCAAACAACTAAAATAAACAACCCAGAAAAAGTGGTGGCCCCTTTTACCATCACAAATTCCAATTTTCATTCATTTCATATTGATAGCAGTATAAATAATTCATTAAATTATTCAGGAATCAAATTACAACAACACCTGGAGAGGCTGCTTGAATGATTGTATTTTAATTCGATAAATAACCTGTCTATATTCATATAAAATTACCAGTACACAGACTCAAACAAATCCATAAATCAAAAAAATTGCAAGCTGAAAAATATGAAACAAATTCAGAAAGAAAAACATGAGAAAGAACAGGGGAAAAAATACCAGAAGGCGATGTAGTTGTAGAACTGGACATCAATGCACATGAAGAGCAGAGAGGCAATAGAGAAGACGGCATTTTTGTTGAATGCTGTTAATTTGATATATCCGATTTGAAGGGATTCCTCTCCTGAACCAGGAGCCTTGCAGATTCTTGACTTACTGGATGAAATTCTCTCCCATCTGTATAGCAGAAGTACAAAACTAAATTAAGACCATGAATATGTTCAAGTAGAGCATAATTCACTCTTGAAGATGTGCGTATTAAACCCCATCAAAAGCTCTTAAAGCATAAAACCATCATTTTGAAATCTAACCTAACAATCTCTTACATGAAAGCCTGGCATTCTCTAATCCCTTATCCTTAGTTTAACATGAAATGCCAATCACATGTGTATGCAGAAAAAAGGTTGATATTGGTTCAAAATCAATGCATACTACTAAACAAAGTAAGACAATTTGGAGCTTATAATAGAATAAATTAAGAGATAAAGATTCACATACATCAACGGTAGGTTCTTTATTTCTGTCCCCTAGTGAACAGTTAGTCAGCTCTGCTTCCATCAGGTCCCCTGCATTCATCTTCAAAAAATCAAAGTTAGCCTGTTTTGATATGTCAAACTTTCCATGCATACATTGTTTTGTTATATGACTATCCCTTTTTCTGCGAGTTTCTATTCTTATCATATGCAGCTTTAATGACTGAATAAAATCATTGCTCAAAATTTTCAGCCTTCGGAAACCCATATTAGCTAGAGCAAACCAAATAATATATGTCCATAGTGACCAACACTTTTCTATCATTACAAAGAGCAATAAAACAGTTCAAAAATCCACATAGTATCACATAAGACTTCTTCTAAGAGATATTAAAGGCACAAAAGTGACCTCGCCAAAACAAATGTCAACTTCAACGCAGGCTGATGCAAATTACGTTAAAATAATATTAACAAAAAACATACTCCCCGACCAAAATCCGCTTCACAGTGCTCTCCTCTTCAGAAGCTTTTAATGGGCTCTGCATAAATATGGGCAGTAGGTGATCAGCAAGAAGAATAAACAATATACACACGAATTGTGTCTACGTCACGAATTAAACAATATTTGCGTTTTACTGTATAGCACCGTCAAGATCTCCCCGTCCCCGTCCGTCAGCCACACCACCCTGCCACTCGCCACCACCGCCCCTCCGTCGCCCCTATCACTCACCCACACCGCCCGTCCATCGCTCGTCCACCGCCCGTTCGTCACCCGCACCGCCCGCCCGTCAGTCACCCACACCGCCCAGTCCACCGCCCACCGTCCCGTCACTCACCGGAGTCTCTCACTCACCCACAACGCCCGTCCGTCGCTCGTCCACAGAATTAAGTGCTACAATGGTGTTTAAACAGACACCCGAAAAAAGGAGTATACAACATGTTAAATCTCAGCTACCAAGTTTCTGCAATTATACCGTTTCCGAGTACTTTCAGATCAAAAGACACAAATTTTTACTTCCTATGTAAACATGAATAAGCATTGCTTTGAATCCGTCGGAAATTACCTGTCCGAAATAACCCACTTGCCGGAAAAATCCAATTCTCTGCCACTCCTTCCGCCGCCGCGCCCGTCCCACCGCCGCCTCCCGACCTGCTTCCGCCGCCGCCTCCCGACCCACTTCCGCCTTCAGATCCGCCTCCCGACCCGCTTCCCGAACTCCGATTCAGATCGCTTCCCACCCACGTCGCCCGCCGCCGTCAACACTTGGTCGCCGTCGCCGTCCCAGTGTCCCACGTCGCCCACGTCGCCCGATCTGATCTGTTTATGTTTGCCCGATCAATTTCTAGGTGTTTTGATTTTGGGTGTTGACCGAAATAAGGCTAAAGTCGCATTACCCTAATGCGACTATCCATGTAGATCATGCCCTTGCCACGTAAGCCATTCGGCCGATCCATATGTTTTTTACAAAATATTTATTTTTAATTGAAGTCGCATTCCATGAATGCGACTTTCCTAGTTGTTTCCAAATTCTCCCAACCTTCCTACTTTCAGTCTATGTTTCCAACTCCTTCACAAAAGTAGTCGAAGGGTTCATCCTATCTTTACGGAGAGAGATTTTCATATTATTACTCAAAATTCATGATCGTGTATTTTTACTGTACAAATTCAGGATTATAACCTAAAAGAAACACTTCATTAAATTTGATGAACAACATCATATTGAACAACCTGAACACATGAGTTAATTTGGCATGTGCGTGCATGTATTTTTAAAAATGCACAAGACCCGCACACATGTACGTGCATCTTCCAACTTTTAATATGTTTAAATTTAAATACGATGAATAGTTTTACCATTTTTAACTTCAATTTTTTTATAACAATGTTAAATATTCATTTTACCTAGAAACATTACACTTTTGTCTTATGATTAAAAAATAATTTAATTAACATGTTCCATGTTTGTGATATATTTAGGAAAACTCAGTTTAATAGACGCTACTTTTAAAAAATAAACTTATTAGAATGAGGTGGAGGAGTCAAGTTCCAAAAACCGTGATAAAAATAGTCAATATGAGGATCTACATACAATAACGTTTACAAAATCAGATAATATGTAGAAATTTGAAAAAATTAAAATTTTAGTGCACGTACGCTTACTAACGGAACCAAACGGGCTTTGCCTGGTGTGTTGTTTATATTCATAATCAATGCGTTTCACAGTTAACATTGAAAATAATTCTAAGACAATTTTGTAAATAAAATTATTATACAAGAAAGCATTTGTAAAAGCGAAGAATGATGCACTAAATTATTAGTATATAAGCTGACATTACATTATAAATGTACGTCACATAACGAAACACTATAATAGTGAGAAGGCAAAATGATTAAAAGGTATATGAGAATGTTATAAATTTCTTCAGAGATCAGAACACTGCAAGAATTGAGTACTAGTGGAAGGTAGGCCTTCCACGACGCCAGATAACGGTGGTTTACTGAAAATGCTGTATCTTAACGTTCTCAGAACGTTGGTGACTTAGCTGATCATATTGAATTTGCGGTGTATGGCACCTAAACGCCCCACAGCTAACGGCGGAAAACTGTTTACGCGCTTGAGTGATGGCGGTTTGCCAAAAACGCCGTGTTGTTTGTAGGTTCCGCAATCGGAACTAACCAGAATTTGTTTCTGCATTGAATGGGTCTCACTTGTGAAGTCATAATATTTATGGTCAAAAAGAAAGCTCGTGTTACATGGTTGAACATGATATGGTTGAGGAACACGACATGATATATATAATGACAGTCAGCGGATTTAGATGTTATATTTCTACCCACAATCTTATCTTCTCACATTCATCCCCAATTCTCCCAACTTTCTCCCACATTTATTTCTATCTTTCATTCTACTCAAAATCTCAATCCCAACCACTCTCTTCTGTAAATGTTAACTAATTTTCCTTGATCTCTTAACTCTCTTCCATGGAGATTCAATCACAAAGAGGTAATTTGTAATTTTCATTGATATTTTTGTGAATTTTACTTTCTTGTTTTTTATTGCATCGGAACCCATTTCAAATTTATGTATCTAATTTATGAATTTTTTGTTGTTGAAGTGTTAGTGTATAATCTTAGTGATGGATCTTTATAAATTTGTTGTTGTTGATGAATTTACATGAAGATTATTTTTTGTGATTGATTTGTGGATGAACTCTTACTTTTGTTTATGAATCTATTGTTGATGAATGTGTTTTTGAGTATCAAGTTGTTAGTGTGATTTGTAGGTAAATTTCTTGATGTTAGAATGGAATCTGTTTTTCGTGTTGTTAGGATGGATCTGATCTTGATATTCTTCGTGTTATTCATGTTCATCTGGGTTTTTTCATGTTCAGCTGGGTTTCCTTTTTTTTTTCTTCTTGTTCATCAGGGTAGCCCATCTTTTTTTATTGAAGTCTTAACCAGTTCCGATATTGGAACCACCTAATCTAGTTAGGTTCCGATATTTTCTCTATTTGACTAAAGATGTAGAAATAAATTATTTAATTTAATTTTCACGTACATGTGTAAGATTAAAACGCACGGAATATGAATGCACTATAAATTTAAAAGTGCACAAAATATGTACACGTTGAAAGAATGTTTACAATGATTAGATGGTATAAATCGTTAGTGGTGGAAATAAATTTGGATCAAAATCATATCTGGACCATTGTTTATTTAGTTATCTTGAAAATCCTGGATAATAAATTAAAAATATTACATGTAATTAAATATTCATATAAAGCAAGATTGGTCGTACGTTGCTTGTTGAATTTGAAACTAGTAGTTTGTCCAGGCTCATAACTAGTGTTGAACCATGTTTCACTATGGAAGATGGTCGGGTAGGTGATGGAGTAACAAGACATGGACCAAAGCTCGAGGTAGGATTTCCCTACTCTCGAATGATGTATGGCGGACACCGGCGCTCGACGACGAACTCAGCTCCTGAACGGATCTGCAAAACAAAGCCTCGGGTGTCTCGAGGATAGACACTCCGACGCTCAAGTTAGCATGATGCGTAAGGCGTATTATATGTACTATGAGATAGCAAGGTGTACCAAAACTTTGGGTATTTATATGGCTGCAATACGTCGATCACCGAGATATATATTTAGGGTAGGAATACAACTATTATGGAGATAACAGTTGTATTACCATGTATAGAATAAGTGTATTCCGGTCACGGCTGTGTTTACCATGTTTAGGAGGATGTATATTCCTTGTAGAACATTCATAATATACGTATTCCTTATAAGGATTAGGATTGATGGACCCGTAAATCCATCCTTCGCGTAACTCGAGCCCATGACCCTTCTCGGGCCCTGGTCCGAGACTGAATGAGTCCCAGAATACGAACCATGGACTTATCAGTAGCCCCAAGGTAGATCTTCAGAATCTGGAGTGCTCCATCTCGAAGGTTGAAGGAGAGGCTTGCTTCTCGAGGGAAAACCAATAACTCGACAAAGAATAGCTCGGGCCATTAAGCTCGGGGTGTCCTTCTAGGACCATCCTCTCGGGCTGATCCTTCTGAATATCTAGGTTCAAGTTCTTTCGTATTCCATCATAACACGTGGACGGCTGAGATTATCTCTTTTTGAAATCCAGATGGGAGATACACGTGTCGTATGTTCATTGGAAGATAGAGGCGGTCTATCCCCCGTCTCTCCAATTGCTTGCGTCAGAACAAGAATCGAGGTAATTACTCTCTTTAGCATCGTCTGGGTTTGGGTTAAATCTTCCAAATCATTCTCATTGTCTTCATTATTCAATATTTCTTCTTTCCGAGTTCAGAAGACGTGTCACACTACTAGAATATCAAGCCATCTAAGGCAGTTCATCCTTCATGTGTTTAGGCAGAAAACAAATGCCATCCCTGGTTGTGACTTAAATGAGAATAATCATCTAAGGCGGTTCCTCTTCCGCCTTAGATGTTTTTGGATTTAAGGTGTTTGTTTCCGCCTTAGATGAAGGCTTATCCGCCTTAGACAGTACTTACGAACTCGCTAGCATGCACGACTGGATGATATGAATTGACTCTTTGCGAGTTCGTGACTAGCCAACGCTAGTACCGAACAAATGGTTGATTGTTTTGTTACGACAGAAGCTTACGGATTGCCAGATGAAATACTAGCGAGTTCGTAACATTGGAAACCCTATACTATTATGAATGTGTGCGAGATAAGTTGCGACTTTAACCTTGCGGATCGCTAACAGTAGTTACGACTGCGTAAGGTAGCCTAGCTTGTCATATATTCGTCTGCTGACGAGACTAGTTACGAGCAACAGGGGCGATTCGCTGGGTCTAACGTAGCGAACTCGTTACAAGGCAAAGTAAACATTTAGGGTTAAACGACAGCAATGTGCTACTCGCTAGTAATACCGTAGCGATATCGCATTAGAAAAATTGCAAAAATATAAAATTTGTAAAAATTTAATCATAAATATATAATTAAAATTGTTGGTTCGAGAGAGGTAACGATTTCGTAAGAAAATCGCTTATGTGTATAGTTACGGCTACGCTACTAGTCTCACTTCACATACACGACGTCGTTTGAGCATTGGGTGAGCGAGAAAAACAGATGACGTTACGAGTAAGCTAGATATTCGCCTGGTGTTGACGTGAATAGTTACGACCTCGACAGAGATCAGATTGGAGAGGCAGAGAAGAACGAGCGATTGGGTAGCGATGGCGCAATAACTAAGCTGAGAAATATAATTCTGGCGAGTGTTGTAGCGATAGTACAAGATGGTCGCAACAATTTTAATGTAACTGGCGAGAGAAGTAACGATATCGCAGCGAATTCGTAAGTGTCACAAAATTATAGGATTTGAGCCATTTCCACCCATTTCCACTAAAATTGGGTTTCATTTTAATTGTCTAAGCTATCAATTGCAAGATGCATGCTATGTAAGCACAAAACATGAACATGAAACACTATCAAGCCACACTTTATAAACTAATGGAAGTAATGGAACTCAAAAGTATATGCATCCATTTGACAAAAAAATAAACTAGCTTTTATTGGGAATGTGAGGCCTAGAGATGTACCGAGATCTAACAAGGACCAAGTGTCTAGCCAATGCATCTCTACCATCCTCCAACTCCTTCTTGGTGTATGGTGCATGATTTTCCTCGATAATCTAAGAATATGAAATGTTTTTTTATTACTATTAAATGCAACGTAGATAGTAATAGGTACAATAAGTAGGTTATAAGAATGCTTACGCGATTTAATTCCAAATTATCTTGAACAAGGCCAGCTACACACTCGCTTGCGTACAACATCATATAGTAACCGCACTCCCAATTTGACAATTGCTTTCGGTGCTGAAAGTGAAGAAGTATAACAAATGATTTTAAATGAAATAATATTGGAAATAAATGAGCATTGGATTTGTAATGTCACCTGAATCTGTATATGGTTGAAGGGAAGTAGTTTGTCGTCATGTGCACTATGCATAGCAACCTCTAATAAATCAGCAAATTTTGTAGATGGACCAAAGTGTAGCGGGTCCATCCAATACACTCGCTTCAACGATTGTATCATAGCTACAAAACTCCAATGGCCACTACATATTTTAAGAAATGAAAATGAAAACTCGAAGATTAGAATGTTTACGAAGTGCAAATATCCAATTGTAACAAAGAAAACTAACCTCTCTAGATATGGTCCTATATAAATTGTCTTGGTCTTGTCACTAAGGATCTTAGATAGATAAGCAAGTCGTGATTGATTACTTTCATTCATTTCTTGCAAGCATATTGGGTGCAAAAACCCAATGAAAGTCTTTGCGTTTAGAGCAAGGCATGCATGTACCTAAATAAACAATAGATGGGATATGAACGTATAATAGTGCACAAGTACATGAAAATTCGTAACTTGCAATACGATAGAAGAGATGAGATCAAGTAGCTTACATTTGATGTAGTATATGGATTGTTTCGGGAAGGGTTTTATAGTGCCGGAAAAGGGCAAAGTCTTGGCAAGGGTATATTTGTGTTCTCGATGAACCTTTGATGCGATTTGAAGAGCCTTCTTCTTCACTTGATCATAAGATGTTGCCTCGATAATAAAGGGGCGCTACAAATGTGATCAAAACTTAGTCACATTCACAATTTTCAAGTGAAATTAAAAATAACAAGTGTCACACTAACCTTGCATTCCTTCCATATATCCTTTTGGATGTCGATGCTTAGTAGCCTCCAATCCGTTGTGTCTAATGGTGTGCGTATCCTAGCCGTCTTAGCACACCAACTTGAAGGGCTCTCCATTAAGCTTTCCTTTGTATATTGAAATTAGTTAATGACTAACACAATACTAATAAGTCGAAGTCGTACTTTGTAGTAAAAACATTATTAAACATAATCCTAAAATTTAGGACTAAGCAAGCAATGGACAACATTAAAAGAAAATCTTGATTTTCGTTCAGGACATGCTTCTGACATGATATTTAGGAATAACATGATAAATGGAGGCACTATGTACAAGAAAATCAAATTTTTAGCAATTAAGAATGAAAAAAATCGTACCTTTGGTATATGACAAAGTTGTGTCGGTACAATTGATTATTTTGGTTGGGGATGGTCTACCTTGTTTGTCCCTCTCCTACCCACAACAACAGAACTCGGCAAATTGAACAAGCACAACTAAATATTGACATTAATTGCAAGAATATAGGGAAAATGTGGTTGGGAATTCATTGCAAAAAAACTTACCAATCTTTTGCATGCAATTAGTGGCTAGTTCCATTTTGTTTTGACACAATTGATGTTTCGAACATGTATGGGATGGGATATGGAGATTTGATGTGAAGAAAGGTGAGGAGATTTGAGAAGATGTGCAAAAGTTTGAACTTTTGGAGATGAAACCCGTAAGAAGTGATGGATAAGATGCCAAAAGTGTTGTGTTTTTCTGATCTATAACGTGTTTACTTTATTCTATCTTTCCTTCTTGCGATATCGGAACTCGCTCGTTACACCTGACGTGGCTATTTACGATATCGTTGCGTGCTCATGTGATTGCCTTTTATGGTCTACTTTATCCTTCTAGCGAGATCGTAACTGAAAAGCTGACATAAAGTACGTTACTAGGTTGTTGCAATTTCGCTACGCATGCTCGCCAGAACCCTACTTAAGATAATCATTTTTTTAAAAAAAATGCACTCAAACAATTTTAAATCACGATTTAAACGAAATAATGGTATGGAATAAGACACTAATCATTCTATTGTAAGAATAATTTTCATTTGTTCCGTCGTATGCTGATGTATAACGGGATAGGGATTTGTTGACTTAATCTGCAATTACACAATTTGAAAGAGTTTTAAGAAACTTAGTGCTTAATTATAACACAATAACAAACTCTACACATCATGTGTACGCTTGAAAACGCTATCCATCACTTACCTTTATAAATAACAGCATAGTAGAGCTTCACACATGAACTACACACACACACACACACACACACACACACACATATATATATATATATAATATATATATGCTATATATATATATAATATATATATGCGCAGTTCACGTGCATTTGATTAGAGATACTTAGTTTATTACAACTCATTTATGTGATTACAAGCACGGATCTTGAATTAAACAAAGTATCATGCACACGTTCACTGACCAACTGTCATCACTCAATATACTACCGAGTTTCACTTAATAACATTGCATGCTGATGTACTAAGATGTACTCTGCTTGACATAATATGATGATCGATATTTTCCAAATTGAGTATCATACTGTTTATATATAAAATGTACATATTTTAGAATATGATAGTGCGTTTAAAAATTTAAACTGAATTATTGATGTTTTACATAGAGTTATGTCATACTTCTTATGGACAAAGATGTACTCTACCTGAGTTAATATCATGATGGATATTTAACAAATAGAGTATTATACTGCATCTATAGAAAGTATATATGTTAGAATGTGAAATTGCTAAAAAAAAAATTAAAAAGTTTTATTTTTTAGTTACAATCTAATTAGCTTCTGTGGTAGCGAAATCGCTAGTGTACACGTTACCACGGTTAAACCCTAAACCCTGAACCCTAAACCCACAAACCCATAAACGACGCCGCCATAGCTAGATATGAGCTTTATTTATCAACATTAATCTAGTCGAAAATTAAATAATTTTAAAATGTAGAGATAAAGTTTATCAACTCAGGATTGTTATTTAGCACATGCTCTTTTTTTTCAAGTTTGTTTAAATAAAAAAAACAAATTCAATACTTTCAATTTAGTCTAGTTTGATTTGATGAAATAACATTCAAAAAAATTCAGTAAAACCTTTCAAATTCCAGAAGGAATTTAATTATTTTTGGGGTTTGCATGAGATGATCTTGAAAAGGTGAGAATGGCTTTAAGTTTTTACTAGGAACTCTCAAATATTTTTGAAAAATGGAGCACCTCAACCCTATAAATATCAAACCATTCTCCCTTTAGAACCCCACTAGATCCTTCATTCCCACATTCCCTTCTCCCTTCTCCTATTGTTTGCCTTTTGCTTCCCACGGTTTGTCTATATTCAACGCCCTCCCAAATGACATGATAAATCTAATCATGATTCGTGTTTACTTCGACTCGGTTCTTCGTCGGTACGCGACCGGAACAATGACAGAATGGCATCGACAGTGGCTAACCGACGCTTCTGCACTTGGTCACACAGACTCGACCTATGTCTTGGCCATATTTGCAATATGCTGCGAGGGTGATATTCAGAGAGACATGAATGTGATCATCACCCTGAAGAGAACCGATAAGAAAGGCCTCCGGGAAGCTCGAGTTCGCGTCAGAGCGGGTTTGGGTAACGCTTGGGGTTGGGCGCACTACTACAGGTTCCTCAGAGATGGAGTAGTCACGCCCAGGCCGATCTGCTGCGTGGAACATACTGCCCTCAATCGCAGAGTGAGAACGATCGCTCGGAGAGGCTTGATCCAGCGGACATCTCATGTGATGCATGCACCTGCGATCAGGAATTGCTTCACGTCCTCGGTCCTCGTTGAGGCTAAATGTTCTAGTTTTTTTGTTGTTTGATTATGTTCTTTCTTTTTTTGCCCAAATTTGTTATGAGTGTAATAACTTTTTGTTTCCCATTTTGGCACATTTCATTATTTAATAGCTTTTTTTTGATACCTTGTCCTTTACATTTTGTATAAGTTTATTAATTGTTATTAATTAGCTTTTATAAACATCGCATACTTGTAGCATAAGTTGGCGCCTCACTAGCGAACTCGCTACCTGTGTAACTTATAGTAGCGACCTCGCAACAAGTCGTATTCAGTCAACAGAGCCTAGCTTGAGATTCTCTAGCAAGTTCGTAACAACAAAGCTTGACACACCTGACAAACAATTGTTAGGCTTGGAGAGTAGCGATATCGCTACAGTCTAGGAACCCATCAGTAAAAACCTTTGAAATTCCATCAGTAATTAATTTGTTTGGGGGTGTGAATGTGGTCAATGAAAAGGTGTGAATGCCTTTACATTTTTCTTTTTTTAATACAGCAATTACTAATTTTAGTCTCGGAACTCTCACATTTTTTTGACAAATGTAGAAACTCACCCCTATAAATATCAGCCCCTTCTCCCTTTAGAGCCCCATCAGAGCCTTCACTCCAATGTTCCCTTCTCCCTTCTCCTATTCTTTGCCTTCTTCTTCCCATGGATTTGACATTTTTCAGCGCCCTCCCATATGACATGATTCATCTCATAATGATTCGTGTTATGTTCAAACACGTTCTTCGTCGCTACGTGAGCGGAAGAGCGACCGATTGGGCTCGACAGTGGCTCACCGAGGCTTCTGCAATAGGTCTCAGAGAGTCGGCCTATGCCTTGGCTATATTTGCAATCTGCGAAGGTGATGCTCAGAGAGGCATGGATGTCATCACCACCATGAAGAGAACCGACAATATAGGCCTCAAGGAAGTTCGGGTACGCGTCATAGCCGAATTGCTTACGCCTGGTGCAATGTGCACTACTTCGGGTTCCTCAGAGATGTAGTAGTGCCTAGGCCTAGATGCTGCCAGGAACATGCTCACCTCAATCGCGGCTTGAGGTACCGTCGCTACACGAGGGTTGATCCAGTTGACATCGAATGTGATGCATGCACTTGCAAGCAGGAAGTGCTTCACGTCCTCGGTTCTTCTTGAGTTGAAATGTTGTAGTTTCTTTCTTATTTTATTCTGTTGTTTTTTATCTAAATTTTTATATAATAAGTTTTTGTCTGCCATTTTGGCACATTTAATTATTGAATAACTTTTCTTGTTTTGATACCTTGTCCCTTACATTTTAATTTTTCATCGTAAGAGTTATTTTTTCAGCAAAATCGCTAGCTAAATCACTAGCTTCATCGTAAGAGTTACTTTTTCTGCAAAATCATTTACTGTTGGTATAGTGCGTGTTCCTAGCAATATCGTCAGTGTGATGTTTATTAGTAGCATCAGCACAAGCGAACTCGTCACATACCCGCTTATATGTTACGTGGTCCTAACGATATCGCAACATGTCGTATTCAGTCAACAGAGCCTAGTTGGTGATTCTCTAGCGGTATCGCAACAAGATAAGGGCTTTTGGTAGTATATTGGGCTATAGTAGTAGTGATATTAAGTATTGGGCTTTGTCTGACCTGTGACATCAGTAAAAACCTTTGAAATTCCATCAGTAATTAATTTATTTTGGGGGTTTGCATGGGGTGTCCATGGAAAGGTGAGAATGCCTTTACATTTTCCTTCCATTAATACCATAATGACTGATTTTTGTCTAGGAACTCTGACATATTTTTGAATAATGGAGCACCTCAGCCCTTTAAATATCAACCCCTTCTCCATTTAGAACCTCATTAAAGCCTTCATTCCCACATTCCCTTCTGCCTTCTTATATTCTTTGCCTTCTGCTTCCCATGGATGTGTAACTATTCAACGCCCTCCCAGATGACATGATAAATCTGGTAATGATTCGTGTTATGTTCGACTGGGTTCTTCGTCGCTACATGAGCGGAAGAGTGACCGAGTGGGCTCGACAGTGGCTCACCGAAGCTTCTGCAATAGGTCACACACCATCGACCTATGTGTTGGTTGTTTTTGCAATCTGCGATGGTGACATTCAAAGAGGCATGAATGTGATCACAACCATGAAGAGAACCGACAAGCAGGGCCTCCGTCTAGCTCGGGAACGCGTCAAAAGAGGTCAGAGATACGCTTGGGGTTGGAGACACTACCTCAGGTACTTCTCAGAAGCAGCAGTTAGGCCTAGGCCGATCTGCTGCAATCCGCATGATGGCCTCAATAACTGGGTGAGGTATGATCCTTGGGCACCCCTTGATCCAGCGGACATCACCTGTGATGCATGCACTTGCGATCAGGAACTGCTACATGTCCTCGGTGAACAAACGATCTACTAGTATTAGTTGTTTGTTCTTCAGTACGTATTTTCTTATCACAAGTTTGTTTCGATTCTAATGAACTTGTGTTTGCCATTTTGGCACATTTAATTACTGAATAACTTTTCTTGTTTTGATATCTTGTCCCTTACATTTTATTTTTTCATCCTATGAGCCCATATCGTATCAGCAAAATCATTTAGTTTTTGTATAGTGCGTGGTCATAGCGATCTCGTCACCGTCGTGTTTCATGATGATTTATTAGTAACAGAACACGAAGCAAAATCAGAACTAACTAGCGCCTGTTTACGAGGTCCTAACAATATCGCAACATGTCGTATTCAGTCAACAGAGCCTAGCTAGAGAATCTGTAGCGATACCGCAACGTACTTTCTCTATCCTTGCGAATTCGTAACAACAAAGATTGACACAATAAAAAAACACAACATTGACGTGGCTTGATGCATTTCGCTACATGATGAGAACCGATCAAAAAACGGTTTTTGGGTTTGGGTCTATATTGGGCGTATAAATGTTGGGCATTAGCCTGTATAAGTATCGGGCCTTAGCCCATGTAAGTATTGGGCCTCAGCCTTGGTGTTTCATTTTCAGTTTGCGCTGGTCGGCGACTTATCGGACCCTTGTAAAATGTAACCGTATATAAACTGAAAAATCACCTTCTAATCAGCCGATGTGGGACAAATGTTGGCGAGCTTTATTACGTCTTCGCTACTACACATGATCACATAGAACAATAAAACTTATGAATGGCATAGTAGCGACCTCGCTAGGTTAATACGAATAAAATTAGTTGCGATCTCGCCAGTAGTACTGTTGAGAAATAATTTAATATGAATTTAATTAGTTGCGATATCGCTAGTATTACTGCCGAGAATTAAACCCTAGCAGCATGTTACACGGTGAAATCATTTACATTTGAGTAGCCAGCGAACTCAATCAACCTCACATGCACTGTACATTCTCAACTCTCATATATGACCTATACAGTAGCGAAACCGTAACATCACTCGCCACATCCTAGCAACCAAGTTACGATACGTTGCATATTCTCGCCAGCTTAAATTAGGGTTTAGGCAACCTAACGAGATCGCAACGGCCAAATTACATACTAACGGCCAAAGTACAGGATTTCTGATTTCTCTTTCTTCTTTGGGCTCCAAGACTTCTTTTTAACTTACCACAAATGTTACGAGTTCGTAACAACCCTTTCCATATAAGGCGGATCCTTTCTTTCCGCCTTAAATTTGAACATTTTTACGTCAGAACTGATTTCCGCCTCCAACAACGTCTATCCGTCTTAAATTTCATTTTTTCCCCTAACCTACGATACTAGCGAGTTCGCAACCTTCAAGCAAGGCGGAAAAAAACGCGAACGCCTCAAACGCCTTATATATGTGTCTTGCACCAACCCCTTTGTAGTAGTGTCAATATTTCATCACTTTTGGAAGCCTCAAATTTCTGCTTCCATAATCATCAGTAAGTGCTATCTTCTTTCTTTGTTGTTTTCTTGTGTCTGCTTTTTCCTATTTCCTTGTGACCATTGTATTTTTCCCCCCATACTCTCTGTAATCCTGAGTAGTAGTAGAGAAACGATTTTCGTCCCCCACCATGAGGAGAGAGAGTATGCATGTGCTCCGGCCGAGGAGAATAGCTCCCGTGACCGCCGTAGAGTTGAGGTAGTGAATGGAAAAAGGCCAGTGATTTTAAAGATGAAAGCCTCTGATGAAGAGAAGAGATTAATGGCCATGGCCAGAAGGGCTCAGATGGAGGGGAGTAGCCCAATGATGGTGCATGCATCCGGAGGTAGACTTTCCGTGAATGGTGAAGGCAGCAGCAAAGAGTCGGTGGAGAAGCAGAAAGCCCGTGCTGACGCTGCTATTTTTGTAGAGGGCTGCCAGTATTCTATCCCCAGCGATAGTGGTCTCATGTATTATGGGGAAGATAAGTCTGCCTTTGAGTTGGTTACTCCGACCCGAGACGTCATTTATGGGAGGTTCCTTCAACATGGGCTGACTTTTCCATTTCCCTCGTTGTTGAATGACTTTTTGGAGTGTTACAAAGTTCATCCGGGACAGCTACATGCCAATGTTATAGTTATCATTATGGCTCTGATGACTTGGTGTGCCAGTAAAGGTTATAATCCCAGTCTCGCTCTGTTGCGGACTCTGTATAAAGTGACCATCTTTAAATAGGTAGTGACTTTGACTGTTCGGGATGCTGAAATAGGCCGAGCTTTTGTACTTCCTTCAAAATGTGAGGGGTGGGATAGAGTGAAGTTGACCTTTGATCAAACAAAGTATCTCGTACCCCGCTGGAACAAGAAGCTCAAGAGTGAGGCCAAGTATAATGTTAAGTCTTCGCACAGATTGCTGGATATAGCTGGAGAGCTGGTAAGAGAGAAAATCAAACTTGTTGGTTGTATGTTTGTGCCGGGAAACCATCAAATGGGTTGGTTATGGCCTCTTGAGACATATAAGTTGTTGTACAAGATGCCCGGTAGAACTCTTCAGAATGGTAGCTACTTGAAGTTGTCTTCTTTCGACCAACCAAAAGGTCCAGAGATTGAATGGTATGAGGCCATATTATCTAGAGAGCAAGATCCAGTTGGTGCAGCCAAGGCTCCTCGGGCCTCTAGGGCTATTGAGGAGAGGGCAGCTCATGATGAGGTGTCTGAAGATCAAGCTTCTCTGAATAGGGAAGTTTCTGGATTGATGCCTGACGCTCGGCATCGCTTTAGAAGATTGGTTCGGGGACCAAAGAAGACCCAATCACAGTCTAAGGTGATTGATGAGGCAGGGTGTCTGTTTGTACCAGTTGCCCGAGATCCATCAGATGAGGAAGAAAATGAGGGTTTAGCCCTAGTGCGATGTCCGAGAAAGGAGGTGATTCAGACATCCCGTTCTCCACAAATTACCAGTACTAATGAGTACTGGTGTACCATGTTCGGTAGGCCCGAGAATGATGATTCTGTAACTTCTGTGATAGTCCCCGATGTGTTGCATGAGGGTATCTATTCTTGTTTCGTATAACATTCTTGTTCAAACTGTATCATTTTTTCTGTTGGTGACTCCTTTCCTTTTGTGTGCAGTGGGTGCTTCTATGACCGAGAAGGCAACCGATGCATTGGCTCAACTGGTTTTGTCGAGGAAAGTAAGAGGCAAACGGAACAAGAAGAGGCACTTGGAGGCTGCCGGTGCTTCCGGTAGATCTCCCAAGAAGGCTAAGATTGATCTCGGACCACTGGAACAGTTCGAGAAGTATGTGGTACTTCCTTCTCCTGAGGTTGGGACCGAGATGGCTTCCGAATATCCCGAGATAAGCTAGGTATGCTTAGCTTAGATGCTTATATGGTTATAGGTTCACTTATCTAACAATTTTGTTATCTCCAGTAGTCTCTGAGCAGCGTGAATAACCATATGAAGTACTTGTAGGCCGCTGCCAAGTTGTTGAGCAAGTTATAGAGGAATAGGTGGCCAAGCTGGAACTGCTGAAAGCTCAAGTGGCTAGGAAATCTAGCGAGCCATCTGAGCTGGTGAAGCGTCTCCAAGACGAGATAACTCAGATGAAGGCTAAGAAGGAGGCCCTGAACGAGGAGGTTAGGGCTTTAATGGAGGAGAAGAGATTGAGGGACAATTCCTTCCAGGATCTGAGTTGGAAGCTGGCTGATGTGGAGGCAGAGAGAGAAAAGTATGCCGATCCCATTCGTCAGAGGCGGCTGGTTCAGGTGATAGTGGATTTCTGTCTCAACTGCCCCGAGATGGAGGCCCATCTCTAGGAGCATGGCGAGCTATATCATAAGGCCAAGCTTCCCCGTATGTGGGTCTAACTTCAGGAGGTTCTCAACGAAAGTTACCAGGAATGGTTGGCTTCCGGTTAGAATTAGCCGGAGGTGGTAGAAGATCTGGAGAAGTTCCGAGCTAGGTTTCGCCAGGTAGGAGGGTTCAAGCCCAGCTGATCACCAGTTTAGAGTCCCTTGAGAAGGCTTTGACACTGGAGTTTCAGGAGAAGCTGTGCGGCTTGTATCCCGAACTATCCTTCTTGGTAGAGAAGCCGCCTGCGGAAGCTTCAGCTGAGCGTCAAAGGTCTCAAGATGGACAAAAAAATTGTAACTCCCTAGAGCCTTCACTCTTTATTTAGGAATTTTCTCTTTCTGCCAGATTTTGGCGTTTCCGTACTCCAAATAATATACCTCTTTATGAAATTGACGATTCTTCGTCTTCCTTTATCTCCAGTGTTGCATTGCCACCTGCGCTGAATTGCAGGTTAAGTATGAAGCTGCTCTTTAGAAAAGCAAAGATCTGGAGGAAGAGCTGGCAGACTCCAAAGGCTTTTGTAGCTTAGTCTGAGAAAAATGTGATGGTCTTCGCCGTCAGCAAGAGTTTAGTCTGGCGCGAAATGCCAAGTTGAATAATCAGCTGAGTGATCTTCAGCAATAATATAGGACTCTCAAGGATAACCATGGCAAGGTTCTGGCTGCCAATAAGGATTATGACCGAGAGTGGAGGAAAGCCAGAAGTGACTTGATGGAAATCAAGAGTGAGAGTCATAAAAAAGACTCCTGTATATCTGCTCTTCAGCATGAAAATAGCGATGTAAATCATAAGATCGCTGCTGTCATTGAAGACTTGAGGATACGTGAGGCCGAGCTGAACGTTTGTAGGATCCGAATAAAGGAGCTGGATTCCCAGGGTGTGTTTATCACGTATCCAGTATCTTCAAGGAGAGAGGTAGGTGGGCCTTCTTCAGCCCCGAGTTCAGAACAGGTGATAGGGCCTCCTGCCCGAGGTGGTATATCTCGAGGGATGTAAATCCTCAAGCAGGGACTTCACATGGAATGAGAAGAGGGGCGCCACCAATTCCTAGAGTTCAAAGCTAACCTGGCTCTCCTTCTCGACCTACACCTATAGGAAGTAGAGGGGGATCTCCTACATCCTCTCAGTTAATGAGGATGGCAGAAGAGAGTAATTAGGGCCGAGGCCTTTATAATGGTCGAGGTTGTGCCTCTACTTCTTGTTGCGGTCGAGGACGTACCCCTGTTTTCAAAGACCTTCACGAGGTGTAGGAAGTTTTCTTGTGTAATATCACTTTTGCCTTTATAAAGGTCTTTATATTTCAACCCTTGAGAAGATTTATTATCGGTCTATTAAAGCCATAAATTATATTTAATAAGTATCATTATACCCTTAGGTAAACATATTATGGGGATGTTCGAATTTTAAAACTTTGTGAGTTTGTGTGACCTATGTTATATTGGTTTTAACCATATACTTTTTGTAAGTATATTATTTTAATTTAGCCCAAGATGATTGTAGTTCGAACACGTAGTTCAAGCAGCTCAAATTAGATCGGCATCAATCACACACTTATAAGCGTATAAATCTTAGGCAACAGTCTTTACTTATGCTTTGTAAGGCATAATGTCTCTTTGTGTTAGAGGGATATTGACTGCTTTAAAATATAATAAAAGATAAGTATCGAAAAGAAATTGTATTCCTCGAACTCGTAAGTTCGGCAAAATTATAAAAGACAACCCTGAGTTTTGGAGCTCGGGTATGAAAAATAAAAAGATGAAAAGAAAATGGAGCTTGTCTCGTAGGCCTTATTGAAGTAGTTTCTCCTTAATTGGAGAAGGTCTACTTGATTTTTGTTCCGAGGTACCTGCGTAAGAAGGGCGCCATTATGACAGGGTCCAGGTGTTCTCTTTCGCGAGTTTGTAAGAGGTAGAATCCACCAGATTGGGCCGTGGAGACTTTGTAGGGTCCTTTTGGTCTTGACTACAACGCTCCTTCTAGCTTGTCGGTGCACCACGGGCCTACTGGCATTACCAGTTCCCCCGCTTAGAAGGCTTTATGGCGTCGCTTGTGCCATAGTTTGGTCATCTCAGCGTAGGCCTTTTCCTCGAAATGGAATACCAGGGGTTGTTCGAGATCATGATCGGGTACCAGGTTCCCCGGGATGGCGTTGACGGTTGAGATGTTGCTCACTTTTCTGGCATCACGGATGGCTGTGATCATGCAAGAACGTGCTACTCCTTGGTCTCCCATGATGGAGGCTACTTGATGTGGTGATAATATGTGTGTATTTCTGAGTATTTTTAATGATATATTATATGTCATTTAGCACTTATAAGTTGTATTTGATGTCAGATTACACATGTAGCTTGAGATGAGCAAGAGGAGCAAGAAGTGCTGTTTTGGAGCTATTTTGATATGATTTAGAGCACTTGAAGGATGCTGATCCAGTTGATCCTTAATCCGGAATCCTTCATTTGGCAGAGTTGTGCTTCGTGTAACGATCACTAAATTGCTCGGTGAAGTCGACCCGGACTGAGGTGAAACTGAATAAAGATTTAGAGCCTAAAAGAAGTGGATTCGTTATACTCATTTTTCCCACCGGGTTTTTAATGAGGTAGCGATCCAATATGCTCAAAGAGGAGAAATAATAAACTAGCGATATTGAAGAATTAAAGTGAAAACATTGAAGAATTTCAGCTCAATTTATTTGTGCTGAATTATTGTAGTTATATATTATATTATTATTTATTTATTTTAGTTTAACAATAGATAATTAAGGCCATAAATGGGCCTATTATATTGTGTGCGTGTGTTTGGTGTAAACCCAAAAACCTAGGTTGTAATTGTAATTAGGTTTGGATTTGGACTTTTTGACGGCAGGGAGTATAAATACTCACAAGACGGCCGAAACCAGGAGATCATTAGGTTTTAGGGTTTAGTCAATTAATAATTAGTTATTACTACACTCTTTTTTCCCATTGGGTTTTTAATGAGCTAGTGTCTGATCCCTTCATTAGGGAGTTACTAGTTGCTGTCCATGAATAAAGAGAATGCCAAATCCAGTCTATTGGGCCAAAAAGAAGTCTTGAAGCCCAAAGAAGAAAGAGAAATCAGAAATCCTGTTCTGAAAGGGATTCAGTTAAACTTTCGAAAGGAATATAATTTCAGCCGAGAAGGAGAAGGAATAAAGATTGAAGAAGATTCTCCCTTTTCCCTAATTAAGTGGGATTGTATTTTTTATTTCTGGTATTTATAATAATTGTGTGATATATTCACATTATGATTAAAACTCTTAATATTTTCATGATATATTTATTACTAGAAATAAGGGAAGTATTTTTAGGATTATGAGGAGATAAATACTCCGAATGTTGGATTCTACAGTTAGAATCTTCATGACCCAACTTCTTACAGTGTCTACAGAACAAGGGCATGCTCTCATAGACAATGTCGCAGTCTCTGTGGTCCTCCGGCGAGCCTAGTTGGATTGAGGGTAGCAGTTCACCGGTTACATCCACCACAACGCACATTTTGATCGTTGACGGTCTGGTGATGTAATTCGTTGCAGCATCCATTTTGATGAACTTTCCGACCTGATTGGTGATGTCTTCTATCATTGTATTGTTGTAGTAGTAAAGGGGGATATCACTAACCGTGATCCAGACTGGCACGATTGGAGATTCATGCTCCGGTGAGAAATCGGTGACCATTTGAGCACCTTCATTGGAGCTCCGGCGACCGTCGAAAACAGCTTCAGCCAACATCTCTGGTAGTCCGCCTGGTCTTCAAATCGGATTAGTACGTGCTTGTAGTCGAGTGAGCCCAACAGAAACCTTCCGTTGAATCCCATCTTAAGGAAAGCTGCTTGAATGTTGGCCATGGCTGGCTTGGCCCTCTAACATTTGCCTATTAGGGCATTTTGGTTGTGGGTGGACATAATCTTCACAGATGCACTATCGTACATACAGGCTGCTTTGTCATTGAATCGGGTAATTGGACGAATTTCTGGATTTGATGGTAGAGAGGATCTGAGAGGTGGAGTTTTTTCGGTCAGGGCTTGAGAAAACGATTTTCCGGCGGTGGCGCCGCTGGGTTGGGGCGGTAGCCCCGACATTAAAGGAATGTAGATAGACCGTCATCAGCCAAAGTCAGCGTCAACGGTAATAAAACAGGAAAAAAAGGACATGGGTAAGTGGCGCGTGATGTGCAAACGATGAGAGAGGTCAGAGCAATTCGCTCGCCTAAAATTTGTTTTTTTAAAAATTAGTTGAAAATTAGTTGTTTGATATCTCCCTAAGAGTCTAAAAAGAGAAACTCTTGAAACTATCTTAACTTGTTTAAATGATATTGGGATGACCAAGTATATAGTGATGTCTGAGCCTAGAGTAGAGCACTCTCTACATCAATCTTTTTTCTGAGTGTTGTGGCAGTTGAAATTAATGCATGTTAAAATGATGAAAGGCAAAATAGGTTTAACCACACATCGTATATAGCCTACCTGTTTATGACCTCTAGTGAGCCTCATATAAAGCCTGAGTTACAGCCTATACATCTACCTCCACCCATATATGCATGCTCTTGATTGGAGTGAAGTAAACATAAATTTCTCACGTTGCTAATGTATATCTACTATTCATGATTTTCTTTCTTTATGTTTAATTCATCAATTGTTTATGTGTGTGATTTAAGAATGAGTAGCTAAATTCTTTTAATCGGCTTAGGTTAATTAAGTGGTTCATGAATTGTGAGACTTAATGCTTGCATGAAGTTTAATCTCTACGGGTTCTTGATTGTTCATGATATAATTTAAGTCTGCATGCTTAAGCTTGTTCACCTTAATCTTGTTAGGCTAGATCTAATAAAAGTAGCAAAATTCATGTCTATACAGTAGATAACTGATACAGACTATATAATAACAGGGATGATGAACAATTAAGTGGGTAATGTTTGCATGCGAATACGTGCTTAATATCTGAATTGGGTTCTCCTAGATCTTAATGCTGTTAAAGTGTTTATCTAGTTTAGCGAATACTTGATAGGACACTTTGATTAGGGAAATCGTAGGTTTAGCAAATACTTGCTTGCGATCGAATAATTAAGGGGGAATTTGGAGGGTTCAGCGAATACTTGCTCTCTTATAACTGGTCGATTTGTAGAGAATAAATGAACTGTAAGTGTCAATGATCAATGATTGAACTAACTGATTAGCTTAAGCCGGTTTATTTCATCATATATATTTTCTACCTTTTATTTGCATTGCTTGTGTGTCTTATTGTTTTATTTTAAGTAGTTATAATCAAACAACTCTCAACTTTAAGATGTGGTTGCTAAACCAAACTAAATTAGTAGGTTAATCAATAGTTCACATCGTTCTCCGTGGATTCGACCCTTATTACCATTGTGCTAGGTTTTTATCCCTAGTGTATTGCAGGTTTTATTTGTGTGAGTGAAACGACGTTCACCAAATTGGCGCCGTTGCCGCCTCTGGCCCTCATGATAGTCTGTATGATACATGTGGAACTTATAGCCATACCACTTTGCAATGTAATTTCGCCTTGGATGAGCAACTTGTTCAAGCAAATTCCATGGGGAATTGGAATGATAGGCAGCCCAAGAGAGACCCCTATTCCGCTACATACAATCCAGGTTGGAGGGACCATCCAAATTTTCGATGGAGAGATCAAGGGAATCAAGGTCAACAAGCTTATGTTCCACCTAATCAAAGAGCCCCTCAAGCTTATACTCATAACCAGCCCCCTACTCAAAAGAACTCAACAGATGAGAAGCTTGATATGATGATGAGCATGCTTCGAGACCAGATGGATAGCTCAAAGAAGGTTGAGGCTACCTTGGAGGAGCACACACGACAAATTTCACAATTGGCGAACTCCATGAATGAGCTTAGAATGCAACAACCAGAGCTTCCTTTTCAAGTGCAAGTGAATCATAGGAAGCACGTGAACCAGATCACTCTTAGGAGCGGAAGGGAATTTGGATCAATACTTGGAACGAAACTGTCCGAAGGTTATGCCGCGGGCCTTGATTTTCCCAAACCGAGGCTGGCGACAGAAGCTGAAATCCAGGTAGGAGGTAGTTCTGAACCAACCAAGGAGGCAACTCCAAAGAAGGTTTTGAATGATCCTCCAGTGAAAATTCTTCCTCCTTTTCCACGTAGATTAGCAAAGAGAAAGGAAGAGTATAATGATTTTATGTCGATTTTTGGAAAAATGGAGATTAATCTTCCTTTCTTGCAGGCAATAAAAATTCCTCCAGTTAGCAAATTCTTGAAAGATTTTATTGCAGGGAAACCAAAGGATTCAAGTAAGATCATCATGGGTGAGATCGTTTCAACAATGATACAAAGAGGTTACCACCTAAGTGTAAAGATCCTAGTATGTTCTCTTTGTCATGTCACATAGGAGATAAGAAGATTGAATCTGCCATGTGTGATTTAGGAGCGTCTGTTAATGTGATGCCATTGTCAGTTTATAAATCTTTAAAGGGAGTTAAAATGGTAAGCACTAATACAACACTTTGCATGGCTGATAAATCGTGTGTGATGCCTGAAGGGGTTTTGGAAAATGTACTAGTAAAAATCCATGATTTTGTTTACCCTGCTGATTTCTATGTCATAAATATGCATACTAAGGGTAATACAACAACATGTGTTTTGTTAGGTCGTCCTTTCTTAAGACAGCAAATGCAACAATTAGCATGGGAAAGGGCACAATCTCTTTAGATTATTTTGGGGAAGAGCTTACTATTAAAATGGATGAACATATCGAAAAATCCATAGATGATAAAGATGTGCATGCTAATGATACCACTGATTCCCTTGTCCAAGGCTTTCTTGAAACTAATATTGTGCAGGAAAATCTAGAAATTCCACCACCTGTTGAGCCTCGGATAACGAAGTGGAACATGCTAACATCTAAGTGTGAGGAAGAAAGGATGTACCCGCTTGATGAACAAGAAAAGTTTCATTGGAATACATTTGATCAAGCCATGTGGTACAAGGATAGAGGAGGGATGTTTTCTTAACATCTCTATTGATCGCTAATCGGAAAGTCTATCCAAAGACTATAAACAAAGGCGCTATTGGGAGGCAACCCAAGATTTTTCTTTCTTTCTCTCTTCATTATGTTTTTCCTTTCAATTATTCTAAAAACAAAAAGTGTGATTTTTGAAGAAAAAAAAAATTCAATTTTTTATATTAAAAAAACAAAAAAAATTATTTAGTCTTGTAATATTTATGTAATTAAATATTTATGTATTAGCCTATTTATGTAATTAAAATTGTAAGAGGCCCCCATCCTGCAAATTACTTTTGGGCAGGTCCTTTATATGCAATTTCCGAAACCTAATAAATATGTATACACGTGAGCATGCCCTTTTCCCCCAAATTCTGAAACGCGTTTTCCCCTATCCCTAAATTCTCCAGAGCTGCTGAGATGTCAAAAGAAGCCGAGAAAGGAATTGCCCTTACTCCATCCCACGCCGTGTATTACTATCAGCCCTACCAGGAAACATCTACCTGCACAAGCTCGATCAGGAGCTCTGATCGGCGCTTCAACTCGGCATTTTCCGATCGTTTTAACTAATCTTCTGGTCGGCGTTCAACTCGTATTCTGATCGGCTCCGGCTCCTGGTAACTTCTCGTGTCTGATTTGCTGTGGTTTCGATTTCTGTGATGATTTGTATTCCGATTTATGCTCTGATTGCTCTGATAATGTTAGGATCTGCTGTTTCGTTGTTGATCTGTTCTGTGATGTCTATGTATGCTGTGATTTCGATTGTTGTGATATTTTTATGCTCTGATTGCTGTGATTATGTTAGGATCTGCTGTTTTACCTGTTGATCTGCTGCTGTGATCTCTATGTGTGTTGTTGGTTGCTTATATATGTATGTGCAGTTAATTGATGCAAAATAGATGTTTTGTGTGGTTTCTGATTATGCAATTGCCGTGAGGCATCTATATGTGCTGTGTTGGGGTGCTTATATATATATGTGTGTGCAGTTATTTTATGTGTTGTGTTGTTTGATGCAAATATATGTGTTGTTGATGCAGTTGTTCGGTGTTTAGCTAGCTTGCTTTTTTGTGGATTCTGTCTTGTTATGTAATTTTATATTTTTAGCTTGAAAACTAGACGGTTTAATGTGGTTTCTGTCTGCATATGAAATTTTGTGTGTTTAACTTGAAAACTATGCTTCTTGATTTGTGTTGAAACTTGATTATTTATTGTGAAAACTGTGGTGTTTGTAAAACTTGATTTTTTAATGTGAAAACTGTGGTGGTTGTAAAACTTGATTGTTTAGGTTGAAAACTGTTTTTATTGTGAAAACTTGATTTTTTAGGTTGAAAACTTTGGTGTTTGCGAAACTTGATTATATATTGTGAACACTGTGAAGATTGTGAAAACTTAATTATTTAGCCTGAAAACTAGAGTGATTGTAGAAACTTGATTTTTCAGGCTGAAAACTGTGGTTTTTGTGAAACTTGATTGTTTAAATTGAAAACTGAGATGATTGTGAAAAAATGAATTTTTAGGCTGAATACTTTGGTGAAACTTGACTATACTTAACACGACATTATTTAACCTAAACACCCTAGTTTTTATGTACCTAAATTCTGATGTTTATAATATGGAAACTTGTCTTTATAACCTGAATTCTTTTGTGTTTACAAATGTTCAAAATACAGAAATTATATTATTTGATTTGAGTACATATTCTTTGCGTGAACAGTGCGCGTGAACAGTGCCGTGAATAGTGCGCGTGAACAGTGCCGTGAATAGTACTTTCCCCAAATTTTGCAAATAAAAACATCTTTCCTTCCATATTGTAATTTAGTCCCTGGTCTATATTATGCTATAATATAGATGGTCACTCCAGAGACCAACTTTAAAAAATTAGGTTTTGAATTTTTATTATACTTCTGATGTACTTGATTAAATGGTGCAGGGGTGTGAATGGACAGAATACGAAGGTTTGGGGCAGAGTGGAGATTTTCAAGGAATTTGAGGTTAGCTTAGGGAATATGGTGGTGGGATTCAGAAGGGAAACAGAAGTGAGGGACCAGGTTGCAATAATGGGTCTAAAAGCCCTAAAACCTTCAATCCTATGCCCTAATTCGAAAATACTGTCCACCACCATATATTTTTGAAGCCCGAATCACCGTGACACCTCCGTCAACTCATCGCCGCCGCACATCATCACCACGGAGGCCACCATCCACCATCTCGCCGACCGCCTGAGCACCACCCCACCACCCTATTCATCATCACCACAACTCACAGTCGGTTCATCGCTGCTGCATGCGAAACTCCTCCAGGCAGAGAACCACCGCCGGCAAGCTGTCATCATCACTCCAGTTCTGTCACAATCATCATTGATCACATCTCTCCAGCGAGCACTGGGCCAGCACCACCACAGTGTCGATAAACTCGGCACCCCTCCCAATCAGTTTTCCCTTCCCTTTGATCTCTATTTTATTTTAATTTCAGTAGTGTTCCATCTCTATGTGAATTGAGCTTGCTTGAGGGCAAGCAAGGTTTAAGTGTGAGGAGATTTAGTTGCATTTTCTGTGTATATCTTGTGTGCTAATGTGATTATTTTTAGAGTCTAAAAAAATCCAAAAAGATTTCTGTTTTTGAGTCAAAAAAAATATTTTAAAAAAAAGTACAAAAAATGAAAAAAAATCTGAAAATTCAAAAATATTTGTTGCTTGAGTTGAGTCGGTCAAATTTTCAGCATGATAATGAGTAATGAAATTGGCTTTGAGATGGATGAACTTTTCCTGTTGAGAGAATCTGATTAGTAACCTTAGTTGTTTTTTTTAAAAAAATTTAAACCACCATTGGTGGGGGGAATTTATAAGGCACCCCAAACCTATCAAATTCCCGAAGGATCATAATGTTTATACATGGTGAGCATTTCTCTTGAAGCCATTTGGCTTCCAAAAAAAATGAATGAATAGGATCTACCTATCAAACATCTTACACAAGTGGCAAAAAAGAATTCTAATAACAAATGCACGAACGGGGAGCAATTTAATGATCGAGTCAACAAAGACCGAAGCACAACTTAGCCACCCGAACGATTTGTTACCAGAATTGCTCCAACTTGTAAAGGTATCATTACAAAATAAATCAGCCTAAAAGAGTTTTGGATTCCCCCTTCTTTATGTATCAGTTAGCTATTGGCTTCACTGTCTTCATTTTGAGTCTCTATTTCTGACTTCCACCACTTTGCCACCTTTCTATTGAGCTCCTCTGTCCCCATATTGCACCTGTATATACATAACAATGCAGCAGTATCTTTCCTCATGTAATAAATCAGAATTGAGTCCTAACAGAACCAAGACCAATCCTATCTAAAGTAATCATTCCACCTAAGTTATCAGGTGTATGGTTGATGCTAACATCTGAGGAGGTCTGTAATGTAAGAGCTCTTTTTGCAAGGAAATCAACTGGGATATTCCCATCTCTGTGAGTGTGACAGACTGTGTGTGTAGTGAACAGTGCATGCAATTCTGAGCATATTGTAAAATAGTTCCACTGTACAGAAAATGGATTTTTAATTCCATTAACTGCTTGGAGACAATCAGCAATAAACCACAATCAGCTGCAGTTAAGAAACCCTGTCTAATTGCATATATTTCAGCCAAAAGTGGAGATTCACAAGTCATATATATCATCTTAAGTACAGTGGGAATCCCTGCATGATTTCTAACAATGATACCTATACCACAGTAATTATCTTTGTGAGCAGCATCAACATTAATTTTGTAACCACTATCAGGTGGATACCACTTTATGATCTTAACTAGTCTTGGCCCTTTTTGACTCAAAAAAGGAACTAAACCAGTAGAGATCGGAAACTGATTCCTAACAGTATTACCCACTTGTGGGTTGGCTATGAATATCAATGAATATCAGAGCAGTTTGCTTAATGATGCTATCACATATCTCATGATTAGTAAACCTAATATCATCAAATAAGAGCTTGTTTCTTCTAATCCACAGATACCAAAAGGTCATCATCATAGAAACTCTGATCACCTTAGTATGTATTTTAGAAGAACCTTTGTATGTGAGATAAAAATTAATTCTGGCTCTGAGTGTGCGAAAAGTTGGAGTTTGCACCAGAAGTATATCATTTAAAAATTTCCAGACCTCTCCATTAACATTGCAGGCATTAAAATAATGATCAAGTGTATCATGGTGGTAAAAGTGTAAGCATTTAGATGGTAAGTGAAATCCATACCTGACAAGGATTTCTGGAAATGGCAACAATCTGTTCCATAGCCTCCAGACAAAAAGTGACACCTTCTTAGGAACTGGCTTGCTCCAAAGTTAAATCAATACATCATTCCTTATATTGGATTCTTTTAAGCTTGAGTATGCAGATTTAATGGAGAAGTTCCCATCTTTTGCTGGTCTCCAAATTAACCTATCAGCATGTGCTTGATTGATCTGAGCTACCTGCAAAAGATGAATTGTACTGGTATCCAGATAAGGCTCCAAAAGTTGCAGATAAGTTTGCTTTCCAGCTATGAAATCAGAAATGGTGATTTGTGGGAAAGGTAGTTCAATGTCATCAGGCCAAATGTAGTATATTGAGCCAATCCCCAACCAGTTTGCATCCAATAAAGGGCTACCTCCTGAGCCAAGCAAGATCTGAGAGTGTGAGTTATCATGCTCTTTTATTTGGCAAATTCTGCTCCAGGTGTGGGACTTCTTATAAGACTGATGTAGAGACCATAGAAACCTAGTCCAAATGCATTCATTTTTTTGTAGCTTCCACCAAAGCTTGCATGAAAAAGCTTCTATAACTGCCCTGATATCTCTGAAGCCTAATCCAATTTCAGCTGTTGGGCTTGTGAGCTGAGTCCATCTTTTCCAACTTCTTCTTTGACCAAACTCTGACTGTCCCCAAAAAATCTAGCTGCCAGCCTCTCCATTTTCTTAATCACAGTTATGGGAGGTTTGAGTACTGTGAAAATATGTGTAGGAATGGACATCAACACATGGTTGATTAAAATCATCCTCCCAGCACTAGTTAGCCACTGATTCTTCCAGTTGAGTGTTGGCTTCTTCATCCTCTCTAACAGCTCTTAATAGTGCAGTACCAGATTCCTACCAGTGAAGATGGGTACTCCTAAGTAGGTAAAAGGCATTGAGCCTAGTTTCATCCCTAAAATTCTTTTCATATATCCTACTGTGGCAGTTCCAGTCTGAGCATGGACCAAGAACTCAGATTTGGTGAAGTTTATTTTCTGACCAGATTCAGATTCATAAGCTATCAGAAAATTCTTTAGTCTTCTCAAATTCTTCTTCTTGCCACTGATGAAGATTGCAGTGTCATCCGCATACATCAAGTGGGATATGGCAAGTAGGTATTATAAAAGGTTGAATATACTGACAGCTTATTAGGGCTTTCAACCCCCTTGAGAATGCCTCTGTGATTATGTTATACAGAAAGGGTGATATTGGGTCCCCTTGTTTGATACCCCTACTACTTGAAAAGAAACCAGTAGCACTGCCATTGATGATCACTGAAAACCATGCAACCTCAATATTTTGGATTATCAACTTTACAAATAACCCATGGAAGCCAAATTTCAGCATTGCTGAGTTTAAAAAACCCCAAGCCACCCTGTCAAATGCTTTCTGCATGTCAAGCTTCACAATAAAGTTCTGATACTTCTGATTCTTGGTCAAGAGTGTAGCCATTTCTTTCATCTGGATTATATTGTCAGCAATATCTTTTCCTTCCAAAAAACCTGACTGTTCCTCAGAAATGAGTCTGGACATGAGTGGCTTCAACCTCTCCATCAAAATCATTGAGTATACTTTATTTAGGAAATTAGAAAGTCTTATAGGCCTAAAATCTCCAAAATTGTTGGGGCATTGCTTTTTTGGTATAAGAGCAAGCCATGTGCTGGAAACTGCCCTTGGTAGTCTGATCCCTGCCATGAATTCTTCTACAGATTAAAACAAGTTTTGCTTCACTATCTCCCAATAGCTTGTATAAAAAAGGCCTGGAAATCCATCTGAGCCTGGGGCTCCATCTTTATTTAAACTGAAAGTTGCATTCTGAAGTTCCTCCATACTCAGTGGTTGCAGTAGCAGATCATTGTCACTATCATTAACCAGCTTGGGTATGACAGACATAAAATGCTCATGGTATTGCCCTGACATGTCAAATTCCGCTTGGTTTCCATTAAGTAGCTCCTCAAAAAAAGCAGCCCCTTCTTCCCTAATTTCTTTTGGGTCTGTGAGCCAGATTCCCTGCCTTGTTCTGATTTTACTGATCTTTGCCCTACACCTCCTCTCTTTAACTGATTGGTGGAAGTATCTAGTGTTAGCATCTCCCTCTTTCAACCACTTAACACATGATTTTTGTTTCCAGAAAGCATTAGACTCCCTCTCTGCTCTGACTAGATTATCCCTTTCAGTGTTTAGTTTGTTTAGATCCTCAGTACTGCCAGTTCTCTGATAAGCCTCTTATAGTTCAGTAACCTTATTTTCTGCATCCAGTAGAATCTGATGCACCTCACCAAAAGTTGCTCTATTCCATTGTTTCAGCACCATCTTCGATCTTCTAAGTTTAAATACCATGTTGAACATCCCTGTGAAGCCAGATTTCTGTTCCCAGCTAGTTCTAACCAGCTCCTTAAATTCAGTTCTGTAAAGCCACATAATCTAAAATCTGAAAGGCCTAGGTAACTGCTCATTGGCATCCTGTATGAAATACAAGTAGTGGATTGTGGTCTGAAGTAGTTCTATAAAGCACATGTATAGAGGTGTTGGGGAATTGGTTGATCCAGTCTAATGTACACAGCCCTCTATCTAACTTCTGCAAAAGTCTGTCTTCCCTGAGTCTGTTGTTGGTCCAAGTGAACTGATTACCAACTGTATGTATATCCTGTAACTGAAGCTTATCTTTGAACTCTCTGAAATCTTTCATACTGCCTAGGGGTGGGGAATGTGTACCTTTTCTCTCACTGACTGTCTCAACTGTGTTATAGTCACCAATTAAAATGGCTGAGCTGGGTTACGGTTAGCAAGATCATTCCACATAAATTTCCTAGCCTTCCTAATTATATGTGCATAAACAAAAACACACTCCCATTTTAAAAGTGATAATTTTTCTGTAACTGAAACCAATATGAATTGATCAGTCTCAGAAATAAGGTCAATTTTAAAATGGTCATTATGGAAAATCCGGATTTTAGCTGTACTTGCTGCCAAACTATGTTGATAACCAAGATCAAATTGTAGTAATTTAATGGCTGATCTATCATGCATGGGCTCTAATAAACATAAAAAAGATACATGGTGGATAGCAATGAGTGATTTAATCTATCAATAGAGGTTCCATAACCTCTCACATTCCATACTAACATATTAGCTATTATATTGTGACTGACCATCAAAAGAGATAGGAAATTTTTGGTTTAGGTCTCAGTATCCTACTGACATTTTCAGAGAGGTTACCTTTTCTGACTTTAATTTTTGTTGCTGAAGGAGTAGCTGGATCCACTTCCACTTGTTGACTATTTGCTGGTTCAGCTTCCACATCCTTCTCATCCATTTCTGGCTCAAAATGTGTACCCTTTTGTTGGTTCTATGAAGGTACTACTTCTTTCTCCACCCATTCAGGTTCTGAGTATGCATCATCAAAAGAATCTTCTGAGCTTGCATCAGCACCTTTATCCTGCAAAATGGAAAAGGAGTTTGATAACTCTATCTGTTGGTAAGGTACAATTGCCAGAGGTGTACTTGCATTTTTAGTGACAGTGGCAGTGTGTAATTTGTTCTGATTTTTGATGACTCTCTTAAGGTGTGCAACATCTAAGTCATCAAAACAAAAGGATATTGGTAGTTTCTTCATTCCTGTGAAGGTGTTGGTCACTGGTGATGGCATAACTTCTTTGGGTTGAGAGTATGGAACCATCTTCCAATATTCCCTTCAGTGAGTATTTTTAGTTTTATTGGGAATTGGCAACTTTTTCCACTTTTGATTTGGCTGTTGATCCTTTGCTTTCTGTTGAGTTGTGAGCCCTGATGATCCAGCCTTCTCACTTTCATGCATTTTACTGGTTCCTTTTTTGTAAACCTCCCTTGTGGTTGACTTCCAGTATCTGGATAGGGAAGATCAAGCTCCTCTGAATGGGGAAGTTTCTGGATTGATGCCTGACGCTCGGCATCGCTTTAGAAGATTGGTTCGGGGACCAAAGAAGACCCAATCACAGTCTAAGGTGATTGATGAGGCAGGGTGTCTGTTTGTACCAGTTGCCCGAGATCCATCAGATGAGGAAGAAAATGAGGGTTTAGCCCTAGTGCGATGTCCGAGAAAGGAGGTGATTCAGACATCCCGTTCTCCACAAATTACCAGTACTAATGAGTACTAGTGTACCATGTTCGGTAGGCCCGAGAATGATGATTCTGTAACTTCTGTGATAGTCCCCGATGTGTTGCATGAGGGTATCTATTCTTGTTTCGTATAACATTCTTGTTCAAACTGTATCATTTTTTCTGTTGGTGACTCCTTTCCTTTTGTGTGCAGTGGGTGCTTCTATGACCGAGAAGGCAACCGATGCATTGGCTCAACTGGTTTTGTCGAGGAAAGTAAGAGGCAAACGGAACAAGAAGAGGCACTTAGAGGCTGCCGGTGCTTCCGGTAGATCTCCCAAGAAGGCTAAGATTGATCTCGGACCACTGGAACAGTTCGAGAAGTATGTGGTACTTCCTTCTCCTGAGGTTGGGACCGAGATGGCTTCCGAATATCCCGAGATAAGCTAGGTATGCTTAGCTTAGATGCTTATATGGTTATAGGTTCACTTATCTAACAATTTTGTTATCTCCAGTAGTCTCTGAGAAGCGTGAATAACCATATGAAGTACTTGTAGGCCGCTGCCAAGTTGTTGAGCAAGTTATAGAGGAATAGGTGGCCAAGCTGGAACTGCTGAAAGCTCAAGTGGCTAGGAAATATAGCGAGCCATCTGAGCTGGTGAAGCGTCTCCAAGACGAGATAACTCAGATGAAGGCTAAGAAGGAGGCCCTGAACGAGGAGGTTAGGGCTTTAATGGAGGAGAAAAGATTGAGGGACAATTCCTTCCAGGATCTGAGTTGGAAGCTGGCTGATGTGGAGGCAGAGAGAGAAAAGTATGCCGATCCCATTCGTCAGAGGCGGCTGGTTCAGGTGATAGTGGATTTCTGTCTCAACTGCCCCGAGATGGAGGCCCATCTCTAGGAGCATGGCGAGCTATATCATAAGGCCAAGCTTCCCCGTATGTGGGTCTAACTTCAGGAGGTTCTCAACGAAAGTTACCAGGAATGGTTGGCTTCCGGTTAGAATTAGCCGGAGGTGGTAGAAGATCTGGAGAAGTTCCGAGCTAGGTTTCGCCAGGTAGGAGGGTTCAAGCCCAGCTGATCACCAGTTTAGAGTCCCTTGAGAAGGCTTTGACACTGGAGTTTCAGGAGAAGCTGTGCGGCTTGTATCCCGAACTATCCTTCTTGGTAGAGAAGCCGCCTGCGGAAGCTTCAGCTGAGCGTCAAAGGTCTCAAGATGGACAAAAAACATTGTAACTCCCTAGAGCCTTCACTCTTTATTTAGGAATTTTCTCTTTCTGCCAGATTTTGGCGTTTCCGTACTCCAAATAATATACCTCTTTATGAAATTGACGATTCTTCGTCTTCCTTTATCTCCAGTGTTGCATTGCCACCTGCGCTGAATTGCAGGTTAAGTATGAAGCTGCTCTTTAGAAAAGCAAAGATCTGGAGGAAGAGCTGGCAGACTCCAAAGGCTTTTGTAGCTTAGTCCGAGAAAAATGTGATAGTCTTCGCCGTCAGCAAGAGTTTAGTCTGGCGCGAAATGCCAAGTTGAATAATCAGCTGAGTGATCTTCAGCAATAATATAGGACTCTCAAGGATAACCATGGCAAGGTTCTGGCTGCCAATAAGGATTATGACCGAGAGTGGAGGAAAGCCAGAAGTGACTTGATGGAAATCAAGAGTGAGAGTCATAAAAAAGACTCCTGTATATCTGCTCTTCAGCATGAAAATATCGATGTAAATCATAAGATCGCTGCTGTCATTGAAGACTTGAGGATACGTGAGGCCGAGCTGAACGTTTGTAGGATCCGAATAAAGGAGCTGGATTCCCAGGGTGTGTTTATCACGTATCCAGTATCTTTAAGGAGAGAGGTAGGTGGGCCTTCTTCAGCCCCGAGTTCAGAACAGGTGATAGGGCCTCCTGCCCGAGGTGGTATATCTCGAGGGATGTAAATCCTCAAGCAGGGACTTCACATGGAATGGGAAGAGGGGCGCCACCAATTCCTAGAGTTCAAAGCTAACCTGGCTCTCCTTCTCGACCTACACCTATAGGAAGTAGAGGGGGATCTCCTACATCCTCTCAGTTAATGAGGATGGCAGAAGAGAGTAATTAGGGCTGAGGCCTTTATAATGGTCGAGGTCGTGCCTCTACTTCTTGTTGCGGTCGAGGACGTACCCCTGTTTTCAAAGACTTTCACGAGGTGTAGGAAGTTTTCTTGTGTAATATCACTTTTGCCTTTATAAAGGTCTTTGTATTTCAACCCTTGAGAAGATTTATTATCGGTCTATTAAAGCCATAAATTATATGAAACAATTATCATTATACCCTTAGCTAAACATATTATGGGGAGGCTCAAATTTCAAACTTTGTGAGTTTGTGTGACCTATGTTATATTGGTTTTAACCATATACTTTTTGTAAGTATATTATTTCATTTTAGCCCAAGATGATTGTAGTTTGAACACGTAGTTCAAGAAGCTCTTATTAGATAACCATCAATCACACACTTATAAGCGTATAAATCTTAGGCAGCAGTCTTTACTTATGCTTTGTAAGGCATAGTGTCTCTTTGTGTTAGAGGGATATTGACTGCTTTAAAATATAATAGAAGATAAGTATCGAAAAGAAATTGTATTCCTCGAACTCGTAAGTTCGGCAAAATTATAAAAGACAACCCCGAGTTTTGGAGCTCGGGTATGAAAAATAAAAAGATGAAAAGAAAAAGGAGCTTGTCCCGTAGGCCTTATTGAAGTAGTTTCTCCTTAATTGGAGAAGGTCTACTTGATTTTTGCTCTGAGGTACCTGCGTAAGAAGGGCGCCATTATGACAGGGTCCAGGTGTTTTTCTTTCGCGAGTTTGTAAGAGGTAGAATCCACCAGATTGGGCCGTGGAGACTTTGTAGTGTCCTTTCTGTCTTTACTCCAGCTCTCCTTCTAGCTTGTCGGTGCACCACGGTCCTACTGGCATTACCAGTTCCCCCACTTGGAAGGCTCTATGGCGTCGCTTGTGCCATAGTGTGGTCATCTCATCGTAGGCCTCTTCCTCGAAATTGAATACCAAGAGTTGTTCGAGATCATGATCGGGTACCAGGTTCCCCGGGATGGCGTTGACAGTTGAGATTTTGCTCACTTTTCTGGCATCACGGATGGCCGTGATCATGCAAGAATGTGCTACTCCTTGGTCTCCCATGATGGAGGCTACTTGATGTGGTGATAATGTGTGTATTTCTGAGTATTTTTAATGATATATTATATGTCATTTAGCACTTATGAGTTGTATTTGATGTCAGATTACACATGTAGCTTGAGATGGGCAAGAGGAGCAAGAAGTGCTGTTTTGGAGCTATTTTGATATGATTTAGAGCACTTGAAGGATGCTGATCCAGTTGATCCTTAATCCGGAATCCTTCATTTGGCAGAGTTGTGCTTCGTGTAACGATCACTAAATTGCTCTGTGAAGTCGACCCGGACTGAGGTGAAACTGAAGGAAGATTTAGAGCCTAAAAGAAGTGGATTCGTTATACTCTTTTTTCCCACCGGGTTTTTAATGAGATAGCGATCCAATATGCTCAAAGAGGAGAAATAATAAACTGGCGATATTGAAGAATTAAAGTGAAAACATTGAAGAATTTCAACTCAATATATTTGTGCTGAATTATTGTAGTTATATATTATATTATTATTTATTTATTTTAGTTTAACAATAGATAATTAAGGCCATAAATGAGATAAACTCAAGTGTAAGGATATTTGATATCGTGATAATATGTGTGTATTTCTGAGTATTTTTAATGATATACTATATGTCATTTAGCACTTATGAGATGTATTTGATGTCAGATTACACATGTAGCTTGAGATGAGCAAGAGGAGCAAGAAGTGCTGTTTTGGAGCTATTTTGATATGATTTAGCGCACTTGAAGAATGCTGATCCAGTTGATCCTTAATCTGGAATCCTTCATTTGGCAGAGTTGTGCTTCGTTTAACGATCACTAAATTTCTCGGTGACGTTGACCCGGACTGATAAAAAAAAAATTTACAGTCCAGAATTTGAGCTTTAGACAGTCCAGAATTTGCTGTGAATTTTATCTGTTTGGACTGTTTTCTGAAAAATTCAATTTTCAATTTATATCTTGAGCATGTGTGCATATTTTTTGATTAATAAAAACCGTAGAGCCCCTAGGATCATAGCCTTACCTGAAAAAGTCCTTTCTGATTTTCATGTGTTATTTGATGCCGCCACATTGATATTATATGAGTGATTGTCCCACTTTACTGAGTGCTTTGAGTGAAAACCGTGAGGAGTTCTTCTCGTCTATTTTGACCATTGATATGCAAGTGATTGTGATGTAGGGGGGATTGATTGGAGGGTTCAAGGGGGGATGATACCAGCTTTGTTTATGAAAGGAAACATGATACCATGCTTGGGAAGTTTTTTGATTAGCCAAGGAAGAGAAAGTTTGAAATGCTGATATATTTGACCAAAGTCCGGGTAGTAGAGTCTTAGTTTTTTATTTTGATTTGGTTTGATTTATTTTCTATCGAGTCAGTTGAGGGGATGGGAACTTGATATATGTGGATTGATTCATATCATACTTGAGGGCAAGCATGACTCAAGTGTAAGGATATTTGATATCGTGATAATATGTGTGTATTTCTGAGTATTTTTAATGATATATTATATGTCATTTAGCACTTATGAGTTGTATTTGATGTCAGATTACACATGTAGCTTGAGATGAGCAAGAGGAGCAAGAAGTGCTGTTATGGATCTATTTTGATATGATTTAGCGCACTTGAAGGATGCTGATCAAGTTGATCCTTAATCCGGAATCCTTCATTTGGCAGAGTTGTGCTTCGTGTAACGATCACCAAATTGCTCGGTGAAGTCGACCCGGACTGAGGTGAAACTGAAGAAGGATTTAGAGCCTAAAAGAAGTGGATTCGTTATACTCTTTTTTCCCACCGGGTTTTTAATGAGGTAGCGGTCCAATATGCTCAAATAGGAGAAATAATAAACTGGCAATATTGAAGAATTAAAGTGAAGACAATGAAGAATTTCAGCTCAATTTATTTGGGCTGAATTAATGCTAGTTATATAATATATTATTATTTATTTATTTTTGTTTAACAATAGATAATTAAGGCCATAAATGGGCCTGTTATATTGTGTGTGTGTGTTTGGTGTAAACCCAAAAACCTAGGTTGTAATTAGGTTTGGATTTGGAATTTTTGACGCCTGGGAGTATAAATACTCACAAGACGGCCGAAATCGGGAGATCATTAGGTTTTAGGGTTTAGTTAATTAATAATTAGTTATTACTACACTCTTTTTTCCCATTGGGTTTTTAATGAGCTAGTTTCTAATCCCTTCTTTAGGGAGTTACTAGTTGCTGTCCATGAATAAAGAGAATGCCAAATCCAGTCTGTTGGGCCAAAAAGAAGTCTTGAAGCCCAAAGAAGAAAGAGAAATCAGAAATCCTGTTCAGAAAGGGATTCAGTTAAACTTTCGAAAGGAATATAATTTCAGCCGAGAAGGAGAAGGAATAAAGATTGAAGAAGATTCTCCCTTTTCCTTAATTAAGTGGGATTGTATTTTTTATTTCTGGTGTTTATAATAATTGTGTGATATATTCACACTATGATTAAAACTCTTAATATTTTCATGATATTTTTATTACTAGAAATAAGGGGAGTATTTTTAGGATTATGAGGAGATAAATACTCCGAATGTTGGATTCCACAGTTAGAATCTTCATGAACCAACTTCTTACAGTGTCTACAGAACAAGGGCATGCTCTCATAGACAATGTCGCAGTCTCTGTTGGTCCTCCGGCGAGCCTAGTTGGATTGAGGGCAGCAGTTCACCGGTGACATCCACCTCAACGCACATTTTGATCGTCTACAGCCTGGTGATGTAATTCGTTGCAGCATCCATTTTGATGAACTTTCCGACCTGATTGCCGATGTCTTCTATCATTGTATTGTTGTAGTAGTAAAGGGGGATATCACTAACCGTGATCCAGACTGGAACGATTGGAGTTTCATGCTCCGGTGAGAAATCCGGTGACCATTTGAGCACCTTCATTGGGGCTCCAGCGACCGTCCAGAACAGCTTCGGCCAACATCTCCGGTAGTCCGCCTGGTCTTCAAATCGGATTAGTACGTGCTTGTAGTCGAGTGAGCCCAACTGAAACCTTCCGTAAAATCCCATCTTCAGGAAAGTTGCTTGAATGTTGGCCATGGCTGGCTTGGCCCTCTGAAATTTGCCGATTAGGGCGTTTTGGTAGTGGGTGGATAGAATCTTCACAAATGCACTATCGTACATACAGGCTGCTTTGCCATTGAATCGGGTAATTGGACGAATTTCTGGGTTTGATGGTAGAGAGGATCTGAGAGGTGGAGTTTTTTCGGTCAGGGCTTGAGAAAATGATTTTCCGGCGGTGGCGCCGCCGGGTTGGGGTGGTAGCCTCGCCATTAAAGGAACGTTGATAGACCGTTATCAGCCAAACTCAGTGTCAACGGTAATAAAACAAGAAATAAAAGACATGGGTAAGTGGCGCGTGATGTGCAAACGGTGAGAGAGGTCAGAGCAATTCGCTCGCCTAAAATTTGTTTTTTTAAAAATTAGTTGAAAATTAGTTGTTTGATATCTCCCTAAGAGTCTGAAAAGAGAAACTCTTGAAACTATCTTCACTTGTTTAAATGATATTGGGATGACGAAAAGGCCTGTTAAGAACAAAGCCAAGTATATAGTGAGGTCTGAGCCTAGAGTAGAGCACTCTCCACATCAATCTTTTTTCTAAGTGTTGTGGCAGTTGAAATTAATGCATGTTAAAATGATGAAAGGCAAAATAGGTTTAACCACACATCGTATATAGCCTACCTCTTTATGACCCCTAGTGAGCCTCATATAAAGCCTGAGTTACAGCCTATACATCTACCTTCACCCATATATGCATGCTCTTGATTGGAGTGAAGTAAACATAAATTTCTCACGTTGCTAATGTATATCTACTATTCATGATTTTCTTTCTTTATGGTACCTTGTGTTTGCATTATAAAATAGGTTTCTTGAGCCTATGAAGTTTTCAAGGCACTGACTAAGATGAACAGTATGATAGAGTTGATTTTGTTTATATGATTCTGGAATAAAAAAAAACGAAAAAAAAAAATTTACAGTCCAGAATTTGAGCTTTAGACAGTCCAGAATTTGCTGTGAATTTTATCTGTTTGGACTGTTTTCGGAAAAATTCAATCTTCAATTTATATCTTGAGCATGTGTGCATATTTGTTGATTAATAAAAACCGTAGAGCCCCTAGGATTATACCCTACAGTCATAGCCTTACCTGAAAAAGTCCTTTCTGATTTTCATGTGTTATTTGATGCTTCCACATTGATATTATATGAGTGATTGTCCCACTTTACTGAGTGCTTTGATTGAAAACCGTGAGGAGTTCTTCACGTCTATTTTGACCATTGATATGCAAGTGATTGTGATGTAGGGGGGATTGATTGGAGGGTTCAATGGGGGGATGATACCAGCTTTGTTTATGAAAGGAAACTTGATACCATGCTTGGGAAGTTTGTTGATTAACCGAGGAAGAGAAAGTTTGAAATGCTGATATATTTGACCAAAGTCCAGGTAGTACACTAGTGCAGAACTACAGGTTACTCGGCACCTAATTTAAGGCGTTTTTGAAAATTTTGGCGGAACCGCCGAGTATCTAGCTTACGAACTCGTAACCTGTCATTCACCTAGGGTTTAAAAACAAAGGACGGCGTATTCGTGTTTATATAAGGCGTTTTCCAAAAATGCCGTAAAGAGGACACACGGAAGCGATATCGTTACGTGATTCACCCACAAGCGTTACCACTAGCGATATCGCTTATGATTACAATTATATCTTGTGAGCTTCACATACACAGGCGTTACCACTAGCGATATCGTTTGTAACTAAAGAAGCGATATCGTTACGTGATTCGCCCACAAGCGTTACCACTAGCGATATCGCTTGTTATAAAAATATACAAATTTGTTTAGGTGTGTGACGTACGTAAAGGTGGACGTACGAAGCAGTACAGTGCTAGGTTTACTGCAAGATTACTTTTCTCATTGATTATTGACGTGTATAAATACAAGGATAGTCTAACTATAATCCTATAATATCTCTAACTTGATACAGCAAGATTCCTACGTATATTTTGTACAACTGAAAATATCTACACTAAGTCAGAGATGGTAAAAGAAGAAGTTTATGGTAAATAGGATTTACACTTTAATACTTGTGATTACAATTATATCATGTGAGCTTCACATATACAGACGTTACCACTAGCGATATCGTTTGAGGTTCACATACGAAAGATGCGATATCGTTACGTGATTCGCACACAAGCGTTACCACTAGCGATATCGCTTGTGATTACAATTATATCTTGTGAGCTTCATATACATAGGCGTTACCAGGAGTTTCACATATGAAAGAAGCGATATCGTTACGTGATTCGCCCACAAGTTTTACCACTAGCGATATCGCTTACCAGTTTATAATACAATATTATATAACCTTTTTTTTACTAATTATGTATATATTTGTTAAACGCATGACCAATTTTCACAGTAGTTGAGTTATAGGTGCAACATGTTTGCTTGTAAATAGCATAAACTTCCATCTAATTAGTAGTTATTAGTTTGACTTTGTTATTAACAAGAAAACGTAAATATCCTGATCACCCATATTTTATGCACAAAAAAACCTCCACACATATCCAATCTTAATTTACTTTGGAATCAAACGTAACGAAAATGAGTATATATATAACTAGTCAAATGCTTACCTCAATTACTCGACTTTGTACTTGAGTATGACAATGATTACTTTACTTAGTGTAAACTATTACTAAGTATAACCAATCAAATGTCACACCTCGACGACTCTGTAACTGAATATAACCAATCAAGTGTATGTTTTGATTACTCGACTTTGCTTTTTGTAAACTATAACTAAGTATAACCAATCACATGTCACACATTGATTACTTGACTTGGTGTAAAATATAATAAAATAGCGGACCTCAATTACCTGACTCTGTAAATGAGTAGGCATGTGTGACTTTGCGTAAACTATAACTACACTGATCGAGTATAGGCAATAAGATGTCACACATTGATTACTTCTGTAAACACTGACTAACTAAGTATACCAATTCAAAGTCAAAACTTATTTGACTTTCTATAAATACTAGTTAGATTAAGTACAAATGATCAAAGAAGATAACATTAATTAATTATCTATATACACAATTATAACTGGTCAAAAAAGATAACATGACTTGTTATATATAAATATTAACTAAATGAAGTATAACTGATCAAAGAAGATAACATGACTTGATAATCTATAAATACTAACTATTAAAGATTGTATAATACTACTTATAATCAATTATTAAAGGTTAAAGTAAATTGAGCTTAATCTTCAAGTATGTATATTTATATATATTGAATAGTAAAAAATGACGGTAAAAATATAATAATTATATCTATGTGGTGGTGCCGTCCCATGAAAATCAGCCTATTGAACTAAACGCAAGACAGTGATGCGACGATAGTAGTTCAAATATGGGACCTGTATATATATTTTTAAACTTCCATATTATTGTATCCCGTGCACATTATATGGAGTGGCAATGGTATATATATTTTTAAGCTTCCATATTTGTATCTTGTGCACATTAAATGGAATGTCAATTGTATATATATTTTTAAGCTTTCATATTTTTGTACCCAGTCCACATTATATGGAATACATATTTTTCTAAACATGGAATTTTATTGCTGTGTTTTTATATGCTTTTTTAATTTTAATTAATTAATATCAAATCTTATTGATATACAGTTTTCCCCAAATCAGTTTTCCCCAATATATATATATATATCCACACGAGAAAAAAGAGAAACAAAACTCTCCCAAATCAGTTTTCCCCAATATATATCCACGCGAGTGGCCGGTCGCGAAATTGTCCGGCCGACGGTGATGATAGTCCGGCATTAGCGAGCAGTTGGTGAGCAGTCCGGCGTTGGCAAGCAGTCCGGCGAGGTCAAGCAGTCCGGCGATGTCAAACTGGATCGGTAGGAACTGCTGTGAGGATTGGGTAGCCGGCTCCAATTGTTGTTGGATTGGGCGGAGGCGGAACCTCACCGGACGACGGGGACGAGCTCCGATAATTTAATACACATCCTCCTCAATCTCGTCCTTGGACAGGGATATCTTAATATTCCTCTTCTCCTCTGCCTCTCGGAGCCACCTCCGTCGTGCGGCGCCACCGGAGCCCCCGCGGGACGGCGTCGCTGCTTCTTCGCAGCCTCCTTGCCCTGCGCCGGAACTGCCTCGCTCTCCGCCGCCGGGAGAGGATCCTCCGCCGCTGGGATTGGGGTGTTTCGGGTCTAGTAGAGGTCCATTGGGAAGTTGTGCAGCTTGTTCTTCTGGCTTCTCGACTGCGGTGCTGAAGCCATTTGGTACAGAGGATGGTGAAAGTGGTGGCAGGGGAATAAAACAGGGCACGGTGGCTTTGGGTGTCGTGAAGTATTGTGTGTCTGTGTATATACGTGCTTGGGGAGGTTATGGTTATGGAGAGAATGATCGAGAGAGAGGTAATATATGTTTACCTCACCGGAGCAGATATATTTCAACGGCCTTCTCTTTCATCTGATTACAGGTTTCAATCTGATTACGGCCTTCTATTTTCCCTATGTCGATTTATTTAAATCTTGTAATCTCGTCTGTGTTTTTAGAATTTATGGTTTTCGTGTGTGTGTGCTGAATTGATAAGATTGTATTTCAATTGTCGTCTGAATGTACCTCTTTGACCATGGACAGTGGAAGCACTTCGACCTTAAGGTGAAGGATGACAAGACTCTTCTCTTTAGAGAGAAGTCTGTCAGAGTCTTTGGATGCAGGTGAGGGACTGTTTTGCATGCTGTAATTTGTTTGATTAGGTGATGTGTTTGCTGGAACTGTGTATGGAGAGATCAGTACTGATGGTTATTTTTTTGTGTGAATTGTTAGGAACCCTAAGGAGATACCATGGGATGAGGTTGGAGCTGACTTCGTTGTTGAGTCCACTGGTGTTTTCACCGACAAGGACAAGGCTGCTGCTCATATCAAGGTACATGATCTGTTCTTCATGTATATATTGAGTAGATTTGACTGGAGCTGAGTTTATAGCTTATTGAATGTTTCTTGATCTGTCCATGCTTACATGCATGATTTTGACTGTATTATAATATTATTGAACATATTAGTATGATGCTAGTTAATCAATGATGTTGCTGCCTTGTATAGATTTGTTTGTGTTATTTTGCTATATTCATACTACTTGTATATGCTGAAACTGTTTGTATATGTTAGTTAATTGTTGATATTGCTCTTGAGTATCTTGTTTGAACTCTGTTTCATGACATCTTTTTCTTTTATGACTTATGCAATATATGTGCGGGATTTGTACTTTATCTGTGCAGAAATTGTATTTAATATGTGTAGAAATTGTTCTTTCTCGTTGTGCATTGTGTGTAGTGTGTGTTTGAAAGAGAGAGAGGCAGCAAGAAAGAGGCTTCTGGCAATGTAGGGGAGCACAAAAAGGATGAAGGAAACTTCGGCCGATCTCCCTGTCAAAGTGAAAAGTATGGCCTCTAGTGAAGCAGCAAGGAGCAGCAAGCATAACAAGGAATATGATGTTAATGACGTTTGCCCCGAAGAAATAAGGATTGCTAGGTATATTGTTGATGTTACATCTAGAGCACTTGATATGATGAACAAATTTGGAGCATAATTTGTTCTCCGTGCATGATAACTTTCCAAGTTCTTGTACTCTTTTTTCTCAATATATATGATTGATGAAGAGTATTTTTAACATAATTTTCAAATAACTTTGATTTTTAAGCTTAGTAGAGTGACATTTTATTGTTTATAGAGCTTTCCAATCCAAAATGGATTGGAGAGCTTTTTTTTTTTACACGAGCGAAGCACACTTACGAGTTCTTAACCAGTTTCACCTTGGAGCAAAATTACTTACGAGTTCTCAACCAGTTTCTCCTGGAGGTGAAACCACTTACGAGTTCTCAACCAGATTCTCCTGCAGGCGAAACCAGTTGCGATATCGCAGCTGGGCAACTGGTTTATGGCGTTTTAAGAACCGCCGTGTAAAAAAGGCACTTTGATTTACGGCACAACCCGTTACGGCACTTCGAAAATGCCTTAAATGGTACAACCAAACCGCCTAGTAACCTAGGCATGTGCACTAGTGGTAGAGTCTTAGTTTTTCATTTTGATTTGGTTTGATTTATTTTCTGTCGAGTCAGTTGAGGGGATGGGAACTTGATATATGTGGATTGATTCATATCATTCTTGAGTGCAAGCATGACTCAAGTGTGAGAATATTTTATATGGTGATAATATGTGTGTATTTCTTAGGATTTTTAATGATATATTATATGTCATTTAGCACTTATGAGTTGTATTTGATGTCAGATTACACATGTAGCTTGAGATGAGCAAGAGGATCAAGAATTGCTGTTTTTGGAGCTATTTTGATATGATTTAGCGCACTTGAAGGATGCTGATTCAATTGATCCTTAATCCGGAATCCTTCATTTGGCAGAGTTGTGCTTCGTTTAACAATCACTAAATTTCTCGGTGAAGTTGACCCGGACTGAGGTGAAACTGATGAAATGGGATTATTACACTCTTTTTTCCCATTGGGTTTTTAATGAGGTAGTGTCTGATCCCTTCTTTAGGGAGTTACTAGTTGCTGTCCATGAATAAAAAGAATGCCAAATCCAGTCTGTTGGGCCAAAAAGAAGTTTTGGAGCCCAAAGAAGAAAGAGAAATAAGAAATCCTATTCTGAAAGGGATTCAGTTAAACTTTCGAAAGGAATATAATTTCAGCCGACAAGGAGAAGGATAAAGATTGAAGAAGATTCTCCCTTTTCCCTAATTAAGTGGGATTGTATTTTTTATTTCTTGTATTTATAATAATTGTGTGATATATTCACACTATGATTAGAACTCTTAATATTTTCCTGATATTTTTATTACTAGAAATAAGGGGAGTATTTTTAGGATTATGAGGAGATAAATACTCTTTCTTTTCGGAGAAGTAGTCAGACCGTCCGTAGTATTGGTTCTTCATTCGAACAGACATTGTTCTTCTTCACTGTGATTTCTGGCCAAGGGCAGTAACATTCATCGATAATAAAGTGTGGTATTTTCTTTGTAATTCTTTTATTATTATCATGTTTAATTCATCAATTGTTTATGTGTGTGATTTAAGAATGAGTAGCTAAATTCTTTTAATCGGCTTCGGTTAATTAAGTGGTTCATGAATTGTGAGACTTAATGCTTGCATGAAGTTTAATCTCTACGGGTTCTTGATTGTTCATGATATAATTTAAGTCTTCATGCTTAAGCTTGATCACCTTAATCTTGTTAGGCTAGAGCTAATAAAAATAGCAAAATTCCTATCTATACAATAGATAGCTAATACAGACTATATAATAACAGGGATGATGAACAGTTAAGTGGGTAATGTTTGCATGCGAATACGTGCTTGATTATCTGAATTGGGTTCTCCTAGATCTTAATGTTGTTAAAGTGTTTATCTAGTTTAGCGAATACTTGCTAGGACACTTTGATTAGGGAAATCGTAGGTTTAGCAAATACTTGCTTGCGATCGAATAATTAAGGGGGAATTTGGAGGGTTAAGCGAATACTTGCTCTCTTATAACTGGTTGATTTGTAGAGAATAAATGAACTGTAGGTGTAAATGATCAATGATTGAACTAACTGATTAGCTTAAGCCGGTTTATTTCATCATATATATTTTCTACATTTTATTTGCATTGCTTATGTGTCTTATTGTTTTATTTTTAGTAGTTATAATCAAACAACTCTCAACTTTAAGGCGTGGTTGCTAAACCAAACTAAATTAGTAGGTTAATCAATAGTTCACACCGTTCTTCATGGATTCGACCCTGCTAACCACTGTGCTAGGTTTTTATCCCTAGTGTATTGCAGGTTTTATTTGTGTGAGTGAAACGACTTTCACCACTACTCCTTGCGGTGTTGGAAATTTCAGCATCAGATGGTAAGGGGACCATACAGCCTTAGCTTGGCACATCCAAGGCCTGCCAAAAATGACATTGAAGGGTGTGACAGTGTCAACCACTATGAAGGTACAGTATAGGGTTAAGCTCTTCGCTCTATCTGCTACTGTCATTGAGAACGTGATCTCTACAAGAGGTATGACTGGATTCCCTGTGAACCCCGAGATTGGGCCCGTTGGCTTGTGGTCGTCTTTGGTAAATCCTAACTTTTGGAAACAGTCTTGGAACATCACTTCTACTCCGCTGCCGTCGTCCATAAAGACTCTCTTCACTATGGATCATGTATCGTCGCAGAGATAATAAGAGGGTCAGAGTGGGTGCACCTGGTCTGGCACGACGTCCGCGTCCGAGAAGGTGATGGTTTCCTCGGGGCGGAGCCTCTTGTTGATTGGTTCAGTGTGGGGTATGGCCTGCACACTATCCTTCAGCTTTGTGAGGGAGATTTCCTCTCTACTGTAGCCATTAATGCCGTTGATGACTCGATTGGCTCCATTTGGTGGCGGTGGAGGAGGATCTTGAGGATTTTTGCCCCCACCCCCTTGGTTGTTACTGTTATTGTTGTTGTTTCGGGGGCCGTCCTTCCTTTTCTGCCAGGGTTTTCCCCTATACTTCTTCTGGGTACCCTGGCTGTCGCCGGCTATTGAAGGTGCAATATGTTGCACAATTCCTTGTCAAATCAACTTCTCGATCTCGTTCTTAACCTGATAGCACTCCTCGGTGTTATGCCTCCGATCTCGGTGATATTGGCAGAATTTCGGGGACCTTTGACGCTCGGCAGATTCCTTCATGGCGGGTGGATCTTTTAAAAGGTGCTTGTGAATGGATAAAATCTCAGCCAGAGATCTAGCCAGATGAGTGTATGACTCGAAGGTAGGCTTGGAGGTGACTTCCGTCTTCTCAACCTTGGGTATCTTCATCTTAGGCTCCTTGCTTTTACTCTCCGTATAGGGATCTCGTCCTCTCTTGCCATCTATTGCGTCTACCTTGCTAGCAAACTTCTCCATGACGGCCTGGAGATGCTGGATGGTAGTTGGATTCTTAGTGGCCAACTTCATCCTCAGGGTGTCATCATCTACACTCATGCGGTACATATTAATCAGGAGGACCTCGTCACGATCGTAGCATTATGTAGCCAGATCCATTTATATGTGATAATGTTATATCACAGCCTCTCCTTCATGGCGGGGACCGTACCATAAATCTCTGAAAGATTTAGTGAACTTCTTTTTTTGGAAGAAAGCAAGGAGGAGAAATTCGGCGAAGTCCCAATAATCGAACAAACTCTCCGGTTTGGTTTGAGTAAACCAGGTCTGGGCTTTTCCTCGAAAATATTTGGGGACAATTTTACATATCTCCAGCTCATGAAATTTCCTGGTCTCGAGCGTCTTAAAAAATACCGATAGGAATTCTTGAGGGTCACTTGTACCATCATAGGTAGGCAAGTGTTATGGGACTTTCTTGTTGCTATTAAAGGGGAGGTTCACGATGTGTCGTGAAAAAGGGGAGCGAGCAGACTGTCCTCTAGGTCCGAGGATGCGTTTGATCTCTTGGTCGACCTTGTACTTCCTTTGAGTGGTATAAGCTCCTTCCTGGGTAAAAGGTCGATCAACACTGGTTTGCTACTCGCTCTGAGTCCGTTCCCTCTTCTCTCGCCTGAGTTCCTCTTGAATGCTATTAATGCGCATTCTTCGCACCTCTTCCCTGCTTAGTCCTAAGCCTTCATTATGGCAGTTGGCTGGATCGGGAGGCGGTGGCAGGTTTCTCTGAGTGTTGTATGGAGGTAGACTCCGAGATAGGTCATTCAGGAACCTTTGTTGTTGAGTAGGATCGAAGGGCGGTGTTGTCCGAGCTCCTGGGATTGACACTCTATTCGGGGCTTCATGCGTCTGGGTGCGAAGTTGTTGGCTTGAGTTTATCAAATATGCAACGAAATCAGGGTATTGAGAATGTATGTCCCTCATCAATGCTCGGACATCCTCAGGGATTTCTCTCGGGGGAGTGTCCGAGACAAGGTTTACATATGGTTGTTCAGAGCCCGGTGGATTGTGCCGCAAGGGTTGATTCAAGGATTCCCTTAGATGTCTCTGTCTCTCTTCTTCCTGCTGTCTTTCTGCTAGGATTTTCGATCCCTTTGCGCTCTTTCTTCCACAGTAAAGATTGAGTCGGATCCGCTATACCCCAACCCGTTTTCACGGTCGAGGCGGTCTGAATTGTTTACATGCTCGCTGTAGTTCATGTCGGTCTGGAGTGAAATTTTTGGGCCCGGGTTTGGTACTTCAGACACAACAAAAGGTGGTACTCTGAATGCAGCAGGATTTGGGCCGGAGATTGGTGCTCCGGACGCGGCAGGATTTGGACGGGAGGAGTTCGGAATGTTGGAGTTTCCGGCAGCTACAGTAGAGCTTGGTGGTGGTTCCGATGTAGAACGTGCTCGGTATCGTCTTGGTCGGCCGTGCTTGCGTCCTTTGGGAGCTTGCTCTCATTCAGCATTCTCTCATTGGGCTTGCCCTTGCATTCGGGCGCTTCGCCTAGTATGTCCAGCTTCAGACATGATGTTGAAAACTCGTTAAGCAGGTGCGCAGGATCAGATGGTGGACAAAGTTCGGCGACACCGTCAATTGACACGATGTCCCACTGGGCTTGCCACTTGATGTATGGTGGACACCGGCGCTCGACGACGAACTCAACTCACGAACGGATCTGCAAAACAAAGTCTCGGGTGTCCCGAGTATAGACACTCCGACGCTTAAGTTAGTATGATGCGTAAGGCCTATTGTATGTAGTATGAGATAGCCAAAGTGTACAAAACCTTTAGGTATTTCTATGGCTACAATCCCTAGATCACCAAGATATGTATTTCTGGTAGGAATACAACTATTATGGAGATAACAGTTGTATTACCATGTATAGAAGAAGTGTATTTTGGTCACGACTGTGTTTACCATGTTTGGGAGGATGTATATTCCTTGTAGAACATTCATAATATACGCGTTCCTTATAAGGATTAGAATTGATGGACCCGTGGATCCATCCTCCGCGTAACTCGAGCCCATAACCCTTCTCGGGCCCTGGTCCAAGACTGAATGAGGCCCGAAATACGAACCATGGACTTATCCTCGAGAACTGGCCAGACATGAAAAAATGTTGTTAGGGTATCATGTTCTTCTGGATATTACAGAGACAGGTTTTTGGAACCTCCCCAGCGTCTTCGTCAAGTGATTAAGCCAATTCGAAGTACTCAAGAACTCAAGGATTTGTTGACTTCAAATTTCCCAAATATTAATTCTGATGCCTCGATCCACTCATTTAGGTGGAAAATTTCATCGCACCATCAATTGACCGGTTAGTATGAAAATGTGGGAAATCTAAATGTTATTTTATTTTAGTATAGCAATATAGTGCATTCACGTAAGTGTGCTATATTAAGCCCAATTAAGCCCAATTTATTAAGACCGCGACTGCAACAATTTAGCCCAATACTGATATCTTCAAGAACGTATAGCTGATTAGTGATCGACATGTCGAAGCACAAATTAGCCGCCCGTAGAAAAAACCAGTAATAGAATTACGTCTCAACTCGCAGGCGTCTTCTTCTTCCCGGAATAATGAAATTGATGATCCATTATCCGTTGGAGCACACCACCTCATTAAAAAAACCTTTCGGAAAAAAGAGTGTAGTGTCTAGCTCCTCTCCATGGCTCCAAGTGCTTGATTTTGCATCTTTTTCAGCACTTCTCCATTTGATTGTATTCCACCATTTTTCTTATAATTCCTGCACCAAAAACACCTTCGTGCACATCAAATGGCAAAATAGATATATAAAATCATATAATTAGATGCATAAAATACGCCTGATCAAACACCAAAGGCACCTCATCAGCATCATTATCCTCCTCAGACTCAGATTCAGAGCTACTGCACTCATGGACTTCTGCAACAGGTTCTGCAGATGGCACTTCTGGAAGTGGTACTTCTTCAAATTCCAGATTGAGTTCTGGAACTTCATCTCTCTTCAGCTCACTAGGGAAGACTTGAATAACTGGAGGAAGGGACTTCTTTCTCAACTTCTCCCTCTTCAGCTCCTGCAATTTCTCAAATTTGACAGTTAAAGGATGGCTATCCTCACTGTCTGGTGCTGTCTCTGCCAGAGGCTCCATCATGATTCTAACATTCTCCAAAATTCTGTCCACATCTACTGCCTGCTCAACTTCAACAGGCTTTTCCTGCTCAACAGTCCTATAACTGAACACTCCTTGTCCAGTTTTCAAATTTCCATCAGATTGACCTCTCTTCCTCTGATAAACCTTCTTAACCATTTTGCCTGATTCTGCCTTGTCTACACACAATGTCTGCTCAAATTCATCATCAATCTCTGAGCTCTCATAGAAAAAATTCAAATCATGTCCTCCTTCATACTCAACTCCTACCCTAACTGTAGGATTACTATGTTGAGCCACAGATTCTGGTGTGGCTCTAGTGGAAGTTGGGATATGTTGTTCAGCCATACGCAAATCTTCCATGGACTGAGCAGAGGGGATGGAATCAATATGTGAGTTGGATGGAAGGTTGCCCATGGTTGTTTAAACACAGAAGTAGGTTAAAACACACACAACTACTCACAAAAGCCTCTAAAACCCCCAAATATCAAAACTCCTAGATGCGGCAAGCACTCTAACTACTAAATCAGCCAGAAAAACACAATCTTGAAGCAGTTTAGAGCTAAATACCTTGTGCATGCACTGATTGGGGTTAGAACTCCGGTCGACCAAAAACCTAGGTTTTTCTTGCTCTCGGACTCTCGATTTGACAATGTATTGCTCAGACCAGATTAAGGATGTGATAAGAACCGATCGGAGCACTAGTTGAACGATGAGCTCTGATGAATCGCCGGTGGAGGTTGTGTTGAATTGGGAACGACGGAGCTACAGTAATTAGGTGAAAAAGGGACAAAGATTTTCCCTATTATATTTAATATTCTCAGAAATTCAAATCCGAACCCAGTTTGGAAAATAAATCCTCAATTGCACACTAGTCCCCAATTTCAATAAAATCACTGATTATTCCCCATAAAATAAATATGTAGCCAAGATTCTATCTTCAACCCGTATGGATATTTCAGCCCACTGATATCAACTCTTTCAGCCCATTTTCAAGGAGTTGACTAGTCAGGCCCAATAGACTATCCTCTTCATTTTTGGCTAACTCTTCAGTGTTTAATCACACAAAACACTAAACACTAATATACAACAAATAAGAGGCGATCAGAGGTACCTCAAATTCGACAAACACCTAAGTGTTGTCTTAGTGTCTCAAATGTTGCAGAGTCCAGTGGTTTGGTGAAAATATCTGCATACTGTTCAGCACTAGGAACAAATTCAATGATCAGTTCCTTCTTTTCCACCAAGTCTCTGATGAAGTGATGCTTGATATCTATGTGCTTTGTCTTCTTATGATCAATAGGATCATGGGAAAGATCAATGGCTCCCTTATTATC